>CP092871.1:77810995-77861597 GCA_030710605.1 Cordylochernes scorpioides
ACAATTTTTTCACATTATTACCTTGTGGTTATGAAACAAGATGCTAGTGGTCAGATTTAGCAGTTGATATAACCACAAGAAGAATGCTTAAGAACCAAATTCAAAAATTAGAAAATTATAAACCTTCTTTTGCATATAAAAAAAGACATTAACTAATCATATAATCATGGCCATTTTTTTAATCTCTCGAGATAATAACAAAATCACACTAATTTGAGTGACTATAATTCAACATGTCTTATAATTTACCCTTTTTTTTAAATATCCAGACCAATTCCTTTTCCTGTATTAACAACATACAACAACAAAAAATAGGGATAAAATTCTTAATTATCTTATTTAATTATTTTATGAAGAGTTAAAAAATTGTGCCTATATATTGTTGCATCAATTTTAATACGCCCTACATTTATTCAAAATATTCTATGATATTTAATATTTATTTAAAACAGATTATTTAGATTATCATCATTCCTTTTTATAGTTTCATTCCTTTTGTAATATTTTATTGTACATATATCTTGATTCGTTATTGGAGCGAGAGAGGACCTAGACCAAGACTGGGGATCGCGACCTACGAGGAAGACAACGAATAAATAAACACAATAACTTTAAAAGGTAATTTATTTTTCTTTATTTGTTTTAAGTATGGAAATCCGCTCGGGATACGTGTATAACACCAAGAAGGAGAAACCAAGGTCGACGACCCTGCCAAGCTGCAACTTGGTGCAGCAATATACAATGCCAACCTTTTATTTGACATTTAACAAAAGGGTAAGTTTCAAGGTAAAAGCTTATAAAGGGGATTATTTCCCTATAATAAAGTTGGAAAATATGGTTTTAAGGATGTTATTTTGTGCATGTGTGCATGCATCGGTGCACATTTCTATCAAGCAGACCTTGTCTAACACCTGCGAGGGAATGGTAATCTACAAGTCTGCCTGTCTATCTTGTGTTTGCTGACATTGTTCTCTTTTCTCTGACATCCATCGACCTGGATAAATGTGATCATTCTTATTGAGTGACACATGGTAGCTTGGTCGGTGGATGAGAGGGTAACACGCTTGATTCCCGACAATAAGTCGGTGGACGAGTGGGTAACACCCTCGATTCCCGACAGTCATGAACCGGGATTGAATCCCGCGTTAAAATTTTGTTTAATACTGTATGTGAATAACCTTCACATATTATTCTCTGTTTCAATTATCATGAACTAGGTTGCGCTTGCTGAGCGGTACCTATTAATGTGAATTTGAATCATGGTAGCTTGGTTTAGGATTGAAATCTGGAAAGTATTTTTTAAATGGCAGAAGGAGTTCTGTATATTTTAGAAGTTAAAAGAAGGCAAATAGAATTGTGCAGAACAGATGAACATGGGTGTTCCATCATGGCTGACCTCAGAGATTGTATTTCATGAGGTCCAACGGTATATTTAACCACTATGTGATATTAATGCATGTGTCAAGCAATATATAAGTAAATGAATATTTTATAAAAAGTGTGGTAGAAAAAAATGACATTAGGAACAATAAATGAATAAAAACCATTTAGACACACACACATGAAATAATGGAAAACTAAATATATTCCCACAAGGTAATAAGACCGAAACCAAATAAATAAAGTGTGTGACATTTCGGTAACAGCGTTGTTACCATCTTCTTTTGTCTGATGACAAAATGATGCTGTTACCGAAACATCACACACTATTTATTTATTTGGATTTGGTCTTATTACCTTGTGTTTATAATCTATATTCTAAATTGTGTATCTTATCATAAATATATTCTATATACAGTTACGAGCGTCATCAATTCTTCAGTTTTCATCTCTGTCACCGTTTGCTTTTTTTTTGGAATGGCGCTCTCCTATTGGTTGGCTACGATCACGACACCTTTGCCCCCCCCCCCCCACTTGCTTTTTCGTTTTTGTAACTATTGTGTTGGAGCGGGTCGCTCCTTAAATAAATGCATATATTAGTTAATAACCAAATGGAATCCTCTCTTTCTTTTTCCCAGTAAGAGATGCCTACAGAAGCCAACAGTACATTGACAGATAAAGCACATAGGCAATAGTTATTAACTAACATATGCATCTATTTAAGGCGCCATTTTATAATTGTAACAAATAGTATTTGAATCAAAACATTCAATCGGGTAAAACACGGGCGTTGCCCGGTTCATTCGGCTAGTATTCTATAAATTGGAATTACCTAGGAAATCTGAAATTACACCCAATTATCTGTCATATCAATTATGGAATATACACTCAAGTAGAAAACTTAAGGAAGTGGAAAGTCTTTGATGTCACCGATCATCTATCTATGAGACAGAGGCAATTTTATTCACACTTGGTTATCTTGTGTGTCTTCAATAAAGGTCACTGTGTATCAAATATCATTCAGAGTTATTGTCTGAATCCCGATATACATTCTATGAGGGTATATGTCATAATTTGTATAATGCCCAAGAGATATCATTTATTTTCACCATAATTAGTATGTTAAAATGTAAATACAAATTCATCCATCTATAATTCTGTAAAAAATAAACGTGGGAGCCAGCACGCACGGGCAAATTCTACAATACGCTGCCACGTGCGCGCGTTCACGAGTGTGGAACAAGTTCCTTTTCGAAGTATATATATGCACAACGGCTGCGCCCTTCCATTCGACCACGACAGTTACAACATATATATATTTTATAGGGTATATATTATATATATATATATTGTTGCATAGTTGTAAACTCCATGAAAAAAAAATTGAATAAAAACATCTCGAGAGATCACAAACTATTTATTTTAATTGAACTGATAGTAATCCCATATAAGAAAGACAAATTGATCAAAATCCAAATAAATAAATTTTTGATCAATTACCTTTTGCCTTGTTAATAAAGGTTAATTTTAGATTACCTCTAGTCTTAATTAATGGGAGGTAAAACACCCACAAAAAATAACTCTGGGATGTACTAGGTGAAGTGAGTGGCCAAAAAAACAAAAGAGATTTTTCTAGTCTTTGTTGTCTACATATAGAGAGGGCTTTGTCTATAGCTCCATGTTTGCCAACACACAGCCTCAATAATAAAGACACAATATTCCCAACTCTATTCTTTGTTCAGAAACAATAAGGTTGACCTTCCTTCCTTCTTGGTGTGCCAGTCATTTACTGTTTTAAAACTCTAAGTGGGGGATAGCTTACCAGATAGAAGGGTTATAATGTAAGAGTCAACACAGCAGTTATGGTGGCTAGCTGACAATTCCTATATATATAAAAGTCAATGTATGTATGTCGGCTATACACGTTCACAATATGTAACTAATCTGGCTGAAATTTTAACAGTATATAGAGTTGATAAGGCACAATTTGAATTATAGATTATAAAAACAAGGTAAGAAGACCAAATCCAAATAAATAAATAGTGTGTGACGTTTCGGTAACAATGCTATCACCGAAATGTCACACACTATTTATTTGGATTTGGTCTCATTACCTTGTGAGTACAGTATAACCTCGATAATTCGACACACGCAAATTCGACACTCTACCTTAACCCTTAATTACTGGCGTTTGGCTTGAAAGGCCGTGTGAAAATTTAAAATGTTTGTAAAAATTTCAAAATGCATCATTTTTCATCAAAATTTTAGGTAGCTTAATAAAATGCATTTATTTGAAGAATTTTGCATTTTAAGAGAAATCTATTTTGTATACCCCGAGTTATTAAATCAAACGGCCTTTAACCCTTAACTGGACGGGTGGATTTTACTTACGTAACTGGACGGGTTGGGTAGATTTAACCCACTTATGTAACTTTATGAAATAAGCGCTAAATATTGATTGAAATCAATATTTTAAAATATATATTTAATTAATAAATAGTTAATATACAGATTTTGACTTTTAAAAAATCTGAATATAATCTATTTACAGTTTTCACAAATTCTTAAGAAATGTTATTGCAAACGCTTAGTTGACATACAGAGCAAAGGGTTTTTATTTTTACTGCGCTTTTTGATGGACATTTGTAGCACTTTTTTGGAGTATCTGATTGTTGTGGCATCGTAGATTCACTTGGTTAACTTGAACCATCATTCTTCTTGAATTGTTGTCTGTAATTGCAGTGGGAGAGAATTGAGATTACGTGTGGCCAGGTGTTCATCAGTCAATGCTCTCCCAAGATCAACAATAATAGGACTCCTTTCCTTTTTACCCTTTTTATCAATCTGATTACCGATTTTCTTTACTTCTTTTTTTTTTTTTGGAACATAGGAGACTAAAGTGGTTGTTCCAGAGAAACCAAAAATAGAGGTTCCTGATTCTCTATTAAGGTGCGGTTGAAATTGTGGTGAATCTAAGGTTTTTTTCTTTCTCATCGTTCCTATATATGTAAGGCCATGTTCTTTCAACTTATCAACTAACTCTACTGAAGTGAACCAATTGTCTGCTGGAATATTTCTTCCAAAGTGTGGTCGACTAATCTCTAAAACATATATATTTTGGGTTGGCAGGGATAGTTCTCTCTGTTGACTTGATTGATAATTGTACTTATCCAAAGAAATAAGTGTTATTTTATAAAAAAGGATGCTAAAAATAGCGGAAGATAGAGACTCAAGTATGAGCCACGAGCTAACACTGACACAAAAAATTCTCATGCTTCTGGATGGGCTGGGCGGAATCCGCCCACACATGCAAATTTAACCCCCCTCCCAAAACTGAAATTTATAAACGTTGGATGGAAAATGTTTGTATCACTGTAAAATTAGAATACATGAAAGCTGGTAGCTCTAGGTAAACGAAAAATATATTTTTTTCCTATATCAAATTTATGCATGGGCAGAATCTACCCAACCCGTCCAGTTAAGGGTTAAAGCCGAGCGCCAGTAATTACGTCACTGGGAATTTTACCGTTCCTATTATTGACCGTTTTACTTTTGGTTTTATTGACCTTCAAAAGCACCAAATAAGTTGAGCATTCGTTTTTATATTACTCTTGCTTTAATTATCTGCATTCTAAATTGTGTTTTGTGATTGTAATTTTGTATAATATAATAAAAGTTCGGTTCCACTTTTGGTTTTTAAAAAAACAAAACTTTGGTATCCTATGTCCCTAAAATTGGACAATTTGTTACATTACTCTCCACAATGCATTCGACCACAGCAATTGATCAAGAAACTGCTGAACAATAAAAGCCCGAGATAATCACATTTTATAATATGACCAAAGGTGGTGTGGATGTAGTTGATCAGAAATGTATTCTGTTGGAAGAAGAACCAAAAGATGGCCCCTGTGTTTATTTTTTAACTATTTGGATGTGGTTACAATAAATTCAGCAGTAATTTATATGGCTGTCAAGCAAGACGGTGGAATGGTTCGAAAATATTTTATAAAGCAGCTTGCTCTACAACTAATGAGAGATGCCTTGAATATGAGAAATCAAACCAAAAATTTGTCAAGAGATCTAGAAGTATTAATTCAGAAATATGCTGGAACTTCATCACTTGAGGTAGGTAAATATTTATTTGATGTTTATACGAAATATCAATAATGTGTGTTCTCTAGGAATCCACAAGAGGCAGTCCTTGTCCCAAAAAACGCAAAAGATGCTACCTATGTAAAAAAGATCGTCGAACTCAAATGCAATGCAAAAATACAATCGCAAAGATCATTCTAATGAAATATGCTTGAATTGTGCACCTAATCTTGAATTAAATATTTTAGATCGATTTTTTTTAGAATATTTATAGAATATTTTAGATAGAAAGAGTTTCTTGTACATTTTCATTTAATTTTGTTTAGAGCTCTGTTTATTCGAAAAAAACAAAATATTTATTCTTTGAAAATTATGTGTATACGTTAAATTTCTTTTTAATATTATAATTAACATGGTTTATTAATGATTTTAACCCTTAACTGGACGGGTGATTTTTTCTTACGTAACTGGACGGGGTGGGTAGATTCAACCCACATATGTACTTTTATGAAATAAGCGCTAAATAATGAATTAAATCAATATTTGAAAGATTATTTAATGATTACAAATGTTAATATACAGATTTTGACTTCTAAAAATTCTAAATATAATCTATTTACAGTTTTCACAAATAATTAAGAAATGTTTTTTTACAGACGCTTAGTTGACATACAGAGCATAAGGTTTTCACTTTTCCCGCATTTTTTGATGGACATTTGTAGCACCTTTTTGGAGTATCAGATTCTTGTGGCATCGTAGATCCTCTTGATGTAGTTGAACCATCATTATTTTTGATTTTTTTTATTGTCGTCTGTAATTCCAGCGGGAGGAAATTTAGATTACGTGTGGCCAGGTGTTCATCAATCAAGGATCTCCCAAGATCAACAATAAAGGTACTTCTTTCTTTTTGATCCTTTTTATCAATCTGATAGTTGAAGATAATGTAAGAATTCAGAGCTGTGATATCTAAGAGGGCATAAAAAAGTGCCAAAGGCCATCTTCTAGATCGACGAGAGGTAGAAAAATTAGAGACCATTTGGTCAATGGTATCTACACCTCCTTTTGTTAGATTATAATCCATTATAATGTCAGGTTTTCCTGTTGTTTCATCACATTTATTGTCATGATGCATCGGAGATATAAGGATTACTGATTTTCTTTTTTTGGGAACATAGGAGACTAAAGTTTTGTTCCAGAGAAACCAAAAATAGATGTTCCTGATTCTCTTTTAGGATGCGGTTGGAATTGTGGTGGAATCTGAGGTTTGTTCTTTCTCATCGTTCCTAAATATATAAGGGCATGTTCTTTCAACTTATCAACTAATTCTATTGAAGTAAACCAGTTGTCTGCTGTAATATTTCTATTACTCTTCCAAAGTGGTTGACTAATATCTAAAACTATTTGGGTTGGCAGGGATAGTTCTTTTGACTTTGGAGTTTTATATTTTCCTGTATATACCATTGCATTATACATATAATGTGTTCTTGAGTCTGCTAGTATCACTATTTTTATCCCATATTTATTAGGTTTTGAGGGTATATAAATTTTGAATGGACATTTTCCCCGAAACCCTACAAGCATTTCGTCAACAGTAAGGTATTCAGCAGGTGTATAACAACTTTGAAAATTTTCAATAATGGTTTAGAAAATATCTCTTATGGGTGAGAGTCTATCTTCTTTGCATCTTGTCTTGAAATTATCAAATCTAATACAAAGTAATAGAAAAAGGAAACGCTTCACACTCATTACAGAGCGAAAAATGTCACGGCCTGTTCCATCTGAGGCAAAGATTCTACATTTTCATGACCTGATTTGTAAACTCCAGCTAGATACAACAAACCTAAGAATGCTCTTATTTCTATTTCACTTGTAAAATTTGAGTAAGTACTTTTGGTCAAATCTGAAATTCGTTGGCGAAATTCTTCAATTTTTGCATTTGTAAATTCAGATATTTGTTTTATAATTGCGGCAGTAAAAAATAAGTTGAATATATCTATGCCACAATTTGGCTTCGGTTTAGCAGGGCCTTTCAGACCAGGTAAGTGTGTAATTATGTTATGAGAACGGGTTCTTCCAATTATTGCATGATTCTTGTTCCACTTATAGCCATTTTTCCCAATGAAACAATTACTTGAAGACATTTGAACAGTGGTAAGAATTGAATCACATTCCTCATCTGTACTGACATCTGAAGATTCGTTCAATGAATAATTTTCAGTTTCAGAATCATCGTCAAAATTCTTATTCAAAATTTCGTCTTCCATTATAAATAGAATTTCAAAAATAAAAAGTCTTACCTTGATAAAAAAAATTAAGGAAGTTGTTTTTTTATCTAAAAGAATAAATTATACTTAGCCAAAGAAAGAAGTCTTATTTTATGAATGGAAGCTAAAAAATAGCGGAAGAAAGCGACTCGAGAATGAGCAATCAGCTATAACCCTAACATGAAAAATTCTCACGCTTCTGGACGGCATGGGCGGAATCCGCCCACACATGCAAATTTAACCGCCCTCCCAAAACTTATATTTTTAAACGATGAATGGAAATTGTTTGTATCACTGTAAAATTAGAATACACCAAAGCTGTTAGCTCTCAGTAAACGAAAAATATATTTTTTTCCTATATTAAGTTTATGCATGGGCGGAATCTACCCAACCCGTCCAGTTAAGGGTTAAAAGTCTGCCTGAGAGGCCGAACGCCAGTAATTGTGTAACTAAATTAGTCGCCAGTAACTAAGGGTTAATTCGACCATATTCTGATGTCCCGACCTCCGGCCTATCAAATAACAAACCGTAATTCGACAGTATCGATAATACGACAGTTCCGATAGTTCGATCATTTTAAAATTCGAATTTCGACAGTTGAATGTTTTTTTACATACAACTTTAACGCTAAACGGTATTACGGCGGCGACGATCGGCGGGCGCCGATAGAATCGCGCCGCGCACTTTTGGTTTCAGTTTAAGTTTCACTTTGCAGTCCCGTTGCGCAATGTCGCGAGTGTTATTGGTTTGTTTGTTTTTTTACACTGGAATTTAGGCATCATGCGCTAATTAATATTATTTTATTTTTAATTTTCAGCATTGAAAAATTTTAGTTATTATAAAATTTACAAATAATTTCCTTTTAAATAAATAAATCTTCATAAAATGTAGCCACAATGATTATGATTACATTTTATTTCAATATTCCATTTCTGTGTCATTATAAAAGATTTAAACACAAAATCAATAACACCTGCAGCAACAGTAGATGCCTTTAATACAATAAAAACACTTTGTTATTTAAAACACATTCCAGAGGAAGAAAGACATGCATGTTTTATTTTTTTAAATAGACCATCTGGAATACATCCTGAATATGATTTCAGTGCAAAAACACATCTATAAAGGAATTTTTAAAAAGATCTTCATGATTTTTTTTAAATTTTATTTTTATTTTCCTTATTTATTTCCTTTCAACTGCTATATTCTTCAATTAGAATAAAATATTATTTGTAATTATTTATGTTTCAAAAATATATATTATTGCCATTTTGTCTCTGATACTAAAAGTTAATCATGAAAATACAAAAATAAATACAAAAAAGTACATACAATGGTTTAAATTAATATCATTAATTTATATTACAAAGCAATTTTTTTTTAAATATTATTTTAGTGAGTTAGATGATTAGCTAATCATCTAACCTTAATTCAACACTTCCTTTAATTCAACCGAAAGCTCTGATCCCTTGGGGTGTTGAATTAACCCGGCATTGCGCGCGCCGGGTAAAAATTACCCATGGCAACATTAGGGTGAACAATTAACCAATAAAAAATCGGTTGGCGGTAATGTGGTTTCGTTTAGCTTCCTGACTCATCATTTAGTCTAAAGTTTTGATTTAACATTTTGATGGCTGCCACTGAAATTCCATCTATTGTCACTGTCGGGTAAAAATCACCCGGTGCGCGCACTCACGTAATTTTTTTGTTGCATTTTTCTTTGATAACTTTTTTTCAGTGAGATAAATAATTCGAAATAAAAATTTAAAAAATAACTATGAGAGGTTGATATATTTATCAGCCTATAATTCTATATAATATGGAGGGAAGAAGGTCATATTTAGTAGATCAAGAAGAGACTATTGTAGAAGGTGATATTGAAGAAGATCATCTAAGTGAACAGTTTTCTGAATGTGACACTGGAATATATTCAAATATGGGAATTTTTGGAGGGGATAAAGGAATTACCACAAAAACACATTTTTATATAGGGAGAGCCTCGAAAACCAAATGGTCCAAAAATTGTCTTTCACAAACAGTAAAGCTGAGGACACCTAATGTCATTACATATTTACTAGGCTTGAAAGGTAAAGAAGCAAAAAATTAAAATACACCTTTAGAAGCTCTTTAGAAGAAAATTCTTGAAATGTTTGGCCCTTGAACTCATCAAAGAGCAACTAAATCAAAGAAAAAGCATTTCTTCACTGCCTAGAGGACTAAGTAAAAAAATCATTTTTTTTACAGATAAGTTAATTGAAATCATAAATGTATACTCTAAATATTTATTTCAATTCATTTTTAGAAGGCACTACAAGCCATCAAGAAGGTCAGGAACCGCAAGATAAAGCTTCCTACCAGATGTAGAGTGTGTCCCTCCAGTAAGGACAGGAAGACCTCGACTCTGTGCCATAAATGTGCAAAGCCAATTTATAAAGGACATACAATTGCAGTTTGCAATGATTGTATATAGCTTGTTTAAAATATCGTCATGGAATTTTATAGATTTGATATTGGAAAGGAGCAATAGATTCCTATTTTATATCCCACTACCAATTTTGAGCTTTATCCAAGAATAATTTTTAAAATGTTTAATTTTTGTAAAAAATATAAGTATTTTATTAATAATTGCCTTTTTTGAAAACTAAAATGTTGTTACTTCGAAATAGAAAAGGTTTTGTTTTTCCTCAGATATAATATTTATGTTCAAATTACATAATTATAATATCGGGTATATTTCACCCAGCGTGCGCAAGTACGTTACATTTTTAGCATGCGTGCTCGAGGGTTAAAGAGGTTCGACTGTATATAGAGTTGAATCTGGAAAAACGTATAGGCAAATTTTCAGGCTTCTATCTCGAATATCCTTGGAGTCATTAACAAATTTCCCCTATTTTACTCGCAACCAGCGCCTCACTGCGGCAACTGCGAGAAGTAAAGTTGGGGAAGGATGGACCACATAGGGCGACGGGGATTGGTGGAGCAGGATGATTAGCTAATCATCTAACTCACTAAAATAATATTTAAAAAAAATTGCTTTGTAATATAAATTAATGATATTAATTGAAACCATTGAATGTACTTTTTTTTGTATTTATTTTTTTTATTTTCATGATTAACTTTTAGTATCAGGGACCAAATTGCAATAATACATATTTTTGAAACATAAATAATTACAAATAATATTTTATTTTAATTGAAGAATATAGCAGTTGAAAGAAAATAAATATGGAAAATGAAAAGAAAATTTAAAAATAATATTTAAAAATAATCATGAAGATCTTTTTAAAAATTCCTTTATAGATGTCATTTTTGCACTAAAATCCTATTCAGGATGTATTCCAGATGGTCTATTTTAAAAAAACATGCATGTCTTTCTTCCTCTGAAATGTCTTTTAAATAACAAAGAGCTTTTATTGTATTAAAGGCATCCACTGCTGCTGCAGGTGTTATTGATTTTGTGTTTAAATATTTTATAATAACACGGAAATGGAATATTGAAATAAAATGTTATCATAATCATTGTGGCTACATTTTATGAAGATTTATTTATTTAAAAGGAAATTATTTGTAAATTTAAAATAACTAAAATATTTCAATGCTGAAAATTAAAAAGAAAATAATATTATTCATTAGTGCACGATGCCTAAATTCCCGCATAAAAAAAAAACAAAAACAATAACACTCGTGACATTGCAAAACGGCACTGCAAAGTGAAACTTAAACTAACAGAAACCAAAAGTGTGCAGGAGCAATCCTATTGGCACCCGCCGATCGCCGCTTGTCACCGCCGTAATACCTTTTTAGCGGTAAAGTTGTATGTAAAAAAACATTCATCTGTCGAAATTCGAATTTTAAAATGATCGAATTATCGGAACTGTCGTATTATGGAACTGTCGAATTACGGTTTGTTATTTGATAGGCCGGAGCTCGGGACATCAGAATATGGTCGAATTAAGGTAGAGTGTTGAATTTGCGTGTGTCGAATTATATAACGAGGTTATACTGTATATCAAATTTAAAATATATTCATATAAAAAATCAAAATAATACAATTTTCAAATATCATTGTGAAAATTTACATTTTTATTTTCAGGCGTTTGTACTTCTTGTTAGGAGCCGCTGCACCTGGCGTCTGTTCCTCATGTCAGAGGTGGCCATTTCTTTTGGGGCTAAGTTGGCCTGCCACTAAGTAGTGCTCCCAGTCTTAATGACAAAGGCAGATGCATTTTACTTCACCCAGTCATGATGGTTGTCAAACAGACACCATCAAGGGTCACAACTTGATACCCTAAAATGGTTGAGTGGAGATAAGAAAGAAGAAGACATTTCTATTTTTATATTTTAAAAATACACACAGTTTGGAGCGGGACGTTTCACAAGAGTGACATCCACTCTGCCAATTTATAATTGTAACGAAGAGTATTTGAATAAAAACATTTCATCGGGTAAAACCCGGACGTTGCCCAGGTCATTAGGCTAGTATCCAATAAACACTCCACTAATCAACAGTTATCAACAGAGTGTGGTGAGGTAGCCTGTGGTGGGGCTAGAACTATTTGTATAAAAAAAAAACTTTAAAACCCCAATAATCTTCTTTCTCATCTCCATTCAATCATATTAGGGTATAAAGTTGTAGGCCTGTCGAGTTGACAATCATCCTGACTGGGTGAAGTAGAATGTATCTGCTTTTGTTATTAAGACTGAGAGCACTACTCAGTGGCAGGCCACTGACTTAGCTCCAAAAGAAATGGCCACCTCTGACATGAGGAACAGATTCCATGAACAGTCACTCCTAACATGGAGTACAAACGCTGCCCATCCTGTATCCCTGGATTAGGAGCTCTTACAGGGTACTATCAGCCAGCTCAGCTGAGCCCAGGTATTTTAGTGAGCTTGTTACTGCTCCTTCTCCTTTTTTATCCAGGCTTTGGACCGGCACAAAGGCAGAATTACTCATTATGGTGAATCCCCCCCCCCCCCCCCCCCAGTGGTTTTGCCATTTTAATCTAACATACCACTGTAATATTTCATTGGTCTGTATACATTACTGCAGTATGGTAGATTAAAATGGCCAAACTACTGGGAGGGTTCCCCACTGATGAGCCAGGCCCTCCCATTAATTTATCATTGTATTAAGGGGACAGTATATAAATAGTTTTATTTTAAAAAGATTCATACATGTCAAAAATATTTCAAATTTCTCTATTATTTGATGTTAATAATAAGTTGTGATAATTGCTTTGATCAATATAAATTGACTTGTAAGGTATGGCTTCCTTAATTTTTCTATGCAGCATTTTGGAGGAGACCACTGGGTAGATTGGGGAAGGCAAACTGAAGGTCACAAAGTATACCTTGAGGTCATGGGGGCAAGTGAACCACATTTGTCTACAATTGATTCTAGCATTCCACAAATGGGACTTCTTATCTTATTTCTTATCTCCACTCAATCATATTAGGCTATCAAGCCTGTAGAGCTTGAGATGGTGTCTGCTGGGATAAGTTCATTAATGGATGACCCAATACAGTCAATAATGAGGTTTGGGGTTGCAGGGGGGATTGAGAATTGCACTTAGCGGGAAAAATCCACAAACGGGTTAAACCCAAGATTTCCTTCCAACAAAACCGTATCCCTATAGATGCTACAATGACAAATCCACTCTTCAAGCCGCAATAAGTTTTACCAATCATTGGGAATACATGACAAGAATCAACAAGCTGTAGGTCACAGCTCCCATAGAGAAGAAGCTTTGTAACTGGAGATTTAATTAAGACAAAAACTAAGGCTTCCAGGGATAAATTAAGAAAAAGACATTTCCTTATCATAGAACTAAAAGTTGCTGATGGCTTGCACCATCTATTGGAATAAATATCAACTATTCCATATGTGTTTTGGGCTGTTGGCCCTCGTCAGCCTAGTGCAAGCTGTACCTCAACAACCAAAAAAAAAAAACTGTTCATTCAGGTATCCTGAAAATTCAACAACAGCAGCTTTATTAGGACATTTCCATCCTGTAAGGACTCGCCATACATCATTTTCATGGAGAAATAAAAAAAAAAAAAAGGAGAGAAGGGAAAATGAAAAGGAAATCAAAGTATTCAACATAACTATACAAATTAACTATGGTAGGAAATTGTTCTGTAATTTAAGTTCTTTGAGATTACCTTGTTCTCTAACGCTTTATGAAAGTTAAACAATTCTATCGCTATATATATTTTTCTCAGACATTATTCTGATTAGCTGAACTGGGTTCACGTAGACTTGGATAATGTTCTTTAAGATCTTATTCCGTTCCTCGTTAACAATAGTACAATCCTGAAAATTCATGAAACGGGTAATTAAGGCCAGAAGTTTGTGAGAATACCAAACAATGTGAAAAAATGGCACAAAAGTGAAATTGTACAGGGATCAAGTGAATAAATTAAGAAAAATACATCTCCTTATTGTGTAACTGAAAGTTGCTGATGGCTTGTTGTTGTTGTTTCTTATCCCCTTGTGTAAAGATTACACGAATTCCATGTAATCTCATGGAATGGGGTGTAGGGGTGCAGCTTTCGTTGATCATGGCACCATGATCCAGGCACACTTTGGTGAAAGTCTGACTTTGCCTGTAGTTTGAGGCCGTTCCTAACATGGAAGCAGACGTCTTTGCTGCCGACTCTAACATGAGTACAGACACAGCTCCTCCGTATCCCTGAAGTGGGACCCTCGCTGAGGTCCATCAACCGGGTCAGTTGAAGTCAGGATTTTTAAAGAGGTCTACTCCTCTTCTAACAATGCTGCTGTTGGTCCGCGACTGCTTATTTGTCAGAGTTATTCTGCTTGTTTCGCAGTTGGCCTTCATATCTGAAGGTCGTTCCCCTATCCGCCACCTGGGGACGCGCCCTATAGCAGTCAGCTCTGCCAAGGGGCTGATGGCTTGCCATCAAACAATCAGCAATTTTCAGTTATACAATCAGGAGATGTCTTAATTTATCTACCTGATCCCAGTACAATTTCACTTTGAGTAAAATTAATCATTTCTCCAGGGAAAAATGTCTTTTCAAAACATTTTTATTCTCTAGCTTTCGGGCACGGACGTCCTTCTAAAGGAGAAAACCTGGTAAAACCTGTAGAAGGCGTCCGTACCCGAAAGCTAGAGGACAATAAAAATGTTTTGAAAAGAAACTTTTCCCTGGAGAAATGATTAATTTTACTCAATATTGATACAAGAGATTATTTTATAGAACAATTTCACTTTTATACTATTTTTCCAGGGGATAAGTTTCTTTTTAAAAACTCTAATTCAGATCTCTAGCTTTTGGGTATGAAAGCCCTTCTACAGGAGAAAACATGATACAATAAATCACCGGTAGGTTACGAGTTATAATCATATTCTGGATCTGTTTTTATTAATTAAAATGTTTTAAAAATACAAGGTAATAAGACCCAATCTAAATATTTATTTATTTGTATTTGATCTTATTACCTTGTGTTTACAATCTATAATCCAAATTGTGCCTTATCATCTCTACAAGTTATTTCATTTGAGGAAAATATTTTTATGTTTCTTTACTCTAGCTTACTTCAATGATAAAGTTTCTACATTGTGGATGTTGATCTAGCAATATTTGTGTACAAACTAACTACCTATTGCCAAGTTGCTCATCCTATCATACTTGTAATAATCACATCCTGAACAAAAGTAAGTTTGTAAAAAAAGTATATTATTTTTTTTTTTTTTTGCTTATCCCCCTTGTACACATGGTACAGGCCATGATAATCAAGGTGGGTAGAAGTTGACAACTGCTTTTACTGTAAGTGCACCCCATGTCTACACATGTAAAAAGCAGTTTGACTTTTGCACTTACAAATGTGCCAGAGTCCTGTTTGATTACTTGCACTTGCTTCTTCTTCTTCTTTCTTATCTCCACTCAATCACACTAGGGTATCAAGCTTGTAAAGCTTGAGACTTTTGATGGTGTCTGCCGGGGATGAGTAGAGCTCATCAATGGATGAGTCAATACAGTCAATAATATGTCTTGGGGTTGCAGGCTGAGAATTGCACTTAGTACATAGTGGGAAAACCCTGCAACCATTCTGGAAAGTCATTGTCCGTAGATGACCAGACTTAAGTCTGGAAATCAAAGACTGTTGTTCTTGCACTCCCTGATGGGGTTGAACTTTTATAAGAATCGAAGGCCATTGGAAGCATTTTTTTTTATTAATCCGAAAAAAGTGCCCAATGCAGGAATTGAACCCGGGTTTTAGGCTATTCTCCCACTGACCCCCTCCAAAAAAATAGTTTTAAAAGAAACTTATCCCTGGGAGAGTCAGATATCTTCATCTTAATATTGATACAAGAGATCTTTTCCTGCTTCTTTCTCCTTGTGCAAAGATTACATCTTCTTCTTTCTTATCTCCACTCAATCACACTAAGATATCAAGCTTGTAAAGCTTGTTGATGGTGTCTGCCGGGGAAGATTAGAGCTCATCAATGGATGAGCCAATACAGTCAATAATGTGTTTTGGGGTTGTAGGTTGACACTTAGTACATAGTGGGGAAAACCTTGCAACCATTCTAGAAAGTCATTGTCTGTAGATGACCAGACTTAAGTCTGGAAATCAAAGACTGTTGTTCTCTTGGGAGGACAGAACCAGTTGCCCCAATCAATCATGATGGTTGATACAAGAGATGATTTTATAGAATATTTAATTAAAACAAGATTGTTAATTTAGATATTTTGTTACTCTGTATATTTCTCTATTATTTGATGTCAATGAGGGTTTAATGTTTTTTGACCAAGATAAATTACTTTGTCATCATCAGGTTTGTTTCTTCATTTTGCTATATAAATTTATATTAAACCATTTACAAAATTGGTAATTTATATTTTTAGGGGGGAAAAATGTGTACATAAAACAAAAAGTAATAAAGATTATATTTAGATAAATTTTTAAAAAGGATATTGTGTTATGCTAATTACAACAGTATAACCTCTTTAATTCCACACTTTACGATTGATGGTGCAAGCCATCAGCAACTTTGCACGAGTTGCACAATCAGGAAATACCCTTTTTCTCAATTTATCCATCTATTCCAAGTACAAAAAATTCACTTTTGTTCTATTTTTCACTTTATGATAAGTCGACACTTTACTAGAATTCAACCATGTTTTGATGTCCCGACCTACAGCCTATCAAATGCAAGCTGTAATTTGACACCATCGATAATTCGACATTTCTGATAATTCTACCTTTTGATATTCAAATTTTAACAGTTGATTGTTGTTTTAAAAAAAGTATTACAGTGGCGAGCGGCAGCCACTGAAAAGCAAAATTTAGGATCACACCTGAGCACTTTTGGTTTCTGATTAGTTTAAGTTTCACTTTAGAGTGTCATTGCAAATATCATGAGTGTTATTGTTTTTTTACGCAGGCTATTTAGGCACTGTGTGTTTTGAGATTAAAAATATATTTCCTTTTTAAAATTTTTAACATAGAAATATTTTATAAAGCTTCCAGGGTTATAATATTACTTTATAATATTATAAATCAGGGAATAACGTTTATATAGAAATATTTTTTTAGTTATTTATTAAATTTATAAATATTTTCCTTTTAAATAAACCTATCATTATATAATGAAGCCACAATGATTATGAGAATATTTCAATATTCGATTTCCGTGTTAGTTTAAATTAATGAGTGTGGCAAGTATATGTCAGGTTCTGTCAAAAAAATATTGGAAACATGGTCAGTATCTCCAGCTTACTTATGTGGGAAAAACAAAAATTATAGAAGAAATAGAACAAGGGATATCACATAGTCAAGTTTCCTGAGAGAGAAATATTCCATGGTCCACCATTAGCACAATTTTTTAAAATAAATTTGCCATAAAATCTGCTTTTTTAAAAATCTAATTTTAGCTCTACCTTGAAACATGATCGTGACGGGGAATTCCCAGGGATTGAAGAAACCCTGTTTAGATAGATAAGGCAGGAAATACCATTAAACTTGTCAAGAATGGCAATATCTTGAAAGAAAGGGCTAAACTCTTGGCCTTGAAAATGGGTCAAGATAATTTTGAATTTTGATGCATTAGCGCGCCATCTTTTATGAAAATTCGAAACTATTATAGACGGGTATGATTCTTTTAAAAAATTAAACAATTTCTACTGCCCTTAGTGCAATGGAAAAATTAATTGGAGGGCCTGGCTCATCAGTAGTGAACCCTTCCAGCGGTTTCGCCAGTTTAATCTACCATACCGCTGTTATATTGCATCTTTCAATCTTCCTTTTATAATGATGCTGATGCTAGACTCTTGGAATGAGCCAGGCCCTCCAATTAATTTTTCCATTGCAGTAAGGACAGTAGAAATTGTTTAATTTAATAAAGAATCCTACGCGTCTATAATAGTTTCGAATTTTCATAATTTGGAACGGCTGGCTAGAAAATTTTATGGCCAGAAGGAATATTGATTTTAAATGACTTCATAGAGAAACTGGAAGTGTGGATGCCAATAGTGTGGCTACTTGGAAAGGTGAGATTATTCTATCACAATAGCTCACAGGACATTTCCAATGTAGATGAAACATTCAGATAAACTTTTGCCTAATCAAACAATAACTATCAGAGGTGAGAAATGTGAAAGTGATGAGAAGTCTAAATAGAGAATTACAGTGTTGGTATGCTGTAATATGGATATGAATGAAAAACTGCCTTTATATTGGGAAATATAGAAGACCACGATGCTCTCTTCCATGGCATGAATATGCCCTCAAATTATCATTTTAATAAAAAGCCTGGATGACTGGGACAATTTTTACAGATTGGCTGAAAAAATTGGACCAAATATTTGAAAGCTGAGAAAAAAAATGTTATTAGCTATAGATAATTGCCCAGCCCACCAAATACCTGAAGGGTTACAGAACATTGAAATAAGATTTTTGCCTGTCCTAACTACAAGTGCATTACAACCCTGTGATATCATTAAAGCTCTAAAAGACCAATATAGGAAACTAATGATATCTTCTCACTTGCATGGAAGAAATGCTCAAGTACATTTACTCTTTGTAATTACCTGGCTAGAGGCTGTATGGGTTGGGGTTAGTTCTTCCACAATTAAACATTGTTTCTCTCATTCAGGATTTGTGACGGATGAAGCAATAGAAGAAGTTGTTGAAGAAGAAATAAACAGATGTTTCAAGTCATTAAAACAACATCAAGCTATTGATGTAAACTACATTAACTTCTTGGAAGTTGATAAAGATGTGCAAGTTACTGGGACCATTGAAGATATTGTAAAAGAGGTAATGGAAAAAGAAGAAGCCAACATAAAAAGATTTAAATGCAAAAGCAATAACAGCAGCAGCAGCAGTGGATACCTTTAATACAATCAAAACTCTTTGTTATTTAAAAGATATATCAGAGGAAGAAAGCCATGCATGTCTTTTGAAAATAGATCAGTTTGAATGCACCCTGAATAGGATTTAAGTGAAAAAAAACAGATATCCATTAAGGACCTCTTTAAAGTCGAACAGCTTTTCACATGTGTAGACAAGTAGTGCACTTACAGTAAAAGCAGTCGCCTACTTCTACCCACCCTGATTATCATGGCCTGTACCACGTGTACTAGGAATAAGCAAAAAAAAAAAGGACTTCTTTAAAAGATCATGATTCTTTTAAAAAAATAATATTTTTAAAATTTTTATTTTCTATATTTTTATTTTATGATACATTAGTGCACCATCTGTTATGAAAATTTTAAACTTATTATAGACGCGTATAATTTTTGACGTGACAACGTCTTAAATTAGGTTGCGGCTGGGAGTCACTTATGAAAAAGTGTAATGCCCGGTAACGTTACGATGAGTCACCGAACGAGAGTGCTGCGCGCGCAGCTGCGCGCGCAGCGCTAGAGAATTAGGCGCATTGAATCGGCGCATGCTTGTCTCTGTCTTTGTCTTTCTCGAACGTTCTTGGCGTTGGAAAAACAAGAAAGCGTCATAATACAAGTTCACACGTGTGGTTAAAGTATCGTCAGCTGTGTCTGTAGTGAAAATGTGGAGTGCTTAGATTCGTCATTTACAACAACTACAACAATAAAGGTAAATAATTGTACACTGATATTTCATTATCGTAAACTATGATTGATTGATTAATTGTTAGATTGACACAAAAGTTGAGAAACTGAGTTTATAGGTTATGTCATACTATTGATAAATGTTGATAGTGTTAAGTAAATTATTAGTTTAAAATTAATTAATTAATTAATTATTATTTTACAAATTTTAAATAGTTTCAAATTTATTTAGCAAAAATTTGAACCTTCGATCTGAATAAATGTTTTGATTTTCGAATTGATTCTTTAAAATTACAAATATTAAGAAAAAGTGGCAGATATAAGAAAACTTTATTTAAACTGTGTTGAGCAAGAATTTTAACATCTAATTTAAGTAAATGTTTTAATTTTCAACTTCATCATTTACAATTACAAATTTTATTTAATTTCAAATTTATTTAGCAAAAATTTGAACCTTCGATCTGAATAAGTGTTTTGATTTTCAAATACCAACGCGGCTGGTGGAGTGGCGATCTATCGTAAATTATCATCGACATCTACGGCGGAAGTGTTCCAAGTTGCGATTACAGACGTAACTCGTGTCATTAAAACCAAGGGTGACATGTGCATGACTGAAGTTACTTGCTTCGCCGCTAATACTAGCTTCAAGTTTATACTCGGTGCTGTATATATTCATCCAGGAGCTAGTATGCAGGATATTAGAATGTTACTATGGCAAGGACTCGGTCCGTACATTCACAACAGCCAGTACGTGCCACCGTTCGTGCAAATTGATTCTAGTATACCGATTCTTCTGTGTGGTGATTTTAACAAAAACGTAAAGCCTGACAACTCGTTTCTTAATTTCATGAAAAATACGTATAATCTTGATTGCGTATCAAACGTTTCAAAGTCAACTACGTTAAAAGGAACAACTATCGACTTGACTTTCGCAAGACACATTACAGCAGAAACACTTCCTTTCATTTCATATTTCTCCTATCATCGTCCTATCCTCAACAAAATCACTCAAATAGGAATTAGTTAAGTTTAAGTTTACATGTACAATGTTTTAGTAAACAAAATATATTTCTATAGTTAAAATTTGTGCAATTCTTATTTTCATTCAATTCCTTGTTCCTATTGTGCAATTTAATTATATTCATATCAATAAATATTCTACCGTTGTCACGTAAAATCTTCGCCCGTAAAACCGACTTTTTTTTTTTTAATTTAAAAATTATCTACTCCCCCTGGAGGGGGGGGGAGGAAGTCCGACCACACCTCCCTGCGGTCCCCCCTGGACCCTTGGAATATTCTACCAAATTCTGGTTCGTTTCCAAGGTGACTAACGTGGCAAAGGCACCCATTTTCCAATGAAGAGCAAGATAGTGGTGAATCCCCAGAATTGGGTACATTTGGTAGGTGGCGCTGTACGTTGCCACCGCCGTACCTTAGAGGCGTTTTACACAAGTTAAAGATACAATTTCGGTGAAATACTTTGAATTTTAACAATTTAAATATATAAATTTAAATTATTATTTTAAAAATGTTTTAACAGGTAAAAAACATTTTTTTTAATAAAATATAAACTGTTTTTTCTAAAAACGAACATTATTTTTTTAATTATCTGAAACTTACCTAATTCAACTTATCTAAAACTAACCTTATTTATATTTACACTACCTTTTTAATTTCAAAATTAAATTAAAATACGTTTATTATATTAAATAATAACATTTTTAAAAATAGACTTTCTGGTTCACACTTTTGTATCTAATCAATTATGTATTTTTTTATTTATCTCTATTAAAAAAATCTGTATAGTTTTGATTAAAATATTTTATGTGGCATATTTTCAAGTCATATATTTATACACAAGTTTTATATTTCTTTTACAAATATAGTATAAGATGTTAAAATTTTACACAAATAAATTTACTGGCAATGCGTTTCTTTTTAAATCTCTACAGACCTTACTGCAATGATATGTATGTACCTCTACAGACCTATAAGCTTATGTCCATAGTTCACTAAACACCATTTAGCTGCCTTCCACAGAAAATGCAGGGTATATAACAAAACCAGTCCAATACAATAGTAGAGCGGTCTAGAGATTAATTTGGCGACACCGCTGAGAGGGTTCACTACTGATGAGCCAAGCCCTCTCATTCGTTAATTCATATCATTGCAGTAAGGTCTGTAGAGATTTAAAAAGAAACGCATTGCCAGTAAATTTATTTGTGTAAAATTTTAACGATAGAGGGCAATAAAATTTAATTTAATAGTATAAGATGTGATTAATAAACTTTGTAAAAATATTTTAATACATTTTTAATAACATGACGTTATGTTATATTCCAATAGGTAAACTAGGTTAGTTTCAGACGGCTTATAAATTAGGTTAGTTTCTGATAGGTTATAAATTAGGTTTTTTTAAGGTGTGTTATAAAAAGGTTAGTATCATTAATTAAAATAGGTTAGTTTCAGATAGGTTAAATGAGGTAAGTTTAATCGCTAAATAAGGTTAGTTTTAGAGAAGTTGAATTAGGTTAGTTTAAGATAATTAAAAAAATAATGTTCGTTTTTAGAAAAATAAGTTTATTTTTTATTTTAAAAAATGTTTTTTAACTGTTAAAACATTTTTAAAATAATAATTTAAATTTATATATTTAAATTGTTAAAATTCAAAGTATTTCACCGAAATTGTATCTTTAACTCGTGTAAAACGCCTCTAAGGTACGGCGGTGGCAACATACAGCGCCACCTACCAAATGTACCCAATTCTGGGGATTCACCTCTGACTAACTTTAATTCAACACTTCCTTTAATTCAACCCAAAACTCTCATATGTTGGGTGTTGAATTAAAAAGGTTAAACTGTATGTAATATAGATGGAAATTTTGCCGGGAGGATATTGATCTAAAGAGACAAAGGTCGCCTCTCCCGTCAAAATAGACGTCAATACATGGCGTCTAGTTTTGAGGTCTATTTTGACGGGAGAGGCGACCTTTGTCTCTTTAGATGTATGTAATAATATTGAAAATTATATAAAATAGTTGTGTGAAAGAATATAATAATACACACACACACACAATAAATATAAAATTTGTAAATTATATAATATATGAGAGAAATATAAGAAATATGTATATTTAAAAGGATATTTGGGGGGAGTTTTAAAATAATGTTCAAATACTTAAAATATAACAGTTATAAATGTCTGTAAAGTAAAATATTTAATAAATTATTTTATATACTATGTATATTTCATTTCTATATATATTTATATACTTCTCCTTTAGTTTTCTTAGTTTTGATTACATAGAAGAGATAGGCTACTGCTCAGGCTAAAAATTAATAAAACCTTGGATATCCTCTAATACATACGCATCGCGTAGGAGGGGTTTGTATGCTAGTTTATTAATATGCATGGTATATTAAATTGCACCTTTGATTTATTACATTTTTCAAATTATTAATACTGACAGGTAACCTACTCAATGAGTATACATCTTTATATTTTCTGTAAAATTTACAAGCATCCTTTTAGAAAATATATCGTTTGGTTTTTAAAAAGATATAACGCATTTATAATTACCTTATCAATTCGGAATGAATAACTTATATATCGATAAGAAAAATATAAAACGCTTGAAAAGCATATAATTATTAGAGCTAATAAAATCGTTAAAAAATACATATTTACAAATAAATGCAAAACAAAACACTATACCCTAAGTATTTGTTTACTTTGAACTTTCTTAGTTCTGTCTAAAGTCAGATTTTATTAAAAACTAATCAGAATAATATATTTAAATAGAATCGAATAATCATAAAAATGTGATAGGAAATCTTAATTTATGATAACACAAAATATATAGGAGAGAAAAATATGTTAAATTTCTATTATATCATTCTCTCTATTTCCTCATATTTGGAACAAAGGCTACATTAAAAATTTGAGGGATTTTAAAATAGCAATTAACATTGAAGTATTTATCCAGAGAATGCCCACAGTATTTACCAAAATTATCCGGTCTCAGGTCGTGTAACTCTCCCAGTTTACTTATAATAATAATAATTGTGTAAGCCACGCCATAAATAACATTTTTATGCTTATAGCATTTGTATCATTGATTCTCTTAGCCATTAGAAAGAATTGATTGCTATATTTAATGATAATCATTTTAGGCTTTAACTTGAGCGTTAGTGGTTGATTTATCTAATAATATAAGTAGTGTCAAATAAATGTATGTGCAGTTCATATGCACATTATTTATGTTGAAATGTGAATGAGTAGGACAATTAACATAACAAGTATTTTTCCTTTTATTTGAAAAAACATAATTCGATAAATATTTTATCTAAAGTGAATTCTTTCGGAAAAGGTAAAAACAGTATTAACAGAAGAATACAAATTCCTTAACAATTTGATCATATATATATTATGTAAGGGTCATCTCTCTGGTCAAATAGACTCCCAAAACCAAACACCATCTATTGACTATCGCCGCAAATAAGTGGCCTCGGGTTGGTGACAAAGCAACAACATCAGCTTGGCAAATTGAAAGACCCCACCTTGAGACCACGGTTTCAGGATAATGGGCCTCGTCAGTCCTGGGCGGACTTCATTGCATGAGATCCACAAAGAATCATAAAGAATCTTCACAATCTTCCAAAGAGGTGTTTAGGTGATTTTTATTTTATAGATCAATATCCTCCTGGCAAATTTCCCATCTATATATTTGGCCTTACAATTGGGTAGCCATTTAGCCAGATATATAAAGCGGTAATTAAAATTAATTATTTTTATTTAAATTATTATATCTTAAGCATAAGAATAATTCGCAATTAGGATTCCTGGTTGTTTTTCTCTCCCTTTTAGATATTGATTTCAAGGATATTAAGAAAATTGGATATTAAAAAAATTACATTTTAGTGTTCTTTGAATTTATATTTGGTCTGATATTTCGCTATTTCATTTTTATCTAAGACAATGTCCAATATGTATATATTTGTGGTAATAAAAAAATTTCGAATAGTTTGAATTAGAAAAAAATAATTAATAAAGAAGTTAAATTCGAAATTTTCGGCGTATTTTATTATATTTTGATAAAATTTAGATTGAGAAAAAATCTTATTTGTGATTCGGAGAAAATAATATTAACCCTCTCGCCCTTAATTATTTTTTAGATTTTTAAAATCTTTTTGACCAAGCATTTTTATGTTTATTTTATATAACAACTAAAAAAATAAAAACTTCTTGACCTTTTAATTTTTGCGCCCGGTGTTTGTTCAACAATAACACTAATAAGAGAAAAGTAAGTTTCACGTTAATTATAGAAACATATATCAGAAAGATTATATTTAGAATATCCAAATATTTGATCTATAACCAAATAAGTATATTTAGAGACTAATAGATTGAAATCCAAACAGAAGTCATTTTCTCGGGACCATAATTTCATTAATATTTTACACTTTATTTATATTTTATACTAACTTTCCCTCAAACAACTATATATATTTACGATTTAATCCAATACAAAAGATAAATCTGTCTTGAAAGAAAATATTTCATTAGGTAATTAAGTTATTTATATTAATTGTTTGTATAGTGTATATAATCTGTTATTCTAAATATAAAAGAAATCGGCACATGTTTATTTATTCTATTTATATATGTTTGATAAGAAAATATTGAATTGAAAGTAAATATTTACAAATTCTTGTTTAAATGACATTTCTTTAGAATTGAAGCTATTGACATCTAATACATGGTTCAGCTATTTGAAAATTTTAAATTTTATATATAAATAATTTTCACCTATAATATGAGGTGATTTTTAAAATATTTGAGCTCTATCGTACGCTTTTTTAAAAAATAAATTTTATTTAAAATTGTAAATATAATAGAATTGATTATGAAATTCAGCTTTATTCAGCAGTTTATAATAATAATAATCATATCAAATTATTATTTTCTCAATTCATTTTTAAATTCTCATGTCATACTTGATGTTATAATTTGTTATCAAAATTCAAAACCATTATAGATGCTTAACTGACCGAAGTGTCTATTTTTCACAGAAATATGAATGCCAGCCAGGCAACCTCTATCTACAGGATATTATAGACGCATATGATTCTTTTTTTTTTTAATTAAACAATTTCTACTGTCCTTCACTGCAATGGAAAAATTAATGGGAGGTCCTGTCTTATCAGTAGTGAACCCTCTCAGTGTTTTCACTAGTTTAATCTACCATACCGCTGTTATATTTCATTTTTCGATTTTCCTTTTATAGTGATTATTGAGGGGTTCTTCTCAATATAGATTGGTGTCTCTCTTTACCTTGAGAGACAACCTAGTGTCCAGCTACTTGACCAGCTCCGCAACTCCAAAGGAAGAGGCTCTCAAGGACGACTACCACACGTCCAAAATCTTATCCAGAACTCATTCTTATTGAAAAACACGCTCAATTTATACATAAAAGAAATTTACATACTAATTTATACAATCAAAGAAATTTACATACTTTTTCTCTCTTAGTTTTTATGTAACAAATATATTTGCATAAAGTTGACTACTCTAGTAGTCATAACAGTGATACTGATGCTAGACTCTTGGAATGGGTATTTTAAATGAACTATGGACATAAGCTCTATAATAGTTTCAAATTTTGATAACAGATGGCACTCTAATGCATAATGGTCGGTGGAAGGCTGGTTAAACCGTTTGGTTTATGACCACTACGACCCGGGTTCGATTCCCGCATTGGACACTTTTTTCTGTTTAAAAAAAAAAAAAAAAAAATGCTCCAATGGCCCCCCCGATTCTTGCAAAAGTCCAACCCCACCAGCGAGTGCAAGTAACCAAACGGGGCTCTGGCACATTTGTAAGTGCAAAGTCAAACTGCTTTCACATGTGTAGACATGTGGTGCACTTACAGTAAAAAGCAGTCGCTAACTACCCACCATGATTATCATGGCCTGTACCACGTGTCCTAGGGATAAGCAAAAAAAAAAAATAATAATAATAAAATAATAATTTGCCATTTAATTTGGTTTTGTATATACACATTGTTGTTTGAACCAACTTTTTGTATTTTAAAAGTGAACAACACTCGTTCTTTTTTTTTTACTCTGTGTTATTTTAATAAATGTTATATTATAAATATATAAGCTCTTTATATAATGTGACTGTTTCTTTTTTAAAAATCCAGGTAGTTGGCGTTCTGTGTTCCAGTAAGCTGGGTTATAAATATAAATATCTATAAAATAATTTTCTATAGTGCCCCCTCGTTGCAATGTTGTCATCTTTATAAGAATAATAGAAAATTGTGTGTTTTATTTTTAAAATAAAAGAAAATAACACGTAATCCAATTAATTTATTAGTGTGTGACGTTTCGGCAACAACATTGTCACCATCATCAGACAGAAGAATAAATGAGAAAAAATATCACAGCAAGTTCTTAAATAGTACTGTTATCAAGTGTTTAAACAAGATGACAGATTTAAACACTTGATAACAGTACTATTTAAGAACATGCTGTAATATTTTTTCTCATTTATTATTTTGTCTGATGATGGTGACAATGTTGTTGCCGAAACGTCACACACTATTAAATTATTTGGATTAGGTCTTATTTTCTTTTATTAATCTATAATCCATTTATATTATCTATAATCCAAATTGTGGTTTATCATTATTTTTAAAATGAATTTTTCATGGTATAATTGTTTATATTTTTATAATATAGATCAAGCATGTCAAACTCGCGGTCCGCGGGCCTCATGCGGCCCACAACGAATAAATTTGCGGCCCACCAGACAATATATTTTAATAATTTTTTTTTTTTTTATAAAAAAAAAAAAAATTAGAAAAATTTGTAGCCTAATTTTTAAAAATTGTAATTATGCATAATTTATTTATTAATAACGAACCACTGGTCGCCATACATAAGTCGTAAGTTTTGATAATATTATACCTACATACATAACGTATGTACATCGCCATAAGTATTTTTTGCGGCCCACATAATCTTATTACTTTTTTATTTGGCCCGTGTTAGGATTTGAGTTTGACATGCTTGATATAGATGGTGTTCTTTTTTTTCATCATCATATATATTTTCTTTTGTTATTATTATTTAACTATTTGAATGATAGAGTACAATTTGGATTATAGATTATAGCTACAAGGTAATAAAACCTAATCCAAATAAATTTATAGTATGTGACGTTTCAGTAACAGCGTTGTTACCATCATCAGACAAAAGTACTGAATGAGAAATTTCACCACAGCATGGTTTAAATAGTTACTGTTATCAAGTGTGTAAACAAGATAGCAGATAAGAAAAAGATAGTTTTCTGAGAAACACAGAATATTATTATACCACGTATACGTTTCAGGCTATTGGCCCTTATTAGTGTTGGGCAATATGTACCTCAATGACCAAAAAAGCCGATCTTTAGGGCATCCTGAAATATCATATAATGGTCATTAAAGGCCGGAAGAGTGTGAAAACGTCAATCTATATGAAAAAATAGTTCAAAAGTAAAATTGTACTAAGATCAGGAGATGTCTTTTTCTTGATTTATTCTCCTGATCCCAGTACAATTTTACTGTGGAATTTTTTTACAGAAAGTTCTATTGATAAAGCACAATTTGGATTATTCTATATACAGTTACGAGCGTCTTTCCTCATCTCCTAATCAATCATCTCTCTCTCTCTGTCACCGTTTTCTTTTATTGGTTGGCTACGGTCACGCCACCTTTGCCCCCCCCCCTGCCGGCGGCGCGTGTCCATTGGCTGCCGGCGAGCACGTGACTTCCCTGTGCGCGCGCATGGCAGGCGGTAGGCTATAGTTATTAACTAACATATGCAATTAATTAAGGCGCCAATTTAGAATTGTAACAAATAGTATTTGAATCAAAACATTCAATCGGGTAAAACACGGGCGTTGCCCAGGTCATTCGGCTAGTAGATTATAAACACAAGGTAATAAGACCAAATACAAATAAATAAATAAGGTGTGACATTTCGGTAACAGCGTTGTTACCATCTTGAGACAAAAGTACTGAATGCTTATACCATTCAGTACTTTTGTCTGAAGATGGTAGCAACTATAGATGGAAATTTTGCCGGGAGGAAATTGATCTAAAGAGACAAGGGTCGCCTCTCCCGTCAAAACAGACGTCTAAAACCAGATGCCATCTATTGACCGTTGCCGCAACTAGCGGCCTCGGGTCGGTGACAAAGCCACAACACCAGCTTTGGCAAATTGAAAAGCGTCCACTTAGATGTCTGTTTTGATGGGAGAGGCGACCCTTGTCTCTTTAGGTAACAACAATGTTACCAAAACGTCACACACTATTTATTTATTTGGTTTTGGTCTTATTACCTTGTGTTTAGAAGGTTCTATTATTATTATACTAGCCGAATGACCCGGGCAACGCCCGTGTTTTACCCGATTGAATGTTTTGATTCAAATACTATTTGTTACAATTATAAATTGTGGTCATGGCATCTGCCCGGTAAGCGGAAGGTCGTGGGTTCGATTCCCATCCCTTGACACTTTTTTTATTTTATCCATTCTGACCAAAATCTATCCGTGAACTTCACACAGTGAACTTCACACAGACAGAATAAGGCAATTATATAAGTAGATGGGTTTTTGCAATAGCACATTTGGAAGATGCTCTAAATTGAAGTCTTCAAGAAGTGTGATGACATATTGGAGCATTTCCACAGTTCTGCACAGATTCCAGGCTTCCTGCAATCTAAAGTTATTTCACCCCACAGTCATGTTGAAAGTTAACAAACACAAGGTAATTGGACCAATTCCAAATAAATAAATAGTGTGTGACGTTTCGGTAACAACGCTGTTACCGAAACGTAACACACTATTTATTTATTTGGATTTGGTCTTATTACCTTGTGTTTATAATCTATAATCTAAATTGTGCCTTATCATTGAAAGTTTCCATTTGTTTCTAGGAAGATGGTTCCTCAGGACATGTTCATTTCATTTTAGCCTTTTGGTATTGAAATGAAGAAGAGAAAGAGATTGAAAGTACTTTATTACAATATCCATATAATAGACCCTAACTCACGTAATCTACTAGCTTTCATGACGTTAGATAGTCAGTACGAATTTTGTAGACTTCCATATGGATTTAAAAATTCACCACATATATACCATCGTGCCATAAACCAGGTCATGCAAAAATATAAACTAAATTTTGTTACCCATTACTTCGACGATTTCATTATTTTTTTTCTGACACCTTAGAGGATCATCTACAACACCTACAACAATTTCTAATGGTGTGTCAACAAGAAAATATCCATATAGTATTATATAAGGGTAAAATATACAATAAATATAAATATGAATATATAAAATTATATAATGGGAGAGATGCAAACAGGAAGAAATGATAGAAAAACAGTTTTCTTTTTCAAAATTAATAATTTATTAAGGAAAGTTTTATTACAGGTTTTACTGCTTGTCTTTGACCCCGATTCCAGTTATCTTTTCTACAGTGATCCAATGTTTGAATCCAGTGTTCCATTTGATACAGCTATTGTTGGTGTTGGTGATGTGAGAGGAGCTAGCTAAGTTGGAACTGTGCTGTTCTCTACTGTCCACATGTATGTTGTCAACTCTCCTACAGTGTTCCATGTGATTGCTACTGTTGTTGGTGATGTGAGAGGAGCTAGCTAAGTTGGAACTGTGCTGTTCTCTACTGTCCACATGTATGTTGTCAACTCTCCTACAGTGTTCCATGTGATTGCTACTGTTGTTGGTGATGTGAGAGGAGCTAGCTAGGTTGGAACTGAGCTGTTCTCTACTGTCCACATGTATGTTGTCAACTCTCCTACAGTGTTCCATGTGATTGCTACTGTTGTTGGTGATGTGAGAGGAGCTAGCTAGTTTGGAACTGAGCTGTTCTCTACTGTCCACATGTATGTTGTCAACTCTCCTACAGTGCTCCATGTGATTGCTACTGTTGTTGGTGATGTGAGAGGAGCTAGCTAGGTTGGAACTGAGCTGTTCTCTACTGTCCACATGTATGTTGTCAACTCTCCTACAGTGTTCCATGTGATTGCCACTGTTGTTGGTGATGTGAGAGGAGCTAGCTAGGTTGGAACTGAGCTGTTCTCTACTGTCCACACGTATGTTGTCAACTCTCCTACAGTGTTCCATGTGATTGCTACTGTTGTTGGTTATGTGAGAGGAGCTAGCTAGGTTGGAACTGAGCTGTTCTCTACTGTCCACATGTATGTTGTCAACTCTCCTACAGTGTTCCATGTGATTGCTACTGTTGTTGGTGATGTGAGAGGAGCTAGCTAGTTTGGAACTGTGCTGTTCTCTACTGTCCACATGTATGTTGTCAACTCTCCTACAGTGTTCCATGTGATTGCTACTGTTGTTGGTGATGTGAGAGGAGCTAGCTAGGTTGGAACTGAGCTGTTCTCTACTGTCCACATGTATGTTGTCAACTCTCCTACAGTGCTCCATGTGATTGCTACTGTTGTTGGTGATGTGAGAGGAGCTAGCTAGGTTGGAACTGAGCTGTTCTCTACTGTCCACATGTATGTTGTCAACTCTCCTACAGTGTTCCATGTGATTGCCACTGTTGTTGGTGATGTGAGAGGAGCTAGCTAGGTTGGAACTGAGCTGTTCTCTACTGTCCACACGTATGTTGTCAACTCTCCTACAGTGTTCCATGTGATTGCTACTGTTGTTGGTTATGTGAGAGGAGCTAGCTAGGTTGGAACTGAGCTGTTCTCTACTGTCCACATGTATGTTGTCAACTCTCCTACAGTGTTCCATGTGATTGCTACTGTTGTTGGTGATGTGAGAGGAGCTAGCTAGTTTGGAACTGTGCTGTTCTCTACTGTCCACATGTATGTTGTCAACTCTCCTACAGTGTTCCATGTGATTGCTACTGTTGTTGGTGATGTGAGAGGAGCTAGCTAGGTTGGAACTGAGCTGTTCTCTACTGTCCACATGTATGTTGTCAACTCTCCTATAGTGTTCCATGTGATTGCTACTGTTGTTGGTGATGTGAGAGGAGCTAGCTAGTTTGGAACTGTGCTGTTCTCTACTGTCCACATGTATGTTGTCAACTCTCCTACAGTGTTCCATGTGATTGCTACTGTTGGTGATGTGAGAGGAGCTAGCTAAGTTGGAACTGTGCTGTTCTCTACTGTCCACACGTATGTTGTCAACTCTCCTACAGTGTTCCATGTGATTGCTACTGTTGGTGATGTGAGAGGAGCTAGCTAGGTTGGAACTGAGCTGTTCTCTACTGTCCACATGTATGTTGTCAACTCTCCTACAGTGTTCCATGTGATTGCTACTGTTGTTGGTGATGTGAGAGGAGCTAGCTAGGTTGGAACTGAGCTGTTCTCTACTGTCCACATGTATGTTGTCAACTCTCCTACAGTGTTCCATGTGATTGCTACTGTTGGTGATGTGAGAGGAGCTAGCTAGGTTGGAACTGTGCTGTTCTCTACTGTCCACACGTATGTTGTCAACTCTCCTACAGTGTTCCATGTGATTGCTACTGTTGTTGGTGATGTGAGAGGAGCTAGCTAAGTTGGAACTGTGCTGTTCTCTACTGTCCACATGTATGTTGTCAACTCTCCTACAGTGCTCCATGTGATTGCTACTGTTGTTGGTGATGTGAGAGGAGCTAGCTAAGTTGGAACTGTGCTGTTCTCTACTGTCCACACGTATGTTGTCAACTCTCCTACAGTGTTCCATGTGATTGCTACTGTTGTTGGTGATGTGAGAGGAGCTAGCTAGGTTTGAACTGAGCTGTTCTCTACTGTCCACATGTATGTTGTCAACTCTCCTACAGTGTTCCATGTGATTGCTACTGTTGTTGGTTATGTGAGAGGAGCTAGCTAGGTTGGAACTGAGCTGTTCTCTACTGTCCACATGTATGTTGTCAACTCTCCTACAGTGTTCCATGTGATTGCTACTGTTGTTGGTGATGTGAGAGGAGCTAGCTAGGTTGGAACTGAGCTGTTCTCTACTGTCCACATGTATGTTGTCAACTCTCCTACAGTGTTCCATGTGATTGCTACTGTTGGTGATGTGAGAGGAGCTAGCTAGGTTGGAACTGAGCTGTTCTCTACTGTCCACATGTATGTTGTCAACTCTCCTACAGTGTTCCATGTGATTGCTACTGTTGGTGATGTGAGAGGAGCTAGCTAGGTTGGAACTGAGCTGTTCTCTACTGTCCACATGTATGTTGTCAACTCTCCTACAGTGTTCCATGTGATTGCTACTGTTGTTGGTGATGTGAGAGGAGCTAGCTAGGTTGGAACTGAGCTGTTCTCTACTGTCCACATGTATGTTGTCAACTCTCCTACAGTGTTCCATGTGATTGCTACTGTTGGTGATGTGAGAGGAGCTAGCTAAGTTGGAACTGAGCTGTTCTCTACTGTCCACATGTATGTTGTCAACTCTCCTACAGTGTTCCATGTGATTGCTACTGTTGTTGGTGATGTGAGAGGAGCTAGCTAGGTTGGAACTGAGCTGTTCTCTACTGTCCACATGTATGTTGTCAACTCTCCTACAGTGTTCCATGTGATTGCTACTGTTGTTGGTGATGTGAGAGGAGCTAGCTAGTTTGGAACTGTGCTGTTCTCTACTGTCCACATGTATGTTGTCATCTCTCCTACAGTGTTCCATGTGATTGCTACTGTTGGTGATGTGAGAGGAGCTAGCTAGGTTGAAACTGAGCTGTTCTCTACTGTCCACACGTATGTTGTCAACTCTCCTACAGTGTTCCATGTGATTGCTACTGTTGTTGGTGATGTGAGAGGAGCTAGCTAGGTTGGAACTGTGCTGTTCTCTACTGTCCACATGTATGTTGTCAACTCTCCTACAGTGTTCCATGTGATTGCTACTGTTGGTGATGTGAGAGGAGCTAGCTAGGTTGGAACTGAGCTGTTCTCTACTGTCCACATGTATGTTGTCAACTCTCCTATAGTGTTCCATGTGATTGCTACTGTTGTTGGTGATGTGAGAGGAGCTAGCTAGGTTGGAACTGAGCTGTTCTCTACTGTCCACATGTATGTTGTCAACTCTCCTACAGTGTTCCATGTGATTGCTACTGTTGGTGATGTGAGAGGAGCTAGCTAGGTTGGAACTGAGCTGTTCTCTACTGTCCACATGTATGTTGTCAACTCTCCTACAGTGTTCCATGTGATTGCTACTGTTGTTGGTGATGTGAGAGGAGCTAGCTAGTTTGGAACTGAGCTGTTCTCTACTGTCCACATGTATGTTGTCAACTCTCCTACAGTGTTCCATGTGATTGCTACTGTTGGTGATGTGAGAGGAGCTAGCTAGGTTGGAACTGAGCTGTTCTCTACTGTCCACATGTATGTTGTCAACTCTCCTACAGTGTTCCATGTGATTGCTACTGTTGTTGGTGATGTGAGAGGAGCTAGCTAGGTTGGAACTGAGCTGTTCTCTACTGTCCACATGTATGTTGTCAACTCTCCTACAGTGTTCCATGTGATTGCTACTGTTGTTGGTGATGTGAGAGGAGCTAGCTTGATTAGAACTGAGCTGTTCTCTACTGTCCACATGTATGTTGTCAACTCTCCTACAGTGTTCCATGTGATTGCTACTGTTGGTGATGTGAGAGGAGCTAGCTAGGTTGGAACTGAGCTGTTCTCTACTGTCCACATGTATGTTGTCAAATCTCCTACAGTGTTCCATGTGATTGCTACTGTTGGTGATGTGAGAGGAGCTAGCTAGGTTGGAACTGAGCTGTTCACTACTGTCCACATGTATGTTGTCAACTCTCCTACAGTGTTCCATGTGATTGCTACTGTTGTTGGTGATGTGAGAGGAGCTAGCTAGGTTGGAACTGAGCTGTTCTCTACTGTCCACATGTATGTTGTCAACTCTCCTACAGTGTTCCATGTGATTGCTACTGTTGTTGGTGATGTGAGAGGAACTAGCTAGGTTGGAACTGAGTTGTTCTCTACTGTCCACATGTATGTTGTCAACACTCCTACAGTGTTCCATGTGATTGCTACTGTTGTTGGTGATGTGAGAGGAGCTAGCTAGGTTGGAACTGAACTGTTCTCTACTGTCCATATGTATGTTGTCAACTCTCCTACAGTGTTCCATGTGATTGCTACTGTTGGTGATGTGAGAGGAGCTAGCTAGGTTAGGAACTGTGCTGTTCTCTACTGTCCACATGTATGTTGTCAACTCTCCTACAGTGTTCCATGTGATTGCTACTGTTGGTGATGTAAGAGGAGCTTGCTAGGTTGTAACTGAGCCGTTCTCTACTGTCCACATGTATGTTGTCAACTCTTCTACAGTGTTCCATGTGATTGCTACTGTTGTTGGTGATGTGAGAGGAGCTAGCTAGGTTAGGAACTGTGCTGTTCTCTACTGTCCACATGTATGTTGTCAACTCTCCTACAGTGTTCCATGTGATTGCTACTGTTGTTGGTGATGTGAGAGGAGCTAGCTTGATTAGAACTGAGCTGTTCTCTACTGTCCACATGTATGTTGTCAACTCTCCTACAGTGTTCCATGTGATTGCTACTGTTGTTGGTGATGTGAGAGGAGCTAGCTAGGTTGGAACTGAGCTGTTCTCTACTGTCCACATGTATGTTGTCAACTCTCCTACAGTGTTCCATGTGATTGCTACTGTTGTTGGTGATGTGAGAGGAGCTAGCTTGATTAGAACTGAGCTGTTCTCTACTGTCCACATGTATGTTGTCAACTCTCCTACAGTGTTCCATGTGATTGCTACTGTTGTTGGTGATGTGAGAGGAGCTAGCTAGGTTGGAACTGAGCTGTTCTCTACTGTCCACATGTATGTTGTCAACTCTCCTACAGTGTTCCATGTGATTGCTACTGTTGGTGATGTGAGAGGAGCTAGCCCCTGCTCTACCAGATGCCAGGTTTGTATTGTGATGTCACCTGATCTCACAGGTCCCCCTGTGTGTTGTCAACCCCCTCCCTCCCCCCAGGCATGCCTCTCCATGATACCCTCTCGTTGAGTTCCTGGGCAACCTCCACATGTGAGTTGTAACCCCCCCTCCATTTGTTGTGGCAACTCCTCCTCAGCTTCATATTTCTCTCTCATCAGGGAGAGTCTGCTCTTCTCCCTCACCTCTTCCAGCCCAATCTACTTCCTCCCCCTCCAATAGAATCCAGTCATAGACACTCCTCGTCTCTCCTGAAGGCAATTTCACTTTGAAAGTTGGATTTCTTTGAAAAAGTCATTTATTTGTGTTTTTCTTAAGTTGGCAGCCGTCAGATGAGTCACTCTGGGAGGTTGTCCTTCAATAAAATATTTTATATTTGTTTTCACACACACTCTTGGATTTTATTCTCCAATATTCAATATATATATATGTATCTAAAAATGCAAAGGTCGCCCATCCATTAAAATAGACGTCAAAGCTAGACGCCATCTATTGACCATCGCCGCAAACTAGCGGCCTCAGTTCGGTGACAAAGTTATGATGAGAGAGGTGATCTTTGTGTCTTTTTACATCAATATCCTCCCGGCAAGATTTATATATATATATAGAAGCAGAGTCTATATGATCTGATTTATACAGAAATTTGACCTAGAGGATATAGAACTGTAATAATAAAGGTTGGCTCTTCCATTAAAATCGACACAAGGAATTATACTCCTATTTAAACGCTATCTAAGCTGTTGCTGTGACATTGTCACCGACCCAAGTCCACTAGTTTGCAAGGTTGGTTAGTTTTAGTATGGGACTTATTCTTTGGTGTCTATTTTGATGATAATTTTTAAAAAGATGATCAGTTTGTTATCTAATATTTAATTCTTTTCTTCCCTTTTTTTGCTGCTTCCTTTTCTAAGCATTTAAGATTGCTTCTTTTGTGTGGCGCTTGGCTGCAATTCTCGCTGCGTTGCTTTTTGTTTTTCTATGCCATCTTGACAAGAGTTGCTTGTCAATTTCCTTATATAATTTTTTATTGTACCTGTATTCGCACATTCTGACTTGTGTTGTTTTGTTTTTTATATTTATTTATGTGAAAAGATGTTCACACACATGATGTGTTGTAATATTTTGGGAGTTTACTTTTCTGTACTTTGATTTGGAATGATATTGCTGTTTAACTTGTGAAGTAATATGCCCCTAATACAGTAGAACCTCCCTGTAAAGGACACCTAGTAGTAGGGCTAAAGTGTCCTTTAGGAAGAGGTATCCTCTTATTGTAGAGTTTCTATTGAGTAAAAATGGTATTTTTGTTGATGAAAACTGTCCTTTATAGTGAGGTGACCTCTCATGGAGGTTCTACTGCACAGTGTAACCTCTTTTATTCAACTAACTACAATTCACAACACTTAATTTAATTCAACACTTTTTCTTAATCCCAATTAACATATTTACTTTAATTTAACCGACTATAATTGAACACCGACTTTAATTTAGCTGAAAATTCTGATCCCTTGAGGTATTTTTTTTTTTAATTTATCCCAAGTACACGTGGCCATGATAATCATGGTGGGTAGAGGTTGGCAACTGCTTTTACTCCAAGTGCAGCACATGTCTACACATGTGAAAAGCAGTTCAACTTTTGCATTTACAAATGTTCCAGAACCCCGTTTGGTTATGAAACCTTGAGGTGTTGAATTAAAGCAGTTAGACCCTAGTAAAGTTGGGATATAAAGGAAGAATCATTTCAAAGAAATGCAATACTAAATATCAATTTAATATTCATTCTACCTAAATTAGATGCCAAATTTGTGCACTGAACTATTTTTGGAAAAATGGAAGTTACCAATTTCATCACCCATTTTTTTTCGATTTTCACAAAAGCATATAAATAGAAAATCAAAGAGACATATGTATATATGATAGAACTATATTTACAATATGTAAATAATTTGGATGCAATTTTTTTCTGAAAGGAAGTTTTTTAAAATTATTATCTCTCAAAGAAGGAAAAAAAAGGATGTCTATTCTTTCTAAATTGATGGTATATAATGTTGATGAGAGAGGTGACCCCTTTTCATTTCTTTTATATATATTTATATATGAGAAAACAATAGAAAAAAATAGACCCACTTATCTTTTATTTTTTTCTATTGTTTTCTCATGTGTTAAGCGTCTTTACGCAAATTTGGCCTTAAATACCCATTTCTTGATTTCTCAAGAAGCCATTGGGACCAAAAAATCTTTTTGGTCGCAGTGGTTACAGCCTACTCCACGCTGACGAGCGCCAACAGCGTGGATGGCTTTTCTTAATTTATCAAGAAATTGGGTTGGCCAAATATCACGGAGCAAGCTAAATAAACGTTTAGTTTATTCTTGCTCCACTAGATGGCGCTCTGCCATCTAAAAAGCACATGTGCTCGTGGTCAGGAGATGCCTTCTTTATTTTTAATATTTATATATATATAAGGTACAATTTGGACCTGCTTTTCACATGTGTAGACATGTGGTGCACTTACAGTAAAAGCAGTCACCTACTTCTACCCACCATGAATATCATGGCCTTTACCACATGTACTAGGGGTAATAATAATAATACAATATACAGTTAAACATGTCTATAGCGCCCCCTCTTGGGACTCACCAAAATAGGGTGCTATAGACAGGTCACTTTTAATGTAAAATTTTACATTTTAATGTTTATAATCGGGCACTATAGAGAGGAAGGCGCCATTTAGAGGGGGCGCTATAGACAGGTTTAACTGTATATTAGAAACAAAAGGTAACAAGACCTAATCCAAATTATTGAAATGTTTGTAACAAATATATTTACTGGCAATGTGTTTCTTTTCAATAATATCATCAAATATTATCTCTACAGACCTTACTGCAATGATATAAGATTATTGAAGGATAAGTAAGGTCTGTAGAGATAATAATTGATGATATTATTGAAAAGAAACACATTGCCAGTAAATATATTTGTTACAATTTTTATCGATAGATGGCAATTGATAAAAGAAAATAAGACCTAATCCAAATAATTTATTAGTGTGTGACATTTCGGCAACAGCATTGTTACCATCATCAGACAAAAGAATAAATTAGAAAAAATATCACAGCAAGTTCTACAGCAAGTATTACAGCAATAGAATGGAAGAAAGGGGAAATATAAATGATATTTACAGATATGCCTTTAATTATGTTAAAAAAAAAAAATCCACTTTTAATTCTAAGAAGAATATTTCAAGTTGACTTAAAAAAACTATTTTCCTTATCTGTTATCTTGTTTAAACACTTGATAACAGTACTATTTAAGAACTTGCTGTAATATTTTTTCTCATTTATTCTTTTGTCTGATGATGGTGACAATGTTGTTGCCGAAACGTCACACACTAATAAATTATTTGGATTAGGTCTTATTTTCTTTTATTATAATCTATAATCCAAATTGTGCTTTATCAGATGGCAATTGAATTTATAAATTTAAATGAAATGTTTGTCCATTACAATAATTTGGAGAAATATATTTACAGTAAAACTTTGTTACATAACTCTCCTACTTATAATTCTATCCCACTTATTTGATAAAGCACAATTTGGATTATAGATACAAGAAAATAAGACCTAATCCAAATAAATTAATAGTATATGACGTTTCTGTAACAGCATTGTTACCATCATCAGACAATAGAAAAAATGAGAAAAATATCACAGCATGTTCTTAAATAGTACTGTTATCAAGTGTGTAAACAAGATAGCGCAGATAAGAAAAATATATAGTTTTTTTTAAGACAAACTGATGATAAGACACATTTTGGATTATATATTATAAATACAAGGTAATAAGAACAAATCCAAATAAATAAATGTCTTTAGATGGTAACAACGCTGTTACCGAAACATCACACACTATTTATTTATTTGGATTTGGTCTTATTACCTTGTGTTTATAAGACAAACTAAAATATTATTCTTAGAATTAGAATTTTTTTTAATTTAAAAATATATAAATAATTAAAGGCAAATCTGTGTAAATATCATTGAGATATTTCCTCTTTCTTCCATTCTATTAATAATATAAAGAAGCAGAGCATCTTAATCCAAAAGTTCACCAATATGTTAAGCAGAAAATCTGAAATGTAGATGAGATAAATAAAGAAGTAGAACATATTTATTCCAAAGTTAACAGAAGTTTCAATCATCATAATTCCACTCTACTGGAAAGAAAATTTCCACAGAGTAGGAAGGGATGGAGTTGATTGAATTGAAAGGAATTCACAGAGTAGGAAGAGATGGAGTTGATTGAATTGAAAGGAATTGAGCACACAAGCTGTCTACACATGTGTGCCATGGCTGCTGTAGGATGTGGAAACTGCCTTTGGCAAACTTGTGAGTAGATCTCTTAAATTTCCTTCAACATGTCAATTCTGTGAATAATTCACAACAGACTATAATTCAATAGTTTTACTCTTAATTCAAGTTTTTTTCCCCTCAAATCTCAAAGAAATATAATTTACATCATTTATAACCAACTATAATTCAATAGTTTTACTCTTAATTTCACAGTTTTTTCCTCAAATCTCAATGAAATAGTATTTACCTAATTTATAACCAACTATAATTCAATAGTTTTACTCTTAATTCAAGTTTTTTCCCTCAAATCTCAATGAAATAGAATTTACATCATTTATAACCAACTATAGTTCAATAGTTTTACTCTTAATTTCACAGTTTTTTCCTCAAATCTCAATGAAATAGAATTTACCTAATTTATAACCAACTATAATTCAATAGTTTTACTCTTAATTCAAGTTTTTTCCCTCAAATCTCAATGAAATAGAATTTACATCATTTATAACCAACTATAATTCAATAGTTTTACTCTTAATTTCACAGTTTTTTCCTCAAATCTCAATGAAATAGAATTTACCTAATTTATAACCAACTATAATTCAATAGTTTTACTCTTAATTCAACTGTTTTTCTCCTCAAATCTCAATGAAATAGAATTTACATCATTTATAACCAACTATAATTCAATAGTTTTACTCTTAATTCAACAGTTTTTTCCCTCAAATCTCAATGAAATAGAATTTACATCATTTATAACCAACTATAATTCAATAGTTTTACTCTTAATTCAACAGTTTTTTCCCTCAAATCTCAATGAAATAGAATTTACCTAATTTATAACCAACTATAATTCAATAGTTTTACTCTTAATTCAACAGTTTTTTCCCCTCAAATCTCAATGAAATAGAATTTACATCATTTATAACCAACTATAATTCAATAGTTTTACTCTTAATTCAACAGTTTTTTCCCCTCAAATCTCAATGAAATAGAATTTACATCATTTATAACCAACTATAATTCAATAGTTTTACTCTTAATTCAACAGTTTTTTCCCCTCAAATCTCAATGAAATAGAATTAAACTAATTTATAAAACCAACTATAATTCAATAGTTTTACTCTTAATTCAACAGTTTTTCCCTCAAATTTCAATGAAATAGAATTTACATCATTTATAACCAACTATAATTCAATATTTACTCTTAATTCAACAGTTTTTTTCCCCTCAAATCTCGATGAAATAGAATTTACCTAATTTATAACCAACTATAATTCAATATTTACTCTTTATTCAACATTTGGAGATGTGTTAGGAATTTTCATATTGGTCTCTTTGAAGATTATAATAGCTTTTTAAAAATAATTGTTAAATAAAAAATTGTAATGATTTTTTTTTGTGTTATTGGTAACCCCAATTAATTTTTTTTTAAAACATTGCAGCAATTTTTAAAGGTAACAAAATACAATCTGTTGTTGTTACTTATTCCTCAAGTCGTTCAAATGATCTCAATTAGGTTCCATTGTCTCAGCTTTTCTATTATAAGTCCTGGGGTTTTCCCAGATTAAGCATAATTCAGCTTTTTTTTTTTCAAATCCCAATCAGCCTATTTACTCTAATTTAGTCATCTATAATTCAACACACACCAACTTTAATTCAACACCTCCTTAAGTATCAACAACAAAATGTTTTAGAAAAATGTCCGGGGCATTAAATGTTGTGATGAATTGCTAATCATCTTAACCAACTATAATTCAACACATCAACTTTAAATCCCTTCTGTGTGTTGAATTAAAGAAGTTAGGCTGTATTTATAAAGTGATGTGAACTTCATGGTATCCAGATAGGTATTCTAAAATTGTCCAAAGCTGGTGTTGTGGCTTACGACCGGAGTATGCTGCTAGATTGCAGATATGGTCGATAGACAACATTTTAACAAAAGGTAATTATTCTTTTTGTTTCTTTTTTAAAATTTCATTTAGATAAATATATTTTATCATCAAAATTCCGTCTAAACCAAATGTTGTTAAAATAAAACCCTCTTTTGAAGAGACTAACATCTACTACATTCAATAGCTATTATCATGCATGTTAATTTCGCCTTTCCATAATTTCCTAGTATGCTAATTATTCCTCTCAACATTTCATAGATATGCAAAATCCTTGTAGTTTTTAAATATGTAAATAGTCTCTTCCCTATATAGTGTCCAATGTGCCATATGTTCTCACTTGTCTCCTGTAGAAGGGCCGGCCAGCCCGAAAGCTTGAGCGTTTTACAATAAATCAACGTATAAAAGACACTCGTCCCTTGATTCTCGAATTGTTATCTTATGAATATTTCTGTTCTCTCCAGTAGGTAGTGTCCTATTGGAGGTTGTTGAATTTTTTCGTTTTAATTTTTTTTTTTTTTTTGTATTTTAAAATGGTGGTTACTCGTTATATATGGAATGCTCACTGAATATCTCACAGTACAATAAAGCTCCCATGAAAGGACACTCCTGCTAGAAAACACTTCTCTACAATGGACAGTTTTACATTGTCAAGATTCTAGATATAGTAGAACTACCTCCCTGTAAAGGACAACACCTAATTGCAGAGCTAATGTGTTCTTTAGAGAGAAGTGTCCTCTTACCGGAGAGTTGCTAAATTGTAAAAATGGTAATTTTGCACATGAAAACTGACCTTTGTAGAGAGGTGTCCGCTAGTGGGATGTCCACTAAAGAGAGGTTCTACTATACAAGAAAATATAACCTGATACAAATAAATGAATAGTGTGTGATGTTTCGGTAACAGCGGTATTTACCAAAACATCACACGCTATTAATTTATTTAGATTAGGTCTTCATTTTCTTGTATCTATAATCCAAACTGTGCTTTATCATTGTCAAGATTGCCATTTTTTACCAATTAGCAGTATTCCAGTAAGAGGACACTTTCACTCTGTAACTAGGTGGTGTCCATCATAGAGGTAGTTCTACTGTAGGAGAGATAATTGATGTGTCCCCAGCTGTCCAAGTGGATGCCACATGTGTGATGTGCAGTGTCCTCAGACGCCCTCACCCAGTTCCGGGAGCTGACCAAGAGGGATGCTGAGATCCAATTGGCTGGGGAGATCAACAAGCTCCTCCTCACTGCACCCCAGGGGCAGGAGAAAGTACGTAGCTCCGCCACTTTTTCCTTAGTGGGCGGAGACAAGCTCTATTTTATATATATATGGTTCAAACACAAGGTCTCTTCTTTCTTATCTCCACTCAAACATATTAGGGTATCAAGTTGTGACCCTTGATGGTGTCTGTTTGACAACCATCATGACTGGGTGAAGTAGTATGAGTCTGCCTTTGTCATTAAGACTGGGAGCACTACTCAGTGGCAGGCCGACTTAGCTCCAAAAGGAGGAACAGACGCCATGTGCAGCTGCTCCTAACATGGAGTACAAACGCTGCTTATCCTGTATCCCTGGATTAGGAGCCCTTACAGGGTACTATCAGCTGAGCCCAGGTTTTTTAGTGTGCTTGTTACTGCTCCTCCTCCTCCTTTTTTACACATGTATGTAAATACATCTTGTAAGAAATACTCGATGTTTTCAACTAAGCCTGTTGAAGAGCTATTATCGCTTGAAAGCTATCAGCTTAAAAAATAAAAGGAAACTGAGATAAAATGGTTGTGTAAGTTTGCTGTGAGATCCAAGGGTTGTTCCAGGTTATAAATGGGAAGTTGTCGTCAGACACTTGCATCATTTATTTCTCTTTTTAACCCTCTTCCTTCCTCCCCTGGACTTGATCCAGACTCCATTCTTCCTTCTCATACCGCTGGAATCCTAAACTCTCCATACTTTGTTAAGTCACAATTTAATTTAAATCTCCTGGATAGCAATCAAACAAATGCTACAGCGTTCTGGAGATGGGTTTCTTTAGTAAACGTAATCTCGAGCTTTCAGGCATCTCTTCCCTTCTACAGGAGTACATGGAAACATAAAAAACGCCATTAAGATGCTAACTTCTTCTTCTTTCTTATCTCCACTCAATCATATTAGGATATCAAGCTTGTAGAGCTTTACACTTGACAACCATCATGACTGGGTGAAGTAGAATGCCTTTGTCATTAAGACTGGGAGCACTACTCAGTGGCAGGCTGATTTAGCTCCAAAAGAAATGGCCACCTCTGACATGAGGAACAGATTCCATGTGCAGCCGCTCCTAATATGGAGTACCAACGCTGCTCATCCTGTATCCCTGGATTAGGAGCCCTTACAGGGTACTATCAGCCGGGCCAGCTGAACCCAGGTTTTTTAGTGAGCTTGTTACTGCTCCCCCTCCTCCTTTTTCATCCGGGCTTGGGACCGGCAAAGGCGAAGTTAATATGCTAACTGATTTATATATACAGTTAAACCTGTCTATAGCGCCCCCTCTAAATAGCACCTCCCTCTCTATAGCTCCTGATTTTAAATAAGTAGTACGATGCGATTTACATTAAAAGTGACCTGTCTATAGCACCCCTCTCTATAGCACCCTATTTTGGTGAATCCAAAGAGGGGACTCTATAGACAGGTTTGTACATTTAAATATTAGGATATATTTTGCATATTGCTTGATGTTGTGATTATTACAGTTATATGGTAGATTAAACTAGCGAAACTGCTGGAAGGCTTTCCACTGATGATCCAGCCCCTCCCAATAATCTATCATTGTAGTAAGGGTAGTAGAAAAATTGTTTAAAAAGAATCACCTGCGTCAAAAATAGTTCCAATTTGATTATAACAGATGGTGCACTGAAGCATCGCATAAAAATATGTGTATGCATACAGATCTGAAATTTTCTCGCACCTTTACATCTATTTCCTTTAGAACGACATTTAAACAAGTTTTACCATGATAAGGCACAATTTGGATAATCGTCTTTGATAATTATAATTATGAAGGGTAGTATGGTGTTTTTTGTTGCAGACTTTACAAGTGGAAGTTATTTTACAATGATTGGCATAATGATTTACACCTAAGCAGTTTATACAAAGGTTTTTGCTTCTAACAAATTTGATCTTATCATCTAAAGATAACTTAACAAATTCTTGGCAGGTACCTAACTTATGAGATGAATTACAATAGGTGCATTTGATTATGTTAGTATTTACTTGATAAGTTTTAAAGGTCTTTCTAACATTATCTTCTTTTTGATATATTTTTCCATTAATGTGATCCAATCCCTTTCTATGCTTTTCTAAAAATGTTAATAAGTCTTGAAGAGTAGGAAATGTATTTTCCTTTAATGAAAGTTCAAAGTCCTTGTAGATTATAAACACAAGGTAATAATACCAAATCCAAATAAATAAATAATGTGTGACGTTTCGGTAACAGCATTGTTACCATCTTCAGACAAAAGTATTGAATGAGAAATTTTACCACAGCATGTTTTAAATAGTTACTGTTATCAAGTGTGTAAACAAGATAGCAGATAATAAGAAGATAGTTTTCTGAGAAACACAGAACTCATTCAGTACTTTTGTCTGAAGATGGTAACAACACTGTTACCGAAATGTCACACACTATTTATTTATTTGGATTTGGTCTTATTACCTTATGTTTATAAGTTTTACCGCAAATGTTTCTTTTCACAGAACGAAAAATCATAATTTTAATTATTTAAAGAGAAATAACGACTATTCCTATCCTTAGGAATGAAGTATGAAAGGATGAATTGTGAAGAGTAATGATAAACGGAAAAATAAAAGTGTCCAGGGATGGAAATCGAACCCACAGTGTTCCGCTTATCGGGTAGATGCCATGTCCACTAGGCTATCCTGGACATATTTTTCCGTTCGTAAATACAGTTAAACCTGTCTATAGTGCCCCCTCTTGGGACTTACCAAAATAGGCTGCTATAGAGAGGGGGTGCTATAGACAGGTCACTTTTAACATAAAATGTTTACATTTTAATGTTCGAAATCGGGCACTATAGAGAGGAAGGGGCAATTTAGAGGGGGTGCTATAGACAGGTTTAACTGTATTATATAAAGTTGATAAAGCACAATTTGGATTATAGATTTATAATACAAGAAAATACGACCTAATCCAACCTATTCCTAATCCTATGGATTAGGTCTTATTTTATTGTATTGTATAAAGTTAATTTATTCAATATATACAAAAAAGAAACATTTGTGGTAAAACTTGTTAAATGTCGTTCTATAATCAACAACAACAACAAACAAAACAACTTTATTAGGGCGTCTTGCCCTGTACAGATTCGCCGTGGAATTACAGACAATATTCAACACAAGAGAAAAGGGAGAGATAGAGTATTTACAATTAAGGTATGGTAAACAGGGTGACTTTTTTATTGTGCCCCTGTTCTTCTCTCTTCCACGAGTGCAATTTTATTTACAACCGCTTTTTGATAGTTGAACAGTTCTATTGCCCAACTTTTCTTATCTGAAACAGTTTTTATTATTAAATAAAAACAAACGATAGCAATGTTTTTATTATCTTTATTGAGTTCAAATGCGGTCTAGGAAGACTTTTCAGGATCTTTTTTCTCTCTCCTTCCAGATCCCCGCACTCAGCAGTAAAATGGTATATTTCATTGGTTATCTGACTTCCGCATAACCTACAGTACAAATCTTCTTTCTTAATTACGTAAATATGATTTTCTTTGATCAATGTTGATATTAATCTGATCTGTGCAATAAAACTCACTAAAGCTGAGGACAGATTGCATCGTTCTATAATCATAGCCGCATTATATTGTATTATAAAATCTATCACCTATACCTATCTCTCTTTAAAGGACAATACCTAGTTGAAGAGCCAAACTGTCCTTTAGAGAGAGAGAGATGTCTTCTAGCAAGATTGGTCTCTCATGCGGAGGTTCTACTGATTTACATTCTGACTCACAATCCTCCGCCTTTGCCGGTCCCAAGCCCGGATGAAAAAGGAGGAGGAAGAGCAGTAACAAGCTCACTAAAAAACCTGGGCTCAGCTGGCCCGGCTGATAGTACCCTGTAAGGGCTCCTGATCTAGGGATACAGGATGAGTAGCGTTTGTACTCCATGTTAGGAGCGGCTACAATGCAATAATGGGAAGTCCAATATCCCCAAATGCAGCTTACAATCACTATAGGCCAATTATAAATTAAGGCTCTGAATTCACTTAAAAATGATATTTACTATTTTAGAAGATATGTGGATGACTCTATTTTAATTATTAATCAGGGAAATGAACAAAGAATGTTGAATACCTTCAACAATCTATGTCCTGATATCAATTACTCTATGGAAGTAGATAAAAACAGATCAATCAATTTCCTGGACATGAAATTAACATATAGTAATAATATTATTGCCACTTCTATATACAAAAAGCCGACACATACAGGAACTTGTTGGAACTATAGTTCACAGCACCATTTTTATCAAAGCCATGTGGAGTAAAACAGACTTTTTGTAAAATTTTTAGTCTTTTTTTCCCCCCATTATTATCCTATTGTATAAATATACAAGGTCATGGAGACTGAATTCATGGATTAAATTTTTCTTTTGTCAATAGTCCCCCTATACAGTCTGTTTTTCTCCACTTGACTTAGATAAGCCAGTTAAAGAGCATCATTGCTTGAAAGCTTGCTTTTTGTAATAAACAAGATACCTTTGTTAATTTTTAAATAAATTTCTGAATTACTATTAACAGGTTTACTTTATATTGTTCAACCGACCCGGTTAATGGACCTCAGCAATGGTCCCACTCCAGGGATATGGAGGAGCTGCGTCTGTACTCATGTTAGAGTCGGCAGCAAAGGCTTCCATATTAGGAACGGCCTCAAAATACAAGCAAAGTCAGACTTTCACCAAAGTGTGCCTGGATCATGGTGTCATGATCAATGAAAGCTGCACCCCTTTACCCCATTCCATGAGATCATGAACTCATGGAATTTGTGTAATCTTTACACAGGGGGATAAGAAACAACAACAACTTTATATTGCCATGTGGAAAATTAGGAAAGACAAACTTTGGGATGACACAGCAATTTATTCAAAACAAGAACAAACTATGAATGATAAACAAAAGATACTGCAATGAGGGAAGTTTACAGAGTAGCAAAATATAAACAGAAAAAATGATACTCTGTTAATAAAATAATAAACACTTTGCTACATAGCTCCTTCCCTATGGGAGCTGTGGCCCCCAGCTTGCAATTATTATAGAGACTGACATGGATCTGACGTGCTTCTGCCAAGGTTTCCATCGAAGTTTTAGAACATTGTCCTTAGTACCTTTGCATCCATTTTCTTGCAGTGTGAAGAGCGGCTTTGTCGTCGTATCGTCTATAGGGACATCGTCATCTTGGAGGGAAGTCTTGGCTTTAACACGGTGGTGGAATCCTGGAGTCAGTCTCTGAAAATGTAAATCACACCACCCATGGCTTCAAGGTTTTCTTGGCGATCTTCAGTTTGACTTCCCAATTTACCCAGCATCTCCACCAAAATGCCACGTGGAAAATTAGGAAAGACAAACTTTGGGGTGACAGCAATTTATTTAAGGCAAGAATAAACTATGAATGATAAACAAAAGATACTGCAATGAGGGAAGTTTACAAAGTAGCAAAATATAAACATAAAAAAATGACACTCTGTTAATAAAATAATAAACACTTTGCTACAATATAATGTGTTTGTTTGTTTTTTCACAGAAGCTGAGATCAGATCTTGAAGGCTTCCAAAGACTCTTCCTACGTTACCTTAAAGGATCAGGGCCATCTCTTGTTTGGGACAAGATTCAACCTCTTCCAACTGGAGCTGTAAGTCTCTTTACTTGTATCATTCCTTGATCTACACCATGGCCTTGAGATCTCATGGAATTCCTGTAATCTTTACACAAGGGGATAAGATACAACAACAACACCATAGCCTTGGGATCACAGGGAATTCCTGTAATCTTTACACAAGGGGATAAGATACAACAACAACACCATAGCCTTGGGATCACAGGGAATTCCTGTAATCTTTACACAAGGGGATAAGATACAACAACAACACCATGGACATAGAATTCCTGTAATCTTTACACAAGGGGATAAGATACAACAACAACACCATGGACATAGAATTCCTGTAATCTTTACACAAGGGGATAAGATATAACAACACCATGGACATAGAATTCCTGTAATCTTTACACAAGGGGATAAGATACAACAACACCATGGACATAGAATTCCTGTAATCTTTACACAAGGGGATAAGATACAACAACACCATGGACATAGAATTCCTGTAATATTTACACAAGGGGATAAGATACAACAACACAACAACAACACCATGGACATAGAATTCCTATAATCTTTACACAAGGGGATAAGATACAACAACAACACAACAACAACACCATGGACATAGAATTCCTGTAATCTTTACACAAGGGGATAAGATACAACAACAACACAACAACAACACCATGGACATAGAATTCCTGTAATCTTTACACAAGGGGATAAGATACAACAACAACACCATGGACATAGAATTCCTGTAATCTTTACACAAGGGGATAAGATATAACAACACCATGGACATAGAATTCCTGTAATCTTTACACAAGGGGATAAGATACAACAACACCATGGACATAGAATTCCTGTAATCTTTACACAAGGGGATAAGATACAACAACACCATGGACATAGAATTCCTGTAATATTTACACAAGGGGATAAGATACAACAACACAACAACAACACCATGGACATAGAATTCCTATAATCTTTACACAAGGGGATAAGATACAACACAACAACAACACCATGGACATAGAATTCCTGTAATCTTTACACAAGGGGATAAGATACAACAACAACACAACAACAACACCATGGACATAGAATTCCTGTAATCTTTACACAAGGGGATAAGATACAACAACAACACCATGGCCTTGCTACCCACCATTCAGCTTTGACAATTTTGACCTGGGATCAAATACCATACTGAGCACTTTTTTTTTGTTTCTGCTTCAATAACACCTATTTCTTACTTAATTAAAATCCTACCTGTGAGTGTAAATCACCAAATGACAAACTTGTAAGTTTAAAATTTGAACTGCTTTCTATATTCATAGAGACATAGTAATACTTACAGTAAAAGGCATTCTCTCTATCCACCATGATCCGGTCATGATGTTCCACATGTACTTTGGATGTGTAAATGACCTCCTTGGTAAATTAAAAAATGATGTGTCCTCAAACCTCCAATGAGAGTCCACCTCCCGTAGTATATCCATGTTTTTTAATACAGTTAAACCTGTCTATAGTGCCCCCTCTAAATAGCGCCTTCCTCTCTATAGCACCCGATTTTAAACCTTAAAATGTAAACATTTTACATTAAAAGTGACCTGTCTATAGCACCCCCTCTCTATAGCACCCTATTTTGGTGAGTCCCAAGAGCTATAGACAGGTTTAACTGTAGTATATGGTCTCTCATGGGAGATTGTACTCTATAAAAA
>CP092871.1:77861697-77898324 GCA_030710605.1 Cordylochernes scorpioides
GATTATAAACACAAGGTAATAAAACCAAATCCAAATAATTAAATAAGGTGTGACGTTTCGGTAACAGCGTTGTTACCATCTTGAGACAAAAGTACTGAATGCTTATACCATTCAGTACTTTTGTCTGAAGATGGTAACAACTATAGATGGAAATTTTGTGGGAGGAAATTGATCTAAAGAGACAAGGGTCGCCTCTCCCGTCAAAACAGACGTCTAAAACCAGATGCCATCTATTGACCGTTGCCGCAACTAGCGGCCTCGGGTCGGTGACAAAGCCACAACACCAGCTTTGGCAAATTGAAAAGCGTCCACTTAGATGTCTGTTTTGATGGGAGAGGCGACCCTTGTCTCTTTAGGTAACAACACTGTTACCAAAACGTCACACACTATTTATTTATTTGGATTTGGTCTTATTACCTTGTGTTTAGAAGGTTCTATTATTATTATATTAGCCGAATGACTCGGGCAACGCCCGTGTTTTACCCGATTGAATGTTTTGATTCAAATACTATTTGTTACAATTATAAATTGTGGTCATGTGGCCTAGTGGTCATGCCATCTGCCCGGTAAGCGGAAGGTCGTTGGTTCGATTCCTATCCCTTGACACTTTTTTTTATTTTATCCATTCTGACCAAAATCTATCCGTGAACTTCACACAGACAGAATAAGGCAATTATATAAGTAGATGGGTTTTTGCAATAGCACATTTGGAAGATGCTCTCAATTGAAGTTTTGAAGAAGTGTGAATGACATATTGGAGCATTTCCACAGTTCTGCACAGAATCCAGGCTTCCTGCAATCTAAAGTTATTTCACCCCACAGTCATGTTGAAAGTTAACAAACACAAGGTAATAAGACCAAATCCAAATAAATAAATAGTGTGTGACGTATCAGTAATAACACTGTTACTGAAACGTCACACACTATTTATTTATTTGGATTTGGTCTTATTACCTTGTGTTTATAATCTACTAGCCGAATGACCCGGGCAACGCCTGGGGGGGGGGGCAAAGGTGGCGTGATCGTAGCCGACCAATAGGAGGGCGCCATTCCAAAAAAAAAAAGCAAACCGTGACAGAGGCCACGCATGACGCTCGTAACTGTATATAGAATAATCCAAATTGTGCCTTATCATTGAAAGTTTCCATTTGTTTCTAGGAAGATGGTTCCTCAGGACATGTTCATTTCATTTTAGCCTTTTGGTATTGAAATGAAGAAGAGAAAGAGATTGAAAGTACTTTATTACCATAGCCATATAATAGAACCTAACTCACGTAATCTACTAGCTTTCGTGACGTTAGATAGTCAGTACGAATTTTGTAGACTTCCATACGGATTTAAAAATTCGCCACAGATATACCATCGTGCCATAAACCAGGTCATGCAAAAATATAAACTAAATTTTGTTACCCATTACTTTGACGATTTCATTATTTTTTTCTGACACCTTAGAGGATCATCTACAACACCTACAACAATTTCTAACGGTGTGTCAACAAGAAAATATCCATATAGTATTATATAAGGGTAAAATATACAATAAATATGAATAAATAAAATTATATAATGAGAAAAATGCAAACAGGAAGAATTGATCAAAAAACATTAGAAAAAAATAATTTATGAAGGAAAGTTTTATTACAGGTTTGACTGCTTGTCTTTGACCCCGATTCCAGTTATCTTTTCTACAGTGATCCAATGTTTGAATCCAGTGTTCCATTTGATACAGCTATTGTTGGTGTTGTTGATGTGAGAGGAGCTAGCTAGGTTGGAACTGAGCTGTTCTCTACTGTCCACATGTATGTTGTCAACTCTCCTACAGTGTTCCATGTGATTGCTACTGTTGGTGATGTGAGAGGAGCTAGCTAAGTTGGAACTGTGCTGTTCTCTACTGTCCACATGTATGTTGTCAACTCTGCTACAGTGTTCCATGTGATTGCTACTGTTGTTGGTGATGTGAAAGGAGCTAGCTAGGTTGGAACTGAGCTGTTCTTTACTGTCCACATGTATGTTGTCAACTCTCCTACAGTGTTCCATGTGATTGCTACTGTTGGTGATGTGAGAGGAGCTAGCTAGGTTGGAACTGAGCTGTTCTCTACTGTCCACATGTATGTTGTCAACTCTCCTACAGTGTTCCATGTGATTGCTACTGTTGTTGGTGATGTGAGAGGAACTAGCTAGGTTGGAACTGAGCTGTTCTCTACTGTCCACATGTATGTTGTCAACTCTCCTACAGTGTTCCATGTGATTGCTATTGTTGTTGGTGATGTGAGAGGAACTAGCTAGGTTGGAACTGAGCTGTTCTCTACTGTCCACATGTATGTTGTCAACTCTCCTACAGTGTTCCATGTGATTGCTACTGTTGGTGATGTGAGAGGAGCTAGCTAAGTTGGAACTGAGCTGTTCTCTACTGTCCACATGTATGTTGTCAACTCTCCTACAGTGTTCCATGTGATTGCTACTGTTGGTGATGTGAGAGGAGCTAGCTAGGTTGGAACTGAGCTGTTCTCTACTGTCCACATGTATGTTGTCAACTCTCCTACAGTGTTCCATGTGATTGCTATTGTTGGTGATGTGAGTGGAGCTAGCTAGGTTGGAACTGAGCTGTTGTCAACTGTCCACATGTATGTTGTCAACTCTCCTACAGTGTTCCATGTGATTGCTACTGTTGGTGATGTGAGAGGAGCTAGCTAGGTTGGAACTGAGCTGTTATCTACTGTCCACATGTATTTCGTCAACTCTCCTACAGTGTTACATGTGATTGTTACTGTTGGTGATGTGAGAGGAGCTAGCTAGGTTGGAACTGAGCTGTTCTCTACTGTCCACATGTATGTTGTCAACTCTCCTACAGTGTTCCATGTGATTGCTATTGTTGGTGATGTGAGAGGAGCTAGCTAGGTTGGAACTGAGCTGTTCTCTACTGTCCACATGTATGTTGTCAACTCTCCTACAGTGTTCCATGTGATTGCTACTGTTGGTGATGTGAGAGGAGCTAGCTAGGTTGGAACTGAGCTGTTCTCTACTGTCCACATGTATGTTGTCAACTCTCCTACAGTGTTCCATGTGATTGCTACTGTTGGTGATGTGAGAGGAGCTAGCTAGGTTGGAACTGAGCTGTTCTCTACTGTCCACATGTATGTTGTCAACTCTCCTACAGTGTTCCATGTGATTGCTACTTTTGGTGATGTGAGAGGAGCTAGCTAGGTTGGAACTGAGCTGTTATCTACTGTCCACATGTATGTTGTCAACTCTCCTACAGTGTTCCATGTGATTGCTACTGTTGTTGGTGATGTGCGAGGAGCTAGCTAGGTTGGAACTGAGCTGTTCTCTACTGTCCACATGTATGTTGTCAACTCTCCTACAGTGTTCCATGTGATTGCTACTGTTGGTGATGTGAGAGGAGCTAGCTAGGTTGGAACTGAGCTGTTCTCTACTGTCCACATGTATGTTGTCAACTCTCCTACAGTGTTACATGTGATTGCTACTGTTGTTGGTGATGTGAGAGGAGCTAGCTGGGTTGGAACTGAGCTGTTCTCTACTGTCCACATGTATGTTGTCAACTCTCCTACAGTGTTCCATGTGATTGCTATTGTTGGTGATGTGAGAGGAGCTAGCTAGGTTGGAACTGAGCTGTTATCTACTGTCCACATGTATGTTGTCAACTCTCCTACAGTGTTACATGTGATTGCTACTGTTGGTGATGTGAGAGGAGCTAGCTAGGTTGGAACTGAGCTGTTCTCTACTGTCCACATGTATGTTGTCAACTCTCCTACAGTGTTCCATGTGATTGCTACTGTTGGTGATGTGAGAGGAGCTAGCTAGGTTGGAACTGAGCTGTTCTCTACTGTCCACATGTATGTTGTCAACTCTCCTACAGTGTTCCATGTGATTGCTACTGTTGGTGATGTGAGAGGAGCTAGCTAGGTTGGAACTGAGCTGTTCTCTACTGTCCACATGTATGTTGTCAACTCTCCTACAGTGTTCCATGTGATTGCTACTGTTGGGTGATGTGAGAGGAGCTAGCTAGGTTGGAACTGAGCTGTTCTCTACTGTCCACATGTATGTTGTCAACTCTCCTACAGTGTTCCATGTGATTGCTATTGTTGGTGATGTGAGAGGAGCTAGCTAGGTTGGAACTGAGCTGTTCTCTACTGTCCACATGTATGTTGTCAACTCTCCTACAGTGTTCCATGTGATTGCTACTGTTGGTGATGTGAGAGGAGCTAGCTAGGTTGGAACTGAGCTGTTCTCTACTGTCCACATGTATGGTTGTCAACTCTCCTACAGTGTTCCATGTGATTGCTACTGTTGTTGGTGATGTGAGAGGAGCTAGCTAGGTTGGAACTGAGCTGTTCTCTACTGTCCACATGTATGTTGTCAACTCTCCTACAGTGTTCCATGTGATTGCTACTGTTGGTGATGTGAGAGGAGCTAGCTAGGTGTGGAACTGAGCTGTTCTCTACTGTCCACATGTATGTTGTCAACTCTCCTACAGTGTTACATGTGATTGCTACTGTTGTTGGTGATGTGAGGAGCTAGCTTGGGTTGGAACTGAGCTGTTCTCTACTGTCCACATGTATGGTTGTCAACTCTCCTACAGTGTTCATGTGATTGCTACTGTTGGTGATGTGAGAGGAGCTAGCTAGGTTGGAACTGAGCTGTTCTCTACTGTCCACATGTATGTTTTCAACTCTCCTACAGTGTTCCATGTGATTGCTATTGTTTGGTGATGTGAGAGGAGCTAGCTAGGTTGGAACTGAGCTGTTCTCTACTGTCCACATGTATGTTGTCAACTCTCCTACAGTGTTCCATGTGATTGCTACTGTTGGTGATGTGAGAGGAGCTAGCTAAGTTTGGAACTGTGCTGTTCTCTACTGTCCACATGTATGTTGTCAACTCTGCTACAGTGTTCCATGTGATTGCTACTGTTGTTGGTGATGTGAGAGGAGCTAGCTAGGTTGGAACTGAGCTGTTCTCTACTGTCCACATGTATGTTGTCAACTCTCCTACAGTGTTCCATGTGATTGCTACTGTTGGTGATGTGAGAGGAGCTAGCTAGGTTGGAACTGAGCTGTTCTCTACTGTCCACATGTATGTTGTCAACTCTCCTACAGTGTTCCATGTGATTGCTACTGTTGTTGGTGATGTGAGAGGAACTAGCTAGGTTGGAACTGAGCTGTTCTCTACTGTCCACATGTATGTTGTCAACTCTCCTACAGTGTTCCATGTGATTGCTACTGTTGTGGTGTGTGAGAGGAGCTAGCTAGGTTGGAACTGAGCTGTTCTCTACTGTCCACATGTATGTTGTCAACTCTCCTACAGTGTTCCATGTGATTGCTACTGTTGGTGATGTGAGAGGAGCTAGCTAGGTTGGAACTGAGCTGTTCTCTACTGTCCACATGTATGTTGTCAACTCTCCTACAGTGTTCCATGTGATTGCTACTGTTGGTGATGTGAGAGGAGCTAGCTAGGTTGGAACTGAGCTGTTCTCTACTGTCCACATGTATGTTGTCAACTCTCCTACAGTGTTCCATGTGATTGCTATGTTGGTGATGTGAGAGGAGCTAGCTAGGTTGGAACTGAGCTGTTGTCTACTGTCCACATGTATGTTGTCAACTCTCCTACAGTGTTCCATGTGATTGCTTCTACTGTTGGTGATGTGAGAGGAGCTAGCTAGGTTGGAACTGAGCTGTTCTCTACTGTCCACATGTATGTTGTCAACTCTCCTACAGTGTTCATGTGATTGCTACTGTTGGTGATGTGAGAGGAGCTAGCTAGGTTGGAACTGAGCTGTTCTCTACTGTCCACATGTATGTTGTCAACTCTCCTACAGTGTTCCATGTGATTGCTACTGTTGGTGATGTGAGAGGAGCTAGCTAGGTTGGAACTGAGCTGTTCTCTACTGTCCACATGTATGTTGTCAACTCTCCTACAGTGTTCCATTGTGATTGCTACTGTTGTGATGTGAGAGGAGCTAGCTAGGGTTGAACTGAGCTGTTCTCTACTGTCCACATGTATGTTGTCAACTCTCCTACAGTGTTACATGTGATTGCTACTGTTGGTGATGTGAGAGGAGCTAGCTAGGTTGGAACTGAGCTGTTCTCTACTGTCCACATGTATGTTGTCAACTCTCCTACAGTGTTCCATGTGATTGCTACTGTTGGTGATGTGAGAGGAGCTAAGCTAGGTTGGAAACTGAGCTTGTTCTCTACTGTCCACATGTATGTTGTCAACTCTCCTACAGTGTTCCATGTGATTGCTACTGTTGGTGATGTGAGAGGAGCTAGCTAGGTTTGGAACTGAGCTGTTCTCTACTGTCCACATGTATGTTGTCACTCTGCCTACAGTGTTCCATGTGATTGGCTACTGTTGTTGGTGATGTGAGAGGAGCCTAGCTAGGTTGGAACTGAGCTGTTCTCTACTGTCCACATGTATGTTGTCAACTCTCCTACAGTGTTCCATGTGATTGCTACTTGTTGGTGATGTTGAGAGGAGCTAGCTAGGTTGGAACTGAGCTGTCTCTACTGTCCACATGTATGTTGTCCAACTCTCCTACAGTTGTTCCATGTGATTGCTACTGTTGTTGGTGATGTGAGAGGAGCTAGCTAGGTTGGAACTGAGCTGTTCTCTACTGTCCACATGTATGTTGTCAACTCTCCTACAGTGTTCCATGTGATTGCTACTTGTTGGTGATGTGAGAGGAGCTAGCTAGGTTGGAACTGAGCTGTTCTCTACTGTCCACATGTATGTTGTCAACTCTCCTACAGTGTTCCATGTGATTGCTACTGTTGGTGATGTGAGAGGAGCTAGCTAGGTTGGAACTGAGCTTGTTCTCTACTGTCCACATGTATGTTGTCAACTCTCCTACAGTGTTCCATGTGATTGCTACTGTTGTTGGTGATGTGAGAGGAGCTAGCTAGGTTGGAACTGAGCTGTTCTCTACTGTCCACATGTATGTTGTCAACTCTCCTACAGTGTTCCATGTGATTGCTACTGTTGGTGATGTGAGAGGAGCTAGCTAGGTTGGAACTGAGCTGTTCTCTACTGTCCACATGTATGTTGTCAACTCTCCTACAGTGTTCCATGTGATTGCTACTGTTGGTGATGTGAGAGGAGCTAGCTAGGTTGGAACTGAGCTGTTCTCTACTGTCCACATGTATGTTGTCAACTCTCCTACAGTGTTCCATGTGATTGCTACTGTTGGTGATGTGAGAGGAGCTAGCTAGTTGGAACTGAGCTGTTCTCTACTGTCCACATGTATGTTGTCAACTCTCCTACAGTGTTCCATGTGATTGCTACTGTTGGTGATGTGAGAGGAGCTAGCTAGGTTGGAACTGAGCTGTTCTCTACTGTCCACATGTATGTTGTCAACTCTCTACAGTGTTCCATGTGATTGCTACTGTTGTTGGTGATGTGAGAGGAGCTAGCTAGGTTGGAACTGAGCTGTTCTCTACTGTCCACATGTAGTTGTCAACTCTCCTACAGTGTTCCATGTGATTGCTACTGTTGGTGATGTGAGAAGGAGCTAGCTAGGTTGGAACTGAGCTGTTCTCTACTGTCCACATGTATGTTGTCAACTCTCCTACCAGTTGTTCCATGTGATTGATACTATGTTGGTGATGTGAGAGGAGCTAGCTAGGGTTGGAACTGAGCTGTTCCTACATGTCCACATGTATGTTGTCAACTTCCTACAGTGTTCCATGTGTTTGCTACTGTTGGTGATGTGAGAGGAGCTAGCTAGGTTGGAACTGAGCTGTTCTCTACTGTCCACATGTATGTTGTCAACCTCTCCTACAGTGTTCCATGTGATTGCAACTGTTGGTGATGTGAGAGGAGCTACGTAGGTTGGAACTGAGCTGTTCTCTACTGTCCACATGTATGTTGTCAACTCTCCTACAGTGTTCCATGTGATTGCTATGTTGTGGTGATGTGAGAGGAGCTAGCTAGGTTGGAACTGAGCTGTTCTCTACTGTCCACATGTATGTTGTCAACTCTCCTACAGTGTTCCATGTGATTGCTACTGTTGGTGATGTGAGAGGAGCTAGCTAGGTTGGAACTGAGCTGTTCTCTACTGTCCACATGTATGTTGTCAACTCTCCTACAGTGTTCCATGTGATTGCTACTGTTGTTGGTGATGTGAGAGGGAGCTAGCTAGGTTGGAACTGAGCTGTTCTCTACTGTCCACATGTATGTTGTCAACTCTCCTACAGTGTTCCATGTGATTGCTACTGTTGGTGATGTGAGAGGAGCTAGCTAGGTTGGAACTGAGCTGTTCTCTACTGTCCACATGTATGTTGTCAACTCTCCTACAGTGTTCCATGTGATTGCTACTGTTGGTGATTTGAGAGGAGCTAGCTAGGTTGGAACTGAGCTGTTCTCTACTGTCCACATGTATGTTGTCAACTCTCCTACAGTGTTCCATGTGATTGCTACTGTTGTAGGATGATGTGAGAAGGAGCTAGCTAGGTTGGAACTGAGCTGTCCTCTACTGTCCACATGTATGTTGTCAACTCGCCTACAGTGTTCCATGTGATTACTACTGTTGTTGGTGATGTGAGAGGAGCTAGCTAGGTTGGATACTGAGCTGTTCTCTACTGTCCACTTGTATGTTGGTCAATCTCCCTACAGTGTTCCATGTGATTGCTACTGTTTTGTTGTGATGTGAGAGGAGCTAGCTAGGTTGGAACCTGAGCTGTTCTCTACTGTCCACATGTATGTTGTCAACTCTCCTACAGTGTTCCTTGTGATTGCTACTGTTGGTGATGTGAGAGGAGCTAGCGAGGTTTGGAACTGAGCTGTTTCTCTACTGTCCACATGTATGGTGTCTACTCTCCTACTGTGTTTCCATGTGATTGCTACTGTTGTTGGTGATGTGGAGAGGAGCTAGCTAGGTTGGAATGAGCTGTTCTCTACTGTCCACATGTATGTTGTCAACTCTCCTACAGTGTTCCATGTGATTGCTACTGTTGTTGTGATGTGAGAGGAGCTAGCTAGTTTGGAACTGAGCTGTTCTCTACTGTCCACATGTATGTTGTCAACTGTCCTCATGTCTGTTGTCAACTCTCCTACAGTGCTCCCATGTGATTGCTACTGTTGGTGATGTGAGAGGAGCTAGCTAGGTTGGACACTGAGCTGTTCTCTACTGTCCACTTGTATGTTGTCAACTCTCTACAGTGTTCCATGTGATTGCTACTGTTGTTGTGATGTGAGAGGAACTAGCTAGGTTGGAACTGAGCTGTTCTCTACTGTCCACATGTATGTTGTCAATCTCCTACAGTGTTCCATGGTGATTGCTACTGTTGGTGATGTGAGAGGAGCTAGCTAGGTTGGAACTGAGCTGGTTCTCTACTGTCCACATGTATGTTGTCAACTCTCTACAGTGTTTCATGTGATTGCTATTGTTGGTGATGTGAGAGGAACTAGCTAGGTTGGAACTGAGCTGTTCTCTACTGTCCACATGTATGTTGTCAACTCTCCTACAGTGTTCCATGTGATTGCTACTTGTTGGTGATGTGAGAGGAGCTAGCTAGGTTGGAACTGAGCTGTTCTCTACTGTCCACATGTATGTTGTCAACTCTCCTACAGTGTTCCATGTGATTGCTAATGTTGGTGATGTGAGTGGAGCTAGCTAGGTTGGAACTGAGCTGTTCTCTACTGTCCACATGTATGTTGTCAACTCTCCTACAGTGTTCCATGTGATTGCTACTGTTGGTGATGTGAGAGGAGCTAGCTAGGTTGGAACTGAGCTGTTCTCTACTGTCCACATGTATGTTGTCAACTCTCCTACAGTGTTCCATGTGATTGCTACTTTTGGTGATGTGAGAGGAGCTAGCTAGGTTGGAACTGAGCTGTTCTCTACTGTCCACATGTATGTTGTCAACTCTCCTACAGTGTTCCATGTGATTGCTACTGTTGGTGATGTGAGAGGAGCTAGCTAGGTTGGAACTGAGCTGTTCTCTACTGTCCACATGTATGTTGTCAACTCTCCTACAGTGTTCCATGTGATTGCTACTGTTGTTGTTGATGTGAGAGGAGCTAGCTAGGTTGGAAACTGAGCTGTTCTCTACCGTCCACATGTATGTTGTCAACTCTCCTACAGTGTTCCATGTGATTGCTACTGTTGGTGATGTGAGAGGAGCTAGCTAGGTTGGAACTGAGCTGTTCTCTACTGTCCACATGTATGTTGTCAACTCTCCTACAGTGCTCCATGTGATTGCTACTGTTGTTGTTGATGTGAGAGGAGCTAGCTAGGTTGGAACTGAGCTGTTCTCTACCGTCCACATGTATGTTGTCAACTCTCCTACAGTGTTCCATGTGATTGCTACTGTTGGTGATGTGAGAGGAGCTAGCTAGGTTGGAACTGAGCTGTTCTCTACTGTCCACATGTATGTTGTCAACTCTCCTACAGTGCTCCATGTGATTGCTACTGTTGGTGATGTGAGAGGAGCTAGCTAGGTTGGAACTGAGCTGTTTCTCTACTGTCCACATGTATGTTGTCAACTCTCCTACAGTGTTCCATGTGATTGCTACTGTTGTTGGTGATGTGAGAGGAGCTAGATAGGTTGGAACTGAGCTGTTCTCTACTGTCCACATGTATGTTGTCAACTCTCCTACAGTGTTCCATGTGATTGCTACTGTTGTTGGTGATGTGAGAAGAGCTAGCTAGGTTGGAACTGAGCTGTTCTCTAGTGTCCACATGTATGTTGTCAACTCTCCTACAGTGCTCCATGTGATTGCTACTGTTGGTGATGTGAGAGGAGCTAGCTAGGTTGGAACTGAGCTGTTCTCTACTGTCCACATGTATGTTGTCAACTCTCCTACAGTGTTCCCATGTGATTGCTACTGTTGTTGGTGATGTGAGAGGAGCTAGCTAGGTTGGAACTGAGCTGTTCTCTACCGTCCACATGTATGTTGTCAACTCTCCTACAGTGTTCCATGTGATTGCTACTGTTGGTGATGTGAGAGGAGCTAGCTAGGTTGGAACTGAGCTGTTCTCTACTGTCCACATGTATGTTGTCAACTCTCCTACAGTGTTCCATGTGATTGCTACTGTTGGTGATGTGAGAGGAGCTAGCTAGGTTGGAACTGAGCTGTTATCTACTGTCCACATGTATGTTGTCAACTCTCCTACAGTGTTCCATGTGATTGTTACTGTTGTTGATGTGAGAGGAGCTAGCTAGGTTGGAACTGAGCTGTTATCTACTGTCCACATGTATGTTGTCAACTCTCCTACAGTGTTCCATGTGATTGTTACTGTTGGTGATGTGAGAGGAGCTAGATAGGTTGGAACTGAGCTGTTCTCTACTGTCCACATGTATGTTGTCAACTCTCCTACAGTGTTCCATGTGATTGCTACTGTTGTTGGTGATGTGAGAGGAGCTAGCTAGGTTGGAACTGAGCTGTTCTCTACCGTCCACATGTATGTTGTCAACTCTCCTACAGTGTTCCATGTGATTGCTACTGTTGGTGATGTGAGAGGAGCTAGCTAGGTTGGAACTGAGCTGTTCTCTACTGTCCACATGTATGTTGTCAACTCTCCTACAGTGTTCAATGTGATTGCTACTGTTGGTGATGTGAGAGGAGCTAGATAGGTTGGAACTGAGCTGTTCTCTACTGTCCACATGTATGTTGTCAACTCTCCTACAGTGTTCCATGTGATTGCTACTGTTGTTGGTGATGTGAGAGGAGCTAGCTAGGTTGGAACTGAGCTGTTCTCTACCGTCCACATGTATGTTGTCAACTCTCCTACAGTGTTCCATGTGATTGCTACTGTTGGTGATGTGAGAGGAGCTAGCTAGGTTGGAACTGAGCTGTTCTCTACTGTCCACATGTATGTTGTCAACTCTCCTACAGTGTTCCATGTGATTGCTACTGTTGTTGGTGATGTGAGAGGAGCTAGCTAGGTTGGAACTGAGCTGTTCTCTACCGTCCACATGTATGTTGTCAACTCTCCTACAGTGTTCCATGTGATTGCTACTGTTGGTGATGTGAGAGGAGCTAGCTAGGTTGGAACTGAGCTGTTCTCTACTGTCCACATGTATGTTGTCAACTCTCCTACAGTGTTCAATGTGATTGCTACTGTTGGTGATGTGAGAGGAGCTAGATAGGTTGGAACTGAGCTGTTCTCTACTGTCCACATGTATGTTGTCAACTCTCCTACAGTGTTCCATGTGATTGCTACTGTTGTTGGTGATGTGAGAGGAGCTAGCTAGGTTGGAACTGAGCTGTTCTCTACCGTCCACATGTATGTTGTCAACTCTCCTACAGTGTTCCATGTGATTGCTACTGTTGGTGATGTGAGAGGAGCTAGCTAGGTTGGAACTGAGCTGTTCTCTACTGTCCACATGTATGTTGTCAACTCTCCTACAGTGTTCAATGTGATTGCTACTGTTGGTGATGTGAGAGGAGCTAGCTAGGTTGGAACTGAGCTGTTATCTACTGTCCACATGTATTTCGTCAACTCTCCTACAGTGTTCCATGTGATTGTTACTGTTGTTGATGTGAGAGGAGCTAGCTAGGTTGGAACTGAGCTGTTATCTACTGTCCACATGTATGTTGTCAACTCTCCTACAGTGTTCCATGTGATTGCTACTGTTGGTGATGTGAGAGGAGCTAGCTAGGTTGGAACTGAGCTGTTCTCTACTGTCCACATGTATGTTGTCAACTCTCCTACAGTGTTCCATGTGATTGCTATTGTTGGTGATGTGAGAGGAGCTAGCTAGGTTGGAACTGAGCTGTTCTCTACTGTCCACATGTATGTTGTCAACTCTCCTAAAGTGTTCCATGTGATTGCTACTGTTGTTGGTGATGTGAGAGGAGCTAGCTAGGTTGGAACTGAGCTGTTCTCTACTGTCCACATGTATGTTGTCAACTCTCCTACAGTGTTCCATGTGATTGTTACTGTTGTTGATGTGAGAGGAGCTAGCTGCTGCTCTACCAGATGTCAGGTTTGTATCATGATGTCACATGATCTCACAGGTCCCCCTGTGTGTTGTCAACCCCCTCCCTCCCCCCAGGCATGCCCCTCCATGATACCCTCTCGTTGAGTTCCTGGGCAACCTCCACATGTGAGTTGTAACCCCCCCTCCATGTGTTGTGGCAACTCCTCTCAGCTTCAAATCTCTCTCTCTCTTCAGGGAGAGTCTGCTCTTCTCCCTCAGCTCTTCCAGCCCAATCTGCTTTCCTCCCCCTCCAATAGAATCCAGTCATAGACACTCCACGTCTCTCCTGAAGGCAATTTCACTTTGGAAGTTGGATTTCTTTGAAAAAGTTATTTGTATGTGTTTTCCTTAAATTGGCAGCTATCAAATGGGTCACTCTGGGTGATTGTCCTTCAATACATTATTTTATATTTGTTTTCACACACACTCTTGGATTTTTATTCTCCAATATTCAATATATATATATGTATCTAAAAAGGCAAAAGTCGCCACATCCATTAAAATAAACGTCAAAGCTAGACGCCATCTATTGACAGACGACGCAAACTAGCAACCTCAGGTCGGTGACAAAGTTATGACGGGAGAGGCAGGAAAGTTTTCCATATATATATATATATAGGAGCAGAGTCTATACGATCTGATATTTCCAGAAATTTTTCCCAGAGGATATAGAACTGTAATAATAAAGGTTGGCTCTTCCATCAAAATCGACACAAGGAACTATACTCCTATTTAAACGCTATCTAAGCTGTTGTTGTGACATTGTCACCGATCCAAGTCTTCTAGTTTGTGAGGTTCAGTATGGGACTTATTCTTTAGTGTCTATTTTGATAATTTTTAAAAAGATGATCCATTTTTAATCTAATTTTTAATTCTTTTCTTCCCTTTTTTTGCTGCTTCCTTTTCTAAGCATTTAAGTTTGCTTCTTTTGTTTGGCACTTTGCTTCAATTCTCACTGCGTTGCTTTTTGTTTTTCTCTGCCATCTTGACACAAGTTGCTTGTCAATTTCCTTAATTTTTTATTGTACTTGTATTTGCGCTTTCTGACTTGCGTTGTTTTGTTTTTTTGCATCTATTTATGTGAAAAGATGATGTGTTGTAATATTTTGGGAGTTTACTTTTTGGTACTTTGATTTGGAATGATATTGCTGTTTAACTTGTGAAGAAATAAGCCCCTATAATCCAGGTAAGTAAGTAAAGGATGTAATGAATTTTAAAAGGAAAAATTGTGGTCACAGATTTTAGGGTACTTGTAACTAAGAAATTACTCTATTACAGTAGAACCTCCCTGTAAAGGACACCTATTCTTCTTTCTTATCTCCACACAATCATATTTGGATATCAAGTTGTGACCCATGATGGTGTCTGTTTGACAACCATCATGACTGGGTGAAGTAGAATGCGCTGCCTTTGTCATTAAGACTGGGAGCACTACTCAGTGGGAGGCCGACTTAGCTCCAAAAGAAATGGCCGCCTCTGACATGAGGAACAGACGCCATGTGCAGCCACACCTAACATGGAGTACAAACGCTGCTCATCCTGTATCTCTGGATTAGGAGCCCTTACAGGGTACTATCAGCCAGGCCAGCTGAGCCCAGGTTTTTTAGTGAGCTTGTTACTGCTCCCCCTCCTCCTTTTTCATCCGGGCTTGGGACCAGCAAAGACGGAGTTTTAGACTCTAGTAAAGTTGGGATATAAAGGAAGAATCATTTCAAAGAAATGAGATACTTAGATGCCAAATTTGTGCACTGAACTATTTTTGAAAAATGGAAGTTACCAATTTTATCACCCATTTTTTTTCGATTTTCACAAAAGCATATAAATAGAAAATCAAAGAGACATATGTATATACGATAGAACTATATTTACAATATGTAAATAATTTAGATGCAATTTTTTTCTGAAAGGAAGTTTTGACGTGACAACGTCTTAAATTAGGTTGCGGCTGGGAGTCACTTATGAAAAAGTGTAACGCCCGGTAACGTTACGATGAGTCACCGAACGAGAGTGCTGCGCGCGCAGCTGTGCGCGCAGCGCTAGAGAATTAGGCGCATTGAATCGGCGCATGCTTGTCTCTGTCTTTGTCTTTCTCGAACGTTCTTGGCGTTGGAAAAACAAGAAAGCGTCATAATACAAGTTCACACGTGTGGTTAGAGTATCGTCAGCTGTGTCTGTAGTGAAAATGTGGAGTGCTTAGATTCGTCATTTACAACAACTACAACAATAAAGGTAAATAATTGTACACTGATATTTCATTATCGTAAACTATGATTGATTGATTAATTGTTAGATTGACACAAAAGTTGAGAAACTGAGTTTATAGGTTATGTCATACTATTGATAAATGTTGATAGTGTTAAGTAAATTATTAGTTTAAAATTAATTAATTAATTAATTATTATTTTACAAATTTTAAATAGTTTCAAATTTATTTAGCAAAAATTTGAACCTTCGATCTGAATAAATGTTTTGATTTTCGAATTGATTATTTAAAATTACAAATATTAAGAAAAAGTGGCAGATATAAGAAAACTTTATTTAAACTGTGTTGAGCAAGAATTTTAACATCTAATATAAGTAAATGTTTTAATTTTCAACTTCATCATTTACAATTACAAATATTATTTAATTTCAAATGGAAAAATCAATTATCGACTACAGCAGATTACCGGTATTTACGATCAACCATTCGGAGGCATTCACATGATCTTATGCGGCGATTTCAGACAGCTGCCACCTGTGCGCGCTAGTCCGTGTTACACAGTACCACACAACCAACTCGGAGGACCTGTACTCTGGCAAAGCATCAACTACTTCCCATTAGTCCATGTTGTCCGACAAACTGACGAGCTGTTTTCGACGATTCTCACCAAAATTGGAGATGAACTCAAACAAAGTGTCAATAATATCGCACTTATTGAGTCCAGGCACAAATCTGAAGTCTGGTGCAAAGAGAACGTACCCAACGCTGTCAGATTGTATTACAGCAACCATGAAGTAGATTCATACAATCGAAACGCAATTCAAAACGCACACAACTGTATCGCCACTGATATTATGCTTGGGTATTCCAGCAATTCTGAAAAGAGCCGGGAGCAAGGGAAACTTCACAAGATGTCGGTTGCAGAAACCGACGGATTGCCATACATGTTGCCATTAGCAGTAGGATATCCGTACATGATTACATCTAACATAGACGTCGCCGATGGATTGGTAAATGGGGCTATTGGAGTTTTGCTATACATTGAACGTCTGCCAGCCAATGCAGATGACCGTTCTGCTCCAGGAGGACCATCGACCAGCACAAGTTTGCCGCCAGCTGAAGATGAAATCGCCACTCTATGGTTCCAGTTTGAAGACAAAAATACGGGTACCAAAGCAAAAATCAAATGTCGACCACATGTGCACAGCAAACCAAACACCTTATCCGTCGATTGGGTGCCAGTGCACAAGAAAGTGGTAAACATTTCGTTGACAAAAACAGTGAAGTGCAAGCGAAAACAATTTCCTTGCGTGCCTGCTTGTGCAATTACAATCCACAAGGCCCAGGGTGGGACGTTTACTACAATTGTTTACAAGTACTCCTCAAAACAACCACAGCAATTGGTATATGTAGCCATGAGCCGCGTCACAAGTATCGACGGATTGTACATCATAACAGAAAAGGACTCTCCATTGGTTTTCAAACATGGCCGAGATGGAAACGACTCACAGACTACTCGAGATATTCGCAATGAATACCTACGACTTCGTGGACACACTCTAGACACAATTACCAAACAAGCCGTAAAATTCTGTGACAACGCAACCGACGCTGGACAACTTATTGTAACGAACATCAACTGTCAAAGTTTAAGTGCCCATGCCGCGGACATTGAAACAGATACAGTGATACCACGATCAGACTATTTAGTATTGACTGAAACGTGGATGCGCGACACTTGTGAACCAACTCCAATCAAAGGTTATGAGTGCGTATCCAGGGAAAATAATCGACCTAACTCAGATACCAACGCGGCTGGTGGAGTGGCGATCTATCGTAAATTATCATCGACATCTACGGCGGAAGTGTTCCAAGTTGCGATTACAGACGTAACTCGTGTCATTAAAACCAAGGGTGACATGTGCATGACTGAAGTTACTTGCTTCGCCGCTAATACTAGCTTCAAGTTTATACTCGGTGCTGTATATATTCATCCAGGAGCTAGTATGCAGGATATTGGAATGTTACTATGGCAAGGACTCGGTCCGTACATTCACAACAGCCAGTACGTGCCACCGTTCGTGCAAATTGATTCTAGTATACCGATTCTTCTGTGTGGTGATTTTAACAAAAACGTAAAGCCTGACAACTCGTTTCTTAATTTCATGAAAAATACGTATAATCTTGATTGCGTATCAAACGTTTCTAAGTCAACTACGTTAAAAGGAACAACTATCGACTTGACTTTCGCAAGACACATTACAGCAGAAACACTTCCTTTCATTTCATATTTCTCCTATCATCGTCCTATCCTCAACAAAATCACTCAAATAGGAATTAGTTAAGTTTAGGTTTACATGTACAATGTTTTAGTAAACAAAATATATTTCTATAGTTAAAATTTGTGCAATTCTTATTTTCATTCAATTCCTTGTTCCTATTGTGCAATTTAAATATATTCATATCAATAAATATTCTACCGTTGTCACGTAAATTCTTCGCCCGTAAAACCGACTTTACAGGCAACCATTGTTTTTTTTATTATTATCTCTCAAAGAAGGAAAAAAAAGGATACCTATTCTTTTTAAATTGATGGTATATAATGTTGATGAGAGAGGTGACCCTTTTTCATTTCTTTTATATATATTTATATATATATAAAATGAATGTTTGTCTGTTTGTCTGTCTGTATGTCCGTTATACAAATTCACAATAGTTCACTAATTCAAACCAAAATTTCCATACATAGGTAAAAGAATACGGGGAAGACGATAGGCTATTTTAAAAAATATATAAATCAATTATTAAAACTATATATTTTTAGTCAGAAAATGATGATGACGATATTGCTGTATCATGTTTGATTATCAGATACAAAATTATATCGGGAAAAATTCCAAAAAGCAGAGACCACGGGTGAAACCAGTTCATTATTTTGTATACAGGAACAAAATTCTAACAGAAAAACATTCATTTGAGCAGAAAACAAAAGCCAGATCATCTTTCTATAAAAATATCGCTTCTCAGACACAAAGTTTGGAGCGGGACGTTTCACAAAAGTGACATCCACGGCGCCAATTTATAATTGTAACAAATAGTATTTGAATAGGGTACATTTACTGCAATGATATAAGATTATTGAAGGATAAGTAAGGTCTATAGAGATAATAATTGATGATATTATTGAAAAGAAACCAATTGCCAGTAAATATATTTGTTACAATTTTATCGTTAGATGGCAATTGATAAAAGAAAATAAGACCTAATCCAAATAATTTATTAGTGTGTGACATTTCGGCAACAGCATTGTCACCATCATCTGACAAAAGAATAAATTAGAAAAAATATCACAGCAAGTTCTACAGCAATTATTACAGCAATAGAATGGAAGAAAGGGGAAATATAAATGATATTTACAGATATGCCTTTAATTATATAAAAAAAAAAAAAAAAATCCACTTTTAATTCTAAGAAGAATATTTCAAGTTGACTTAAAAAAACTATTTTCCTTATCTGTTATCTCGTTTAAACACTTGATAACAGTACTATTTAAGAACTTGCTGTAATATTTTTTCTCATTTATTCTATTGTCTGATGATGGTGACAATGTTGTTGCCGAAACGTCACACACTAATAAATTATTTGGATTAGGTCTTATTTTCTTTTATTATAATCTATAATCCAAATTGTGCTTTATCAGATGGCAATTGAATTTATAAATTTAATTGAAATGTTTGTCCATTACAATAATTTGGAGAGAAATATTTACAGTAAAACTTTGTTACATAACTCTCCTACTTATAATTCTATCCCACTTATTTGATAAAGCACAATTTGGATTATAGATACAAGAAAATACAGACCTAATAAATTAATAGCGTGTAACATTTCTGTAACAGCATTGTTACCATGATCAGACAAATAAATAAATGAGAAAAAAATATCACAGCATGTTCTTAAATAGTACTGTTATCAAGTGTGTAAACAAGATAACGCAGATAAGAAAAAATATAGTTTTTTAAAGACAAACTAATGATAAGACACAATTTGGATTATATATTATAAACACAAGGTAATAAGAACAAATCCAAATAAATAAATGTCTTTAGATGGTAACAACGCTGTTACCGAAACATCACACACTATTTATTTATTTGGATTTGGTCTTATTACCTTGTGTTTATAAGATAAACTAAAATATTAGAATTAGAAGTAGAATTTTTTTTTATTAAAAAAATATAAATAATTAAAGGCAAATCTGTGTAAATATCATTGAGATATTTCCTCTTTCTTCCATTCTATTAATAATATAAAGAAGCAGAGCATCTTAATCCAAAAGTTCACCAATATGTTAAACAGAAAATCTGAAATGTAGATGAGATAAAGTAGAACCTATTTATTCCAAAGTTCACAGAAGTTTCAATCATCATAATTCCACTCTACAGGAAAGAAGATTTCCACAGAGTAGGAAGGGATGGAGTTGATTGAATTGAAAGGAATTCACAGAGTAGGAAGAGATGGAGTTGATTGAATTGAAAGGAATTGAGCACACAAGCTGTCTACACATGTGTGCCATGGCTGCTGTAGGATGTGGAAACTGCCTTTGGCAAACTTGTGAGTAGATCTCTTAAATTTCCTTCAACATGTCAATTCTGTGAATAATTCACAACAGACTATAATTCAATAGTTTTACTCTTAATTCAAAAGTTTTCCCCTTAAATCTCAATGAAATAGAATTTACATCATTTATAACCAACTATAATTCAATAGTTTTACTCTTAATTCAAAAGTTTTCCCCTCAAATCTCAATGAAATAGAATTTACATCATTTATAACCAACTATAATTCAATATTTACTCTTAATTCAACAGTTTTTTCCCCTCAAATCTCAATGAAATAGAATTTACCTAATTTATAACCAACTATAATTCAATATTTACTCTTTATTCAACATTTGGAGATGTGTTAGGAATTTTCATATTGGTCTCTTTGAAGATTATAATAGCTTTTTAAAAATAATTATTAAATAAAATATTGTAATGATTTTTTTTTTGTGTTATTGGTAACCCCAATTAATTTTTTTTTTAAAACATTGCAGCAATTTTTAAAGGTAACAAAATACAATCTGTTGTTGTTACTTATTCCTTAAGTCGTTCAAATGATCTCAATTAGGTTCCATTGTCTCAGCTTTTCTATTATAAGTCCTGGTGTTTTCCCAGATTAAGCATAATTCAGCTTTTTTTTTTTTCAAATCCCAATCAGCCTATTTACTCTAATTTAGTCATCTATAATTCAACACACACCAACTTTAATTCAACACCTCCTTAAGTATCAACAACAAAATGTTTTAGAAAAATGTCCGGGGCATTAAATGTTGTGATGAATTGCTAATCATCTTAACCAACTATAATTCAACACATCAACTTTAAATCCCTTCTGTGTGTTGAATTAAAGAAGTTAGGCTGTATTTATAAAGTGATGTGAACATCATGGGCTCCATATAGGTATTCTAAAATTGTCCAAAGCTGGTGTTGTGGCTTACGACCGGAGTATGCTGCTAGATTGCAGATATGGTCGATAGACAACATTTTAACAAAAGGTAATTATTCTTTTTGTTTCTTTTTTAAAATTTCATTTAGATAAATATATTTTATCATCAAAATTCCGTCTAAACCAAATGTTGTTAAAATAAAACCCTCTTTTGAAGAGACTAACATCTACTACATTCAATAGCTATTATCATGCATGTTAATTTCGCCTTTCCATAATTTCCTAGTATGCTAATTATTCCTCTCAACATTTCATAGATATGCAAAATCCCTGTAGTTTTTAAATATGTAAATAGTCTCTTCCCTATATAGTGTCCAATGTGCCATATGTTTTCACTTGTCTCCTGTAGAAGGGCCGGCCAGCCCGAAAGCTTGAGCGTTTTACAATCAATCAACATATAAAAGACACTCGTCCCTTGATTCTCGAATTGTTATCTTATGAATATTTCTGTTCTCTCCAGTAGGTAGTGTCCTATTGGAGGTTGTTGAATTTTTTCGTTTTAAATTTTTTTTTTTTTTTTTTGTATTTTAAAATGGTGGTTACTCGTTATATGGAATGCTCACTGAATATCTCACAGTACAATAAAGCTCCCATGCTAGAAAACACTTCTCTACAATGGACAGTTTTTCATTGTCAAGATTATAGATACAGTAGAACTACCTCCCTGTAAAGAACAACACCTAATTGCAGAGCTAATGTGTTCTTTAGAGAGAAGTGTCCTCTTACCGGAGAGTTACTAAATTGTAAAAATGGTAATTTTGCACATGAAAACTGACCTTTGTAGAGAGGTGTCTGCTAGTGGGGTGTCCACTAAAGAAAGGCTCTACTGTAAAAGAAAATATGACCTGATACAAATAAATTAATAGTGTGTGACGTTTCGGTAACAGCATTATTTACCAAAATGTTACACACTATTGATTTATTTAGATTAGGTCTTTATTTTCTCGTAGCTATAATCCAAATTGTGCTTTATCATTACCATTTTTTACCAATTAGCAGTATTCCAGTAAGAGGACACTTTCACTCTGTGACTAGGTGGTGTCCATCAGAGAGGTAGTTCTACTGTAGGAGAGATAATTGATGTGTCCTCAGCTGGCTGATTCCTCCTGTCCAAATGGATGCCACATGTGTGATGTGCAGTGTCCTCAGACGCCCTCACCCAGTTCCGGGAGCTGACCAAGAGGGATGCTGAGATCCAATTGGCTGGGGAGATCAACAAGCTCCTCCTCACTGCACCCCAGGGGCAGGAGAAAGTAGGTAGCTCCGCCCCTTTCTCCTTAGTGGGCGGAGACAAGCTCTATTTTATATATGTATATGGTTCAAACACAAGGTCTCTTCTTCTTCTTTCTTATATCCGCTCAAACATATTAGGGTATCAAGTTGTGACCCTTGATGGTGTCTGTTTGACAACCATCATGACTGGGTGAAGTAGTATGAGTCTGCCTTTGTCATTAAGACTGGGAGCACTACTCAGTGGCAGGCCGACTTAGCTCCAAAAGAAATGGCCGCCTCTGACATGAGGAACAGACGCCATGTGCAGCTGCTCCTAACATGGAGTACAAACGCTGCTTATCCTGTATCCCTGGATTAGGAGCCCTTACAGGGTACTATCAGCTGAGCCCAGGTTTTTTAGTGAGCTTGTTACTGCTCCCCTCCTCCTTTTTACACATGTATGTAAATACATCTTGTAAGAAATAGTCGATGTTTTCAACTAAGCCTGTTGAAGAGCTATTATCGCTTGAAAGCTATCAGCTTAAAAAATAAAAGGAAACTGTGATAAATGATTATGTAAGTTTGCTGTGAGATCCAAGGGTTGTTCCAGGTTATAAATGGGAAGCCGTCGTCAGACACTTGCATCATTTATTTCTCTTTTTAACCCCTTCCTTCCTCCCCTGGACTTGATCCAGACTCCATTCTTCCTCCTCACTTCTCATACCGCTGGAATCCTAAACTCTTCCATACTTTGATAAGTCACAATTTGATTTAAATCTCCTGGATAGCAATCAAACAAATGCTACAGCGTTCTGGAGATGTTTCTTTATTCTTTATTAAACGTAATCTCAAGCTTTCAGGCATCTCTACCCTTCTACAGTAATACATTAAACATATAAAATGCTGTTAAGATGCTAACTGATTTATATTGCCATGTGGAAAATTAAGGAAGACCAACTTCGAGATGAGACAACAATTTATTTCAGGCAAGAACAAACTGTGAATGGTAAACAAAAGATAAGCCACGAGGGAAATTTACAGAGTAGCAAAATATAAACATAAAAATGACCACTCTGTTCATGAAAATAATAAAATTAATAAATATTTTGTTGCAATATATACAGTTAAACCTGTCTATAGCGCCCCCTCTAAATAGCGCCTTCCTCTCTATAGCACCCGATTTTAAACATTAAAATGTAAACATTTTACATTAAAAGTGACCTGTATATAGCACCCCCTCTCTATAACACCCTATTTTGGTGAGTCCCAAAAGGGGGCGTATAGACAGGTTTGTACATTTAAATATTAGGATATATTTTGCATATTGCTTGATGTTGTGATTATTGCAGTTGTATGGTAGATTAAACTAGCGAAACTGCTGGGAGGGTTCTTCACTGATGATCCAGCCCCTCCCAATAATCTATCATCGCAGTAAGGGTAGTAGAAAAATTGTTTTAAAAGAATCACGCGCGTCAAAAATAGTTCCAATTTGATTATAACAGATGGTGCACTGAAGCATCGCATAAAAATATGTGTATGAATACAGTTCTGAAATTTTCTCACACCTTTACATCTATTTCCTTTAGAACCACATTTGAACAAGTTTTACCACGATAAGGCACAATTTGGATAATCGTCTTTGATAATTATAATTATGAAGGGTAGTATGGTGTTTTTTGTTGCAGACTTTACAAATTGCAGTTATTTTACAATGATTGGCATAATGATTTACACCTAAGCAGTTTATACAAAGGTTTTTGCTTCTAACAAATTTGATTCTATCATCTAAAAACAACTTAACAAATTCTTGGCAGGTACCTAACTTATGAGATGAATTACAATAGGTGCATTTGATTAGGTTAGTATTTACTTGATAAGTTTTAAAGGTCTTCCTAACATTATCTTTTTTTTTTTTTTTCCATTAATGTGATCCAATCCCTTTCTATGCTTTTCTAAAAATGTTAATAAGTCTTGAAGAGTAGGAAATGTATTTTCCTTTAATGAAAGTTCAAAGTCCTTGTAGATTATAAACACAAGGTAATAAGACCAAATCCAAATAAATAAATAGTGTGTGACGTTTCGGTAACAGCATTGTTACCATCTTCAGACAAAAGTACTGAATGAGAAATTTTACCACAGCATGTTTTAAATAGTTATTGTTATCAAGTGTGTAAACAAGATAGCAGATAATAAGAAGATAGTTTTCTGAGAAACACAGAACTCAATCAGTACTTTTGTCTGAAGATGGTAACAACACTGTTACCGAAATGTCACACACTATTTATTTATTTGGATTTGGTCTTATTACCTTGTGTTTATAAGTTTTACCGCAAATGTTTCTTTTTACAGAACGAAAAATCATAATTTTAATTATTTAAGGAGAAATAACGACTATTCCTATCCTTAAGAATGAAGTATGAAAAGGAGGAATTGTGAAGAGTAATGATGAACGGAAAAATAAAAGTGTCCAGGGATGGGAATCGAACCCACAGTGTTCCGCTTACCGGACAGATGTCATTTCCACTAGGTTACCCTGGACATATTTTTCCGTTCGTAAATACAGTTAAACCTGTCTATAGCGCCCCCTCTTGGGACTCACCAAAATAGGCTGCTATAGAGAGGGGGTGCTATAGACAGGTCACTTTTAATATAAAATGTTTACATTTTAATGTTCGAAATCGGGCACTATAGAGAGGAAGGGGCAAATTAGAGGGGGTGCTATAGACAGGTTTAACTGTATTATATAAAGTTGATAAAGCACAATTTGGATTATAGATTATAATACAAGAAAATACGACCTAATCCAACCTATTCCTAATCCTATGGATTAGGTCTTATTTTTTCTTGTATTATATAAAGTTAATTTATTCAATATATACAAAAAAGAAACATCTGTGATAAAACTTGTTAAATATCGTTCTATAATCATAGACGCATTATATTGTATTATAAAATCTATCGGGGGTCGGTGGAAGGCTGGTTAAACCGTTTGGTTTACGACCACTACGACCCGGGTTCGATCCCCGCATTGGACACTTTTTTCTGTTTTAAAAAAAAAAAATGCTCCAATGGCCCCCCGATTCTTGCAAAAGTCCAACCCCACCAGCGATTGCAAGTAACCAAACGGGGCTCTGGCACATTTGTAAGTGCAAAAGTCGAACTGCTTTTCACATGTGTAGATATGTGGTGCGCTTACAGTAAAAAGCAGTCGCTAACTACCCACCATGATTATCATGGCCTGTACCACGTGTACTAGGGATAAGCAAAAAAAAAAAAAAAAAATCTATCACCTATACCTACCTCTCTTTAAAGGACAATACCTAGTTGAAGAGCCAAACTGTCCTTTAGAGAGAGAGAGATGTCTTCTAGCAAGATTGGTCTCTCATGCGGAGGTTCTACTGATTTACATTCTGACTCACAATCCTCCGCCTTTGCCGGTCCCAAGCCCGGATGAAAAAGGAGGAGGAAAAGCAGTAACAAGCTCACTAAAAAACCTGGGCTCAGCTGGCCCGACTGATAGTACCTTGTAAGGGCTCCTGATCTAGGGATACAGGATGAGCAGCGTTTATACTCCATATTAGGAGCGGCTACAATGCAATAATGGGAAGTCCAATATCCCCAAATGCAGCTTACAATCACTATAGGCCAATTAGAAATTAAGGCTCTGAATTCACTTAAAAATGATATTTACTATTTTAGAAGATATGTGGATGACTCTATTTTAATTATTAATCAGGGAAGTGAACAAAGAATATTGGATACCTTCAACAACCAATGTCCTGACATCCATTATTCTATGGAATTAGATAACAACAAATCAATCAATTTCCTGGACATGAAATTAACATATAGTAATAATATTATTACCACTTCTATCTACAAAAAGCTGACCATACAGGAACTTGTTGGAACTATAGTTCACACCACCATTTTTATTAAAGCCATGTGGAGTAAAACAGACCTTTTGTAAAATTTTTAGTCTTTTTTTCCCCCCATTATTATCCTATTGTATAATTATACAAGGTCATGGAGACTGAATTGATGGATTAAATTTTCCTTTTTCCTTTTAGTCTAAAAGATTCCATGATGAGTAAAAAGAGCTGCTGTCATTGGTCTCCATTTACAATCTGTTTTTCTCTACTTGACTTTGATAAGCCAGTTGAAGAGCATCATTACTTGAAAGCTTGCTTTTTTGTAATAAACAAGATACCTTTGTTAATTTTAAAATAAATTTCTGAATTACTGTTAACAGATTTACTTAATATTGCCACGTGGAAAATTAGGAAAGACAAACTTTGGGATGACACAGCAATTTATTCAAAACAAGAACAAACTATGAATTATAAACAAAAGATACTGCAATTAGGGAAGTTTACAGAATAGCAAAATATAAACATAAAAAATGATACTCTGTTAATTAAATAATAAACACTTTGCTACAATATAATGTGTTTGTTTGTTTTTTCACAGAAGCTGAGATCAGATCTTGAAGGCTTCCAAAGACTCTTCCTACGTTACCTTAAAGGATCAGGGCCATCTCTTGTTTGGGACAAGATTCAACCTCTTCCAACTGGAGCTGTAAGTCTCTTTACTTGTATCATTCCTTGATCTACACCATGGCCTTGAGATCACATGGAATTCATGTAATCTTTACACAAGGGGATAAGATACAACAACACCATGGCCTTGGGATCACATGGAATTCCTGTAATCTTTACACAAGGGAATAAGATACAACACCATAACCTTGCTACACACCATTGAGTTTTGACCATCTTGACCTGGTATTAAATCCCACACTGAGCACTTTTTACACAAGGGGATAAGAAGCATCAACAACACAATTGCTTTGCTACACACCATTGAGTTTTAACCATCATGACCCAAAATCAAATCCCGCACTGAGCATTTTTTTTTGGTTCTTGCTTCAATAAAACCCATTTTTTCGCCCAATTTTAACCCTACCTGTGAGTGCAAGTCACCAAATGGCAAACTTGTAAGTTAAAAATTTGAACTGCTTTCTACATTCATAGAGACATAGTAATACTTACAGTAAAAGGCATTCTCTCTAACTATCCACCATGATCCGGCCATGATGTTCCACATGTATACTTAGAATGTGTAAGAAAGATAAATGACGTCCATTGTAAAATCAAAAATGATGTTACCCTATAACCTCCAATGAGAGGCCACCTCCTGTAGTATATCCATGTTTTCAATAGTATATGGTCTCTCATGGGAGATTGTACTCTATAGCAAGTACACCTAAGAGAAAAAATATCTTGTATGATGTTATTTGATCCGCTATTTGTACCCAGATTATATCATCCTTCGATGACAAATGATAGCGTAGAAAATTAGAAAAGACAAATTTCAGGATGACACACAGCAGTTAAGGTCAATATTTATAAAATACCAGAGAGACAATGAGAAAAGTTTACAGAGTAGCAAAAGATAAATATCAAGAATACTAACTTATATAGTAATAAAATAATAAATATTTGTCACAATATGTTCTTAGTGCAAGGTGACTCCGAGTCACAGCAATGGAGTTGTACCCTTAATCTGCCAAGCCTCACTACGGGAATCTATGACAGACTTTACTAATTTCTTAGAAAGTTTGATCTCCATTTTAGATATTTTTTTCCCCACTAGATATCTCTGGCTCAAGCACTCTGCATACTTTTCACTAAAGGGGGTCGGTGGAAGGATGGTCTAAACCGTTGGTTTTCGACCGCTACAATCCGGGTTCGATTCCTGCATTGGGCACTTTTTTTATGTTTAAAAAAAAAATGCTCCAATGGCCCCCGATTCTTGCAAAAGTCCAACCCCACCAGCGAGTGCAAGTAACCAAACAGGGCTCTGGCACATTTGTAAGTGCAAAGTCGAACTGCTTTTCACATGTTTAGACATGTGGTGCACTTACATAAAAGCAGTCGTCACCCTTGGCAGAGCTGACTGCTATAGGGCGCGTCCCCAGGTGGCGGATAGGGGAACGACCTTCAGATATGAAGGCCAGCTGCGAAACAAGCAGAATAACTGACGAATAAGCAGTCGCGGACCAACAGCAGCATTGTTAGAAGAGGAGTAGACCTCTTTAAAAATCCTGACTTCAACTGACCCAGTTGATAGACCTCAGCAAGGGTCCCACTCCAGGGATACGGAGGAGCTGTGTCTGTACTCATGTTAGAGTCGGCAGCAAAGGCGTCTGCTTCCATGTTAGGAACGGCCTCAAACTACAGGCAAAGTCAGACTTTCACCAAAGTGTGCCTGGATCATGGTGCCATGATCAACGAAAGCTGCACCCCTACACCCCATTCCATGAGATCAGATGTTGATTTGCATGCTGCATCGCCCGTCGCGCAGAATAAACAGGGGCGCGTTCAGGACTTAGGTAGAGGGTTCTGTCCGATAAGTATAATACAGTCTCCACAAACTTCTAACTTTGCAGCTTCCAAGCAATTGAGAATTTTGCAGTGCAACATAAATGGATTGTGCTCAACAGCAACAAAAATAAAATTAGAAGAAATAATGGAAATAGCTGAAAAACAAAAGATACAAATTATAGCCCTACAGGAAACCAAATTAAATGAAAAATACAATCTCAAATACAAAAACTACAATATCCTCAGAAAAGACAGAAATAAAGAAGGGGGTGGCCTTGCATTTTTAATCAAGAATTTGTACTATGAAGACATAGCCATTAATATTCCAAATACATCAGACCTCGAAGCCCAAGGTATCAAAGTCTACCTCAATCAAAACAAAACCATCAACATATACAATATGTATCACCCACCAAACAATAAACTTATTGACGATGGAACAATATCTCAATTTCTTACAGACAACACTATTATTGTAGGTGACCTTAATGCCAAACATCAACTATGGGGATGTTCCATGCCAAACCCAAGAGGCAAAATACTTTCAAACTTATTTGACGACAATGCTTTCATGTGCTTAAATGATGGGAATCCTACCCACCATTCCTACAGCTATAATACTGCACAAGCACTTGATATAAGTTTCTCCAGTCCTGACATTTTCCACAAATGCAAATGGCAAATATTAAAAAGTATTGGAAGTGATCATTTGCCTATTTTGATAGAAATTAGCACCAAGACCAAAACAAGCTCAATTAAAGAAAAATTCTGGAACTTCAAAAAGGCTAATTGGAATCATTACCAGCAAAACACCAATGAAGACTTTAGAAAAGCACCCACTAGCATAAAAGATCTGGAACAAAATTGGATATCTTTCAAAAACACCATTATTAAAGCAGCCAAAGTTTCAATACCAAGAGGTAATATTAAGAAATGGATTCCAAATTATACACACCAGGCAAAAGATATTCAAACACTTATAACTAAAAGAAATGAACTACAAAAAAAGTGCACCCAAAACCAAACAAATTGTAGAACTGAACTGAACATTGTGAATGCAAAAATAAAAAGGTTATATGTAAATATGAAAAGGGAAAAATGGAAACAAACTTGTGAAAACCTGAACCCAAGAAACCCAAATACAAAACTTTGGCATTTGGCAAAACAAATTGACAGATCCCAGTCACAAACTGAAAACACAAATATGATTAAGAATACAGATGGTACCCCAGCAACTAATGACAAAAATGCTGCTAATCTTTTAGGTAATTCATATCAACTAAGTAGTAAAATCAAATTTGAAATAAAAGATAAGAAAGTTGAAAAAAAGGCCTGAAAGATTATTCATGACTGTAAAAATATTACCAGCACTCATAATATTTTCCATGAAAAAATCAATATGAAAGAGCTAGATTATGCATTAGAAAACACTGACCTAAACAAGACTCCTGGGCCAGATGGAATCCATGGCCAAATGATATCAAACTTGGGCAAAAATGGCAAAGAAAGACTTCTTGATATTTTCAATAACTCCTGGAAAACTGGAAAATTGCCTCAAGACTGGAAAACTGCAACAATAATTCCTATTAAAAAACTTGACAAATAGCTGATGACCCAAAAAACTACCGACCTATCTCCCTCACAAGTATTTGCTGCAAATTAATGGAAAAAATTATACTCAGACGACTCACTTACCACCTCGACACAAAAAATCTCTTACCAGAAGAACAATATGGATTTAGGAAAGGACATGGGACAATAGACCAACTCTTATTTTTCACACAAAAGGTAAAAGATGCACAAAACAGAAAACCAACTAACCACACCATAGCTGCTTTTTTAGACCTTACACAAGCTTTTGATAAAGTATGGAAAAACAAGTTAATTACAAAATTATACAAGCATTTCAAAATTGATGGAAAAGCTATCACTTGGATAAATGATTTCCTTAAAAATAGATACATCAGGGTCAAATATAATGGAACTCTATCTAAAACCTTCAAATTGTACCAAGGATTACCACAAGGATCAGTCCTTAGCCCAACTCTCTTCACCCTATTTATTGCAGGAATAGAAGAAAAAATTTCACATAAAACCAATATTGGACTTTTCGCTGATGACATTATTCTATGGAGCAGTAACACTAACTGGAAAAAAGCTGAAAGGGATTTGAACAAGACTCTTCTCCACCTAGAAAAATTTGCTAATAAACATAAATTAGAATTTAACCCCCAAAAATCTGAAACCTGTCTTTTTACTACCGATAAGAAACTATACAAAATAAGGCCAAAAATTATTCTGAAAGAACAACAATTACAATATAATAAACATCCTAAATATCTTGGCTACACCCTGGATCCAGAAATTAACTCCAGTAAACATATTGAAGAAGTTATTAGAAAAGGAAGAGACCGACTAAAAATCCTGAAATATATTTCAGGAAGAGAGTGGGGAGCTGATGCAACCACACTAAAATTAACTTACACATCTCTAATTCGACCTATCCTGGAATATGGATATCAAATCTATGGTACAGCATCTGAAACAAATCTAAAATCACTGGAAAGGATACAACTAAGTGCAGCTAGAATTATTACAGGTCTTCGAAATTCCTGCCCTAACGATATTGTACTTTACGAGGCAGACATTATGCCCTTAAAGGATAGAAGAAGCTACAATCTGCCAAAATATATAAACAAAATCAAGAGTTATGGAAACAAACACAGAACTTCCAATTACATACTTAATTGGGAATCCAATCTAAGACTCAAAAAAGAAGGCCCTCTCCACCTGGCCAAAAGAAATGGATTTTTAAAATATAAAGTAGAAAAAAATTATTTAGCAGAAAAAATTTATCCATGCGAACCACTACAAAATGTTATTTTTAATGCCTCTTTAAATGAACCCACCAACAAACAATGCCAAAATCCAGAATACTTAAAACAATTATCATTAGAAATAATTAATAACATTCCTAAAAATGCAATAACTATTTATACCGATGGTAGCAGAGATGAGTTGGGACACACTGGCAGTGGCTGTCTCATCAAAACCACAAATGGCATTGAGAAAATGAACAGAAGAAACCCAGATTTTTGCTCAGTCTTCAGATCAGAACTTATAGCCATCTATGAAGCCTTAAAATCCATCAGAAATACTAATTATCAAGATATCTGGATTCTTACTGATAGTAGGAGTGCCATACAACACTTGAGTCACACAGGGGAACTCAGAGACAAAGTAAGCAGGAACATAATTGGCTATCTCCAAAAACTCTCAAAAACCTCAAAAATTCACTTTCAATGGATACCCTCACATGTTGGAATTGAAGGCAATGAAGCTGCTGATGTGCTAGCGAAAAAAGGCACAAAAGAACCCTTGCCACAGAAAAATAAACTTACTTTTAAAGAAATAGAGACAGTAGCCAAAACAAAAATAAACAAGAACTGGAGGATCCCACCTAAGCACAGTTGGTACAGTGGAGTGAACCCAGGAGGAGCTCTGAACATCAGAAATAGACAGCATCAAACAACACTAACAAGATTTAGAACAGGCCATCTCAAGCCATTGAAGATAGAAAATAATAACAAAATCTACCCCACTTGCCCAAAATGTAGCTTGGCACCTGCAGCTCCAGAACACATTTTGGCTTGCATTAGATGCACTAAACAGGACCTTTGGGAGAGGCCGCTGCTCATCATAAAACAGCTCGAGGAGCATGAACTCATGGAATTCGTGTAATCTTTACACAAGGGGATAAGAAACAACAACAACAACAGCAGTCGTCAACCTATACCCACCATGATTATGATGGCCTGTACCATGTGTACTGGGGATAAGCAAAAAAAAAAAAGATTTTCACTTATCCTACAAAAAAATGTAGCTGTCTGTACAAAATTTTGAAAAAATATGAAAAGAAAAAGATTAATTTTTTTTCTTGAAAAAAAAATTAAAAAATAAACACAAGGTAATAAGACCAAATCCAAATAAAAAAATAGTGTGTGACGTTTCGGTAACAGCATTGTTACCATCTTCAGACAAAATTCAGTCTGAAGATGGTAACAACGCTGTTACCGAAACGTCACACACTATTTTTTTTATTTGGATTTGGTCTTATTACCTTGTGTTTATAATCTATAATCCAAATTGTGCCTTATCAAATTTAAAAATATATTTATTTTATCATTTATGCATTTTATTGTGTGTTTTACTAATCTAATTCACAATTACAATATAAAAAAAAAATGATATGAGTAAAGTATTTAATAGTTGAATGGTATTAAACCATGTGTAAAAAGTAGTATACAAATGAAAACACACAAAACATGAATGTTTCACAAATAAATCAAACTTCTACTGTCCTTACTGCGATGAAAAAATATATTGGAGAGAATAATAAGGCACAATTTGGATTATAGATTATAAACACAAGGTAATAAGACCAAATCCAAATAAATAAATAGTGTGTGACGTTTTGGTAACAGCATTGTTACCTAAATGTCACACACTATTTATTTGGATTTGGCCTTATTACCTTGTGTATATTGGAGAGAAAATATAATATGAAATAATAAAATATAATAAAATATGAAAAAGAGAGAGTAGTCAAACATGAAAAGGTAGGCTGGCTGGCTAGCAAGAGATTCCGAGCAGAGAGTGAAGAAAGTCCTGAAGGTCAAACTGGGCGTCACTTGAACTCATTGACCTTAATTTGTGACCTTGGCCTGTCAACTGCCGAGTCACTGACACCCACCAGATTCCATTTTTCTTTCTACTTTGTCTGTCCGACATTCTTTGATGTCTCATCCTTTTTTTTTACTTTTTTATAGATAGGGTCCAGGAGAGCCGTCACAGCTTTCATTTTCTACGATCTTTAATGCTCATATCCAAAATTTCACATGTAAAATGCCTATTTTTTTGCATTTATGTTTTTTTTTTTTTGCTTATCCCTAGTACACGTGGTACAGGCCATGATAATCATGGTGGGTAGTTAGCGACTGCTTTTTACTGTAAGCGCACCACATGTCTACACATGTGAAAAGCAGTTCGACTTTGCACTTACAAATGCCAGAGCCCGGTTTGGTTACTTGCACTCGCTGGTGGGGTTGGACTTTTGCAAGAATCGGGGGCCATTTGGAGCATTTTTTTTTTTTTTTAAACAGAAAAAAGTGTCCAATGCGGGATCGAACCCGGGTCCTAGTGGTCGAAAACCAAACGGTTTATGTTGATACACTCACCCACTACTTATGTAATTTTTTCCCAATTCTCGTTTTTTGTTCTTCAATTTGTATTTCTACAAGAAAATAAGACCTAATCCAAATAATTTATTAGTGTGTGACATTTCGGCAATTGTCGCCATTATCAGACATAAGAATAAACGAGAAAAAATATCACAGCAAGTTCTTAAATGGTACTGTTATCAAGTGTTTAAACAAGATAACTGATAAGGAAAAATAGTTTTTTTTTAAAACAACTTGAAATATTCTTCTTAGAATTGAAAGTGGATTTTTTTTTCAAATATAAATTTTTAAACACTTGATAACAGTACTATTTAAGAACATGCTGTGATATTTTTTCTCATTTATTCATTTGTCTGATGATGGTAACAATGCTGTTGCCGAAACGTCACACACTAATAAATTATTTGGATTAGGTCTTATTTTCTTGTATTATAATTTATAATCCAAATTGTGCTTTATCAATTTGTATTTCTATTTATTCCACATTGAAATAAAATGAGAAGAATTATAATGGAACTTGGAGAAATCAGATGAGATATGGACAGAGTTATCAGCACCAAATCCAAAATAGATATTCTTTATGTGACATTTTGGGCAACAGCATTAAAATATCGTAGAAATTTTTTTCTACTAATGCATAGACAATTTTATAATGTAAATAACAATGATTCTTTCTCTCTCTCTTTTTCATGAATAATTATGGATGAATAAGTTGTTTTTATTTATTATTATTTATTTATTTTTTTTGCTTATCCCTAGTACAGGTGGTACAGGCCATGATAATCATGGTTGGTAGTTAGCGACTGCTTTTACTGTAAGTGCACCACATGTCTACACATGTGAAAAGCAGTTCGACTTTGCACTTACAAATGTGCCAGAGCCCCGTTTGGTTACTTGCACTCGCTGCTGGGGTTGAACTTTTGCAAGAATCGGGGGCCATTGGAGCATTTTTTTTTTAAAAGAAAAAAAGTGTCCAATGCGGGAATCAAACCCGGGTCGTAGTGGTCGAAAACCAAATGGTTTAACCAGCCTTCCACCGACCCCCACTTTATTTATTATTATCCCCCTAATATACACGTGGTACAGGCCATGATAATCATGGTGGGTAGAAGTAGGTGACTGCTTTTAATATAAGTACACCGCGTGTCTACACATGTGAAAAGCAGTTCGACTTTGCACTTACAAATATACCAGAGCCCTGTTTGGTTACTTGCACTCGCTTGTGGGTTTGGACTTTCGCAAGAATCAGACCCCATTATGGTATTTTTTTTTTAATCGGAAAAAAAGTGCCCAATGTGGGAATCGAACCCGGGTCGTAGCAGTCAAAATTTTATTGATAGATGGTAATTAAATTTATTTGAAAATTATTATAGCTCTCACCTTTGACAATCAGGTTTATAAAAGTGGCAAAGATCATGAATTCAAAAATGACTGTGATTTAATATAAGGCAAGTGATGGTCAATAAATGGTCCTTAGTTTTGGCATCCTATTTCAATGATAGATTCCCTTTCATGAGAAGCATTTACTATAAGCGAAATTGATATCTACGATGCATTTTTATTATAAAGTCGCTAACTACTCACCATCTTGGCCTTTACCACGTGTACTAGGGATAAGCAAAAAAAAAATTTTTTAAATTATAAAAATGATAAGGCACAATTTGGATTATAGATTATAAACACAAGGTAATAAGACCAAATCCAAATAAATAAATAAATAGTGTGTGACGTTTTGGTAACAGCATTGTTACCATCTTCATTCAGCACTTTTGTCTGAAGATGGTGACAATGCTGTTGCCAAAACGACAAACTATATAATTTGTTTGGATTAGGTCTTATTTTCTTGTGTCTATAATCTATAATGCAAATTGTGCTTTATCAGATTTCCATGTATTAATCGACAGAGTTGATAAAATTTCGCAGTAAAGTAGCTCCAAGCTGTTGTTGTGTTCAGGTGTTCCAGTACAGCGAGCTGAACAAACCCCCGGAGAATGAAATCCGGGACATGCTCAACCGTCTGGTGGTGGTGAAACTGAACGGAGGTCTGGGCACCAGTATGGGCTGCACTGGACCCAAGTCCACCATTCCTGTCCGCAATGATCTCACCTTCCTGGATCTTACAGTCCAGCAGATTGAGGTATTGATGGAATCACTTCTTTCTCATTGCTCCCTACTGACAAAAGTTACTTTGTACGTGTTAACACAAAATGCAATAAACTAGGGCCTACAGTAATAGTAACTAAACGCACAAAAAGTGTACACTCAAGAATACAACAAAAAAAGGTAAATAATAAATCACAATTTGTTAAATAAAATAAAAAAACCACACACACAGTACTTATCTTTATTGTTGCCTTGGTAGGGATTGGACCGGGGTTACACAGGTATGCGAGGAGATTGCCAGACACGGATATAGCACGCAGAGAACACTTTAAACGTCTCCACACGATAATCCACCCCACTGCTCTCCACTCCCCTCGCAATACCATAGCCCCCTTTTATATACAAACATGGCCACATTCGTCCAATGAGAAGGCGGGAGAGATTGGTTCACTATCAAACGAAAACAAAATCCTTTCCACTACAACATTGAAATGTCTTCTTATACACCATAGGTACAATATAGAGATTGTGGTTTAATCTATATCTCCTCAAGGGACAATTTAAAAAAAAAAACATGTGAAAAAGTTGTGGGATAGTTGTGTGCGTGTTGGCGTGACTTGCGGAAAGGCCGCTGATAAAATTATAATTATTTTTATAAAATAAATTATTTAAAGCCCCGAATTATATAGAGGGGAAAGAAGTAACGGCCGCTGGAAGCAAGCCTTGTTGTTGAACGACGCGCGTGGCATGCCGCCTGCGAATGCGTAGTGAGGTGTTCTCCCAGCTCGCGCTTGCCGAGGCGTAGTGAGGCGGCCACACTACTCCCCGTATGTGTATTGAAGCTTTATCCGCGCTCGCTGAAGCAAAGTGTGGTTACCACAAAGTCATATAAATCTGCAAAGTAATAAGACCAAATCCAAGGAAATAAGACCTAATCCAAATAAATTAATAGTGTGTAACGTTTCGGTAACAATGCTATTACCGAAACATCA
>CP092871.1:77898424-77917459 GCA_030710605.1 Cordylochernes scorpioides
AATGGTAACAATTTCAACAATGGTAACATTGCTATAATTTAGTAGTGATAGCCTGACAATGGCAACAATGAAACGAAGGCGATAAAAACGTGGTGATTTTCTTTTATTGGTAAAATACAAGCTTTCAGGCAAGAATGCCCTTCCTCAGGTTACAACTGGGCAGGAAACAAAAGTGCCAATTTTATAATCGGAAAAAGTAAGAGAAATTTACATGCTATGAAAAAAGTAAGGGAAATTTACATGCTATGAAAAAGTAAAAAGCAAGGGATTTACATATTTACAGGTGAATGGAGAATATTTTAAAAAAACTATGGACATGAAAAATAAAAAATAATAATAATAATTTAAAAAAAAAAAAAAAAAAATTTTTAAATAAAAAAAGAAAAAGGAACGAAAGGACGCAAAGCATGAGAACACGGTAGAGCAGGATAAAAGACAAGAAGATACAGTAGGTAAATAGTTCAGCTGGGGGGAATGGCGGGGTAAAACACGGAGTATTGGGGTGGGAGGTCGATTTTTCGGTTAAAACTGAGAGTGCAGTGTGAGACCAAAGATTAAAGGACCAAGCGCTGGTACTTGTTCCTGACACCCTTGTAAACGCATACAGCGCTGTCCAAATTGAACGAGTGGCGAAATTCTGTCATGTGGTGGCATAAGAGAGACTTGCAGTCGTTGGTGCGTATGTTGCGGCTGTGTTCAGATAATCTGGTGCGGATAGATCGACCAGTTTCTCCGATGTAACACTGTTCGCAATCTAGACATGAGATTTTGTAAATTGCGTTGATGGTGGTTATGGGGATTAGTTTTGATCGAACTTTTTGTAATCGGATGGCGTAAGGAAGTATAGAGGTAAGGGGTATTATTAAAATAGGTACGTATTCCGAATTTGCGTAAAAAGAAAGAAATGTCGGAATTCCTGGCCGAAAACGGGAGAACACAAAGGTCTTTGTAGGGGGGAGGGACTGTTTTGGTGGAATTAGGAGAGTAAAAATGATGACGGATAAAATCATGAGGATAACCGGCGGATGATAGATGATTATATAATATACAATACGTTTCTCACATTCTTTTTGAAACAGTCGAGGTAACAGTGAGTGTAAATTCGCTTGGAAATAGTTCTAACAGTGGTGATTTTGTGGGAAATCGGGGCGTGGGACTTGAAATGTAGGTAGGAGGGGGCGGAATTGGGTTTACGGTAAATGGTTGTGTGGAAGGTGTGTTCGGTATTTACAATTAAAACATCTAAAAACGGGATGCAATTAAATCGTGACAGGCTGTGTGTAAAACGAAGATCAGGATTATAAGAATTTAAAGCATTAAGAATGGGGAGGTGGTCTGTGTCGCGGTGGAGGCAGAAAATGTCGTCGACGTACCGTGACCACAACTCGATCCCCAGGTAGTTTTGGGACAAAATCCAGCGGTCCAAGTTGGACATAACAATCTCGGCCACGACTGGATAAAGGACTGCCCATTGGGGAGCTCCTCGTCTGTATGAAGAAACTGCCGTTGAATTCTAGGGTGTTCAAGGTGAGGCAAATATTGAACAAATCTAGGATAACTTGTTGCTCGTTGGTGGGGAATGTATAAGAAAGCAGAAGTTGTTTGAGGCCTTCAATAATCAGGGAATGTGGAAGACATAAAAATAGTGAGGTCACATCAAAGGTTGACATGGCAAGACAGTCGGATCGGGGAATGTTCCTTACAAGGGCGTCGGGAACAAGTATCAGCGCTTGGTCCTTGAATCTTTGGTCTCACACTGCAAGCCCAGTTTTAACCGAAAAATCGACCTCCCACCCCAGTACTCCGTGTTTTACCCTGCCATTCCCCCCAGCTGAACTATTTACCTACTGTATCTTCTTGTCTTTTATCCCGCTCTACCGTGTTCTCATGCTTTGCGTCCTTTCGTTCCTTTTTCTCTTTTTATTATTATTATTTTTTTTTTCATGTCCATAGTTTTTTAAAATATTCTCCATTCACCTGTAAATATGTAAATCCCTTGCTTTTTACTTTTTCATAGCATGTAAATTTCCCTTACTTTTTTCATAGCATGTAAATTTCTCTTACTTTTTCTGCTTATAAATTGGCACCTTTGTTTCCTGGCCAGTTGTAACCTGAGGAAGGGCATTCTTGCCTGAAATCTTGTATTTTACCAATAAAAGAAAATCACCACATTTTATCGCCTTCGTTTCAAATATTATTGCGTGGCTACGTCATGTCTGAATGGTTACAATGCTATCATTTAGTAGGAATGGCCTAACAATGGTAATATTGATAACAATGGTAACAATGCTATCATTTAGTAGGGATGGCCTAACAATGGTAATATTGATAACAATGGTTACAATGTTATCATTTAGTAGGGATGGCCTAACAATGGTAATATTGATAACAATGGTTACAATGCTATCATTTAGTAGGGATGGCCTAACAATGGTAATATTGATAACAATGGTAATATTGATAACAATGGTTACAATGCTATCATTTAGTAAGGATGGCCTAACAATGGTAATATTGATAACAATGGTTACAATGCTATCATTTAGTAAGGATGGCCTAACAATGGTAATATTGATAACAATGGTAACAATGCTATCATTTAGTAGGGATGGCCTAACAATGGTAATATTGATAACAATGGTAACAATGCTATCATTTAGTGGGGATGGCCTAACAATGGTAATATTGATAACAATGGTAACAATGCTATCATTTAGTAGGGATGACCTAACAATGGAAATATTGATAACAATGGTAACAATGCTATCATTTAGTAGTGATAGCCTAACAACGATAATATTGATAACAATGGCAACAATGCTATCATTTAGTAGTGATGGACTAACAACGATAATATTGATAACAATGGCAACAATGCTATCATTTAGTAGTGATGGACTAACAACGATAATATTGATAACAATGGCAACAATGCTATCATTTAGTAGTGATGGACTAACAACGATAATATGGATAACAATGGCAACAATGCTATCATTTAGTAGTGATAGCCTGACAATGGTAATATTGATAACAATGCTATCATTTAGTTGTTGTTGTTTCTTATTTCCTTGTATAAAGATTACACGAATTCCACAAGTTCATGCTCCTTGAGTAGTTTAATGATAAGCAACGGCCTATCCCAAAGGTCATTATTATTTAGTAGTGATGGCCTAACAATTACTCAATAGGCTACAAAATGAGTAAAGCTGTGCTCTGGCAACATCAACACTGTTGCCATCTAGTAATGTTGGGAGTCTAACAAGTTCCACATTGAAAACAATGGTAAATAATTCTAACAAAGTTTACTTATTTGGTAACATGTGCTGTCTACTATATCATCGTAAAGATAGAGGCTGCCTGGCCGGCATTCATAGTTCTTCCAATTAAAGATACTTTGGCCAGTAAATCTTTTTTATTGTCTCGACGTTTCAACAAAAATATTTTGTCTTCATCAGGAGCAAACAAAAATTGAAACATTTGGCAAAGCATAAAGAATAATTCTTAACGCTTTGCCAAATGTTTTAATTTTTGTTTGCTCCTGATGAAGACAAAAGATTTTTGTCGAAACATCGAGACAATAAAAAAGATTTACTGGCCGAAGTGTCTTTAATTTGAAGTACTATATCATCAACACATCATGCTCTAGTGCTGAAAATTGTAAAGACTTTGTAAATGCTCTCTATTATTAAAATTTCAAAAAATTAAAGGGAATGTCTCATGAGTAGTAAACTCTCTCAGCAGGTTTTGCCAGGTTTAATCTACCAGACAGCTTTTTCGTCTGTGTACCAAGTGTTACCTTAATTATACAAGACATCACTCCTGTGACACTTCTGTACTTAAACCTGATTTGAAATTTACAATGGAATCTCGTTATAAAAGTATATTTTATAAAAATAAAGTGGTTCTATGGTCCCAATAGTGTGTTTTAACTGGGGTTATAACAACAAGGCTATATAACAACATGAAACCTTAGTTCCACGTAATTTTGTTAGAGTGAGATTCAACTGTATTTTGATGATATCTCAAAGCTCAATGCTGAGGGCCATATGGAAGAGTGGGAAACAAACAGTTGACTTACCCACTGCACCTTCAAAATCCTTCATGGCAGCTCCGGCAGCTGTCTCCAGCTGGATGACATTGAGGCCGGTGTCCAGATGCTGGACAGCACCATGGTCATGAGGCTGGTTGACAACATAACGACCGGAGAGGCACAGATTACATTTATATGGCATAAAATGGGGAATATAGTGTCGCGTTGAAAATAGATGCAAGGAGAGGTAAACACAAGCAAACTTTATTCTCTGAAACAACAGTCTAAAATTGTAGCTACGTGCATTTATATAGCTGTTGAAAGCCAGTGTAAATATTTGTATTTTGATTGGTTTATTTATGTTATTTTTTAAATGTTTGATTTTTTTTTTATATATGCAAATTATATCTTTGATTTATATTTGTTGGCAGATGTAAATTTAGAATAATTTTTGATGATTTGCATATGTTTAGATAGATTCTTTTTTTTTTAGTTTTCTTTTTTAATCGGTGTAGATAGTTCAGTTGAGAAATAACAGTCATTTTGTTCAGTCGCTGTGTGGTTGTTGCTAAGTTCTGATATAGGCTTCCTTCTTGGGCAACAAGTGAACCCAACCCGCCTACCGCCTAGATCCAATGCAATACGCACGCAACTTTCTAGGGGTTGGATTCACTTGTTGCCCAAGAAGGAAGCCTATATCAGAACTTAGCAACAACCACACAGCGACTGAACAAAATGACTTTTATTTCTCAACTGAACTATCTACACCGATTAAGTGCGTATTGCATTGGATCTAGGCGGTCGTAACATTAGCAATGACATAATTCAAGCCAAACTATGTAAATTGGTACAGTAGAACCTCTCTCCCTTTGAAAGACAACCTCTAATTGCAGAGCCAAAGTGTCCTTTAGGAAAAGGTGTTCTCTTAGCGGAGAGTTGCTAAATTGTAAAAATGGTAATTTTGCAAATGAAAACTGTCCTTTGTAGAGAGGTGTCCGTTAGTGGAGTGTCCGCTAAAGGGAGGTTCTACGGTACAATCTAAAACTAAAAATTATGTAAATAACAAATAAACCACACTACAATAGTTTTCAAATGGTAAACAGTATTCTAATTCGGCTTTAGCTGTTGTTTCAATCATGAATCAAAGGGTGAAATATAGCAACTTTTATTTTGATACCTGGGCTGGAGGGGAATGGCACACTCTCACTACTTGAGTGTCATACCAAAGGATTAGATAACCAAGGGTATATAATATTAAAGTGACCACCCACCTTGTGTGGGGGTCGGTGGAAGGCTGGTATAAACCGTTGGTTTTTGACCGCTATAACCCAGGTTCGATTCCCGCATTAGGCAATTTTTTCTGATAAAAAAAAATGCTCTAATGAACCCTGATTCTTGCAAAAGTCCAACCCCACCAACAAGTGCAAGTAATCAAATGGGGCTCTGGCGCATTTGTAAGTGCAAAAGCCGAACTGCTTTTCAAATGAGTAGAAATGTGGTGCACTTACAGTAAAAGCAGTCGCCTACTTTTAGCCACCATGATTATCATGGCCTGTAACATGTGTACTAGGGATAAGGCAAAAAAAAAAACCCACCCACCTTGTGGTTGACTATGATCTCCATGTTGAGGGCCTTGTTCTCTACCAGCCTCTGGATGGTGCTGAGGTTCATCCATAGGTTGTTGGTGTTGAAGATCCTGCGGTCCCCACGTCATCGTCAGTCCCACACATTCACCATGGGGCAGACACAACTTACTTGAACTTCTTCACACTCTTGAACTCTTCCACCTGTCCCCACACAGCCAGGTTGGTCACTTAACCTATCTTATTGTGTCACAGTCTCAAACATAGGGGGGATTGACATCTACACAATTATATAGCAATCAATACCATTAGGTATGAATGCTTCTTTTTCAAATATAAATCAAACTTTCTATTGTCCTTACTATAATGAAACTGCATACATAATGTGTTGTTGTATCTTATCCCCTTGTGCAAAGATTACATGAATTCCATTAGTTCATGATCTCATGAAATGTGGGGTATAGGGGTGCAGCTTTCGTTGATCATGGCACCATGATCCAGGCACACTTTGGTGAAAGTTCAACTTTGCCTGTAATTTGAGGTCGTTCCTAACATGTTGTTGTTGTTTCTTATCCCCTTGTGTAAAGTTTACACAAGTTGTAACATGGAAGCCTTTACTGCCGACTCTAACATGAGTACAGATATTATTCCCATATGCTAATATTAAACAATTGCATTATAATTAAATGAGGAAAGCAAGAAACACATAAGCGTTGACAAGATTTTTACTTCTATATATAAATAAATTATATGCGACCTTCAGTAACAGCGTTGTTTACATTCAGTACTTTTGTCTCAAGATGGTAACAACACTGTTACAGATATGTTACACATAATTTTATTTATATTTGTATGCGATCTTGTTACCTTAGGTTTCAAATTTATATAAGAAATTTAAACTATTTTAGACGCCAATGATTCTTTTTGAAATTAAATAATTTTATACTGCCCTTACTTCAATGATAATAGGAGGGCCTGGCTCATCAGTGGTGAACCCTTCCAGAGATTTTGCAAGTTTAAACCACCATGCCACTGTAATATTGCATTTTTTCATGTTTTACTTTTATAACAATACTGAAACTGACCTCTTGGAAAAAGGTATTTTAAATGTATTATATATAACTCAAATATTGATAAGGCAACACAATTTGGATTATAGTTGATAAACACAAGGTAATAAGACCAAATCCAAATAAATAAATAGTGTGTGACATTTCAGTAACAGTGTTGTTACTGAAACACTATCTATTTATTTGGATTTTGTCTTATTACCTTAATTTTATCAACTATAATCCAAATTGAGTTGCCTTATCAATATTTGAGTTATATATAGTACATTTACTATATATGTAATTACAATACATAACAATGCTGTTACCGAAACGTCACACACTATTTATTTGTTTGGATTTGGTCTTATTACCTTGTGTTTATAACTCAAATATATTGTAAGGTTATTATGAGGAAAAGCGGGTAAAATTTGCATATCCGGCTTCTCCCCAGCCAGTATGTAGATAGAGAGAGGGTGATGGACTCACATGTTCCTTGGGGACCTGTGCGATCTCTAGCAGACAGAGCTTGTTGTCGTAGTAGATGAGAGTGCCGCCCTGTGGTAGACAGCATCCATTGTGTCACTGGAGGTGGAGGACATCTTTGTCTTGTCTCACCTTGACATCAGCGTTGGTCTTGTCCGTCACTTCCATCACAAATTCTGGCCTGGAGCTTGGAGGGGCCTTGAGGAGGAAATTGAGGATGTCTGAGGAATTAAGGAACACACAACCTCTGGAGAAATACTATATCCACAACTTCTTTAATTTCAACATTCCACAAGGGATCAGAATTAAAGTTGTGTAAAGTAAATGTTAATTTATAATTGGTTAACATGATTATTAAATTATTGCAACATTTTTTTTTTTGCTTATCCCTATTACACGTGGTACAAGCCATGATAATCATGGTAGGTAGAAGTAGGCGACTGCTTTTACTGTAAGTGCACCACATTTCTATACATGTGAAAAGCAGTTCGACTTTGCACTTATAAATGTGCCAGAGCGCCGTTTGGTTACTTGCACTCGCTGGTGGGGTTGGACTTTTGCAAGACTCGGGGGCCATTGGAGCATTTTTTTTTTTTTAAACAGAAAAAAGTGCCCAATGCGGGAATCGAACCTGGGTCGTAGCGGTTGGAAACTAACAGTTTAGACCATCTTTCCACCGACCCCCATCTTTAATTCAATACCTCATGGGATTAGAATTTTTGTGTTGCTGAATTATAGTTGGTCAAGATGATTATCATTCATGGCTTCTGGACATTTTTCTTGGACATTATTTTGTTGGCACTTGAAGGGGTGTGTTGGATTCAGGCTGGTTAAATTATAGTTTTTTTTTTTATTGCTTATCCCTAGTACACGTGGTACAGGCCATGATAATCATGGTGGGAGAAATTGGCGACTGCTTTTTAAAATTAAAGTAAATAGGCTAATGGAGGGATTTTGAAAAATAAGTAACTATTAAACACAAGGTCTTCTTCTTCTTTCTTATCTCCACTCAATCACACTAAGGTATCAAGTTTTAAAGCTTGAGATTTTTTATGGTGTCTGCCGGGGAAGAGTAGAGCTCATCAATGGATGAGTCAATAATATGTCTTGGGGTTGCAGGCTGAGAATTGCACTTAGTACATAGTGGGAAAACCCTGCAACCATTCTGGAAAGTCATTGTCCGTAGATGACCAGACTTAAGTCTGGAAATCAAAGACTGTTGTTCTCTTGGGAGGACAGAACTGGTGCTTGTCCCTCCTGCTCTGTACCAGTCATGTGCAGCATCAGATTTCCATTCCTGCAGGCATTGGGTTTTGATGGTATGGAGGAGGTCAAACACAAGGTAATAAGACCAAATCCAAATAAATAAATAGTGTGTGACGTTTCGGTAAAAGTGTTGTTACCGAAACGTCACACACTATTTATTTATTTGGATTTGGTCTTATTACCTTGTGTTTATAATCTATATTCCAAATTGTGCCTTATCAAGTTTAACTATTATTTCCTAAGGGTTAAATTAGTTGAATTAAACATGATGATTTGAAAGGGAAATGTTTGGAATTTGAAAAATCGTTGAATTATAGCACAAATGATTATTTTTTTGTTGGTTTAGTTCAAGATGATGATTTGAAGTTAGTGTGTTGATTATAGTCATAAGTTGAATTAAAGAGGTTTTACTGTTAGAGATGGTAAACTCTAATACAAAACATTTATGAAGACAAACCAGTGATTAACAATGATATTCATTGTTTCCAAGATGTGTCACATGTGGGGGCCGGTGGAAGAATGGTCTAAATCATTGGTTTTTGACCGCTACGACCCAGGTTTGATTTTCGCATTGGACACTTTTTTCTGATTAAAAAAAAAATGCTCCAATGGCCCCCGATTCTTGTAAAAGTCCAACTCCACCAGCGAGTGCAAGTAACAAAACGGGGCTCTGGCACATTTGTAAGTGCAAAATCGAACTGCTTTTCACATGTGTAGACTTGTAGTATTCTTACAGTAAAACCAGTCGCCTACTTCTACTTACCACGATTATCATGGCCTGTACCACATGTACACGGATAAGCAAAAAAAAAAAAAGATGTGACACTGAGAAAATCCATCCAATCTTATTTGGGTGTTTTAGACTCATTGCATTTTGTTATTTTTAAAAGATAATGTAATCTATAGTAAATACATCATTTACTTCAAGCACCTATCTTAAATTATTTTCTTTGTGGGTTCATTTTTGATAGTCTTGAGAACTTAAAGAAAAAAATGGTATTGTGCTATCATAGTTAAATGTCTATCACATCTGATTACCCCCCCCCCCCCCCCCCCCCCCCCCCCCCCCCCCACCAAGACCTGTTAACTGCCTCAAAGTGGCGGGAGGTGACCCTGGACGGGACAGATGAAGTATGCCTGGAGATCTGAACTCCTGGTACCCAAGGCATGAAGGCTGTCCCACTATGTCCAGGTAACAGTCGTATTCCTACCTACATCAGATGTCCCATCAACAGGCATCTAAATACTCCAATGAATTCTGCTCCAAATTGGAAGGGAGTGGACTTCAGGAATTGGTTTAACCATGGAGATAAGCACCACCACCACATCTGATGATAAAGCACAATTTGGATTATAGATTATAAATACAAGAAAATAAGGCCTATTCTTTAGTCTGATGATGGTGACAATGCTGTTGCCAAAACCTCACACAATATTAAATTATTTAGATTAGGTCTTTTTTTTTGTGTCCATCAGATCTAAAACATCAATATTTTTTCAACCTGCCAAAAAAAAAAACACTGGGTCACCAAATTGTGTTATAAATACAGCCACCTCATGTTATAAATTGTGACAATATACAAGTAGTATTATAAAACTATTTTAGAGGCGTGACATTCTTTTTAAATAAAACAAATTGTTTTATTTAAAAAGAATGTCACGCCTCTAAAATAGTTTTATAATTTGATAACAAATGGCGCTCTAGTACATCTTAATACAAGTAGTATATATTGTGAGTATAGAGGAAGAGAACAATACAAGATAGATAAGAACTATACAAGAAGCTCTTTAACTAGAAGTTCAGCTAACATAGAGCATGTATAATTTTACACAAATAAATTTACTGGCAATGTGTTTATTTTAAATATCATCAAATATTATCTCTACAGACCTTACTGCAATGATATGAGTTATTGAATGAGAGGGCTTGGCTCATCAGTAGTGAACCCTCTCAGCGGTTTCGCCAAATTAATCTCTAGACCGCTCTACTATTGTATTGGACTGGTTTTGTTATATACCCTGCATTTTCTATGGAAGGCAGCTTAGGGGTGTTTAGTGAACTATGGACATAAGCTTATAGGTCTGTAGAGGTGCATACATATAATTTCAAGGTATTGCATCGAGCAAAGCTCTTCAAAACCAGTCCAATACAATAGTAGAGCGGTCTAGAGATTAATTTGGCGAAACCGCTGAGAGGGTTCACTACTGATGAGCCAAGCCCTCTCATTCAATAACTCATATCATTGCAGTAAGGTCTGTAGAGATAATATTTGATGATATTTAAAAGAAACACATTGCCAGTAAATTTATTTGTGTAAAATTTTAACGATAGATGGCAATAAAATTTAATAGAGCATGTATCCTCTATTTTATACTTTCAAACATAGTATGTAAATACAGTTGAATTATCTCTCTGTAAAGGACAACACCTAGTTACAGAGCCAAAGTGTTCTTTAGAGAGAGAAATCTCCTCTTACCAGAAAGTTGTTAAATGGTAATTTTGGGATTTAAACGATTCTTTGGAGAGAGGTGTCCTCTTATGAGGGAGTTGAAAAATGGTAATTTTGGAGATTTAAACAGGCCTTTAAGAGAGAGAAGTGTCCTCTTACCAGAAAGTTGTTAAATGGTAATTTTGGGATTTAAACGATCCTTTGGAGAGAGGTGTCCTCTTACGAGGGAGTTGAAAAATGGTAATTTTGGAGATTTAAACAGGCCTTTAAGAGAGAGAAGTGTCCTCTTACCAGAAAGTTGTTAAATGGTAATTTTGGGATTTAAACGATCCTTTGGAGAGAGGTGTCCTCTTACGAGGGAGTTGAAAAATGGTAATTTTGGAGATTTAAACGATCCTTTGGAGAGAGGTGTCCTCTTACGAGGGAGTTGAAAAATGGCAATTTTGGAGATTTAAACGATCCTTTGGAGAGAGGTGTTCTCTTACGAGGGAGTTGAAAAATGGTAATTTTGGAGATTTAAACAGGCCTTTAAGAGAGAGAAGTGTCCTCTTACCAGAAAGTTGTTAAATGGTAATTTTGGGAATGGGAACAGTCTCTTTAGAGAGAGATATTTACTAGCAAGAATATCCTTTCATGGAGGTTCTGCTGGATAATTAACCAAGGGAGATAACAGGGGGGGGTTCAGGAGATGTAAACTGTTCTTTGTAGAGAGGAGCTCTGTCCTCTCATGTTCCACTAGTAGTTCTACAAGGTGGGAAGGATACTGAGGTCGACAGTTGCCCCGAGGTTGTCGATGTTGGACACAAAACAATACTCCCTCTTCTCATCAATGAGAGACTTGAGGAGTCCGGAGTTGTGGAGGGCTTCGTAGAAGTCTCCATGTCCTGGGGGATACCATCTGAGACATACATCAATATCTTCTGAGAACAGGTTAGACAGGGTCAATTGGAAAAAATGACTCCTATGACAGAAAAACTACGGAGACAAGTGATTTTAATGAATAGGTTTTACTGTAATTTTTTTTTCCCACCTCTTGGAATGTATGGTAGCCTCAATACAGGACCTATATTCCAACCCTACCAAGATTGTCTTCTTCTTTCTTATCTCAAAGCCATGATAATCATGGTGGGTAGTTAGCGACTGCTTTTACTATAAGCGCACCACATGTCTACACATGTGAAAAGCAGTTTGACTTTGCACTTACAAATGTGCCAGAGCCCTGTTTGGTTACTTGCACTTGCTGGTGGGGTTGGACTTTTGCAAGAATCGGGGGCTATAGGAGCATTTTTTTTTTTTTAAACAGAAAAAGTGTCCAATGCGGGAATTCGAACCCGGGTCGTAGTGGTCGAAAACCAAACAGTTTAACCAGCCTTCCACCCACACTCTACTAGATTGTGAATTTGATCAATGAATATAGTCTCCATGACCTGGTATAATTATACAATGGGATAATATAAAAATATATATACAGTTAAACCTGTCTATAGCGCCCCCTCTTGGGACTCACCAAAATAGGGTGCTATAGAGAGGGGGTGCTATAGACAGGTCACTTTTAATGTAAATCGCATTGTACTACGTATTTAAAATTGGGTGCTATAGAGAGGGAGGCACTATTTAGAGGGCATATATAGGATGGCGCACTAAGGCGTAATATTTGAAGCATATGTAGGAGCGGAAGTGTGTGAGGAAGATAACTCACCCCTCAGGTTCTGACTTGGAAAGAGTGGTGACAATTGGCATTAGACTTTCCTTGCTTATCCTTGGGTATCTGCACACCGCGGTAAGTTTTTTTTAACACAGTAGAACGTATACATCATACTAAAACACTCTTGCTAGAGACCACCTCTCTACAAAGAACAGTTTTCATCACTAAAATTACCATTTCTGCCACTTAGCAGCTCTACAGTAAGAGGACATCTCTCTAAAAAGGAGATTGGCTCTGCAACTAGGTGTTGGCCCTTACAGGGAGGTTCTGCAGTATCTCTTGAATAGGTAACTCTCTCTGAAGCCAGGAGAAAATGAAGAACATAATGGAACAGCCTTTCTTCAATTTCATCTTCATATAACTCCAATTTTCACATTTTATAGTGAAGTCTATCTCTTTTTCTCTATATAAAAATGTTTAAATAATGCAACAGGTTTCTTTTCATTTTATTCACACAACCTTGAGCTTTCGGACATTTCTGCCCTTCTACTGGAGAACATAAAAACAAATTAATGCTGTTAAGATGCTATATGATATTATATATACTTTATTTAATTTATATCCAGGTGATTTATATCTATTGATATAAAAATAATACAGTAGAACTACCTCCCTGTAAAGAACAACACCTAATTGCAGAGCCAAAGTGTCCTTTAAGGAGAGGTGTCGTCTTACCGGAGAGTTACTAAATAGTAAAAATGGTTATTTTCCAAATGAAAACTGTCTTTTGTAGAGAGCGGGGTGTTTGCTAAAGGGAGGTAGTTCTACTGTATTAACAAATCATTAAATGATGATAATTTACATTTGCTAAAATTTTCTTTTAATAAGCATTCACTCAAGAAATGTAACAGGAATTTAGTTATTGCCTCTCATAATTCTAAAAACCCAAGTTTTAAGTTACAAATTGTATTAACCATGGTTATACAGGAGAATTCCAAGAGAGGACACTCTAGCTAGAGAACACCTCTCTACAAAGGACAGTTTTCATCCCCAAAATATTGCCATTGTTAATATTTACCAGCTCTCCTGTAAGAAGACACATCTCCCTAAAGGATACTTTGGATCTGCAAATAGGTGTTGTCCTTTACAGGGAGGTTCTACTGTATCAGTGTGAAATTTCGGTCCCAAATAATGAGGTTTGACTGCAAATATAAAGGTCCTAATTAATGTATTTTTTTGTTTTAAAAATAACTATGGAATCAATCATTAAGAAATCTCACATGTAGGTAGCTGAAGATATAAAGTTTAACATAAGGTCTTTAAAAACCAATGTCTAAGCGCATATATTAAAAAATTAATTAATTTTCATATTTTAGGGAGATTGAAATTAATTCAACACTAATACAGTAGAACCTCCATAAGAGGACACTTCCACTAGAGGACAGTTTTAATGGTCAAAATTACCAATTTTACTAACTAGCTGTTCTCTGGTAAGAGGACACCTCTCCCCAAAGGACAATTTGGCTTTACAAACTAGGTGTTGTCCTTTAAATAGAGAGAAGTAGTTTTACTGTACTAAGAGTGCTAATAATTTATCCATCACATTTAACATTTGTTAAAACAATATTCACTGGGAAAATATTCTTCTGGGCAGAGTGAAGCTGGGTCATTCAACTATTATCTACAGTCCAACTTCTTTAATTCAATACCACAAGGGATCAGAATGTGAAGCAAGCACAATAACTCTAACAAATATACAGACCCAAACCAACAGCAACATTGTTATAAAGAGGAGAAAGACCTCTTTAAAAATCCTGAGTTCCCGGTTGATACACCTCAGCAAGGATACCTCTCCAGATATATAGAAGAGTTGTGTCTGTACTGATGTTAGAGTTTGGAGAAAAGGCATCTGTTTCCATGTTAGAAACGGCCTCAAAATACAGGCAAAGTCAGACTTTCACCAAAGTGTGCCTTGATCATGGTGTCATGATCAACGAAAGCTGCACCCCTACATCCCATTCCAATTGGACTCATAGAATTCGTTTAATCTTTGCACAAGGGGATAAGAATCAACAACCACGACAAGGATAAGAATTTTCTGTTGAATTATAGAGGTCATACTGTATATATATATGTTATATTAAGATATGTGAAGAGAATAATATAGGTTCAGAGAAAAGTGATAAAAAATATAGTTAAAAAAATATATTAAATGATTAGAAAGAAAGGTGAGAGGTGATATTCACTTATCATATTGGTTTTAAATATGGCAACCAATAGACAGGAAAGTACAAAAGGTAAATGATAAAAATGTAAATGATTACAAAAATTATTGGTAAAGTGTGAAAATTAAATGCATGATTATCAAAAGTGAAATAAAAGAGTGATATTCCTTGATCATATTGGCTTGTTGTGAGCCAATAGATTGGAAAAGACATGAGAAGATGATACATAATAAGAATGAAGAAAGAAAATAAAATGCAACATTATTAAAAAGTAAGAAATAAAAAGGGTGATATCCCTTGATCATATTGGCTTGTTGTGAGCCAATAGATTGGGAAAAACATGAGAAAATGACATTATTAAAAATAAAAAAAATGCATGATATTTACAAAAGAATATAAATGAAAAATGATGAATTACATTGAAAACAATATGAAAAATAATTGGCAAAAGATATATGGCAATTCTAAAAACATTTGATGATAAAAGGCATTTATGAAAAAAATAAGCAATAAGTTGAGAAAAAGTTTATGTACAAAAGGAAAAATGTGAAAACAAGGAATGAACATGTAAAGAAAAAAAAAAGGTAATGGTAGGAATACAGAATGGTCATTTGAAGAAAAAGAATCAAGGTGGACAAAAACAAAAGTTGAAATTTACATATTTTGGTAGCGCTAAATTTACATATTTGCAGAAACTCTTTCAGATATTTATATAGGAAATAAGCAATATAACATATATATATATATACATTGTTGCATGCAATTTATAATCATTAGGTAGAAAGAATGTCCTTTAGACAGAGGGGGTGTCCTCTTACCAGAAAGTTTCTAAATTGTAAAATGGTAATTTTGGTTTTTGAAAAATTGTCCACTCTAGGAGGTCTTAAATGTAAAGATAAAGCATCTGATGGCTTGACTTAACAATGCTGAGGACATTATAACTCTGATAGATGGCACAAGTCATCAGCAATGCTCACTTACAATCAGATATTTCATAATTCTCAATATCATTCTGATCCTGTTCTATTCTTCTCTTTCTATTACAGTAGAACTGCCTCTCTGTATAAAGGACAGCACCTAGTTACAGAGCCAAAATATCTTTAGGAAGAGAGGTAATCTCTTTCCGGGGAGTTGCTAATTTGTAAAAATGATAATTTTGGAGATGAAAGCTGTCCTTTGTAGAGAGGTGTCCTCTCATGGAGGTTCTACTAAAATATTTTTAAAATAAATAAAAGCATTAAAGCATGAATGCTTCTTTTACAAAAATAAACTTCTACTGCCCTTACTACAATGGAAAAAATATTGGGAGAGTGCTTGGCTCGTCAATGGTGAACCCTCCCAGTGATTTCATCAATTTAATCTACCAGGCTGCTTTTTAGAGCTTTAATACTGTATTGGATAATTCTACTTATATACCGTGCTTCTTATATACATATGGGCATGATTGCCTTATAAATAAAAATGTATTGATGATACTGTGTGTATGTGAGGAACAATACTCACCTACTCTGCATGAAGGTGTGGATCTTGATCCTGAAGCCAGAGTACTTCCGCAGGACTTTCTGAGTGTCCTCCTCTGTGTTGAAGGAGTTCATGAGGACTAGAGGGATGTCGCAGTCATACGTCTTGTTCAGGTGCTGGACACAACAGCAGGAATCAGTATACACCGTCAATTTTATACAGTCATAATCATAGTTCGAATCCTGCATTGGGCACTTTTTTATGTTTAAAAAAATGCTCCAATGGCCCCCGATTCTTGCAAGAGTCCAACCCCACCAGCGAGTGCAAGTAACCAAACGGGGCTCCGGCACATTTATAAGTGCAAAGTCTGCTTTTCAAATGTGTAGACATGAGGTGCACTTACAGTCAAAGCAGTCACCTACTTCTACCCACCATGATTACAATGGCCAGTACAACGTGTACTAGGGATAATTAAAAAAAAAAGAGGTTGCTTCCGGTATTTGCTGGCGACTAAAGGATTAGGGAAGACGAACAGGTAGTCTTTTTTTTTTATTCTTTTCTGTTGAGGCTTATCTATTATATCTGTTATTGACACTTGCTGTCAACAGACTGGAATTTTTCCCTGTTATCAACAACAGACGTCAAGAAACCAACAGTCTCTTGTGATCTCTCATGGCATCAACAGCCTGTAAGTTTGTCTCTCTCTGTTTTTATTCTGTTCTTTATAAACACAAGGTAATAAGACCAAATCCAAATAAATAAATAGTGTGTGATGTTTCGGTAACAGGGTTGTTACCATCTTCAGACAAAAGTACTGAATGACAAATTTTACCAAAGCATGTTTTAACCCTTAGTTACTCGCGCCTATTTTACTGATGTTAGTACTCGCGCGGGGTCTCGTAGACCCCAATATTCTACAATGAATAAAATCCTTTAAAAATAAAATATAGAAATAAATTTTGCTTGCAGCCAAAAGAATACAGTCTCTAGTTTACAAATATATCAATTTATTATAAAAATTACACTATTAATTATTTTTATTTGATAAATTTGATAATACGGTAAAAATTCTGAACCATCACAATATATACAAACCATTTCCTTAAAATTATAAATGAAAATTCAAAATTAATCTTGTGTACACTTACTGCAAGGTGTTGTTGAGTGTTCAGTATAAATGTGCTTGGCATATTTAGCACATATAATTGTGGATTTTCGGTCTTTGTATCGATCACAAAATCGGCAACCCCTCCGTTTCGCTGACGATGACTCTGGCTTATTTTCTTCCTAAAGAAACAAGAACTTAATATCTCTCAATTAATTATAGCATTTCATGGCTTTGCTTGTTGTGGCTCATCTGTAGAAGTATGGGCAGATATAAGATTTTTGATATCTTTTGGCAGAAACAATTTATTTTCCTGTTTTGTTAGGTTCGGGTCAATTAGCCCAAATGCAATCTCTTCAATAAACGATCTTCTTTTAAATATTTCCAATTTTTGTTCCTTTTATATATAACTTTTATTAAACATTGATAAAATTAAAAGAGACACAATGGCCACCTCCTTGTCCTCCTACTTACTGTGGAATTTTACACAATTGATCAACTACATTAACACCTTATTTTGTTTCATTACAATATTTTCCACCAGATTCAGAATCTATTTGTTTTGTGGAGTCGATTATTGAAATTAAAATAACTGCTTTAGACTTTTTTGTGGTACATACGAAACCAGTCTACTCTCTCTTTCCTTGACTCCAAAAATGAAAGTGTGGGTTGAACGTAGCTTTTGTAGCAAAAAATTGGGGGAAATTTTCGTTTTATTTTTATTCAATGTTCCTAAAAAACTAAGAAAGGCATAGATAAAGGATATAAAGTGTTTCAGATCTATAAGGTAGCTATCCTATTTCCCCATGCTTGAAAATTAAAGTTACGTTATTACTCGTGCAGGGTCCAATGGACGCCAACTCCATTGTATTGTCTATAATAGGGCAACAAAATTAAGTTAATATAGGTCTGCATATTCATTGTCATATAAAATTAAGCTACTAAAGTTTTGATCTCCAAATGTTTTATAGAATTCTAGATATTTAATGAAATAAGTCTGTCTGGGGTCTATCAGACCCCGCGCGAGTACTTAAGGGTTAAATAGTTACTCTTTTAAATAACTTCTTAGGTCCATTGAAGTCAATAAAAATAATAAGGCACAATTTGGATTATTTGTAATTATGGATTTTGGATTAACTATTTAAAACATGCTGTGGTAAAATTTCTCATTCAGCACTTTTGTCTGAAGATGGTAACAACACTGTTACCGAAATGTCAAACACTATTTATTTATTTGGATTTAGCCTTATTACCTTGTGTTTATAATCTATAATCCAAATTGTGCCTTATCATTATTCTGTTCTTTAAACATCCGGTTTAATAAAAGCATTTTAAATTGAAAGAGATTGTTCTTGTAATCCCTTTATAGACAACACCACGCTCAATGGCAGTTTGTCCCTTGCCAGAGGTTATACTGTATGCTTTGTTCAAAATCTTTTATAGGCTCTCTATTTTGTTCAAAAGCATTCATATATTTTTCTCAAAAGCTTTTGTGTGTGTTTTGTTGAAAAGCTTTCATGTATACCTATTTTTAAAAACTAGCTTATAATATCTGGTGGTGATGGTGTCTTGTCCATGGAGCAGATCAGATCGGTCCATGTACCCTGATCACAATACCAGTCAACTGAGGTGCCTTAGCATATAATATCTGTATGACTTGATAGGGCACAATTTGGATTATAGATTATAAACACAAGGTAATAGAACTAAGTCCAAATAAATTAATAGTGTT
>CP092871.1:77917559-77958501 GCA_030710605.1 Cordylochernes scorpioides
AATTTACCTAAGTGAAGAAAATAAAAATCTATTGTATATGAAGTACAGCATATTTATACCCAGATTATATCATGCTTCAACTTGATGCCAAATGTTCCAATCTACAAGGTAATAAATCTCCAAATAAATAAATAGTGTGTTGACATTTTGGTAATTTAGTCCTTTGTCTGATGATGGTGACAACGCTGTTACTGAAACGTCACACTATTCATTTGGATTATCTTGTAGTTCACTTAAGTCTGGTCATCTACGGACAATAACTTTCCAGAATTGTTGCAAGGTTTTCCCACTATGTACTAAGTACAATTCTCAACCTGCAACCCCAAAACACATTATTGACTGTATTGACTCATCCATTGATGAGCTCTACTCTTCCCCGGCAGACACCATCAAAAGTCTCAAGCTTTAAAAGCTTGATACCTTAGTGTGATTGAGTGGAGATAAGAAAGAAGAAGAAGAAGATCTTGTAGTTCTAATCTATAATTCAAATTGTACTTTATCACAGATATGTTCCAATATAAGTGAATTTAAAGGGTTTTCACTCAGTCACACCTTAATCTGCCTAGCCTCACTATGGGAATCTGTGACAAAGACTTTAACCAATTTCTTGGAAATTTTTACCTCGATTTTAGATTTTTTTCCCCCGCTAGATATCTCTGGCTCAAGCACTCGGCAGATTTTCACTTGTCCTACAAAAATGTAGCTGTCTGTACAAAATTTTGAACAAATAGGAAAAGAAAAAGATTAATTTTTTTTTTCTTGAAAAATAAATTTAAAAATATATATATTTTATCATTTATGCAATTTTTTGTGTTTTACTAATCTATCTATTTCTCAATTACAATTTAAAAAAAATTGATATGAGTAAAGTATTTAAGAGTTGAATGGTATTAAACCATGTGTAAAAAGTAGTATACAAATGAAAACGCACAAAACGTGAATGTTTCTTTTCACAAATAAATGACACTTCTACCGTCCTTACTGCGATGAAAAAATATATTGGAGAGAATTATAAGGCACAATTTGGATTATAGATTATAAACACAAGGTAATAAGACCAAATCCAAATAAATAAATAGTGTGTGATGTTTTGGTAACAGCATTGTTACCGAAACGTCACACACTATTTATTTATTTGGATTTGGTCTTATTACCTTGTGTATATTGGAGAGAAAATATAATATGAAATAATAAATATAATAAAATATGAAAAAGAGAGAGTAGTCAAACATGAAAAGGTAGGCTGGCTGGCTAGCAAGAGATTCCGAGCAGAGAGTGAAGAAAGTCCTGAAGGTCAAACTGGGCGTCACTTGAACTCATTGACCTTAATTTGTGACCTTGGCCTGTCAACTGCCGAGTCACTGACACCCACCAGATTCCATTTTTCTTTCTACTTCGTCTGTCCAGCATTCTTTGGTGTCTCATCCTTTTTTTTTCTACTTTTATATAGATAGGGTCCAGGAGAGCCGTCACAGCTTTCATTTTCTACGATCTTTAATGCTCATATCCAAAATGTCACATGTAGAATGCCTTTTTTTTTGGATTTATGTTGATACATTCACCCACTACTTATGTAATTTTTTCCTAATTCTCTTTTTTTGTTCTTCAATTTGTATTTCTACAAGAAAATAAGACCTAATCCAAATAATTTATTAGTGTGTGACATTCTGGCAACAACATTGTCACCATCATCAGACAAAAGAATAAATGAGAAAAAATATTACAGCAAGTTCTTAAATAATACTTTTATCAAGTGTTTAAACAAGATAACTGATAAGGAAAAATAGTTTTTTTTCAAGACAACTTGAAATATTCTTCTTAGAATTAAAAGTGGATTTTTTTTAATATAATATTTTAAACACTTAATAACAGTACTATTTAAGAACTTGCTGTGATATTTTTTATCATTTATTCTTTTGTCTGATGATGGTATCAATGCTGTTGCCGAAACGTCACACACTAATAAATTAATTGGATTAGGTCTTATTTTCTTGTATTATAATCTATAATCCAAATTGTGCTTTATCAAATTGTATTTCTATTTATTCCACATTGAAATAAAATGAGAAGAATTATAAGGAAACTTGGAAAAATCAAATGAGATATGGAGAGAGTTGTCAACATCAAATCCAAAATAGATATTCTATATATGACATTTTGGGCAACAGCATTAAAAGATCATAGAAAATTTTTAACTAATGCATAGACAATTTTATAATGTAAATAACAATGATTCTCTCTCTCTCTTTTTAATGAATAATTATGGAAGAATAAGTTGTTTTTATTTATTATTATTATTATTATACATATATTTTTTTGCTTATCCCTAGTACACGTGGTACATGCCATGATAATCATGGTGGGTAGTTAGCGACTGCTTTTACTGTAAGCGCACCACATGTCTACACATGTGAAAAGCAGTTCGACTTTGCACTTACAAATGTGCCAGAGCCCCGTTTGATTACTTGCACTCTCTGGTGGGGTTGGACTTTTGCAAGAATCGGGGGCCATTGGAGCCTTTTTTTTTTAACAGAAAAAAGTGTCCAATGCGGGAATCGAACTCGGGTCGTAGTGGTCGAAAACCAAATGGTTTAACCAGCCTTCCACCGATCCCCACTTTATTTATTATTATCCCCCTAGTACACGTGGTACAGGCCATGATAATCATGGTGGGTAGAGGTAGGTGACTGCTTTTACTGTAAGTGCACTACATGTCTAAACATGTGAAAAGCAGTTCGACTTTGCACTTACAAATGTGCCAGAGCCCCATTTGGTTACTTGCACTCGCTGATGGGTTTGGACTTTCGCAAGAATCAGAGCCCATTATGGTATTTTTTTTTTTAAATCTGAAAAAAAGTGCCCTATGTGGGAATCAAACCCGGGTCGTAGCGGTCAAATTTTTATTGTTAGATGGTAATTAAATTTATTTGAAAATTATTATAGCTCTCACCTTTGACACTCAGATTTATAAAGTTGCAAAGATCATGAATTCAAAAATGATTGTGATTTAATATAAGGCAAGTGATAGTCAATAAATAGTCCTTAGTTTCGGCATCCTATTTCAATGATAGATTCCCTTTCATGAGAACCATTTACTATAGGCGAAATTGATATCTACGATGCATTTTAATTATAAAAATGATAAGGCACAATTTTTGGATTATAGATTATAAACACAAGGTAATAAGTATTACTTCATAATCATACACCGCAGTCCTTTATATTGTATTAAAAAAGTTACTTTAAGTATTAGTTACGAACGGAAAAATACGTCCAGGGTAGCCTAGTGGACATGGCACCTGCCCGGTAAGCAGAAGGTTGTGGGTTCGATTCCCGCCCCTGGACACTTTTATTTTTCCGTTCGCCATTACTCTTCACATTTTCACCCTTTCATACGTCATCCAATCATATATAGACCATTACTCTTCATATATTCAACCTTTTCATACGTCATCCAAAAAGTTAGAAATAGTACATATTTCTCTTTGAAATTAATATTGATTTTCACAAAAAAAGAAACTTATGCGGGGAGGCTTTAAGTATTACTTTACAAGGTAATAAGACCAAATCCAAATAGTGTGTGACGTTTTGGTAACACCGTTGTTACCATCTTCAGACAAAAGTTCAGTACTTTTGTCTTATTACCTTGTGTTTATTATAAAAACTAAGCTTTTCTCCTCACAGGACTCCATTTTAGTAATATATTAATCAACAAGCCGCTATATTGAAGTACAGTAGAACTACCTCCCTGTAAAAGACAACACCTAATTGCAGAGCTAAATTGTCCTTTATTGAGAGGTGTCCTCTTACCGGAGAGTTGCTAAATTGTATAAATGATAATTTTGCAAATGAAAACTCTCTGTTGTAAAGAGGTGTCCTCTCATGGAGGTTCTATTGTATTTGCATCTATTACAGCAGAAATAAACAAAATTAGGATTAAATATTTACAGATTTACATGTACACAAGAAAATAGACCTAATTTAATAGTGTGTGACATTTCGGCAACAGCATTGTCACCATCATCAGACAAAAAAAAAAATCTGAAAAATCACCATCTATTTTTGAAGCATATTTTTTCAATGATAAGACACAATTTAGATTATAAACACAAGGTAATAAGACCAAATCCAAATAAATAAATAAATAGTGTGTGACGTTTTGGTAACAGCATTGTTACCATCTTCATTCAGCACTTTTGTCTGAAGATGGTGACAATGCTGTTGCCGAAACGACAAACTATATAATTTGTTTGGATTAGGTGTTATTTTCTTGTGTTTATAATCTATAATGCAAATTGTGCTTTATCAGATTTCCATGTATTAATCGACAGAGTTGATAAAATTTCGCAGTAAAGTAGCTCCAAGCTGCGGTTGTGTCCAGGTGTTCCAGTACAGTGAGCTGAACAAACCCCCGGAGAATGAAATCCGGGACATGCTCAACCGTCTGGTGGTGGTGAAACTTAACGGAGGTCTGGGCACCAGTATGGGCTGCACTGGACCCAAGTCCACCATTCCTGTCCGCAATGATCTCACTTTCCTGGATCTTACAGTCCAGCAGATTGAGGTATTGATGGAATCACTTCTTTCTCATTGCTCCCTACTGACAAAAGTTACTTTGTATGTGTTAACACAAAATGCAATAAACTAGGGCTTACAGTAATAGTAACTAAACACACAAAAAGTGTACACTCAAGAGTACAACAAAAAAAGGTAAATAATAAATCACAATTTGTTAAATAAAATAAAAAAAACAGTACTTATCTTTATTGTTGCCTTGGTATGGATCGGACCGGGGTTACGCAGGTATGCGAGGAGATTGCCAGACACGGATATAGCACGCAGAGAACACTTTAAACGTCTCCACACAATAATCCACCACACTGCTCTCCACTCCCCTCGCAATACCATAGCCCCCTTTTATATACAAACATGGCCACATTCGTCCAATGAGAAGGTGGGAGAGATTGGTTCACTATCAAATGAAAACAAAATCCTTCCCACTAAAATCTGAGATAAGATAAAAAAAATGCAAATATTTGTCAATATAATTTGACACTACAACATTGAAATGTCTTCTAATATACCATAGGTGCAATATAGAGATTGTGGTTTAATCTATATCTCCTCAAGGGACAATTTTAAAAAAAAAAACATGTTAAAAAGTTGTGGGATAGTTGTGTGCATGTTGGCGTGACTTGCGGAAAGGCCGCTGATAAAATTATAATTATTTTATATAAAATAAATTAATTTATTTGAAGCCAGAAATATATAGAGGGGAAAGAAGTAATGGCCGCTGGAAGCAAGCCTTGTTGTTGAATGACCCGCATGGCAAGATAGTCCCGGATGCTGCTTGCACATGCGTGTTCTCCCAGCTCGTGCTTGCCGAGGCTTAGTGAGGCCGCCACACTACTGCCCGTATGCGTATTGAAGCTTTGTCCGCGCTCGCTGAAGCAAAGTGTGGTTACCACAAAGTCATATAAATCTGCAAAGTAATAAGACCAAATCCAAGGAAATAAGACCTAATCCAAATAAATTAATAGTGTGTAACGTTTCGGTAACAATACTGTTACAGAAACATCAAACACTATTAATTTATTTGGATTTAGTTCTATTACCTTGTGTTTATAATCTATAATCCAAATTGTGCCCTATCAAGTCATACAGATATTATATGCTAAGGCACCTTGGTTGGCCGGTATTGAGATCAGGGTGAATGGACTGATCTGATCTGCTCCATGGACAAGACACCACCACCAGATATTATATGCTAGTTTTTCAAAATAGGTATATATGGTAATTTAAACCAACAACCCCATATTGTATATAACTTATAACAAGATTTTCATTTTGTATAATAGAAACACATCTGTAAATGATTATACGCATGATTGACATGTGTCATTACATCATCATATGTAATGTACTTTGTACAAACTGAGGATAAATAAATAAAACTCTGTAGTAGATTAAGAGTTGAGCTAAAGCAAAAAGCCAAAAACGTCTAAAATCAAGATAGATTTAGAATTCCCACAACAAAGTCTAAAGATAGATAGGAAACTGTCAGGACGGCGCCAGTGTAAATTTCGCCTCCGATCCACGCTCTTGTTGCATCTGCTGAAATTCAATACTTCCTCTCTCGGCAAAGATATATAAGACTTCCGTCCTTGCCGAAAATATAGTCACTTCACCATCAGCGGGAGCCCTCGTCTGTTGTACCCAAGGTCCACCTCATCCACCATGTAGAACAGTAAGAACTCTTCTATCTCGATCTTGCTCCTAGCTCGACTTTTATCTGTTCACGGAACTTTCCTAATACAACTGTGTCTCTTCGTTTTTTGTGATGGACATTCCCAAGCTTTCCACTCTGCCTCGACCACGACTGCCTGTACTCTGTGAGAACTGTTAAAGGTCTCCCAAGGTGCAGAGAGGTACTGGAAAACTCTCCACGCCATGACTGTCCCTCTCGGTTACTACAGGTTTGACCCTCGGTTACCACACACAGCGAGAGACCCTCGGTTACCACATATACATGAAAGCTTTTCAACAAAACACTCACACAAAAACTTTTGAGAAAAATATATGAATGCTTTTGAACAAAATAGAGAGCCTATAAAAGATTTTGAACAAAGCATACAGTATAACCTCTGGGAACGAACAAACTGCTGTTGAGTGTGGTGTTGTGTGTCTAAAGGGATTACAAGAACAATCTCTTTCAAAAAAAAAATGTTTTTATTAAGCAAATGTTTAAAGTACAGAATAAAAACAGAGAGACAAACTTACAGGCTGTTGACACCATGAGAGATCACAAGAGACTGGTGGTTTGTTGAGGTTTGTTGTTAATAATAGGGGAAAATTCCAGTCTGTTGACAGCAAGTGTCAATAACAGATATTATAGATAAAATCTGAACAGAAAAGAATAAAAAAAATACCTCTGTTCGGCGGCAACCTCTTTTTTTTTGCTTATCTCTACTACACTTTGTACTGGCCATGGTAATCATGGTGGGTAGAAGTAGGTAATTGCTTTTCCTGTAAGTAACACCACATGTCTACACATGTGAAAAGCAGTTCGACTTTGCACTTAAAAATGCGCCAGAGCCCCGTTTGATTACTTGCACTCGCTGGTGCGGTTGGACTTTTGCAAGAATCGGGGGCCATTGGAGCTTTTTTTTTTTTTTTTATCAGAAAAAAGTGCCCAATGCAGGAATCGAACCTGGGTCGTAGCGGTCAAACACCAATGGTTTAAACCACCTTTCCACCGACCCCCAACCTCTTTAATTCAGCTGAATTAATTCACCCCTTACTATAATTTGACTATTTTTTAAATCCTCACCAAAGTGTCTAATTCAAAGTGAATCACCTTTCTTGAGGTGTTGAATTAAAAGAGGTTTGACTTCACACACGCATATCTAAGAAAACTTTTAGACAAAACTCAAAAAGAAACGAGCTACGTTTGTTACTTGCACTCACTGGTGAGGTAGGAATTTTGCAAGAATCAGGATCCATTGAAGCACAATTTTTTTCTTCAGAAAAAAAGTGGCCAATGCAGGATTCGAACACGGGTCATGGCAGTATAAATCGACGGTGTATACAAATTCCTGCTGTTGTGTCCAGCACCTGAACAAGACGTACGACTGCGACATCCCTCTAGTCCTCATGAACTCCTTCAATACAGAGGAGGACACTCAGAAAGTCCTGCGGAAGTACTCTGGCTTCAGGATCAAGATCCATACATTCATGCAGAGTAGGTGAGTATTGTTTCTCTTTTCCTCACATAGTTTTGTCAATACATTTTTATTTATTAAAGAAAACTACAGAGTAGAGGACACTCTCACCAGAGGATACCTCTCTACAAAGGACAGCTTTCATCTCCAAAATGATCATTGTTCAGATTGAATGTTAATTCTACCTTTTTTTGCATAATTTTATTTGTAAAATCATTGTTATTCTGTTTTTATTATTAATTCTTTTGACCACGTGCCAAAGTATGTATAAATAGATAGTTTTGTTTAATAAAGTCAGTGCGTTTGTGAAATACGCCAGTGTTTGAGATTCCATCCTTTATAGAGTAGATCCCCCCTTTGGGAGTCAACGAGTGATCGCCAGCAATCGGACCTTCCCTCAACACAAATCAACTACACTCCTCAGAAGGTGGCGGAGGCATAAGGGTTGGTACTTGGAAGTAGAACACCTCCTCCAGCCAAGGTTAAATAATCATTTTTATTGGTTAATAACTATCCGGTAAGAAAGGATCACTTCTCCTTAAAGTACACTTTGCCTCTGTAACTAGGTGTTGTCCTTTAAAGAAGTTATACTGGGTCTCTCCAGTTAGAGGACACCTATCTACAAAGGACAGTTTTCATCTCCAAAATTATCATTTTCATTAATTAACAACTCTCCAGAAAGAGCCAGTTCAGTTCTAAAGCCCCTAATCAAGGAAGGGTTATACAATCCCGACACCCCATCTGCGGTCATATGGCCCAAAAACAGGGAGGATCTCTTCGAGTTTCTCTCGTCTAGACCTGGACATAGGGTCATTCTTGCCGAGTTTCTCGGCACAGCCGCCGAGCGTGCTCGCGACTACCATCCAACGATTCAAAGAGGAATATACGAGCTCAGGCTGGCTCTCGGCTCCTGACGGAATCCAGATCTAAATATTCCATTACTGACTCTTGACTGAGTGTAATTGTTGACTAAATAGTCAATAAAGTTTATTTTCATTGTCTCTCCAGAAAGAGGACACCTCTCCTTAACATACACTTTGGCTCTGCAATTAGGATTCCCCTTTAGAGAGGAGTTCTAGTGTAATAGAAATAAAAAGAGAAGAATATAACTGGATCAGAATGGTATAAGAAATTATGAAATAAATATATGTGATTTTAATAAAGCACAATTTGGATTATAGATTATAGATACAAGAAAATAAGAACTAATCCATTCTTTTGTCTGATGGTGGTAACAATGCTGTTGCCAAAACATCACTCACTATTAAAATATTTGGATTAGGTCATATTTTCTTGTATCTATATCTGATTTTGTGCAAATGAGCATTGCTGATGAATTTTTCCATCTATAAGATTAATTATTTAGAGAAGGAGGAGTCTGCATTGTTTATTGGGGAACCCTCCTCTACTCCATATAATTGAACAACTCCGCCTTTGCCGGTCCCAAGCCCGGGTGAAAAAGGAAGAGGGGGAGCAGTAACAAGCTCACTATAAAACTTGGGCTCAGCTGGCCCGGCTGATAGTACCCTGTAAGGGCTCCAAATCCAGGGATACAGGATGAGCAGCGTTTATACTCCATGTTAGGAGTGGCCATTTCTTTTGGAGCTAAGTCGGCCTGCCACTGAGTAGTGCTCCCAGTCTTAATGACAAAGGCAGATGCATACTACTTCACCCAATCATGATAGTTGTCAAATTTTTTTTTCAAAAGTCTCAAGCTTTACACAAGCTTGACACCCTAATATGATTTGTTTGTGTGTGTTGTGTGTTGTGAGTGGAGATACGAAAGAAGATATAATTGAACATGGTTTCTTTGTTCAGATATACTTTCCCTTTTACTATTTGTATTTATTGTGTGTGTTTTACCATTGAAAGATGTCTAAAAAATTGTTTAAAATATAAATCTTATCTAAAGCTTTTAATTTCAGTTAATTACATGTGAAATTTTTAATCATTGATTCCATTGTTTTTTTTTAAAGTAAAAAATACATTAATTATATAAAGGATTCTCTTATCCATATTTGCAGGTGAACCTTATTGTTCGGGACCAAAATCTTGCACCAATATAGTAGAACCTCCCTGTAAAGAACAAACTCTATTTGTAGAACCAAAGTGTTCTTTAGGGAAAGGTGTCCTCTTACCGGAGAGTTGATAAATGTAAATATAGCAATTTTGAAGATGAAAACTGTCCTTTATATAAAGGTGTCCTCTAGCAAGAATGTCCTCTCTTGGAATTCTACAGTAAAATCATGGTTAAAACGATTTGTAACTTAAAACTTGGGATTTTAGAATTATGAGATCCAATAATCAAATTGCTGTTATAAAGAGGATCCAGGGTATTTGACTCAACATTCCTTGAGTGAATGCTTATTAAAAGAAAATTTTAGCAAATGTTAAGGCACAATTTGGATTATAGATTATAAACACAAAGTAATAAGACAAAATCCAAATAAATAAATAGTGTGTGACGTTTCAGTAACAGCGTTGTTACTGAAACGTCACACACTATTTATTTATTTGGATTTGGTCTTATTACCTTGTGTTAGCAAATGTTAATTATCATCATTTAATGATTTGTTAATACAGTAGAACCTCCCTTTAGCAAACACAGCTAGAAGACACCTCTCTACAAAGAACAGTTTTCATTTGGAAAATTACCATTTTTACTATTTAGCAACTCTCCGATAAGAGGACACCTCTCCCTAAAGGACACTTTGGCTCTGCAGTTAGGTGTTGTCCTTTACAGGGAAGTAGTTCTACTGTATTATTTTTATATCAATTGATATAAATCACCTGGATATAATTTAAATAATGTTTATTTAATATTAGATAGCATCTCCATATGTAAATACCTGTTTTCTTTCTTCTTTTCGCTCTCCACTTCTCCCATCCATATTTCCAATTTTTTTTTTCTTATTTTTTTATTCTTTCTTATAATCTGTATATATTTACCATATGTATATAATCTTTCTCCATTTTTTATTTCCCACTTTCATAGGTTTCCCCGTCTTGTAACCCCAAGGAGAATCCTCTGTAAGACCTGTGTGTCTTAATAAAGGCTTTTGTGTGTGTGTGTATTAGATAGCATCTTAACAGCATTTATTTGTTTTTATGTTCTCCTGTAGAAAGGCAGATATGTCCGAAAGCTCAAGGTTGTGTGAATAAAATGAAAAGTAACCCAGAAACCTGTTGCATTATTTAAACATTTTTTATAGAGAAAAAGAGAGAGACTTCACTATGAAATGTAAAAATTGGAGTTACATGAAGATGAAATTGAAGATAGGCTTTATCATAGCGTTCTTCATAGTTCCTGGATTCAGAGAGAATTACCTATTAAAGAGGTACAGTAGAACTACCTCTTTGTAAAGGGGACAAGACCTAGTTGCAGAGCCAAAGTTGCAGAGTTGCTAATTGGTATAAATGGTAATTTTAGTGATGAAAACTGTCCTTTGTAGAGAGGTGGCCTCTAGCAGGAGTGTTTTAGTATGAAATATATGTTGTACTGTATAAAAAACCAACTCTCTCTTACTGTGGTGTGCAGATACCCAAGGATAAGCAAGGAAAGTCTAATGCCAATTGTCACCACTCTTTCCAAGTCAGAACCTGAGGGGTGAGTTATCTTCCTTACACACTTCCTCTCCTACATATGCTTCAAATATTACGCCTTAGTCCTATATATACAGTTAAACCTGTCTATAGCGCCCCCCCTCTAAATAGCACCTCCCTCTCTATAGCACCCAATTTTAAATATGTAGTACGATGCAATTTACATTAATAGTGATCTGTCTATAGCTCCCCCTCTCTATAGCACCCTATTTTGGGTGAGTCCCAAGAGGGGGCGCTATAGACAGGTTTAACTGTACATATTTTTTTATATTATCCCATTGTATAATTATACCAGGTCATGGAGACTATATTCATTGATCAAATTCACAATCTAGTAGAGTGTGGGTGGAAGGCTGTTTAAACTGTTTGGTTTTCGACCACTACGACCCGGGTTCGAATTCCCGCATTGGACACTTTTTTCTGTTTAAAAAAAAAAAAAATGCTCCTATAGCCCCCGATTCTTGCAAAAGTCCAACCCCACCAGCAAGTGCAAGTAACCAAACAGGGCTCTGGCACATTTGTAAGTGCAAAGTCAAACTGCTTTTCACATGTGTAGACATGTGGTGCGCTTATAGTAAAAGCAGTCGCTAACTACCCACCATGATTATCATGGCTTTGAGATAAGAAAGAAGAAGAAGACAATCTTGGTAGGGTTAGAATACAGGTCCTGTATTGAGGCTCCCATACATTCCAAGAGGTGGGAAAAAAATTTACAGTAAAACCTATTCATTAAAATCACTTGTCTCCGTAGTTTTTCTGTCATAGGAGTCATTTTTCCAATTGACCCTGTCTAACCCATTCTCAGAAGATATTGATGTGTGTCCCAGATGGTATCCCCCAGGACACGGAGACTTCTACGAAGCCCTCCACAACTCCGGACTCCTCAAGTCTCTCATTGATGAGAAGAGGGAGTATTGTTTTGTGTCCAACATCGACAACCTTGGGGCAACTGTTGACCTCAGTATCCTTCCTACCTTGTAGAACTACTAGTGGAACACCTTGATGGACAGCTCCTCTCTACAAAGGACAGTTTACATCTCCTGAACCCCCCCTGTTATCTTCCTTGGTTAATTATCCAGCAGAACCTCCATGAAAGGATATTCTTGCTAGTAAATATCTCTCTCTAAAGAGACTGTTCCCATTCCCAAAATTACCATTTTTAACATTTTGCAACTTTCTGGTAAGAGGACACCTCTCTCCAAAGGATCGTTTAAATCCCAAAATTACCATTTTTAACATTTTGCAACTTTCTGGTAAGAGGACACCTCTCTCCAAAGGATCGTTTAAATCCCAAAATTACCATTTTTCAACTCCCTCGTAAGAGGACACCTCTCTCCAAAGGATCGTTTAAATCCCAAAATTACCATTTAACAACTTTCTGGTAAGAGGAGATTTCTCTCTCTAAAGAACACTTTGGCTCTGTAACTAGGTGTTGTCCTTTACAGAGAGATAATTCAACTGTATTTACATACTATGTTTGAAAGTATAAAATAGAGGATACATGCTCTATTAAATTTTATTGCCATCTATCGTTAAAATTTTACACAAATAAATTTACTGGCAATGTGTTTCTTTTAAATATCATCAAATATTATCTCTACAGACCTTACTGCAATGATATGAGTTATTGAATGAGAGGGCTTGGCTCATCAGTAGTGAACCCTCTCAGCGGTTTCGCCAAATTAATCTCTAGACCGCTCTACTATTGTATTGGACTGGTTTTGAAGAGCTTTGCTCGATGCAATACCTTGAAATTATATGTATGCACCTCTACAGACCTATAAGCTTATGTCCATAGTTCACTAAACACCCCTAAGCTGCCTTCCATAGAAAATGCAGGGTATATAACAAAACCAGTCCAATACAATAGTAGAGCGGTCTAGAGATTAATTTGGCGAAACCGCTGAGAGGGTTCATTACTGATGAGCCAAGCCCTCTCATTCAATAACTCATATCATTGCAGTAAGGTCTGTAGAGATAATATTTGATGATATTTAAAAGAAACACATTGCCAGTAAATTTATTTGTGTAAAATTATACATGCTCTATGTTAGCTGGAGTTCTAGTCACAGAGCTTCTTGTATAGTTCTTATCTATCTTGTATTGTTCTCTTCCTTTATACTCACAATATATACTACTTGTATACTTGTCACACTTTATAACATGAGGTGGTTGTATTTATAACACAATTTGGTGGCCCAATGTTTATTTGGCTGGTTGAAAAAATATTGATGTTTTAGATATGATGGACACAAAAAAAAAAGACCTAATCTAAATAATTTAATAGTGTGTGAGGTTTCGGCAACAGCATTGTCACCATCATCAGACTAAAGAATAGGCCTTATTTTCTTGTATTTATAATCTATAATCCAAATTGTGCTTTATCATCAGATGTGGTGGTGGTGCTTATCTCCATGGTTAAACCAATTCCTGAAGTCCACTCCCTTCCAATTTGGAGTAGAATTCATTGGAGTATTTAGATGCCTGTTGATGGGACATCTGATGTAGGTAGGAATACGATTGTTAGCTGGACATAGTGGGACAGCCTTTATGCCTTGGTACCAGGAATTCAGAACTCCAGACATACTTCACCTGTCCTGTCCAGGTTCACCTCCCGCCACTTTGAGGTAGTTAACAGGTCTTGGTGGGGGGGGGGGGGGGTTATCAGATGTGATAGACATTTAACTATGATAGCACAATACCACTTTTTTTCTTTAGGTTCTTAAGACTATCATCAAAAATGAACCCACAAGTAATTGAATTTAAGATAGGTGCTTGGAATAAATGATGTATTTACTATAGATTACATTATCTTTTAAAAATAACAAAATGCAATGAGTCTAAAACACCCAAATAAGATTGGGTTTTCTCAGTGTCACATCTTGAAGACAATGGATATCATTGTTAATCACTGGTTTGTCTTCATAAATGTTTTGTATTGGAGTTTACCATCTCTAACAGTAAAACCTCTTTAATTCAACCCATGACTATAATCAACACAATTGATAAAGCACAATTTGGATTATAGATTATAAACACAAGGTAATAAGACCAAATCCAAATAAATAAATATAGTCAGTACTTTTGTCTGAAGATGGTAACAATGCTGTTACCGAAACGTCACACACTATTTATTTATTTTTGGATTTGGTCATATTACCTTGTGTTTATAATCAACACACTTATTCTTTAATTCAATCCATTTTTAAAATCTCAATCATTTTCCTTTCAAATCATCATCTTGAACTAAACCAACTAAAAAATAATCATTTGTGCTATAATTCAACCGATTTTTATAATTCCAAACATTTCCCTTTCAAATCATCATGTTTAATTCAACTAATTTAACCATTAGGAAATAATAGTTAAACTTATTTTTTAAAATCCCCTCATTGGCATATTTACTTTAATTTTAAAAAGCAGTCATCTACTTCTCCCACCATGATTATCATGGCCTGTACCACATGTACTAGGGATAAGCAAAAAAAAAAAAAAAACTTCAATTTAACCAGCCTGAATCCAACACACCCCTTCAAGTGCAGACAAAAAAATGTTCTAGAAAAATGTCCAGAAGCCATGAATGATAATCATCTTGACCAACTATAATTCAGCAACACAAAAATTCTTTTTTATTTTGCTTATCCCTAGTACACGTGGTACAGGCCATGATAATCATGGTGGGTAGAAGAAGGCAACAGCTTTTACTGTAAGTGCACCGCATGTCTACAAATGTGAAAAGCAGTTCAACTTTGCACTTACAAATGTGCCAGAGCTCCGTACAAAAATTCTAATCCTTTGAGGTGTTGAAATTAAAGAAGTTGTGGATATAGTATTTCTCCAGAGATTGTGTGTTCCTTAATTCCTCAGACATCCTCAATTTCCTCCTCAAGGCCCCTCCAAGCTCCAGGCCAGAGTTTGTGATGGAAGTGACAGACAAGACCAACGCTGATGTCAAGGTGAGACAAGACAAAGATGTCCTCCACCACCAGTGACACAATGGCTGCTGTCTACCACAGGGCGGCACTCTCATCTACTACGACAACAAGCTCTGTCTGCTAGAGATCGCACAGGTCCCCAAGGAACACGTGAGTCTCTCTCTATCTACATACTGGCTGGGGAGAAGCCGTATATGCAAATTTTACCCGCTTTCCCCATGATAACCTTACAATATATTTGAGTTATTAACACAAAGTGATAAGATCAAATCCAAATAAATAAATAGTGTGTGACATTTCAGTAACAGTGTTGTTACCATCTTCAGACAAAAGTACTGAATTTAGTATCATTCCAAAGTACCATTCAGTACTTTTGTCTGAAGATGGTAACAACACTGTTACTGAAATGTCACTAACTATTTATTTATTTAGATAACAGTGTTGTTACTGAAACGTCACACACTATTTATTTATTTGGATTTGGCCTTATTACATTGTGTTTATCAACTATACTATTGTACCTTTTCAATATTTGAGTTATAAATAGTTCATTTAAAATTCCCTTTTCCAAGAGGTCAGCTTCAGTATATTTATAAAAGGAAAACAGGAAAAAATGCAATATATTACAGCAGTATAGTAGATTAAACTGGAAAAAACCTCTGGGAGGGTTCACCACTGATAAGCCAGGCTCTCTTATTATCATTGCAGTAAGGGCAGTAGAGAAAACTGTTTAATTTCAAAAAGAATCATTGGCGTCTAAAATAGTTTTTCATTTTCATATAAATTTGGAACCTAAGATAACAAGATCGCATCCAAATAAAATAAAATTATGTGTGGCATATCTGTAGCACAGCGTTGTTACCATCTTGAGACAAAAGTACTGAATGTAAACAACGCTGTTACTGAAGGTCACACATTATTTATTTATATTGAGAAGTGAAAAATCTTGTTACCGCTAATGTGTTTCTTGCTTTCCTTATTGAATTATAATACAATTGGGTGTTCAGTTTCAGCATATGGGAATAATTATAAATAGTAGAACCTCCCTTTAGCGGACACCCCACTAGCGGACACCTCTCTACAAAGGACAGTTTTCATTTGTAAAATTACCATTTTTACTATTTAGCAACTCTCCGGTAAGAGGACACCTCTCTCTAAAGGACACTTTGGTTCTGCAATTAGGTGTTGTTTACAGGGAGGTTCTACTGTACCCAGTTTCATCACAGTAAGGACAATAAAAAGTTTGCTTTAAACAGTAAAACCTCCATGAGAGGAAACTCGTGCTAAAGGACACCTCTCTACAAAGGACAGTTTTCATTTGCAAAATTACCATTTTTACTATTTAGCAACTCTCCGGTAAGAGGACACCTCTCTCTAAAGGATACTTTGGTTCTGCAATTAGGTGTTGTCCTTTACAGGGAGATTCTACTGTACCCAGTTTCATCACAGTAAGGACAATAGAAAGTTTGCTTTATACAGTAGAACCTCCATGAGAGGATACTCACCCTAGAGGACACCTCCCTACAAAGGACAGTTTTCATTTGCAAAATTACCATTTTTTTTTCTAATCCATCAGTTGATTCCTTAAACCAACTCGCACAGACCATGTTTTTTTAGTACAGTAGAACCTCCCTGTAAAGGACACGTGATTACAGATCCAAAGTGTCCTTTAGGGAGAGGTGTCCTCTTACCGGAGAGCTGCTAAATAGTAAAAATGGTAATTTTGCAAATGAAAACTGTTCTTTATAGAGAGGTACCCAATAGAGCGAGTGTCCTCTCATGGAGGTAGCTTAATATACTTTTATACTTTGGTCAAAATGAAATTTTCCAAAATGATAAAGTAATCAAAAGGCTTAGAAAGTACAATATGGATTATAGATTAGAAACATGAATAATAAGATACACAATATAATTTGGTTTTGTTACCTTATTTTACATAAAAGGTTATGCAAATTTGATAGCGCACAATAACTCATTGCTGAGCCAAAGTGTCCTTTAGGGAGAGGTGTCTTCTTACCAGAGAGTTGCTAAATAGTAAAAATTGTCATTTTTGATGATGAAAACTGTCCTTTGTAGAGAGGTGTCCTCTAGCAGGGTGTCTGTTAAAAGGAGGTTCTACTGTATGAGGATGACCGTTTTATTTATTAATCTTTAAGTGAACAAAAAATACTGGATACTCTCAACAATCATGTCCTGATATCAATTTCTCTATTGATGACTTGCTGGGGATAAACCATTTTTACTTTTTATCAATTCTCCAGTAAGAGGACACCTCTCTCTAAAGAACACTTTGGCTCTGCAATTAGGTGTCCTTTACAGGGAGGTTCTACTGTATGTAGCAACTCTCCAGTAAGAGTACACCTCTCCCTAAAGGACACTTTGGCTCTGAAATTAGGTGTTATCCTTTACAGGAAAGTAGTTCTACTGTATATGTAAAGAAGCATTCATGCCTAATGATATTTAATGTTAATAAAGCACAATATGGATTATAGATACAAGAAAATAAGACCTAATCCAAATAATTTAATAGTGTGTAACATTTTGGTAACAGCTTTCGTTTGTCTGATGATGGTAACAAGGCTGTTGAAGTAAACGAAAAATTGCGCTACAAATAATAAAAATAAAAATACAACCTTTCTTTATATAAATTCTACAAGGCCGCAGTCAATGTCCGTTGGAGAATAATGGATTCGCCGAATGTCGTGGTTTGCTTGGAGGAAGAAGGCGAAGATTGAATGCGGCTGATTCCACACTAGCCCTCTCAATGATATCCTAACCTTGACATATCCTAAATATTGGTACTTTAATTTAAATATTTAATCATGTATGGTTCCTTTTGCTCTGTATGTTTATTTTTTGTATATATGGTTATATTTCTTTTTGTTTGTTTATTCTTTCTTCTCTCTTTTCTTTTTCCTTATTACTTCTTGTATTCTGGTTTTTACTTTTGAAATATCTTCCTTTGCTAAATCCTGTAGAGGGGAATCATGTATAGGGCTGGATGCCCCAATAAAAGGTTTGTGTGTGTGTATGTGTGAAAATACAACCTTTCACAATAAGTTTCTTTTATTGTTACTGAAAAGTTAAACACTATAAAATTATTTGGATTAGGTCTTATTACCTTTTAGGTATTTATTGTTGAGATGTCAATCCTATGTTTGAGATTGTCAGCTAAGTGACCAACCTGGCTGTGTGGGGACAGGTGGAAGAGTTCAAGAGTGTGAAGAAGTTCAAGTAAGTTGTGTCCTCCCCTCCATGGTGAATGTGTGGGATTGACGACAACGTGGGGACCGCAGGATCTTCAACACCAACAACCTATGGATGAACCTCAGCACCATCCAGAGGCTGGTAGAGAACAAGGCCCTCAACATGGAGATCATAGTCAACCACAAGGTGGGTGGACTTTTTATTTTTTTGCCTAGTATCCCGAAGTACTACTTCAGGGGTAGGTGGAAGGATGGTCTAAACCAGGCCTGGCCAACCCGTGGCCCGCCGTAAAAAATTTTGCGGCTCGCCATTTAACTTTACATTTCTTTTGTAACTTTCATTTCCGGTCTGTATATTCAAAAACAGAAAATTTATATTGAAATAATTCTAATAATTTTTTTATTTAAAATATGTCCCACAATTTTAAAATACATATTTGATGCCATAAAAAGGAAGAAAAAAGTTAGGAATAATGGTAATTAATAGAGAAATATTTTTTAATTTTAAATTGTTATTATTATTTTTATTTTAAAAAAGCAGCCGAAAAATAATAAATAAAAATATTAAGCATCAAGGAAGTATTAAGTTTTTTTTAAAATACATTTTAAAGTTAAAATTTTGATATAGTTAAAGTTTTCAGACCTTGTTTACGATTCCGTGCGCCCATGGCGTCATTTAGGTTGGCCAGGGCTGGCCTAAACCGTTGGTTTTCGACCGCTAAAACCCAGGTTCGATTCCCACATTGGGCACTTTTTTATGAATTAAAAAAAGTGCTCAAAGGACTCCCGATTCTTGCAAAAGTCCAACCACACCAGCAAGTGCAAGTGACCAAAGGGGGCTCTGGCACATTTGTAAGTGCAAAGTCGAACTGCTTTTCACATGGACACCCCGCTAATGGACACCTCTCCACAAAAGAGTTTTCATTGTCAAAATTACCATTTTTACAATTTAGCAACTCTCCGGTAAGAGAACACCTCTTCCTCAAGGACACTTTGGCTCTGAAATTAGGTGTCCTTCAAAGGGAGGTTCTACTGTATTAGATTTATATAGTTTGGCATGAATTATGTCATTGCTATATAAATGCACGTAGCTACAATTTTAGACCGTTGTTACAGAGAATAAAGTTTGTTTGTGTTTACCTCTCCTTACATCTATTTTTCAACACGACAATATATTTCCCATTTTATGTCATATAAATGTAATCTGTGCCACTCTATCCAGTCCTTATGTTGATGTCTCGGCAACTAGCCTCATGACCATGGTGCTGTCTAGCATCTGGACACCGGACTCAATGTCATCCAGCTGGAGACAGCTGCCGGAGCTGCCATGAAGGATTTTGAAGGTGCAGTGGGTAAGTCAACTGTTTGTTTCCCAATCTTCCATATGGCCCTCAGCACTGAGCTTTGAGATATCATAAATATACAGTAGATTCTCACTCTAACAACATCACTTGGAACTAAGGTTTCATGTTGTTATATAGCCTTTTTTTTGCTTATCCCTAGTACACGTGGTACAGGCCATGATAATCATGGTGGGTAGAAGTAGGTGACTGCTTTTACTGTAAGTGCCCCACATGTCTACACATGTGAAAAGCAGTTCGACTTTACACTTACAAATGTGCCAGAGCCCCATTTGGTTACTTTTACTCGCTGGTGGGGTTGGACTTTGCAATAATTGGGGGGGCCATTGGAGCATTTTTTTTTTTTTATTGGAGCATTTTTTTTTCTAGACTCAATATTCGGTGCGGCACGAGCTGATTTTCAGAATTTCCGTTTAATATTTTAGCAGTACGCCTATTTCTACTGATCAATGCCTCGCCGAAAGATTCGTGCTCATTACGAACATATGTCAGAGTTTGAAACTGGTCGTGCCATTGGATTGAAAGAGGCTGGTTGGTCTAATCGACTAATTGCGTGACATCTGTGTCGAAGTGATGCGGCTATTAGGCGATGTTGGCAAAAGTGGGTCAACAATGGAAGTATGCAATGTCAGGACGGCAGCGGTCGACCAAGGGCAACAACAGAACGGGAGGACAGAGCAATTGTCAGAATGGCTGTTGCAGCACCGGAATCCACATTATCTACCATCCAACGTGTGACCGGCACACAAGTGTCCAAAATGACCATCAACAGGCGGCTGAGAGAGCGAAATCTAAGAGCTCGCCGACCGTTACGATGCCTACCCCTCACACCCGTGCACCGACAAGTCCGACTACAGTGGTATCGTGAGTGATCAACTTGGAACTGCGCTGACTGGGGACGTATAGTCTTTAGTGACGAGTCCCGTTTCTTACTGTGTCCTGATGACCGTCTCAAACGTGTCTGGAGACGTCCTGGGCAGCGTGTGGATCCTGGCCTTACTGTCAAACACCACACAGGTCAACAACAGGGCGTTATGGTCTGGGGTGCCATTTCATTTGATAGCAGGACCCCATTGGTAGTCATTCCTGGCACCCTGACAGCCTAACGGTACGTAGATGACATTCTACGGCTTGTTTTGTTGCCGTTCCTCTCACATCACTCCGGGCTTACTTTTCAACAAGATAATGCCTGACCACACATGGCACGTGTTACTATGGATTGTCTTCAATCTTGTCGAACTCTTCCGTGGCCAGCAAGGTCGCCTGATCTCTCGCTCATAGAGCACATCTGGGACGTGATGGGAAGGCGATTGCAACCATCCTGGAATGTTGACTATTTAGCCCGACAGTTTGAAGACAATTTGGCAAGAAATCCCGCAGCACACCATCCAGAATCTTTATCAGTCCATTACACGCTGGGTGGCAGCCTGCATCCAGGCCAGTGGGGGTCCAACGACATATTGACATTCTCAATTTGTGACGATCAAACTCTGAAATAAAACAATTAATTGTTCTGAAATTTTAATCGTTTTTTCCCCTATACATGCTCTTTACATACACCAATTTTCGCCCTAATCTGACAACTCCTTCTTGGTGCGTCAATTTTTTTGTTATAGAGTATAATTTATGATGGTGACAATGTTGTTGCCGAAACGTCGCACACTAATAAATTATTTGGATTAGACTTTATTTTCTTTTATTATAATCTATAATCCAAATTGTGCTTTATCAAAGTCTTTACAAATTTCATCACTAGAGCATGCTGTGTTAATGATATAGTAGACAGCATAGATTCCCAAAAGGGTAAACTTTGTCAGAATTGGCAATTGTTTACCATTCTTTTCAATGTGAAACTTGTTAGACTCCCAACACTACTAAATGGCAACAATATCGATGTTGCTAGAGCACAGCTTTACACATTTTGTTTCGGTCTTTTAGCCTATTGCACCATTGTTAGGCCATTACTACTAAATGATAGCATTTTTACCATTGATGAAATTGTTACCATTGTTTAGTCATCACCACTAAAATGTTAGCTTTGTTTCCATTTTTTAAAAATCAATATTACCATTGTTAATCCATCAATTATAAATGATAGCATTGTTACCATTGTTAGTCCATCAATTATAAATAATAGCATTGTTGCCTTTGTTAGTCCATCAATTATAAATGATAGCATTGTTACCATTGTTATCAATATTACTATTGTTAGTCCATCAATTATAAATGGTAGCATTGTTACCATTGTTAGTCCATCAATTATAAATAATAGCATTGTTGCCTTTGTTAGTCCATCAATTATAAAGGGTAGCATTGTTACCATTGTTATCAATATTACCATTGTTAGTCCATCAATTATAAATGATAGCATTGTTACCATTGTTATCAATATTACCATTGTTAGGTCATCCCTACTAAATGATAGCATTATTACCATTGTTGAATTTGTTACCATTTCTTCTCTCTATTTTTACAATTGTCACTATTTTTATAGTAATTTTGATTGTTACCATAGTTAGGCCATCAATACTAATGATTGCATTGTTACCTTTGTTGAAATGAATACCATTTCTTCTATTGATAAGGAACAATTTGGATTATAGATTAGAAACAAAGGTAAAACAACCAAATCCAAATTATTGAAATGTTCGTGACATTTCGGTAGCAGCATTGTTATCATCATTCAGTACTGTTGTCTGATGATGATAACTATGCTGCTACCAAACATCATGAACATTTAAATAAGTTAGATTTGGTCGTGTTACCTTTGGTTTGCTTCATTGTTATAATTATTACCATTGTTAGATCTTCACTACTAAATGGTAGAAATGTCATATGTTGTCAGAGAGTACAGCTTTACTTATTCTGGATGGAATCTTGTAGGTCGATTGTCTTGTTTTTCATAGGGCAATATACAGTGCCATCTATATATATATAAGAAGAGAAAACATCAAAGCACAAAAGTTTCTTTTATACATAAAACAAACTTCTACTGTCATTACTGTGATGAAAACATATTGGGAGGGCTTGACTCATCAGTGGTAAACTCTCCCAATGGTTTCGACAATTTAATCTGGTCTGGTAGATTAAATCGGCGAAACCGCTGATAGTGTTCACCACTGATGAGTCAAGCCTTTCTAATATTTTCATCGCAGTAATGACAGTAGAAGTTTGTTTTGTGTATAAGAGAAAATTTTGTACTTTGATGTTTTCTTGTCTTGTCTTGATAAGGCAGAATTTGGATTATAGATTATAAGTACAAGACCAAATAAATAAATAGTGTGTGACGTTTTGGTAACAGCGTTGTTACCATCTTCAGACAAAAGTACTGAATTTTTTCAGTAATTTAAATTCAGTACTTTTGTCTGAAGATGGTAACAACGCTGTTACCGAAACGTCACACATTATTTATTTATTTGGATTTGGTCTTATTACCTTGTGTCTTGTCTCGTATTTGTTTGGTGGTGGTGTATAATGGTTGATGTGTGTTCCTCAGGGATCAATGTACCTCGCAGCCGGTTCCTGCCAGTCAAAAAGACCTCGGACCTTCTGCTAGTGATGAGCAACCTCTACTCCATGCAGCACGGCACCCTGGTCATGAGTCCGCTGCGGGCCTTCCCTACAGTGCCACTGGTCAAATTGGGGGACAACCATTTCTCTAAGGTCTCTCTCTCTCTCTCTTCTTTTACTGCTTAGAATATTGGAAACAACCAACAAAAAATAATACAAAAGTGAATTTGTACTTAGATCAGGGGGATAAATTAAAGAAAAAGGCATTTCCTGGTCGTGCAACTAAAAGTTGCTGATGGCTTGCGCCATCTATTGGAATAAATATCAACTTATCGTTGGTTTTGATTATTTCAGAATTGGCCAAATACAGTTTCTTGATTAATCAAGAAAAGCTTACCATATACGTATTTTGGGCTGTTGGCCCTCGTCAGCGTGGTGTAAGCTGTACCTCAACGACCAAAATGGTCTTTGGAGCAACTTGAAAAACCATGAAACAGGTATTCAGGCCGGAAGGGCATGAGAACGCCAATCAATGTGAAAAATAGTACAAAAGTGAATTTGTACTGGGATCAGGTGGATAAATTAAGAAAAAAGTCATTTCCTGATCGAGAATCAAGAGAACCAAGTGATGACACTCCCTCTTTAAATAAACTCAAGGTAATAAGACCAAATCCAAATAGTGTGTGATATTCCAGGTAACAGCATTGTTACCCTCTTCAGACAAAAGTACTGAATAAGAAAATATATTGCAGCATTTTTTAAATAGTTACTCTTGTCAAGTGTGTAAACATGATAGCAGATAAGAAGATAGTTTCCTAAAAATCCAAAAATATTCCCGGAGGTCACCCGCGAGGCTTTTTTGGCACCTGGCACAGCTGTGTCACCAACGCCAGGACCGCGCGCGGTGGGAACTCGAAATGGCCAACCGGCCGGCAGCCGGGCGATTCCATTATTTCGGAGGGGGCCTGCCCGGCGGCAGGGAGGTCACGTGCTCGCTGGCAGCCAATGGGCGCCCCCCGCCGTCAAAACTTCATGTGTTCTAGAGGGCGCTGCTCGTGAGCTAAGTAGAATAATTTGAATATATAGTTTTAATAATTGATTTATATATTTTTTAAAATAGCCTATCGTCTTCCCCGTATTCTTTTACCTATGTATGGAAATTTTGGTACCAATTGGTTCAGTAGTTTTTGAGTTTATCGCGAAACAGACAGACAGACAGACAGAAATTGACTTTTATATATATAGAGATAATAGAAACATATATAGAGATAATACACACTTGATAACAGTAACTATTTAAAACATGCTGTGGTAAAATTTCTCATTCAGTACTTTTGTCTGAAGATGGTAGTCGATTGAGCTGATAGTGTGTGAGCCCGGAAAAGTCCTTCCTGGGACTTGTGCTGGCGGCAGAAGATTACTCCATTTGTGGTATATTTTCTCATTCAGTGCTTGTCTCAAGATGGTAACAAAACTGTTACCAAAACATTAAACTATTTATTTATTTGGATTTTGTCTTTTTATCTTGTGCATATAATCTATAATCCAAATTGTGCCTTATCCCTTTGTAAATACTAAGGTTTCAAAACTAGATCAGCCGGGCCAGCTGAGCCCAGGTTTTACAGTAAGCTTGTTACTGCTCCCCCTCCTCCTTTTTCATCCGGGCTTGGGACCGGCAAAGGCGAAGTTGCCACTTTACTTTTTTTTTTTTTTTTTTTACTTATTCCTAGTACACGTGGTACAGGCCATGATAATCATGGTGGGTAGTTAGCGACTGCTTTAAGCTGTAAGCTGCTGTAAGCGCACCACATGTCTACACATGTGAAAAGCAGTTCGACTTTGCATTTACAAATGTTCCAGAGCCCCGTTTGGTTACTTGCACTCGCTGGTGGGGTTGGACTTTTGCAAGAATCGGGGGCCATTGGAGCATTTTTTTTTTAAAACAGAAAAAAGTGTCCAATGCGGGAATCGAACCCGGGTCCTAGTGGTCGAAAACCAAAGGGTTTAACCAGCCTTCCACCGACCCCCACCACTTTACTGATGCTATGTAACAAAGATCTTGAGGCTGAGTGGAGTAATCCTACAAACTTAGGTTTATAAAATGAGGGTATGTTTAGCCAATTCTCTGGTGAAGTATCACTTGGGACCAAGATGTTGTTATTATAACCACAGTTAAGACTATTGGGATTTTATGCTTTTAAACCAAATTGTTGTTATGAAAAAAAGGCTTTTATTTTCAATATCAACCCAGCAGCAACCTTATACAACAGTACAACCAACTAAATAGCACAATTACATCATCCTGATGTATAATCAAAGGAAGAGGTGGCCTTTTTTGTAATATATATATTTTATAAAAACAAATGAGATTTGATTTTCTGCTTGATTTTTGATCATGTTAAGGATTATGGTAATGTAATGCAGTCGTGGTTAAATCTTGAAAGTATGATAATAAAAATAATTTTGATCAGTAATTTAATTGAACTAAAGGAATGTATAAAAGAACATAATTTGATAAAAGTAATGCCTGGCTTAAGGCGAGTAGAATAAGGAAAACAAAAGATTATTTACATAATGTACAAAGATTTGAGCCAGCCATCGGGGAAGAACAACAATGAGTTTTTATAGGGGAAGCATGACCTCTGGCGGTCTATTTAACAGAGTATTTAGATCTATGAAATATATATATTTTTTAAATAAAATAATATTTTAATATAACATATATATATTTAGATAATGAAACAGCATATGTTGGATTAAATCAAAAGATTTATTTGCCAATATATGCCTTCTATTTTCTAAAGATTTAAGTATGGATTCTTCCCTTTTCAGAATAAACATATCTATAGAGATAAAGGTCCCCTCTCCCATCAAAATAGACGTCAAAGCTAGATGCCATCTATCTTGTGGCCTTGTCACCGACCCAAGGCCGCTAGTTTGTGGCAATGGTCACTAAATGGCATCTGTCTTTGACGTCTATTTTGATGGAAGAGGTGACCTTTATCTCTATAGATCAATATCCTCACGGCAAAGTTTCCATCTATATCTATATTTCATGTAGATTTGATCCTCTGCTAAATGAGGTTGTTTGCGCAGGTGAGGGAGTTCCTGCGCAGGTTTGCCAGTATCCCTGACATGCTAGAGCTGGACCATCTCACTGTGTCCGGGGACGTCACCTTTGGCCGGGGAGTGGCCCTCAAGGTACAATATCTACTTCTACTCCTCATTTGTAAACTTCTCCTTTTTGTAAAAAGTAGTTCAACTTACAAGTGTACCAGAGCCCTGTTTGCTTACTTGCCCTCACTGGTGGGGTTGGACATTTGAAAGAATCGGATGCCATTTGATTCCCAATATATATAGTGAACCAAAAGTCCACAAGTCTAATTCTTCTCTTTGCTTTCTAGCTCAGGTGTAACTTACAAGACTGGGGGAACTGGACTTGTTACATTATATTTTGGATATTTCTCTCCTTCAACTCATTTTGTGAACTTACATATATATTTCATCAGCTTTCTTTGTGTCAGTAATGCATGTGTATGATTGGTTCTGTTTGTGGGTGTGTCAGTAATATTATCACATATTTGTTGGTTCTGTTTGTGGGTGTGTCAGTAATATTATCACATATTTGGTTGGTTCTGTTTGTGGGTGTGTCAGTAATATTATCACATATTTGGTTGGTTCTGTTTGTGGGTGTGTCAGTAATATTATCACATATTTGGTTGGTTCTGTTTGTGGGTGTGTCAGTAATATTATCACATATTTGGTTGGTTCTGTTTGTGGGTGTGTCAGTAATATTATCACATATTTGGTTGGTTCTGTTTGTGGGTGTGTCAGTAATATTATCACATATTTGGTTGGTTCTGTTTGTGGGTGTGTCAGTAATATTATCACATATTTGGTTGGTTCTGTTTGTGGGTGTGTTAGTAATATTATCACATATTTGGTTGGTTCTGTTTGTGGGTGTGTTAGTAATATTATCACATATTTGGTTGGTTCTGTTTGTGGGTGTGTCAGTAATATTATCACATATTTGGTTGGTTCTGTTTGTGGGTGTGTCAGTAATATTATCACATATTTGGTTGGTTCTGTTTGTGGGTGTGTCAGTAATATTATCACATATTTGGTTGGTTCTGTTTGTGGGTGTGTCAGTAATATTATCACATATTTGGTTGGTTCTGTTTGTGGGTGTGTCAGTAATATTATCACATATTTGGTTGGTTCTGTTTGTGGGTGTGTCAGTAATATTATCACATATTTGGTTGGTTCTGTTTGTGGGTGTGTCAGTAATATTATCACATACAGTAAAACCCCGCTAAGACGAACCATGGATATAACGAACCTTCCCTTATAACGAACCCATCGAAAATCCCAATTCCATTCCATTAAAATTACCATTGTTATAACGAACTTTTCACTTTTCAAACTAGCGAACTATCGCTATAACGAACCCAATTTTGGTCCCAAAATATTAAATTCTATCAAAAATACCATGCTTATAACGAACTTTTAATTTTAATTCTAAAATTCCAAAATTATAATTTTCAAAACTAATTAAAATTTTGTGTGAGCTCTAGCTCACAGATCGCAATTCAAAACAAAGAATTTAGCGACATTGGGTGTTTTTATTTACGTTCTATTTTTATTCTGCGCCCTTTTATAAATTTTTCATGCCTTATTGAAAACTAAATTTCTTAACTCTACATTAGGAAAATTCCTTAAAACATGATTTAAATTATTAAAACCAGTTTTAAAAGATAATGGAAGTGCCAAAGAAAAAGTCGCTCGTACCAAGATATAACTTGAAAAGAAATTAACCATCATAAAAGCTATTGAGAGTGGTACATCGCAAGCAGAACTTCGGAAGAAAATGAAAATGAGCAAAAGTAGCATTTCTACGATATGGGGCAAAAAAGAAGACTATAAAAAAAAATGATACAAAGAGGAATCAATCCCAACTATTGCCGCTATCGTCAGTGTCATTATCCACTTTTAGAAGCCTTGTATACGTGGTTAGTACAAGCTAGGCTTCATTTAATAAAATGAAGATTTCTTTGCTAGATATGAAACCAAATTTTTGAGGAATATGTTGAAGCAGAAAAAAATAACAGACTTCTTCAAGTAAGCCTTTGTATCCTATATTGTAATATGATATTTATTTATATAAAATATATTGTTATACCTTTTAAAATATTATTAATAAAGTTTTTATTTAATTTTTATATATAAGGTATACTTTTCTTGGATTTTTTTTACATATGGGGGGCAGGTTGCATTTATACTAATTAAATTATCAGAGGAACTGATCAAAAAGGCAATATTTTCACATGATTTTGTTTTTATTTTAATATACAGCTTTAATATATAGAAATAGGTTAATTTAGGGGGAAAAAAGCAGCCAATATTAAGAGGTAGCCTTTTTTTTTTTTTTTTTTTTGCGCATGCCCTTTAATTATATCCGCAAAAAAAATTTAAATACCCAAACCGTGGCTATAGTGAACCGTGGCTATAGTGAACCAAAAGTCCCGTCCCAATGGAGGTCCCGTCCCGTCCCAATCACTATAGAGGGGTTTTACTGTATTTGGTTGGTTCTGTTTGTGGGTGTGTCAGTAATATTATCACATATTTGGTTGGTTCTGTTTGTGGGTGTGTCAGTAATATTATCACATATTTGGTTGGTTCTGTTTGTGGGTGTGTCAGTAATATTATCACATATTTGGTTGGTTCTGTTTGTGGGTGTGTCAGTAATATTATCACATATTTGGTTGGTTCTGTTTGTGGGTGTGTCAGTAATATTATCACATATTTGGTTGGTTCTGTTTGTGGGTGTGTCAGTAATATTATCACATATTTGGTTGGTTCTGTTTGTGGGTGTGTCAGTAATATTATCACATATTTGGTTGGTTCTGTTTGTGGGTGTGTCAGTAATATTATCACATATTTGGTTGGTTCTGTTTGTGGGTGTGTTAGTAATATTATCACATATTTGGTTGGTTCTGTTTGTGGGTGTGTCAGTAATATTATCACATATTTGGTTGGTTCTGTTTGTGGGTGTGTCAGTAATATTATCACATATTTGGTTGGTTCTGTTTGTGGGTGTGTCAGTAATATTATCACATATTTGGTTGGTTCTGTTTGTGGGTGTGTCAGTAATATTATCACATATTTGGTTGGTTCTGTTTGTGGGTGTGTCAGTAATATTATCACATATTTGGTTGGTTCTGTTTGTGGGTGTGTCAGTAATATTATCACATATTTGGTTGGTTCTGTTTGTGGGTGTGTCAGTAATATTATCACATATTTGGTTGGTTCTGTTTGTGGGTGTGTCAGTAATATTATCACATATTTGGTTGGTTCTGTTTGTGGGTGTGTCAGTAATATTATCACATATTTGGTTGGTTCTGTTTGTGGGTGTGTCAGTAATATTATCACATATTTGGTTGGTTCTGTTTGTGGGTGTGTCAGTAATGCACACATTTGATTGGTTCTTTCTGTGGGTGGGTCAGTAATAAGCATATGTGATTGGTTCTTTTTGTGGGTGGGTCAGTAATACATATATTTGATTGGTTCTCAGTGTAGGTGTGTCAGTAATACATACATCTGATTGGTCCTGTGTGTGTCTGTAGGGCACAGTGATAGTAATTGCCAACATGGGGGACAGGATCGACATCCCCTCAGGTGCCATCCTGGAGAACAAGATAGTCTCCGGGAACCTCAGAATCCTTGACCACTGATCTTCCACCCCTCCTCCTCCCTCCATTATTTATTTCCCTCTCTCTTATTTAGAATCTCGTTTTATCATCTTGGTTGGAAAATATCAATGAATTTATTTACCTAACAACTCTCTGTGTGACACTTCATTTTTTTACTCACAAAAACTTTATCACAGGTGTATAACAACTCTAAATTAAAGAAGAACTTCCAAGAGAAGACATTACTACTAGAGGAAATGTCTCTATAAAGGACAGTCTTCATTACAAAAATTGCTTTTTTTTATTTACCAACACTACAGCTAGAAGACACCTCTCTATAAAGGACAGCTCTTCCCAAAGAACACTCTTGCTCTGCAACTAGATGTTGTCCTTTACTGAGAGGTGTTCTACTGTTTACTACCTCTATGAATGAACACTCCAGCTAGAGGACACCTTTATATGAAAGGCAGTTTTCATTTCCAAAATTGCTATTTTTACCAATTAGCAACTCTCTGGTAAGAGGACATCTCTCCCTAAAGGACACTTTGACTCTACAACTAGATATTGTCCTTTACTGAGAGATAGTTCTACTGTATTACAGTAGAGAACCTCTATGAATGGACACTCCAATTAGAGGACACCTTTATATAAAGGACGGTTTTCTTTGTCCAAATTTCTATTTTTACCAATTAGCAACTCTCTGGTAAGAGGACATCTCTCCCTAAAAGACACTTTGACTCTACAACTAGATATTGTCCTTTACTGAGAGGTAGTTCTACTGTATTACAGTAGAGAACTGTGCAGAGTATTAGGCTCATAGAATGTTGAGCTCTGGAAACCAAAAGGAATAATACTCTGCTAGTGATCTCTTTTGACTTGTATATGACAGATATATTATAATAGGAAATAAACTAATGCTTAGTTAATCTTGCCTCGTCTTGGATAACAACACATGGTGGCAGCGGTAAACTGAATTCATAAAGAAGGTCGTTGTTCGAAGAAAATTTGAAATTCGACTTCAAGCAAGCTTAGAAGCGGTAAACTGAATTCATAAAGAAGGTCGTTGTTCGAAGAAAATTTGAAATTCGACATCAAGCAAGCTTAGAAGCGGTAAACTGAATTCATAAAGAAGGTCGTTGTTCGAAGAAAATTTGAAATTCGACATCAAGCAGCTTAGAAGCAGTAAACTGAATTCATAAAGAAGGTCGTTGTTCGAAGAAAATTTGAAATTCGACATCAAGCAAGCTTAGAAGCGGTAAACTGAATTCATAAAGAAGGTCGTTGTTCGAAGAAAATTTGAAACTTGACATCAAGCAAACTTTTTGGTAAGTTATATTTTATTATAAATAAGTCTTTATAATGCCCCAAAATTATAATTGTGTAGCCCCAGAACCTTTTAATTTTTCAAATCCAGGTGATTGGCCAAAATGGATTAGGAGATTTGAACGTTTTAGGCACGCAAGCGGGTTAATTAATAACCCAGAAAATGAGCAAGTTAATATGCTCGTGTACTGCATGGGTGATAATGCAGATGACATTTTGTTGTCATGTAAAATAGCAAGTGACCAATTAGAAAATTATGATAAAGTTATTGAATGCTTTGAGAGTCACTTTATTCCAAGACGTAATATAATTTATGAAAGGGCAAGATTTAATCAAAGATGCCAGCAGGAAGGGGAAAAGGTGAATGAATTTATCACAGCACTCCATAGCCTAGCTGAGCACTGCAATTTTGAGATGTTACATGATGAGTTGATTAGGGATAGGATAGTTGTTGGAGTAAGGGATAGAGCATTATCTGAAAGAATGCAACTTGATACAGACTTGACCTTAGTAAAAGCCACACTAATGGCAAAGCAATTAGAAAGTGTCAAAGAACAGCAGTCTAGCCTTTACCAACAAGATTCTGTAGATCAAATAAAGAAAATGCCTAATCATATAAAAGAAACAAAAAGGCACGAACCAAAAATAAGACAATTCAAGTCAAACCAGTTGGGAGGGTCATCACATGGATGCACCAGGTGTGGCAATTCAAATAATCATGATTGGAAAAATTGTCCAGCTATGAACTCGTATTGCAATAAATGCATGAAAAAGGGCCATTATGCCAAAGTATGTAGATCAGAAGCTATAAATGAAATAAAATCAGAGATAGCTTTTCTGGGATCTGTAGAAGATAATTCTAAGAAATGGATAGTACCAATTAAGGTAAATAATAGACAAGTTAATTTTAAAATTGACACTGGAGCTGATGTCAACGTGCTCCCCCTACAATATTATTTTCAAAGTTTCCAAAGAATAAAACTGGAAAAATCTGATAAAGTATTACAAGGTCCAAATGGAATACCCTTGGAAACAGTGGGAATGATCCACGTAAAACTTCAAAATAATGGCCAGCACTTAAACTCGAAAATATACATTGTTGATAAACTAAAGCAGCCACTTCTCTCTGGGGAAACAAGTGAAAAATTAAACATTGTGAGAATGATTCAGCAATTATCATCAAATTTTTTAAATCCAAAAAGAGAGTTTCCAAAAATATTTAATGGTTTAGGACATGCTAAAATAAATTACAAAATATCCCTACAACCAGATGCGAAACCATATGCTTTATGCACCCCTAGGAGAGTTCCAATTCCCTTAATGAAACAGGTAAAGGAACAACTTGAAGAGATGACCAGGCTAGGAGTCATTGAATCAGTAGAAGAGCCGACTGAGTGGTGTGCGGGAATGGTTGCAGTATCGAAACCAGGAGGAAAAATAAGAATTTGTGTTGATTTAACGAAGCTAAATCAGTATATAAGAAGAGAAAATTATCCGCTACCTGCGACGGAGCATATCCTGGGACAGCTGGGAAATGCTTGCTATTTTTCCAAGCTAGATGCAAATTCTGGATTTTGGCAGTTTGGGTTAGCTAAAGAATCCCAAAAACTAACCACCTTTATAACGCCATTCGGCAGGTTCTTTTTCAAAAGAATCCCATTTGGAATAACGTCTGCACCAGAAATCTTTCAAAGAAAGATGACTCAGCTTCTGGGCAATATAGAAGGGGTTGTATGCTTCATGGATGATATTGTAGTATACGGATCTTCCTTAGAAGAACATAACGAAAGGGTACGTCAAGTTTTGAAGAAAATCCAAGAAGAAGGGATGACACTCAACCCAGAAAAGTGTCAATTTGGAGTTAAAACTGTAAAATTCCTGGGACACACATTGAGTTCAGAAGGCTTATTCATTGACGAAGAAAAGCTCGATGCTATTACAAAAATGGAGGCGCCTAGATCAACAAAAGAATTGAAGTCTTTCTTAGGCATGGTGAATTATTTAGGAAAATTCATTCCCAACCTTGCGGATAAATTACAACCCTTGAATTCGTTACTAAGTACAAAAAAACGAGTGGGTTTGGGATGAACCTCAGAAAAAGAGCTTTAACCTACTGAAACAAGAGTTAGTATCTAGACCTAACCTCGCTTTATTTGATCCCTCAAGAACGACCATAGTATCGGCTGATGCTTCTTCATTTGGAATAGGTGGGGTTCTAAGACAAGAACAACCTGATGGATCTTTAAAACCTATAGCTTATGTATCTAGAACACTTTCAGAAACGGAAAAAAGATACAGCCAAATTGAAAAGAAGGACTGGCTATAGTATGGACTTGTGAACGACTAAAGGATTATGTTACAGGTATTAAAATCCATATTGAAACAGATCACAAACCACTGATTGCCATCTTTACGTCCAAATCCTTGGAAGACATGACTCCCAGACTTCAGCGATTAAAAATGAGGATGATGAGGTATTCTTATCAAATAAGTCACATTGCTGGCAAAAAGCAAATAGTGGCTGATATGTTATCAAGGAAGCCTATGTCTAAACCACATAAAGATGAATTGGAAGAAGAACTTTCTGCGTACATCCAATCCATTGAATTTCCAGCAACAGAAGAAAGACTTTTGGAGATTTCTAGAAAGCAAAAGGAAGATTCACTTTGCTCTCAATTGGCTAAATACTGTATGAGTGGATGGCCTAAGAATAAAAGAGAAGTAGATCCAGAACTAAGAGGATACTGGCAATTTCAGGAGGACCTGACCTATCAGAATGGTCTTCTTCTTAGAGGACAAAGAATTCTAATCCCTAAGACATTGAGGAAAGATATCCTTGAGAAACTGCACCAAGGCCATTTTGGGATCAATAAATGCAGATCTAGAGCAAAAGAATCGGTTTGGTGGTTAGGAATTTCCCAAGAGATTGAAAGGATGGTTTCGTCGTGTACAAAATGCTTGAAGGAGAGAAAACCCAAGCATGAACCTTTGATGCCCTCAGAATTTCCGATCAGACCTTGGCAAAAAGTCGGAATGGATCTCTTTTATCTAAATGGGAGATGGTATCTAATTGTATGTGATTACTATTCCAGGTACCCAGAAATATCACTTTTACAAAATCTAACTGCTCAAGAAGTAATAGGCCGTCTTAAATCTATATTTGCTAGGCATGGAACACCTGAGACTGTTAGAAGCGATAATGGACCACAATTCCAAAAAGTTCTGGGTTCCGAATTTTCAAAATTTTCTAAGGAATGGTCTTTCAAACATATCACATCCAGCCCGAAATTCCCACAAAGCAATGGATTTATTGAAGCAATTATCAAGAATATAAAGCAAAGTTTTAAGAAAGAAGAAGATTGCTATCTGACTCTTCAAGCATATAGAACGATGCCCCTGGAAAGTGGTTATAGTCCAGCTGAACTATTAATGGGACGACGCCTTAGGACCTCTGTTCCAGCAATAGAATCATCACTGATGCCAAGGTACTTGGACTCAGAAGCTTTGCAAGAAAGAGAGAAAAGGAGGGTGATCAACCAGAAGCGCCTATATGATAAACGACACGATGTACATAGCTTGCCTCCGCTTCAACAAGGGGACAGCGTTTGGGTTAGAGATCAAAGAGTAAAAGGAAAAGTTCTTCACAAATCCGAAGAACCGCGTTCCTATTGGGCACAAACTCCCCAAGGAAAAGTTAGGCGAAACAGACTCCACCTCACACCTCTACCAAAAATGGGAAGTACCATGGATGCTTCTGAGGATGACCAGGATGACCAGGAGCAAGAGACCGAGGAGGATTGCCCTACACCAACGGCCTCATCTACAAGAGATGGAAGGATGCAGAGGGACAACCAAGACCAGGATCCAGAGAAGAGCCTCCCTTCAATGCCAGCCGTGCATACAAGATATGGAAGGGCAGTCAAGATACCTCGAAGGTTCCTGTAAAGATAAGGGAGGAGATGTGCAGAGTATTAGGCTCATAGAATGTTGAGCTCTGGAAACCAAAAGGAATAATACTCTGCTAGTGATCTCTTTTGACTTGTATATGACAGATATATTATAATAGGAAATAAACTAATGCTTAGTTAATCTTGCCTCGTCTTGGATAACAACACAAGAACCTCTATGAATGGACACTCCAGCTAGAGGACACCTTTATATAAAGGACGGTTTTCTTTGTCCAAATTTCTATTTTTACCAATTAGCAACTCTCTGGTAAGAGGACATCTCTCCCTAAAGGACACTGACTCTACAACTAGATGTTGTCCTTTACTGAGAGATAGTTCTACTGTATTACAGTAGAGAACCTCTATGAATGGACACTCCAATTAGAGGACACCTTTATATAAAGGACGGTTTTCTTTGTCCAAATTTCTATTTTTACCAATTAGCAACTCTCTGGTAAGAGGACATCTCTCCCTAAAGGACACTGACTCTACAACTAGATGTTGTCCTTTACTGAGAGATAGTTCTACTGTATTACAGTAGAGAACCTCTATGAATGGACACTCCAATTAGAGGACACCTTTATATAAAGGACGGTTTTCTTTGTCCAAATTTCTATTTTTACCAATTAGCAACTCTCTGGTAAGAGGACATCTCTCCCTAAAAGACACTTTGACTCTACAACTAGATATTGTCCTTTACTGAGAGATAGTTCTGCTATAATTTATTTGTGAAACTTCAGTTCTGGCAGTTGTTTTAAAAATCAGACTGGAGGACTTAGGTGTTTTTTTTTTTATGTGATACAGGCCATGATTATCATTTATAGTAGTTAGTGACTACCTTTTACTGTAAGTACGCCAAGCTGACAATCTATTTTTGCGTTCATTTTCTTAAGAAAATCTCGTCCAAGAATAAATTCGCAAATGTGTTCTCATTATCACAAATTGATGTGTAATCGTTTTGTCATCAAATTTTATATTTAAAACAATATTTCCTACGATATCTAATTCTTTGCCATCGGGTCCGGAGCACATTTTATCAGGATTTTTTATTTCAAGACCTGTATTAAGAGCTGTACTAAGGTCGACCACTGAAAGATCGGCGCCTGTATCAATCAAAGCTTCGCAGATGCCGATTCTATCCACGTTAATGTTCATTTTATATTTGGGGTCCAACTTTTTAATTCCATTTATGGTCGACTTGCTTTGATCGACGGACTCAGGCGCGATGCTTAGTTTAAATCTTCCAATGCGGCATATCTATTCCTTGTAGGGATACTTGAGTACGTGTTATTACTTACGTCAGCGTAGAGCAGAGGTCTCGACTAATCAGCTCCATTATCCATTCGGATTTCTTCTTCGACCTTGTCTTGGGTAGCTGTTAGGTTCCTCTTCTAGGATTCTTATAAACTTAACCCTACAATAACGGGCCACGTGCCCTGGCTTGTTACACTTAAAGCAGATTGGTCTTCCATCTTCTGTCCTATTTTTGCTCACTTCTCGGCTTTTATTGTAGGCGTTTCTCTGAAGGTTTGGTTTCGGCACAAAGTTTGGATTATAAGGACGTCTAGGGTTAGAGGGCTAGGGAAAGTTGTTTCGATACTGCCTGGGAGTGGGAGGGGAGTCGTTCTTGTAATTATTGGAAACAGGGGCTTGGGGGCCTGGAAGTGGTCTGGTAGTTTCGTGTGGCAGTCGGCGGCACGTACCTCGATTGCTGTTGGGGTCTAGAATTGCGTGGACCGTTATATAGGTTTCTGGATTTCTCCACACGTTCCCGATACTTCTTTTCAAAGGAATCCATTTTCTTGCACACGACAAGAAGTTCATTGGTCGTTTTAGGAGGGTTCAGGTAGAGCGCGAATGAGTACTCTTTTTTTCATTCCTCCAATAACATGTTCAATTTTTGTTTCTTCTTCCATTGCGGGGTCAACCTTGTTGCACAACACTAGAATGTCTTCCGCGAACCTGATTGCTGGTTCATTCCAGTGTTGCATTCTGTTGAGCTTCATTCTAAGTTCTTCTTTATTCGCGTCCAGAGAAAAATCCTGAATGAGGCGGATTTTAATATTTTCCCAACTCGTGAAACTAGCTTTGTGCAAATTTAACCAGGTTTAAGCGCTTCCCGTCATGTTCATGGCGGCATAACGGGCGAATATGTAGTCTGCCCAATGATAGAGGAAACCAATCTCTTCGAGGGATTCTATCCATAGGCGAGGGTCTTCTTTCCCGTCATATTTCGGAATTTCTATATTGGGGTTCAATACAACTGGTTCGAAGCCAGCATCTCTACCAATTGTTACACCAAGTTGCAGCTTTGCAGGGTCGTCGACCTTGGTTTCTTCCTTCTTGGTGTTATACACGTTTCCCGAGCGGGTTTCCATATTCAAAGCAAATAAATAAAAGTAAAAGTAAATAAATAAAAGTAAATAAAAATAAATTACCTTCCAACGTTATTGTGTTTATTTATTCGTGGTCTTCCTCGTAGGTCGTGATCCGCCATCTTCGTCTAGGTCCTCTCTCCCTCCAATAACCAATCAAGATATATGTACAATAAATATTAAAAAAGAAATGAAACTATAAAAAAGAATGATGATAATCTAAATATTCTGTTTTAAATAAATATTAAATATCATAGAATATTTTGAATAAATGTAAGACGCATTAAAATTGATGTAACAATATCTAGCTCTTTTAAATCCAAAATTGGCGTTTTCTTAGATGGGTTTGCTGTTATGTTTTTCTCAATTATCCCAAGTACGCATGGGATTATTCAAGATAGCATATAATTATCATTTGTCTATATATGCTTCGCATATCAATACTTTATACTTGAAATTATATAAAAGGGCTGTTTAAACCCATAATTATTTGATTGTGGTTCATTTTTATCTCGTGAATAAACCAAAAATGCCCACTTCTGAGACATTCTATTGTGCCTTTTTCCCGAGTACACACACGTGGTACATAGCATTATCAACAGAAGTTGCGCAACTTGTGCACAGGTGAAATATGCTGTTTGAAAATTTCTAGTTAAAAGTTGTCAGAGCCCTGTCTATTTGCACGGATATACTGAAATCTCGGAGACCATTTACACCGAAAAGTGGTCAATTCTACCTTTTAAACATATATTTATTTTGTATTTGGTTAGCAACTTTTAAAACAGCTACAAATATCGAAGTTATATAATCATAAATAATTTCGGACATATTTCACCCATATATGAAATTCACTATTAGCAAACTATATAAATGCGTATATAATTATTCTAAACCTTTCCATAGCTTTGTCTTTAATATTGTTATGGCGCTTTTCAGCGGTCGTTTTATTACGTACAAGGTTTAATGTAGGTTCATTGTGGATACAGCTTAGTTCATTATACTTTATTGCCAGGAGCTGTTAATGGGATTGAGAACTAGGTACATTTAGATGGACTTGTCTCAAATGTCCGCTATCAGAAGGATCTTCCTTGTCAACGTTCCGCTCCATGCTGTCCACGTCCAGCCTGTGCTACACCACCTTGTAGGCCGCTCCGATGCCGTGGTCCTGGTACCGTCTTGCAGGATCATCTACACTTCTGGAGGCAACTCTCCGCAGATGTGACCAGACTCTGACCTCCCCCCCCCCCCCCCCCCACACGAATGCCATTTTTTGACACCTGTTCCCCTGACACATGGCCATCCCCCGCAGATGGAGTACACCCATCTTCCCCCAACTTTACTTTGGAATCTTGGCTTCTCAGATAGTTTGTCTTCCATTTTATAACATATACGAAAATATATAACACTCTCAAGAATCATACCACCTGAATTATCAATCTATAAAAATATGATATCCAAACCATCGCTATAAGAAATGTATATATTCATTGTACAATATTCATAATAAGGTTTTACATGTATAGAAAGTATTTTTAGATTGGATAAAACAACATCCCTCACGCCCTGATTACTTAGGTTACATATGAATTTCCTCCTTTTTGAAACCACACTTTTCACCTATAAATCGGATTTCATATATAGTACCTATGACATATTAATAAAATATTTTCAAACATTTGAATTCTGTTAGACACAGCAATTTTTTTGACAATAAATTAGGCTTTTATTAATTATTTAGTCCCTTTGACATTTAAAAAAATAATTTCGTTATTTATTGCTTTCTAACATTTTCTTAATATATATCCAGACATTAACCCCATGGTTCCATTGCCTGATATTACTAGTAAAGACATTTGGTGTTCCTAAAGTATGAGTAGTCACAAACCTCTTACCACCGTGATTTTCATGACCCGTACTGTATGTACAAGAAGTAAAAACAAAATATACCTTTTACACATACACAATCACTTTGTTCTTCAAATAAAAGGCACTTCGGGCAGACAATAAAAATATTAACTGGTCGAAGTGTCTTATATTTGAAGAACAAAGAATGCCGGCCAGGCAGCCTCTATCTTTACGACAATCACTTTGAATGTGTTATCAATATTACACTGATATTATCAAGTCGCCGTATAGAACATAATTTTAAGAAACAGAGTCCAATTGCTAGATGCTATCCAGCTACCAGAATTTCAAGAACTACATGTAGGAATATCACCACACAGTCATCAAATACAATCAATCTTATAATCTTAATAATTTTCCTTGAGAATCCTGTCAGATATCATCTCTATCATAGATGAACCATGAAATTAACTTTGTAAAAAAATGTTTCATTTTCTGGAATTATAAATCAATCATATCCCAACATCATATGAAATTGTGGACATAAATTTCTTATTTTCATAGCTTATAACATATTTAAAATGTATATCAAATTTATCCTGGTTTGTAAAATTATTCAGTTTCCTGGGACACGAGTCTTCAACAATTGGTCAGTTCTAGGGCCCTAGCTTTGCTGGCGCCATCAGGTCAGATCCGATGGTGGGGTTAGTAAAAGCTAGAAGTGGAATAGGACTTCTCAGGACCATTTAGGGCTCCTGGGGGGTGAACCGCCAAAAAGGGTAACGCGCCGAGGCAGGTACTTCCAGAGTGGTGAGGAAACTCTGCCGGATAAAAGTTTATTTTTTCAGGAGATACCTTTTATCCAAAATAATATATATATATATTAATAATGCATTGATATATATATAATAGAAATATAATTTATGTATTCCCAGTTGCAAATAAGACACGCTATATCCGATCTGGGTAATTGCGCGTGAAACTATTTACAATAAATCATATTGTAGTAGAGTAGGTAACAGAATTGTCAAAAATAAAATAAACAATTAAGAAAAAGAGCATTGAATAAACATATACACTAAAAAAATAAGACACAACATAAGCAGATAGAAGAAATCTCAAGGTAGTTATTTACAATATGTTAAGCAATGATGGATGTTGATTTAATGAAGGTATCTGTAATAATTAGTATAGTGGAGAGAGAAAGTTGATCAAATTGAGCTATTTACAATTAGTCATATTCTAGAGTAACTTATCAATTATTCACAATTATGTAAATCAAGTCGCATAGTAGTGTATTTCCTCAAGCTGCATGAAGCTGTCTATTTATAATAAAAAGTCTGCAGAACCTATTAAATTTCAATATCTTTCCCTATTATAAAGTATTTGACCCAGATAGGTTCTTTCCATCTTGCGCTCTGCTGTCT
>CP092871.1:77958601-77999761 GCA_030710605.1 Cordylochernes scorpioides
TAGGTTTGACATCAGTGGGCATGAGTTCAGAATGTGTTCGGGGGTTCTTCTTCCGCTCCACATGAGTATCTGGGCGAATCTATTTTTCTAATTCTGAAGAGATATGATTTAAACTTACCATGACCCGTAAATAATTGAACATTGTAGAAATTTGGTTAGATATAGTTAGGTATTTTAGAGGAGATGAAAAAAACGTTTGAAATTATTGTTGGATTCTTCATAGTAATCCTGTAATTTTCTTTCATTATAGTTAGCAATTTTTTTCTGTTTGATAAATTAAAGCTATTGTAGCCTATTTCATTTTTCAATATGTTGGATTCTATGTAATCTGTGAGTTTTGGTATTTGTGTTAATATATGTGTACAGTTTGACGATGTTGTGGTATAGGCCTGTATGCAGTGTTTTAGAATATTATACTGCAGGGAATTTAGTTTGTCTTTGGCTTTCTTGCTTATAAATGGAAACCATATTGTTTGACCATATGTTATTGTACTTCGGAATATTGTCTTGTATAAAGTTGATTTTCGTCTGCATTCTAGAACCCATGCCTACTTTATTAAACTGAGTAGGCAACCACTAGCTCTAGTAGTTTTGTCGACGATTTCATTAAAGTGTGGCATGAAGTCCAGCTTGTTTCTGCTTCGATGATTTTTCAAGGTCAATCCCAAGATCTTAAGGGTTTCGACAGGTATATCTATATTGTTATTAAGGGACTTTGTATAATTTATGCAATTATATAAATATAATATTTTCGTTTTGTCCTTTGATATCTGTAATTTACTGTTTTCACACCAGGTATTAATTTTACTAAGTAAATTGTTAATTGCTGTCTTCAGTTCGCCATGGCTTTTGTTCCAGCATATTATAGTCAATACTGTTTTCATCCAGATTAGTGCTTAACAATTCTTCAATCAGTATGTTCCATAATGTGGGAGATAGTGGTCCTCCTTGTGGACATCCTTTAGTTAGTTTTTTTTTTGTAATACAAGGTATGTCCCATAAGTTCCCGGACTGGGTCCATAAAAATAAAAGGTAAGATTTTTTTTAAATTTTTTTTATTAAAACTTTTCAAAGTAATCCCCCCTTGCTTCAACGCACCAGCGCCATCGTTTCTCCCAATTGTCGAAACAGTTTTTATAGGCCTCTTTTGGAATGCTCTTCAATGCCAGCAGCGATTTTTCTATTATGTCTTCCCTGGTGTCAAAATGTCTTCCTTTTAGAACTGCTTTGAGTTTGGGGAACAGGAAAAAGTCATTTGGTGCGATGTCTGGGGAATAGGGTGGTTGAGGTAGGATTTCTGTCCCGTTTTTTCGCCAAAAAAACTCGTCCCCAAGTGCGCTGTGTGAGGGCGGGCATTGTCATGGTGTAGGATCCAGTCACCATTAGTCCATTTTTCTGGCCTTTTTTTTCGAATCGCTTCCCTTAGACGGCGAAGAATGCTCAAATACATTTCCTCAATAACTGTTTGGCCTGCAGGAAGATACTCGTGATGAACAATGCCCTTGTTATCCAAAAAAGCGACCAGCAACACCTTGTTTCTGGATTTCAATATCCTGGATTTTTTGGGTCTAGGCTCACCCTGACCTCTCCACTCGGCAGATTGACGCTTGGTTTCAGGGTCATAGCCATAGACCCATGTCTCGTCGCCTGTGATTATCTTGTCTTTCCATTCCGGATCCGTTCTTGTCATTTCCAGCATGTCCTCACAGGTTGCAAGCCGACACAGTTTTTGCTCATTAGTGAGGAATCTTGGGATGAATTTTGCAGGAGTCTTTTTGAGCCTCAAATCTTCGGTTACGATCCTTCCAATCGTTGTTTTAGAGATGCCTGTGTCTTGCTCTAGCTCCAGCAAAGTGGTTCGAGGATTTTCTTTTATCAAATCGGTGATTTTTTGCACATTTTCATCAGTCCTTTGAAATGTTGGGCGTCCTTGACGAGGATCATCTTCAATGGAAATTCTGCCAGCTTTAAATCTAGAATGCCATTCAAAAACAGTTGTTCTCTTTGGGGCGTTATTGGGGAATGCTTTATTAAGCATTTCAAAAGTGTCGGTTGCTGATATTTGAAGTTTCACACAAAATTCTATGCAAATCCTCTGCTTCAATTTTTGTTCCATCGTAAAATCGCCGCAGCGCAAGGTGTAACCTTTAAATAAATTAGAATAACTTTGGCGCGCGCGCACGTACAGCCTCGATATTGGTACCACCGTGTTGCCAGATATTTTTTCTATAATAAACTGTCAAATTTATTTACATTTTTCATTTATTTATTTTTTTATGGACCCAGTCCGGGAACTTATGGGACATACCTTGTATTTATAGAGGAAGAATATATATATTTGAAATTCACTGTTCTGTTGTTAAAGAATGATTGTGTTATTATAATCTCTTGTTTATGTTTTCCCCGTTTTTTTTTCAGGCTGACACTAATTTATGAGAGTTTCTTCTTTATAAATAGACTTTAATTGTCAATTTAGTTTTAACATTTTTCGCAACGTTCTCCAGTATTGATTTTGAAGTAGATCTAAATTATTAAATAAAAATATATTGATATATAAATATAAAGAAACAGATTAATCTTTAAATATTCGAATATAATAAATTTCATTATTTTATATTCATTTCATATTCATCATTTTACTCCAACATGTTTATGTTCTGACTTTTGTTTAACTGTTAAAAATTAGAAATAAATTCAATTGAAAAATATCGAATTTTAAAATAAATATTTAACTTGATATTTTAAAACCTGATGTCTGAAGCAGAAGATTGCTCCATCTGCCTGGACACCATCAGCCAGGATAACCTCTGCCATCCCAGAAACTGCATGCACCAATTCCACCTGGACTGTCTCAAGACATGGTCTGAGCAGACAAACTCCTGTCCAATATGCCCCAGAAATTTTACTGAGATTGTATACAATGTCAGAGGTCCTGAGGACTATGATATCATGGCGGTTGAGGACAAAGTCAATGCAACAGAGATGCTAGATGATAATCCTCAAGAAGTCCCTCCTCAAGTGACACAATTCCTCCTTGATGTATTCGACCAAGATCATGATACTGATGATAATTCTGATCTCCCCAATGATGGAATGTTGGGGCTTTTCGAAGTCGTCAGTGTTCTTTAAAATATTACTATATTTGTCTGAAAATAGAGAAATATATATTTAAATCTTTAGATAATAAAAAGGTATATATTGGATTGAATAAAATATTTATTTACCAATATTTCGGTTGGCTGAACGCCAACCTTTGTCATGATATTACATTTTTGTTCAAACAAACTCAGCACCGCTTAGTATTATAATACCACAATTAAAATTTAAAATTTTAATTATATTATTTCTTAAAAATTATTTTAACTGTGATTTTATAACACTATATGCGGCGCTTAGTTTGTTTATACAAAAATGTAATTACTTGACAAAGGTTGGCGTTCAGCCAACCGATATATTGGAAAATAAATCTTTTATTCAATCCAATATATACCTTTTTATTATATATATATGTCATAATTTGTACATAACTGGATGTAATCCCACCACAATATGTATGCAATGTATGATCTAAAGATTTTTAATAAAGACAAGGCTTAGAAATCTGGGAGAAAGGTTTAGAGAGAAAGGCCATCAAAGAGGAACGGTCATTAGCAGGCTTTATTATCCAGGAACTCATAAAAACTGAGTTCAAGAACCTTCATTTCCGGGATCATGTCAGAACAAGACAAGACTTCTTAAAGATGTCACATTCGATGAGAAAGCTACTCCACATTCAGATAGAGAATCTACCAAACCGAAAGAAATAATATTTCAGATTAACAGCGCTCCGGATGAATCACCAGTTGCAACAACAAACTTCCCAGTGCAGGAAATGCTGCCAGTATCCGATATCAGTTCGCATCCAATGATAACACGCTCTAAAGTTTCGAATAGCCAATGTAACTTTGCGCTCGCTGATGAACCCAGTAACTATATAGATGCAATAACAAGTTCAGATTCAGAAAGATGGAAATTAGCCATGGATGAAGAGATTGATGCATTAAATAAAAATAAAACAGGGACTTTAGAACGTCTGGCAGATGGTCATAAACCTATCGGTTGTAAATGGGTTTATAAAATTAAAACGGAGTCCGATGGTACAATTCAACGGTTCAAAGCCAGATTAGTTGCAAAAGGCTATTCTCAAATAAAAAATGTTGACTATTTCGATACGTTTAGCCCAGTAGTCAGGTATGATTCGTTACGCATTCTTTTATCACACGCTGCTTCTGAAAGGATGTTTCTTAAGCAATTCGATGTAAAGACAGCTTTTCTCAATGGCGAATTAGAGGAACTTGTTTATCTTGAACAACCAGAAGGCTACAAGAGAGATGATAATAGCTGCTATAAATTACATAAAAGTCTGTATGGTCTGAGACAATCTTCTAGAAATTGGAATAAGAAATTTACCAATTTTTTGTATAGCCATAATTTCAAAACATCAGACGCCGACCCGTGCATTTTCATTGGAACACACAATGATTCAAATGTTATCTTAGCTCTCTATGTTGATGATGGAATTATTCTATCTAAAGATAAAGAGGCAATAGCTATTATAATGGATGAGTTAGAACACGCATTTGATATTACATCTGGAAGTGTTAACTTTTTTGTTGGGCTACAAATAGAGCAGTCAGAAGATAGGGCAAGTATTTTCATTCACTAGTCATCATATATTGACAAAATTTTGAGTAAATTTAATATGGCTGACTGTATTCCTGCTTCGGTGCCTATGGATCCTTCTGTCATCTTAACAAAGCAGGACTGTCCTACTCCAGAACAAAAGGAAAATATGCCTAAATTCCCTTTTCGAGAAGCTGTTGGATCCCTTATGTTTGCATCATGTGTTTCACGTCCAGATATCACTTATGCAGTTTCACAAGTGAGTAAATTCCTAGAATATCCAGGACCTGCACATTGTACAACAGTGAAGAATATTTTCCGTTATCTGAAAGGCACTCCACACATGGGAATTCTCTTCACTGGACAAGACCAACTTGTTGGCTACTCTGATAGTGATTTTGCTCGTGATGTTGACTCCAGAAAAAGTACGACTGGTTATGCCTTCATGATGAACGGAGGAACTGTTTCTTGGGCAAGCCAACGACAACCAATTATCGCACTTTCAACCACCGAAAGTGAATACATCGCTGCCTGCAGTGCTGCTAAGGAATTGATTTGGATCAGAAGACTTCTACAGGGCATCGGCTGTGATATTACTAAAGAAACTGAACTTCATATCGACAACCAAGTAGCAATAAAACTTGTTGAAAATCCAGTATTCCACAAACGAACGAAACATATTGATGTTCGCTACCACTTCATTAGATCCAAACATGAAGAAGGTGAACTTAAAGTGCATCATGTTTGCAGCTCAGAACAGCTAGCTGATATAATGACTAAACCTCTTCCACGAAACAAATTCCACTACTTAAGAGGTCTACTGAACATTTTGGATCGAGAGGGAGTGTTGGAATAGCGATCAAAATTGGCGTGGAGCATTGGGGGATCGACCAATCAACGGCCGCGGCGGCGCTGCGGTCGACGTCAATATATATAGTCTTTGTCTCTCGCCTTTCTACATATACTTGCCTTTAAAATTTTGCTACTTTAACATCTTGTTTTAAGTTACTTTGTTTAATAAATAATCCTTTTATTCCTTGATTCAATCTCAAACTTCAACAAGGACAATTATGGCGTCGTGCAAGAGATCAATTAGAAGGCCGGAAGTGAAATGGAGACCATTTTTGCTTCCCGCGCGGTAACAAAGACGGCCGCCATTTTGTAGGTCTCAGATTACGCCAGGGAGGAAGATAACTTTAGGACCGCGGGCCTCTCTTGGCCGACAGATAAAATTGAGGTCACCGCGCGCTCCCCGATGTGGACAAATTTTAACGGTCACCAATCTGGGATCCCAGTACAGCGAGCATACATATCGACTTTTACAAGACACACAATTTAATTATATTAATAGCAATATATACTAATATTATTAACAAAACAACCATCCCAATGAGTTTTTACATTTCTATTCTTATATTTCTTTTTTAAAAGACTTCCAAAAAACGTTACATTTACCCATATTAGGTACATACCCAACTTACACCCAGACACAACTTTTAACAACACGCAGATCTCAAGGTTAAATATGAACAAAAGCACGCACATTACCACTTAAGGGATAGGAAAAATTAGGTAGCAAAGCTTTCGAGCTTACGTTTCTTCCGAAGGGAATAAACAACCATTTTAGAAGGGTCGAGGACTCTCCTCGAACCCTGTATTCAAAGATTTTGACTCCGGTATTGACACCCGATATAAAAAGTGGATATCGGGCGAGCATAGCTTAAGTGCCCTAGGGAATTGCATAAAAATCCCTAGAACGCATTAAGGCTCGGGACACATTAACATAAGACACTCGGCCTTGAGATCTCGAAAACAACACAAACACAAAGACAAAATACACACGTAAGGTTAATTAGATTCCCATGTCTCCTGTATACAAAATATAAAGCACAATTGGGAAAGATCATGTTTCTACCCATGAGTCGCACGGGAAAAACAAAAAATCTACGAGGCAAACAAAGAGTTAATTGCGCGGCGTGACATAGATTTTGGCATGTAATTTTGATTACAAAGAGAGTTTGCGAACATCGCTATACATTTTTTTATCTCATTCATTTACATTATTTTCTTATGTTTAAAATCAAAATTCTTAATCAAATTTACCATTTATCCTAATTCAAATACTTATCATTTATTTTATTCAAATATTTACCAATTATATAACAACTCCTTTTTATTTTGTTCATAATTCAACAACTAAACAAATTTTTATCAACGAAATCTCACTGGTTTTCTTTTAAAATTAGATATTTTATATTGTCACAGTAGTAATAACGAGTATAACAAAGGTTTAAGTAAAAATAATCTATATTAATAAAATGCAAATTTCATAAGTGTTGTTCACTAAAAACTTTCGTTACAATGCATCAATTTCGACCAAATTTTCAACATTTATGTAAAACGAGATGGAGCAGGTTTTGCTTAACATCAAAATATTTTTCCTAACTTTAACATGCGTAACTTCGCTGTTATCGATTAAATACAAAAAAAAAATCAACAGAGTTAATTTTATTTATATATAAATACAAAAAAAATTTCAGCAATTCATTCAACTCAACCTAAAAAAATATTCAAAACAAGCAATTTTAAGATAACACCATATGTAAAACAGTCGGCCAAGAAAACAACAACGATTTTACATCTTTCTCACATATTCACACACAATATTGATTAATAATTAAAACTAATCTTTAACATTGTTTATTATACTTCATAATATATAATATTCGTTAGGCAAACTTTCACTCGGATAAAACCCGGGCGAAGCCGGGTACACATCAGCTAGTTTATTTATAAAATGCAAACTATTTCTCAAAATTTATTTACAAGTAATAATATACAAGAATGGTAAGGGGCGATGACTATGCAAATATTTATGATGATATACCACAGAATATTTAAAATAATTATTCAGTGACATTGCCCCCTTCCTAAATGAACAGCGTCCCGCTGTAATTATCACTTGAACAGATCAGCTTGGTCCTCAGGGTCTTGGTAGGGTTTCATTCTCAGTACATGGACAAGGTCTCTTGTTTGGCGTTTCCTGGTTGGTTGGTCCACAGGTTCAACTTCTAAGGTCACGTCAGAGAGTTTCCGAGTAACCCTGTATGGCCCGAAGTACCTTTTTCGAAGGTTCAAAAAGTACCTGATTTTGCCCATTAAGCTCTTCACTCATAACATTTATAATGTTTTTGTTTACAAACGTTACTTTTTGAAAATGTTTTTCTATAATTTCCTGTAGAAGGGCTGTTTTCGCCCGAAAGCTTGAATCTTCATTAAAGTTTAAAAGAAAAGTATCCTCGTACGCTTCATATCCTTTACTTATAACATTTATTAGTTTGGTAGATTTGGCTGGGATTACGACGCTTCTGCTAGCCACAACCTTTCCCATGGAAGCTGGTGAATTTAGTACATCTTTGGCCTCTTCCAATCTGATTTCGGCGCGTCCGCAATCAATCACGGCATTTGATGCCTCTAGGAAATCCCATCTGAGGATAATACTTGGGTTACTATTAGGGAGGACGATAAACTCAAGCGGCTGTTCCAATCCATTGATGCTCAAGCTGATTGTGCATCGGCCGATCGATGTAACATTCTTGCCATCAGCAACTTTCAGAGTCATTCCGCTATCCTTGAACATGGTCTTTTTTAATTGTCGTCTTAATCCATCAGAGATAACTGAAAAAGAGGAACCTGAATCGACCAGAGCAGAAAATGCAATGTCATCAATGATGATTTCGACATAATTTTGTTGTAATTTAGCGGCTGTCGACGATGGAGGCTTTTTCATACCCGCGGCTTCCCCCTCGAAAGAAGACGCCACGCTTAGTTTTTTTCTAGATTGTAGCGGCGTGGGGATTGGCTTGTATGGCGGCCTGGGGAAATGGACTGGCGTCTTGGGGATCTTCCTCTGTTTGGATACGGCGATTGTCTGCGGTAGATTTGGCTTCTTATGGCTTGGTGGTCACCCATTTGAGGTTCTTGGGTGCTTGGTGCATGTCCTTCGGGTCTCTGCGTCCATTGTCGGCGTTCTCTACAATATCGCTTAACATGGCCTGGGCGGCCGCAATTAAAACATATTGGGGTGTTGTCATGCGTCCTCCATTCATCCGTTTTTCGTTGTGGTGGCGTCTGGTTATATATGGGTGTTTGGGTAGGGTACTGACGTCGTGGAACCTGGTTGAATGTACGTGTTTGGTTGGGGTACGAATGTTGGGGCGGAGGCCTTTGAATAGGCTTCGAAATTGAAGCTACGTTTTTTTCAATCTCTTCTCGGATAATTTCTTTCAGAGAAGATGGTTCAGGGGTAGTTGACTCGGGATTTAGTGCGCGATGAACTTCTTCACGCACGATGCGTCGGATTAAGTCTTCCATTGATTCAGAGTCTGCTGAATCGATGGCGGCAACATTCGGTTGTCTGTCGAATACTACACGTTTATTTACACGTTTTTTATTTGAAGCCTCGATTTTACGGCACCATTTGATGAACTCATCGATAGTTGCGATGTCTAAAATGATTATTGACTGATATATCTCCTCCGATATCCCTTTCGTCAAGTGTGCGACTATTTCATTTTCCATCATAGCCGGATTCACTTCTCTGCACAGATGGAGAACATCTTGAATGTAAGAATCACTGGTCTCCTCCTTCCCCTGAGCTCGAGTTTTGAGGTTCTCTGCGAGTTGATCTTTTTGGGTGACATGATGTCCGAAATTCTGAGAAAACATTTTCACAAAAATATCCCATGAATTAATTTTCTCTTCAACATTTCCGTACCATCTGTGCGCTGTTCCTTGGAGGAAAAAATAAACATTTGCGAGGCACATTGAATCATCCCAGCAGTTGTAGCGAGCGACGCGATGGAATTCTTTCAACCATTTTTCTGGATTCTGGTTGCGTTCTCCAGTAAAAATAGAAGGATTTCTAAAAGGTTGAAAGTGGTACTGACCCATTTTTGTCTGTGTCTCTTGCTTGACCATAGCGATGTTTTCTTCAGGTTCTAGTCCTTGTAGTCTTCTGCTTCTTCTAACGGCTTGGGCGTCGAGGGAATATTCCAGCTTCTCCACCAGTCGTCACAGTAGTGATAACGAGTATAACAAAAGTTTAAGTAAAAATAATTTATTTATAAAATGCAAACTATTTCTCAAAAAGAAGTCGGTGGACGAGTGGGTAACCCCCTCGATTCCCGACAGTCATGAACCGGGATTGAATCCCGCGTTAAAATTTTGTTTAATATGTGAATAACCTTCACATATTATTCATTGTTCAATTATCATGAACTAGGTTGCTCTTGCTGAGCGGTACCTATTTATGTGAATTTGAACCAGAAACTATTTCTCAAAATTTATTTACAAGTAATAATATACAAGAATGGTAAGGGGTGATGACTATGCAAATATTTATGATGATATACCACAGAATATTTAAAATAATTATTCAGTGACAATATATTTTTTATTTGATTTACAAAAAGTTTTTTTTTTTTCCTTTTTCTCACCATGCACCAAGCATTCACTTTGATTTCTTCCAACTTATTTTATTTTTGATTTCTCAAAAGCCCTAATAGAACTCCCTCAATTTTGTTCCCCATCTCGAGTAGAATATGGTTTAGGCATTTTTTATTTTTTCTCTCACCATGCACCAAAGCACTCACTTTGATTTCTTCCAACTTATTTTATTTTTGATTTCTCAAAAGACCTAATAGAATTCCCTCGATTTTGTTCCCCATCTCGAGTAGAATATCGTTTGGGCGCATTTTCTTTTCTTTTTATCCCACTATGTACCATAGCATTCATTTTGATTTCTTATAAATATTTTTTTCTCTTAATTATACTCAACCTATATATCATCAACACCATTCTCTTATCTCTTATATCATCACCAATGCTTGTATATAGCCTCTCAATAACCACAACTAATTTTCCCACAATTTTTTTTCCCCCTTTACAGAATTCCCTCAGGCTACCCCTTCTTGAATTCTTCACATGTAGGGGGCGCATCTGTCATAATTTGTACATAACTGGATGTAATCCCACCACAATATGTATGCAATGTATGATCTAAAGATTTTTAATAAAGACAAGGCTTAGAAATCTGGGAGAAAGGTTTAGAGAGAAAGGCCATCAAAGAGGAACGGTCATTAGCAGGTTTTATTATCCAGGAACTCATAAAAACTGAGTTCAAGAACCTTCATTTCCGGGATCATGTCAGAACAAGACAAGAACAAAGGATTAGCAAAGAGCCAATCAGAGTCCAGTAGGATTAGCTAGGAACCAATGGAAAACTTACACGAGTCGACCATCAGCCAATCAAAGCCCTGAGAGGTTTTCGTGTTAAATCGCGAACTCAGTTTAGTTAGTCAGGAACGTGGCACCATCGAGACCAGTTCGGAGCCAACACCCATCTTCTCAACCATCAGATAAGTCCAACCCTCAATAATGTGAACAGCCATAGTTAATAGTCAAATCCGCAAAATAGCTTAAAACCCCTTTCTCCCTTGATCGCTGGCCTATTTCAATTCAATTTTGTGTCCTCGTTATTTTTCCCCTGAGTGAATACCTTACAATTTCAGCAAATACGACTGCGCCCACCACAATCATCAATCAACTCAATTAATCTCAAAAAGGTAATCTTCAAACATTACATATATATATTCAAAGCAGAAGAAAAAACTCTACCCAACTTTTACGGCCTACCTAAAATCCATAAACCCAACATTCCATTACGACCAATAGTGAGCTATGCTGGTTCTCCTCTTTACCCTCTCACGAAATTTCTATCTTCAGTCATCTCTCCATTCCAAAAGCAACTACCCCACACAGTCCCCAATCCCATAGTAGCCGTTGAAGCTATATCAAAACCGTTCAAATTTCAAATGACAGCAGGATGGTTTCCTTTGATATAGAATCTCTCTACACCTCAATCCCGCACGATGAAGCACTCCTAGCCCTCCAATCATTTCTTGAAATCCACCCAGAAATAGCTCTGCCCCTCTCTAAAGAAGCATTAATAGATTTAATCAAACTTTGTTTAGACAATAGTTATTTCAGTTTCAAAGACAGATTCTTCCGGCAAATTAAAGGCCTACCAATGGGCAACCCGATTTCATCTGCATTAGCCAATATATTTATGAATGAAATAGATGAACAAATAATTAATTCAAACCAATTTAAAATAATATTATGGCTACGATATATTGATGACATTTTTTGTCTAACAGAAATAGACATTGACAGCTTCATACGCTCTCTCAATAGTCTCAAACCTTTTTTAAAGTTCACATATGAAAAAGAAAGCAATAATTCCCTAGCCTTTTTGGACATCCAGCTTAAAAGGAATCAATATAACATCGAAACTTGCATTTACAGGAAACCCACTCACACCGGAAATTATTTGAATTTCAGCTCCTTTGGTCCCATACATAACAAAATAGCCGTAGTGAAATCTCTTTCTAAAAGAATAGAAACACACCACTCAAATAGAAATAGTGCAACAGAAGAAAGAAATAGAATTTTCAAAGAATTAATAAGTAATAATTATCCAAAAAAAATTTATTGAAAAACATTTTTATAAACAAAGAGATATACCTTCAAATAATAGTCGTGATCAGTCTCAAAAAAGATATTGCTCTATTCCATATAGCTACGGTTCGGAGAGAATTGCCCGAATTTTAAAGAGATATAATATAATTACAACATATCAATCTGCACAAAATCTACGACAAATCCTACGCCACTCAGATACAAAAAATATTTCAAACCAAGAAAATACAACCAATGTAATTTACAAAATTCCCTGCCAGACATGTCAAGCTACATACATTGGAGAAACAGGTAAATCACTTAAAGATCGTGTCAATCAACATAAAGCAGCTTTAAAAAACTACAAACCATTATCCCTACTAGTAGACCACTCTCTAAACAATAGCCATATACCAGATTTCAAACAGACCACAATTATATACAAAAATATAACAGAAAAGCATAGTAGACTGTTTTTAGAAAGTTGGGCTTCTGCCGAAGATAAACAGAGTATAAACAGAAAAATTTATTTTCCAGAAATTTATAAAGAATTCATATCTTAATTATTTATAAATAACTATGTATATACTTTTAATTTACTCATTTGTTTTGCTTTCAATATTTTTAAATTTAGAATTAATATGTAAACACACTAATTTTTACAATTACACTGTTGTATATAAATATCTATATCTTTCATAGATAAAATAATAATCTATAATATTAAATATAATTATTTGCTGTATATAAACTGAATACAATAGTTAAATCAATGATACAATTCTTTCATTGGCCTTGTAGAACGAGAGTGGTGTACGCGTGCGCGCATGTTCTAGTGAAAAACAAAAACATCCTCGATAAAGAGAGGCGAGTTGCCCCTCGAAATATTGGAACAATAAAATAATTAGAAATCCAATATATGCATCTTTTTAAAATATATATATATATATTTAATTACTATATATATAAACGTTTTATAGAATATATTGAAAACTCTTGATTCCTCCTTACTTTCAAATAGTGTGAATATTTCTTGTTTATAATAATATACAACATGATTATTGTATTCTTATATTTTCACAATCCAATATGCCAGCCGATTACCTACCCAACAGAAATATAACCATAATCACGCCTGAAGAATAGTCTAGGTTATAATGTTAATTTATCCTTTCATTCTATTTCTTTTATTTCAAAAGTTCTTAGGTTCAAACAAATTCATTATATAATAATATTATAAAAAAGCAAAAAGATTTAAATTACTTATTTTGCCTTTATAATTTTGTGTACTTTGAAGAATTTTATTAGTCTAAATAAAAACTATTTAGCCAAAAAGGAAAGGCTAATTCCTACTTTATTATTTTTCCCTAGCCGGTGCAGCTTTAGATCTCTACATGTGCCATAGACGAATAAATTTATTGTTATCATCAATCACAGACGTCCATCTTTTTGGACATGTAGAGATTTGGAAACAGTTATATTAAAAGTAACAGCAACGAGGAAAAACCTCCACAATAATCCATTTTAACAATTTTTCTTATTATATTTATTCATATCCTATATATATATTTAAAAGTATTTAGATTGTGCATTTATTTTTAATTTTTCACGAAAATATTTTTCCGACTATAGAAAAAAAAGGGGTTATAGTTCAAGTATGCCATTAGTGAAACGAGAATATAAGTAAAATCAAATGTATTTTAAAGGACAGTTTTCACTTGCAAAATGATCATTTTTACTATTAAGCAACTATCCGGTAATATGACACCTCTCCCTAAAGGACACTTTAGCTCTGCAATTAGGTGTTGTCCTTTACAGGGAGGTAGTTCTACTGTAGCAACTCTCCGGTAATATGACAGCTCTCCCTAAAGGACACTTTAGCTCTGCAATTAGGTGTTGTCCTTTACAGGGAGGTTCTACTGTACTTGGTTTAAATCTCCTGGATATCAATCAAACAAATGCTACAGGTTTCTGGAGATGTGTTTATTTATCTTTATTAAACCTAATCTCGAGATTTCGGGCATCTTTGCCCTTTTACAGGAGTACATGGAAATATCTTTCACATATGTTTCTATGTACTCCTGTAGACGGGCAAAGAAAGCCGAGATTAGGTTTAATAAAGATAAATAAACACATCTCCAGAAACCCGTAGCATTTGTTTGATATTACATGTATCTATAAAACATATCATTCTATAAAAAATATATTGATATTTTTGAATTGGAAAAATAAATCCTATGCGCAAAGTTTGCCTCAAGATCAGCAGCCCCAAATCTAAAAACCAAAGAAATCTTTACCGAAACAAGCTTTCAAAAACTGACTCCACTATTTGAATCCCATTTAGTTTTAAAATCCTCTGACCTTACTGAAATTCTATCTGAAATTCTGAGAGAACTTCGGGAAATAGAGCCATCACTCCTTAGAAGCGACATGGTATCTTCAATAGAAGGAAAATGGAAGCTTGTTCTTCACACTCAACTGCAGAAGGATCTACAACTTTGGCATCCGAGCTACAACAAAAGTCCCAGCCAACCGCTTCTGTAGTCAATATCTCATAAGAACGCGCATGACTAGAACACGGGCTGAGCCTCTCGAGAAGATCATGCAACAATAGTCTTGAATGAGAGGATTCTAACTTTACGTGGAAAGATTTAGGCTGCGAGCACAGTACAGAGGTTGGTGTTCTCGTGAACATATCCTAGGTTTCATGATTGTTTAATGTTTAATGATTGAAGGAGTGACTTGGCTCTTCGTTCTCTTTGGTCAGGGGCCACTGCTCTTTTATATAGTATAGTGTCGTGCGTACACATGGCGTGCACTGTAGATAGGTACACAAGATGGGTACTATAAGGGAACATGGCGAGCAGCAGTCCTCTTAACAGTCCCACCACGAGAAGGTAGAGAACATGGGACCGCCTGAAACACATGGGTTAGACAGGTGGAGACTTCCCTCATTGTGCGCGAATCAGTTTCGAATGTTTGTCACCCGCTCTGATCTCCCTTATCGTACTTGAGGCGCTTATGCCCGCTCGTACTCGACTGTGGCAGTCTAGACACCACAGTCTTGCGTACATGGTAAAGCTAGACCTCGTTCCTCAGGGCTGAGGGTTCATTCTACTAATGGTTGGCTCTCAGAAAGTATCTCCCTAAACTATAAGAGGGGGGTAGAGTATCTGCACGCAGGAAGTCAGAAACGGCTCCTACCTGAACGAACGCCAAACTGGCAGCGGCTTCAGCGTCTCCTGATAACGTAAGTGGTCATTAGTTTCAATAAAGAGCTGACACAGGCCTGGAAATATAGAACAAATTTTAGTGGTAGAGGTTGAAAGTTGAAGCAGGTCCCTGGGGTTTAGGCTGCAACAATGAGAGGTTAAAAAATGTGACTTACCAGGCGTCCACCCGGGGACACATTCGGTAACTTGCTTGACCTGGATGTGAAACATGATATGTTAAATCCAAGTTTGGCATCAACATCCATCTTGGCTAACCTGGGTGAGAATTTTCACTTCGGAGTACTTTTCATCTTCATGTGGAACAGTCATCTCCGAGGAACTGGAACAGCCAAAACACAGCCTCCTCCCTCTCTCTAGCTATACATACTTACTCTCTGGGCTCCACCATTGAAGAACAGAAATACACAACTTCCTTTATATCATTCTTTTATACACAATACATAGAAGATGAAATGTCTTACGAGTTCCATTTATAAAGTCTGAGTAAGAAATCAGAAATTATGTTTTCCAGGTAAAAAGAAACAGTTCACTCAGCGATACCTTCACACAGAATCCCACTTCTAACAACTGCAGCTGTTATACGGCCGGTCAAGTCAATACAACAGCAGTGGTCTGGACTAAACTGATGGTTTCACTACTGATGAGCCATGCCTTTCCCCCAATATCTTGAATTTCTGTGAAGAAAATTTTTAAATGAAAATATTTGTTACAATAATATAATAGTTCGAAGTATTTTCAATTTCTACTTATAGATTGCGCGCAATGTATCTTCATTTAACGTCAATATTTATAGTGTGGCGTGTAAGTGCCATGTTTGAAATGGGTATTTTCAATTATATTTCAGAATCCCGTTTATCTTGACAGAATGTTACATCGAAGTGGCAACTTCTTTAAGCAGATCAAGCTAAACAACAGCAGAAACCGTGATATGTGGCCACTAACTGGATCAACCAGTTCTTTGCTAACCTGCCGCTCTAGCTACAGCCAGCTACCTCGCAGCCTTGCCCATCTTTCCCGCGTTTCGACGTACCCCTGCCTTCAATGCGTTCTTGGCGCGTGCTGTACCTACAGGTTCCTGTCTTTATAAAGCTTGAGGAAGAGAGACTAGGACAAATTATCTGGCTTCATATAGAAGTGTATCGTTCTGGTGATATTGGTTGGATGAAGGATCCCGATAAGGATGTCGCTGAATGGGACTAGTGCAGGGATCGGCAATCTTTTGAGTCGGAAGAGTAAAAAATTACGATTTACAAAATATCAGAATTTTCAAAGAGCCACAATATATATATTTTTTTGCCAAAAATAAATAGTACACAGCATAAATAATATTTGCGTTTGGAACTATATAAAGAGCCGCAGTTTCTCATCCAAAGAGCCGCATGTGGCTCGCGAGTTGTTGACCCCTGGACTAGAGTGTTCTCAGACAGTAAATAGGAAGCTGGTAGCACCATAGTTAGCCGGGATGTGAAGGAGCTGGTGTTTCCAGTAGAACTGGTTGCTATAAAGGATAGTACATGAGAGAGTATGTGTTTCCCAGAGAACTCAATACTCGGATTGCAGGTCTGCGCTGATATCCAATGGCCTGGAGCATGGTCAGATTGTGGAGTCCACTTCGGCGACCTCCACAAAGCTCACCCACAGTACCTAATAGAAAGCTGGTGGACAATGGTGAAGCTGCCTCGACAAGAACGAAGTGGACGTCGAGCATTCATCATTGTCAAACCAACCCATCTCTTCACCTTTCTTTCATCACTTAATTTTTAATGTATATAATTTATAATCTCATTAAAATAAATTTCCTTTTTTGCCGCCAGGAGGCGAAACTGACCGGACGTGCTTCGCTTGGCTCCGCTAGTTTCGGTAAATATTGTTTTAAAAATTCATTTTCCTTAAAGTCTTATTAAACTGAATTGAAATATAGCATTTTACTATATTAAGTATAGCCGCTGATACGCTCATTATTTAATTTTAACTATTTACTTTAAATTAAATGGATAAAAGGAAAATAGATTTGCATAAAATTTAATATGGATTTACTAATAAGAACATTGACTGTAAAATTAGATGAAATTTACGAGTATTTTGACAATAAGGTCAAACAGAACCAAAAAAACTCACAAAAAATGATCTATCCTATTTGTCCACAATGGTAAAGCAGACAAAAGATGGTATTACGGCCTTGAGGGATATCAATAATCAGGACTTTTTAGATCAACTTTCTGTGCAAGTGTCTGATGTCCTAGATCAAAAACTGGACAAATTCAAGGGAGAATTCAAGACACTGAGGCCCTCTTTTTCAGAGGTTGTGAAAACTCAAACAACGAGAGATACAATAAATAAAAAACAAATTAGTGAAAAAGAATTTGTAATTATAGCGCAGCCTTTTAATGAGGGAAATAATCAAGATGTACACCACGCTATTGTTAATAAGATCAGAGTGTTAGGAGAGGAAAATAAAAAAGTTCGAGTCAATAAAATTATAAACACTAAAAAATCTATTATTATAAAAATGTCGGACGAGCGCGAATCTAATTTTCTAAAAGAGGAAATATGCAAATCAACTCAGCTAACAAATATATGCAAAACATTTATTCCGACCAAAAGAGATCCGACGATAATGGTTAAAAATGTTAATAAAATCACCGAGGTAAATTCCTTCGAAGAAACAATCTGTCAGATGAACGACGAACTAAGGGATATGAAAAGTGAAATTAAGGTATTATTCAGCACTAAATCTAACACCCCTACTCACAATATAGTTTTACGGGTTTCTCCTAGGGTATATCAAACCATTAGGAAATTAAATAATAAAATCTACACTGATTGCGAACGCTGCGTTGTTGTAGATAAGATTTTTGTGAAACAATGCCAGAAATGTCTTAAATTTAATCCCTCTCACAAAATGGCAGAATGCCCTAACACCCCAATGTGCAGAATATGTGGAGTTCAGGGAGTTCATGATTGCTCAGGAATTCCCAAGTGTTTTAATTGCTCTCAACATCCTAAGTATAGAAGCAAGCCCTTATCACACAGAGCAAATTCGGAGGAATGTCCATTGTATAAGGCACAAATAGACAGAATAATCGAAAGAACAAGTTATTTCCCAACTGAACAATCAGATAACTAACTCATACGAGTCAGGAAAGTATAAAATGCAAGCCCCAATAATTAAGTGTGTGCAACAAAATTAAAGAAAAAGCATAAACGCAACAAATGAGCTCCTGGCTCAGATAGCTAACGACCCACCAGACATATTATTTATTCAGGAGCCCTACACAGTAAACAATGTTGTTATTTTTGGCGGAGACGAGCATTCAGTTTTAACAGCAAAAGGAAACAAGATAAACTCGGCAACAATAATTTTAAATAAAGGATTAAAATACAATAAGATAGATCAATTCACCAACTCATTTTGTACTACAAGCTCAATACTTTTATCCAAGTCAAATATTATTGCAGCGAATTTTTACATTCTCCCCAATTCCTTTTCGGAAACCCATCAAAAGTTTATTGAGGAAATTTTGGAAACCTTCAAAATTCAACCGATTCTGCTTTGTGGGGATTTTAACTCTAGGCACCCCGTCTGGTATGATCGAAAGACAAATTCAAATGGTCACAAACTTCATTCATTAGTGAACCAACACAATCTTTTCGTCCATAATATTAAAACTACAACGTGTCGTAATTCTAGCGTGATCGACCTCACTATCTCCAACAGAAATTCAATCAGTCTATTAAAAAACTGGAATACATCCATAATGACGGACACTTCCGATCACGTTACAATAACCTACGAGATCGTTAGTAAAGACAACAGTCATATAAACGGTTATAAATCAACGTGGAAATTCAGCGAAACTGACGCAAACTGGAATGCATTTTATGATAAATTTTCCTCCCCCGAATTGCTCAGCCTCGTGGATGAAACTAACCAAATAAAAAATTCCGAAAGTGTAGATAGAGCTGTTTTAAAACTCACAGATATTATCAGTGAAGCAGCTTACGCATCCCTTAAGTTAAAACCAACCATAAACAAAAACAAAGTCAAATTTAAGTGGTGGACGAATAAACTTGAAAAAATGAAAAATGATTTTAATTATATAAGAAATTTATTCTATCGCGCGCGCGCGCGAGGCAAAATAATTAATGAAAAATTCTTTAAAGCTGCTCGTAATAAATATAATAAAGCCATTAACAAGGCAAAACTTAAAAGCTGGAGATTCTTTCTCGAAGAAAACGAATCAACTAATCCATTTGGGAACACTTATAAAACTTTCAAAACCTTAAAAGCATCATTTAACACAACAGGGATTCCATTGATAGACAACGCACCGGATTTTGCTAGGACTTCAAAAATGGAAAGTTTATTGAACGATCTTTTCCCGGACGATGATATTTCTTCCGAGGAGGAACTTCACAAAGCAACTAGATATTACTCGCCAATCTACAATAATAGAAACAAAGTGATCATAAGCCTAACAGATATCGAAACAATTATTGTATTATTGAAAAATAAGAAAGCACCTGGATCAGATAATTTTAGCAATAATATGATAAAATACGCCTACCCTAGGATTTCCATAATCCTCCATCAAATATTTGAAAAATGTATAAGTTTGGGATATTTCCCAGATTATTGGAAAAACTCTTTTGTGAAAATCATCCTAAAGGAGATAAAACTAGTTATGATGTTAGTAAAAGCTACAGACCAATTTCCTTACTATCTAACATTTCAAAAATTTTCGAACACGTTATTAAAAATAAACTTACTACCTTTTATGACGAAAACAATTTGATGAGTCATAGACAACATGGCTTCTCCAGGCATAAATCAACAATTACTGCTATGAAAGAGCTGACTGAAACTATTCTGGAACACAAGCAAAGAGAACTGACGGCGTTGATCGCAGTGGACTTATCAGGGGCTTTTGATAATGCATGGTGGCCAGCTATAATAAAAAGAATGGATTTAGACAACGTTCCCAGCTCTCTGATTCAAATCATCCAATCCTATTTGAATAATAAAAGGACAGTTTGTCTGTCATATGGTGGCAAAACGGTCTCCAAAAACCTTACTAAGGGATGTCCTCAGGGTAGTCCACTGTCACCGTTATTATGGAACATCTTGCTAAACGATATTTTAATGAATTTTAAATCTACAAAAGCTGAAATTATTTGCTACGCGGACGACATCTCTATTGTATGTTGGCATTATAATTTAGAGGGTCTAAAAACTGAGTTAGTGAACACCCTAAACTATGTCACTCAATGGTGTCGCTCAAACAAGTTCAAAATAAATCCAGAAAAAACAAACTTGATTCACTTTCACAATTTCCATAGGTTCCAGCTGGAATTTCAAAAAACCGTCATAAAGCCTTCAAATGAAATCAAAATTTTGGGAATGAAATTATCTAATCATAGGTTCAAAACAAAAATAAATTTCACCCCGCACATCAATGAGATTTTGCATAAGGCGCATCGCATGAAAAATCTGCTTTTTTCCCTCAGCGGCAAAATATGGGGTATAAACTCTAATAAAAGGTTAATTTTGTATAAGACGCTAATTAGCCCTATTCTAACATATGGAGCTGAAATTTGGTTTTACCAAATAAATAACCGCTGTAAACAGAAATTAAATTCGATGCAATACCAAATTGTTCTTTGGGCTACTAGATCGTTTAAAACATCTTCCTCAAATTGTGTCCACTGTCTGGCAGAGATCCCATTCCTGACTGATTTTATCGAATCAAGATTGATTAAATATTAATTGGACCAACTAAGCGAGGAAGACCAACGAACGTTCAGTCCACATTCTCCTTCAATTATAAAAGGATTTTTGAGAACAAGAATGGAAGATATGTTTTCTAATACAAGTGATCACTTTCGTCTCTTTTTCCCTTTGGGCATTCCAAAATATTTCCGCCCTGACTTTTACAATGTGCAATTCGTTACTGGTCATGGAAATTTCGGAGATTTTCTGTTTCGAATAGGAGCTATAGACGATCCGGGATGTTTATGTGGAAAGAGAAAGCAGGATTCCAGTCATCTGCTTCTTGAGTGCCCAATCTTCCAGAACTACAGAAACCGGGAAAACATCGAATACAAGGATCTTTTTATGTTTGTAAATAGTAAGGACTCGTATTTTAAATTTAGAAAATTCTGTAAATATATCTATGATTTTCTCTCTTGGTTAAAAAAACCTTAATTATTACCTATTTGTATATATGTATTTTTGGTTTGTTTATTTTGTTGGTTGTGATGTAAAATCAAGAATGATTTTAATGTCCTCTTTCTTATCTTTTCAAATCTTGTAATTATTTATTTTTTTAAAATGTAATATAGTATCTGAATTTAGTGTTGTTATTGACGCAAGCATCCCTTGTAGGGATATCGCGTCTGGTTTGATGGATAAATAAAGTATAATCAGCTATTTTTTAAAAAAATATTTTCAAATAACATTCGTTTATTAAAATAATATTTTGAATAATAATTTTTAATATTAATTTTTATTTTTTTTTTTATATTTTAACAGTGTGAATATTTTAGAAATTTTTTTTTTTTTTTACTTTGTTAAAAAAAATTGGCGGAAATTTTGAGGAAGGCGATTAGAAGAAGAGAGGGAAGGCAGCAGTAGAGACAGATCGGGGAGAGGTTCTAAGAAAATCGTCTAAAAATGTAGTTTTGAAATTTTAGTGGAAGAAATTTTCCAGCCCTCCAACTGAAGCATCAAAAAAGGTAAGTAACTTCTCATAATATATTTTTAACAGGTTAATTTTATGTATTTTTCCCCCATTTCATTCTCATTGCCTATTTTATTCTTTTCTGTTTGACCATTCCAATAGAACAATAAATATAAAAATGTTTTGAATATCAACTTTGGCTTTGAGTCTTTAATTTGGTTTAGAGTCGATTATTTTTAACCCCAGTGCGTACAGGATATTTACAAGTTGTATTTGTTATTTCAGAAATCAGCTCACATCTTCAACATGAAATTGTGGAGTTGCTGAGGAGAGTAGACAGACGTTATTTTGGGTCAGAGGACACTCTCTCATCGAATTTATTGATGGACTTGCAAAGGAAGGATGCGATGGTCGTGGAATTTCCAATCCCCAGGAATGAGGTTTATAAGCGCATAAAGATAAATCCAGGATGGAGGGTGGGAACTGTACGTGAAGACTTCCCGTCGATTCTGACGAAAAAAAGAGGGATGATCTATGTAATATATAATATGTTTATATGGTTTTGACCTAGGACTTGGTTGTTGTTGCGTGATGTGATCAATATATAGCGTGAGATATTTATGTTTTTAGTTCTTATGATAATTCTGCAATAATGAAATATTATGCAAATATATAACTTTTCAGTAGCATACAATCTCATTTAATAGAAACTACATTACCTAATATTCATTAATGATTGAATGATGATTCAATAATGAATCTCGATGCAAGCAATTCCGCATCTTGTTTTGAAAGTCTCAGGTCACGTGTCAAATCATTCAGTTTTGGTTGTGAAAAACGTTTTGGACATTCTTGTTCTCCATAGTTCTCACTATCAGAATCATCCAGTTCGATATCTTTTTGTGTGGTGTCTTCTGATTCATCATAAAGAGGATTATTAGCACTGAATAAAAAACTGAGAGGAGACTATTTGGGCTGTGTGGTATTGGAAGTCTAGCTGAATATAGGTCTTTGTATATAAGCTTTGTCTTACCATTCCTGTTAAAGTGTTTCAAGTCTTGTACGCAAAAGTAACTATCATTGTCATGAATTTTTGGCTCTTGCCAAACCATAGGAATCCCAAATGTCAGTTGCCTTTCACCCTTTGTCCACAGGCACAGTGTTTCGACACACGTTTTGCATACCTTATGTGGAGCCCATGTCTTGTCCTGGTCTTCTAATTTTATACCAAAATATGCGAAATCCGCCCGCTTTACAAATTCTGTTATTGCATTTCTTCGCGCTTTTACAGTATATTCGCCACATATATAACGGAAAATATTTGGGTCGTTTTTGCAGGATCTTCTTTTTAGAAACCATGTCTGGAAGTGAATTTATTAATGTGTTAAATTTTTATTTTCATAAAGTTGATGGCATAATTTTTAAATGAATGATGCTTGAAATAATAATTTTTATTAAATTTAATCTGTGTGTGAATTAAATATATTTTCACTAAAAAAATTCAAATAATTATTTAATTTTTGACAATTTCAAATTAGAAGTGATGGTATAATGTTTGGAAGTGATTTATTTATTTTAATTTTTAAAATTTTATTTTTATATGAAGTTAATGGCGTATGTTTTAGAAGAACTTTGAGATGTGATGATTATAAAAATTATGAAGCAATCATGATGACTTGGCAGTTTTCTTTATGAAAATATTATTTTGGTGAAATACACTTTATGGTCATTATCTATAGATTTTGATGACATACAGAAAAACTAAGAGCAGATATGGAATCAGCGCCATTTGATTACCAAAAAAAAAAAAAAAAAAGCATTTTAAATGCTCAAACATAAAAAACTTTTTAAAATTTTGTAGACCTGTGTAATCGATACTGAGAAAGAGTTGAATTAAAAAATTAGAAATTTATTATCTTCGAAATTTAAATCGCTCAGAGGATTCCAGCAAACTACAATATACTTTTTTTTTTCTACATGTTTTAATTTGCATATACCTATTTTACATATCTCTGATTGTATTTAAAAATCGTCAACAAATTCTTCTACTTTTGACGAAGTGGTGTTGTATTAATTTATCATTTGATATTATTAGGGTTCTTTCCTGGTATTAAAATACGTGTCGATCAGTTATATTTTACAATATATCAAATAATTTGGCCGCTGACTCTTTGATTCTGGTAGAGCGCCATCTAGCGAATAATATTGTAACTAAAAACAATATCGAATTTTTCACATTTTGCCATAAAAATTCCCATTGCATCCTGAACACAATGGTGTTTACCGCATGGCTCTAGCGCAAATATTTGCGGAGTTATTAATTTTTAAAATTGTGCAAGACTTTTGGATCATCCTGTATTTAAAAAAATCCTGTACCTACCCAATTACCATGAGAATGAATAGTTTTTTAAATCTGTAGATATCTCATTTACACAAACCCTTCTGGGATTATTTATTTATCAGGGATTTAGAGAAAAATGCTACACGATGTCTGAATTTATATTTTCGCCGCGATCCCCCATGTTCTAATCTCTGAATCTGTCTCCTCTCTGAACTATTTTTTTACCAGTCTTGTAAACATCCACTAACCCTTTTTGCTAAAAAAAATGATTCTAATACATGTTATTTAGACTTATAATTAAATAAAATTGTCTATAAAGTTGCTTTTTTGATATATATTCTAAGAACTCAAAATATTGTATGGGGGGGGGGGTAAAAAGTATTTTAAAATTCAAAATTAAATCCCTATATATATAAAAGTCAGTGTATGTATGTATGTATGTGTGTTTGTTCCTATGTCGGCTATACACATCCACAATACATAACTAATCTGGCTGAAATTTTAACAGTATATAGAGTTGAATCTTGAAAAACTTATAGTGAAAATTTCAGGTCTCTATCCCGAATATTCTTCGAGTTATTTGCAAATTGCGTTGCAAATTTGCCTTTAGCTCGCAAGCAGCGCCTCAAGCGGTGAAGATAGGAGGTAATATTGATGGGTTCCCCGGTTTTGGATAGATGAAAAGGGAGGATACAAAAGGGGGGAAAAACTCTGTAATTGATTAAGAGTTGAGCTAAAGCAAGGATCGAGCATATAATATTGTCAGAACAATGGTCTAAAGATGGAAACAGCCGCGACACTATTATACAATTTCATCAGACAACCCATGAAATCGTTATTAAATTGGGCAATCTATAAAACACTGAAACACAGACACTCGCGGCAATGTATGTGGCCGGTAATTTATGGGAGACTTGATTATTAGTAACATTCCCTTCAAATAGGTAAGAAACATACAACATTTCATTTAAACAGTGGGAATAGCACCATAAGGCAAATTATGTATGAAATAGGTAACAGAGGAAACAAGAAAATTTCTCTAGATATTTATTTAAATATCTTAAAAATTGGGAACATGTCTATACTGACGAGATATGCTATTTACATAGTAAAATTTAGATAGAGGTGACCTGAAGTTACTTTATAGCCCTTTAGGGCCCATGCGAAATCTAGGTTGGCTACTACACACAAAAAAAAAAAAAAGGGGGGGAACCTAGATCTCCATCTATTCTAGCGGGACAGAATATACGAACCCTAACACTCCTTTTTAAGTCACTTAAAGCCCTTTAGGGCCCATTCAGAATCTAAATAGATTAGCTTCTGTTCGAAAAATAAAAGGGGGGGGGGCTAAACCATAATGGCGAGGGGCTTACCTTCTCTCGAAAGCGGCGGCAAGGTCTGTTCTCCTCTACGTCTCAGGCCCGACTAAAAATCGTCCTTCTCACTGAGCGACTCCGATCGAATCCCCTGCCTTTTGGCAAAGAACCTTCTTTTATTCATGTCTCTCTCCATTTTCATTCGCCGAAAGAAACACCAATCAAAATGGCCAACGGCTCCAGTATCAATTTCATAGACGCCCCAGGCCTCATCAAAATAGAACATATAGTATTACCAAAACAAAAAAATCTAAAAAGAGAAACAGTCATGGCACTAGTGTAAGATTTCTGACTCCAGGCCTCTTCCATCAAAATAGAACATATAGTATTACCAAAACAAAAAAAATCTAAAGAGAGCAACATCTACGGCGATAGTGTAAAAATTTCAGACGCCAGCCCTCCCATCCACATGGATTGAAATACCATCCTCCCTTTTTCTCGGGACGATATATATATATCGCCCCCCCCTCCGTCTTAGCTAAAAATCGACACAGGCCCCTTTTCACTTGAACTGTAATATAACGCTTTCCTTTCTCGGGAAGGATTTTTTTATAAGGTTCAGTCTTTTAGAGATCTTCCTTCTCCATTTTTTTTTTCTGGTCACCTTTACCTAAATTTTTGGTGAGGGGAATATATGTACATATGAAACAACAGTTTCCAGCTCGGATGTCTCTGGATGTCTTCTTCTTTACCAGGCATCAGCTTTCGGCATGGAAGTCTGGTGTCATCTGTTGTCTAGGTTTCTGGGCAAAAAGAATGGTCTGTAAGTCTATGTGGGAGGGAAGCCATGTATCCATTTGATTTGATTATACATACGCCTTCTGTTGGGGTATGGTTACAAAAACGTGCCCCAACAATCCTCCCCCTGCCGAGTAATGGACAAATGCGTTTGTGCTATTCATTATTCATCTGCCTTTCATCAGTTACTATGAAAGCAGGCCCATTTCTAGCAAAATGCATTTTCCATTACTAGGTGAAGCCAGGTGTACCGAAACCTATAGGGAAGATAAGGCTAATCAAAATGATGGTATGCTATTCTAGATGTTTATTATTCCGAACATTAGTGGGCATTGTGCATCCTGGCAAAGGGGTTTTTATGTGTTATTATTCTGTCAGCACACTGTTATCAACATAGGTCATGGGGGACAGTCATATCATATGTATGGAAGTAAGCAAGGTCATCTGTCTTACCATTCATGGGTATATATACCACCCTTCCACTTTCTTCTTTGGCCTTGAGGAGTAGGCCCTCCTTGTGGTAAGTCCTCTCAACCCCATTCTTGCCTCTTGTGGTGCTGGATTCATTGCTACCTTCTTTCTGCTAACAATACAGTTAGAACATTTCCCTATTACATATTATATATAAAAATTTGGGCGCCAAGAAGTCGTTTAGAAATAACTGACTAGTCCAACTCCTAAAACATGCCAGCATCTTTATTTAAGTACCAATCAAGACATTCGTGTGGTATAGTTATACATATACAATCAAAGGAAAGGATAATTATAGTTAGCTGAAAGAAATATCTTGATACATAATGATTAGCCTATGACATGATGACTTTTGCTAAATAAAAAAAAAAGGTTACAGAAAACAAATTGTGAAAGTAATTATTAAATAAGGCACGAAATATGTAATGATAAAATGAATCCTTCCATGTTATATGATGGGTATAATATATATATTGAAGAAAACACGTATCATGCAGATAGTGATTAAATATGATAAAAATCATCCCATGATAGATGATAAAGAAAACTACTACAAAATTATATATGATGACAAAATATATATACTTATACAAGTAAGGCGGATAAAAGACAATAAGGATAAAATAGATCATGCCTTGAGGGAAGAATAAGCCATGACAACATGTTAAAAAAAAAATCGCAACATGGCCGGTAAATATTACTAATATCATGAATATCAAAAGAAATAAAATTGTTGAAATGAATAGCATATGATTATAATATAATATATATGATATAAAATAATAACATATTCAATAAGAAAATGAAAACACATTATATATATTTGTGCGCTGAAGGTTCAAGGTTTAGTATCTCAGTTAAGTTTCAATCTTATCCAGTCTGGAATCACGAGTTGGTCACTGGGTAATATTCGTCTATCCCGATCCTACTGGAGGGTGTGTTTTCTCTTATGTGTTAGATTCCTCTAATTACAATACTCTCTCAACCCAGATGGGAACGTCATTTAGAATCTTGGTCAAATGGAGCATAGCCCAGACCTCTATTAAACTACACAGTCCATTTAAATCTAGGGTGACAACCGTATGAAGAGAATTTTTCTGTTTTGGCAGAGCGACTAATCAATTTCTACTATTTTGTTTGTGACTCCGTTTACCTTGTCTCTGGGGTGTGTACAGTTCAGCTACCTCCCCCTTCCAAGAAATTCATATTACTTTCATCTACTAATATACCCTCTATTCATTGACCTGAATCCTACAAATCTACATCTTATAAATTTGAATTTTATCAATCTGAAATTTTTGGTTCTTTTACAAATTCCTTCAGAATTCTACTCCCTGTATAACTGCTCTTAATTCTACTGTCCTCAATACAACACTTCTAAAACTTTGACTCATTGGCTCGTTCTGGCGTCTCGTTCGCGGTCCTTATAGTTAACTAATACTTTAAAATCTTTTCCTATCATGAAACGAGTTTAAACTCGTTGAAGGTCCTAATAATTACTTATTTTGCCTCTCGAATCGGTCTTATACTCGAATTCATTCCAACAAAACGTATGGCAGGGCGAATCCTTTATTAGAAGAAACTTCCGCTAGCTATGGGGAATCAAACTGGTACCAAAAAAAATTCAATAGACGGAAACACTTCGTCTAGAATAACTGGGCAATCTCTGCCTACATGCCAATCTTACAGGACCTCCCGTCTAGAACACCCTCGCTCCAGCCACGCTAAAAGCGTCGAAACTACGGTGTCAGATCGGTTACCCAAGGTCGCGCCGTTATACCCCAGGCTATACGGCATGGCTAAAACAAATCCCCCATCCTGCATAAAATTCAATCTATACCTCTTCGTTCCCTCTAATGAGGGGAAGTTTGGTGGGGTTTCTGGTCTGATCATAACCTCCCACAACCTTCCAGTCTGAGAATCGAGATATGATCATTATCTACGACTCTTAAAATTCAAGTTGATATAAATAACAAAGAGTACTTGATTACCCTAGTAATAGAAATTAAAATTTTATACTCCCGAAAGGGGAGACCTAACAAAATGGAGCGAATACCTTTCCTAACAATAGAGTTGTACAGCCCTGTGAGGCTATCGTTCCTAACAAATAAAGAAATCAAATTTAAAATTGAACCTATTGGTTCCCTATTCTATGCTAAAGTACCTTTGGTCTTTACAGTATAATTGTTTTTAACCTTCTTACACATTCATTAAACCAATCCATTCATACACCCCCCCCCCCATCATTCACGGTTTGCATACAAACTAAAGTTAAAAGCTGCTACACAAGCCAAAGTACTATAATTATCATCATTGATATATCCTAATAATAACAAAATTTTCAGGACAAATGTGAAATCAAATAAAGTTTCTAATTAAAACAAAGTGGGGACTAATGCCCTATTAACTTAAATTAATGCCTCATACAAACTCTATATATACTAATACTTTATACTTGATAAATGATTGTTAATAAAATGGTTAACAATTCTAAATAATCTGAAAGCTAACCTACCTAAAAAAATGTAATTTCAAAAACTGCCCTTGCTTTGACACTAAGTGACTATTCACGACAATTCTATAAAGACACACACAAATTACAATGGCGAAAAAAGGACCATTAAACGTGACACCTCATAAAAGCGGAATTGAGTCACTCCCCTAGCCACCGTGGGTGAAGTCACTATCTTCTTACTTCATCGTGCGTCTGTCCCCTTTGCAGTAGTCCGACCTCAACACTCTATTGAAAGATGGATTTATAGGGTTTATGATTCACTACCCAACACTAACATTCTCAAGTGCTTTCCAAGGATCGACTACGGTCTGGGCCTACTTAACTTCTACCCCTGGCTTAGGGTCCCTACACTTCACAACTTTACTCTGAAAGATTGACCTTTCATGTCCTCATTAGAAACCTATTTCAAAGCTACTACCTGAAGGCCAGGGATTATAGGGTTTCTGAATTACCCAACACAAGCCATAGGATGCCTATTAGGTTTGTTGTTTTAGACATAGCCCCCCTCTAAGTTGTGATTTCCTACACCTTCCTTCACCTATTACTCCTGATAATAACTAAAATTTCAGATTTACACTAAATAGTTAATTCACAGTGGTATACATTATTCTCATTGGTCTTTGAAACTCGGGTTTTAACAAGAAATAGTTTGTATTAAAAAAAAAAAAAGGAATCCTAATGAAGTTCTACTTTAAAAAAAAAAAGGTTTAAAAAAAAAAAGGTTGAAATCTCTAAACTTCTCATTCTATCGAGCTGATTCTCCGTACACACTCCAAAATCCTAGTTAGAGGCGACGGTCTGAGCAGAATTTACACTGTGTGGGCCCTTTCACCCTTTTAGACCTGCGTAAAGTTAAACTGTCCACACTAACTCTGTCAATTTCCCCTCGTCTCATTACTTCTGAGTCCGCTCTGGTTCTATTGTTGGATAAAATTGTAACATAACAATAAAAAGAAACTAAAATTTTCCTAAATCATATCCTGACAGGTTGTACAAGCTCTTCAAAACGGTGTGTCATATTAAAACAAGCTTGTGAGACGACTCTTAATTATATACTATACTAAAAAATGAGGCTGAGCCAATTCTACACTAGGAGAACACGAAAACCCAAGATGTCGTTCTTGCAGCGAGCATGGGGCCCTATCACAACCCCGAAGTACAAGGACAGACTGCCTAAGGTCTTGTGACCGACTAGTAAGCAGCGGGATGCCGTTTCTCGTGTTGAGGGAGCGATGTCAGTAGGACAGAGTTTCCTGGTATTCCCTCTTATCTGGCACGACCGGTCGGGGTGAACAGTCGCGTCACGTGAAAGGAGGAAATATCTGAGTTCCCCCCTCTTGCTCTAACTGTTGGGTCGATTTGGCTCATGTAAATAGTAACTCTTATACTATATCTAAAATCTCTCATATAACTTATTAAATAAAACGGTGTAAAATGGTGTTCTATACAAGGATAAGGTTGTGACAATTTTCTCTAAATGACACACTAATATTAAAACAAATTGTGAAGATCTTTAAAGGTGGCAACAAACACTACAGTAAGGTTGTGAGACGGTATTCTGCACAAAGACAAGGTTGAGACAAATAACACACAAACCCTGAAACATGGTGTTAAAGCTCCTTTCAACACTTAGCACTAGAACACATGTTTAATAAAAAAAAAAACTGCAAACTGTTTAAAGTTCACCATAACACTAAGACCTATTTGCTATTTAATATATAACCTAATATTGTAATTAATAAAGACCTATCTATATTAAATAGTGTATACAATCGCTGAAACTTATGTAAATCAGCTTACACAAACCCCCAGTGCATAATATGTCTTATTTTAAAAGAAATAGTTCTATCGAGGCGATATTGCGGTCGACAGCTACGCTTTATACATTAAATGTACTTTCTTCTATCAACCTTTATCTACTATTTACAAAACTCTTTATCCAACCCTTTCCAATTCTTTCTCTTTCAACATCTTTCTGCATCTCTCTATCTCTTTCTCATCAACATTCAACGCTTTCTCACTCTTTTTATCACTTTCAACACCTCTTTCATCACCTCTCTCTCATCTCTCTTCCATCATTTTCTACACATTTCACTGCCTTTTCATCCCTCTGGTGTTTCCTCGAAACCCGTCATCGGGATCTGGATCCCGATCTATTATCACTCTTAATTTTGAACTACTCTATTCCAACAGCCTATGACCCTTAAGCTTTATAACTCCATATACACTCGGCGGGGTAGTTACCTTGTTAAGAAAACCTATAATGTCATAGATCATTTAGAGAGAGAACATAACAAATTTGTGCGAATAGTTTGCTTCAACTATTGATTGTAAGCCTATTAAACTCGTTCTCTTTAGGTTGGCTCGCTCATTAGTCTTCGATTTTTTTCATTCAATGGTCATATTGAGTCCACATGGGTGCTAAACGTAAACTGTATTAAAATGGTGTAGTTTTCTAGTTTTCGAATTATATGACAGTTAGAAAAAAAAATCCTGGAAATATCTCGCACTGGCTACTATTAAAAAAAATTGAATGGGGTACAACTCCGATCTTACAGGATACCTCATGGCTCATAGAATTGAATCGCTCATTTCTCACTAAAATATTCACACAGGTATGGAGGTCTCCAGTGGTTCTATAGCTATTGGTCAACTAAATTAATAAATGGCAGGAATTGAAGCTAGTTTAAATGCTCATGTGCTGTTTTGTCATGCGTCTTTATGTCATCTGCAAAGGAAAGTGTCGCCTCAAGGACCTAATTCTGGGACTAACATCCGCTGCACATTTCAGGAAGGAGTGGTCGTCCATACAATAGCAAGATATCATTTTGCTGCCAATGTACAATGTTGAGCATTTTCCATGTCGTCATTTTGTCGATCCCCAATCTTCTAGGGTGTTTCTTTAAGCATTTCTTGATGTCACTTAATGCTTTATGCGATCCCGCCCGGCATTCGATAAGTAGTATTTGATCGTACCATCTCCAGGAGACCATCCCATTGCGGCCGAATCATTTCCACCCAACTTATAACGCCGTCCATATCGCGTAATTGAAATTAGTGTAAAACTCAAAGAATAAGACCTTAATCTCTTAATTCTTTACTAATTTCAGTTGGATCAACATAAATCTTCTCAATTATTATCTTAGTACAGTGGCGTGACATGTCACACTTCTTCTAGTTCTTTCGCAAGCTCGATTAATCCCAGTGAAAACCCGTCCAGGCGTCAATCCCGTGCTAACCCGTCATGCATGACTTCAAATTTAGAAATTATTAGACCTGAATATTTGCAGTGGCATCTACTTCCACTGAAAGTATTTAAGACATAAGGCTGCCTCTTATCTTGTTTAAATCACTGTCTTTACCCCCCCCCCCCACATGCCTGTGTAAACTTTAACCATGACCTTATTAATTCTCGAAATTCTGCCTATCGAATATCCTGAGAACCAAAGTTCTTCTTGTCTACGGCGAATTAACACAATAATTGTTCCCTAGAGTTATCTGCGTCGAGTGGTCAGTCTGTACTACTAATTCTCCACTCTAACTCTAGGACTCTTCCATCTACTCGGGCTGTTCAAAAATTTTCAAGACAGTTGTTCAAATCCCCAATGATAATCTGCTAAATTTCGATAATTATTGGAATTCTCATTAAACAGAATAACTACACCTTTCTGACACAGAAATATCCAGCATCAAGATATAGCGCACCGTCCAATTTCTTTATTTCAAGACGGTGTCAAATTACAACTGAAGGAACATACTAAACATATAACTGGTTTAAATTTCATGTAATCTCATCATGCCTTCTGCTGGCAAATGTATACTGCAGATTTAATACTATCAAGATGGTTTTATTTGTCCTCATCCAAAAAAATGTTTCAGAAATAGAATCTTGGAAATCTCTACTTAAGGCAAAAAAAAATAATTGCACATTTATCAATTTAAGATAACCTTCCCTTGTCAGAGTGTATACAGCTGCCAAGCCAAAATACGCAGGGGAGATAAGAAGGAGAGTCAGCAATAGAATATATGAACATAGACGCAACGTTATTAATCAAGACAATAGGTCTCTAATTTTCCAATACTGCAAAGGAACAGGTCACACTTTCGCATTAGGAGAACCTAGAATACCTTACTATAACATAAACAGCAAATATCAAAGGCTTATAATTGATTCTCTATTATTCAGAAAACACAATAGCATTAATAGAAAATAGATTTGCCCGAAACATATAACACAATATATCCTAGTACCAGCTAATAATATCTACAATAATATAAATAACTTATATGTAATAGCCAATAACTATTATAAAACTACTTAAATAATAGAATTTCTAACCTATAAGATAATTCATAGAATATAGCAAACAATAGTAGAATATGTGTAAATACCTTAACCAAAAAAAATTGTCTTAAGAAAACAAATAATATGCAAAACTTCCTAATGTATATATATATATATATATATATGTACATAGAATAATAATAGTTTTAGCATCAGGCGACGTTATATTTTCTTGATATATTGTATATGTTTCTCCTGTAGAAGGGCGGACAAGCTCGAAAGCTCGAGAAGACCAGAATAAAAGATACTTATCCCCATAAACGTTTTACTTTGATATCAGAAATCAATGATAATATTAAGGTTTTGCCACAAACAATGTGAATCGTAAAAGACAGCGGCGAGAGATGCGGTATACACCGCCTCAACATAACTTTCATTGCCTGATAAAATGCCAGTGAAACGGAAAGCATAAATTAAAATTCACGATTTATAATAGACTGTTAATCTCAGGATGCGTGGACTACTTCACCAATACTTAAAAATAGTATGGCTTTTCATTAGGTATATATTTCTAAAGTATAGGGGAAGAAACATATACTAAATTCGAGCCCCGCGGCGGGCGACATTGATGGGTTCCCCGGTTTTGGATAGATGAAAAGGGAGGATACAAAAGGGGGGAAAAACTCTGTAATTGATTAAGAGTTGAGCTAAAGCAAGGATCGAGCATATAATATTGTCAGAACAATGGTCTAAAGATGGAAACAGCCGCGACACTATTATACAATTTCATCAGACAACCCATGAAATCGTTATTAAATTGGGCAATCTATAAAACACTGAAACACAGACACTCGCGGCAATGTATGTGGCCGGTAATTTATGGGAGACTTGATTATTAGTAACATTCCCTTCAAATAGGTAAGAAACATACAACATTTCATTTAAACAGTGGGAATAGCACCATAAGGCAAATTATGTATGAAATAGGTAACAGAGGAAACAAGAAAATTTCTCTAGATATTTATTTAAATATCTTAAAATTTGGGAACATGTCTATACTGACGAGATATGCTATTTACATAGTAAAATTTAGATAGAGGTGACCTGAAGTTACTTTATAGCCCTTTAGGGCCCATGCGAAATCTAGGTTGGCTACTACACACAAAAAAAAAAAAAAAGGGGGGGGGGAACCTAGATCTCCATCTATTCTAGCGGGACAGAATATATGAACCCTAACACTCCTTTTTAAGTCACTTAAGCCCTTTAGGGCCCATTCAGAATCTAAATAGATTAGCTTCTGTTCGAAAAATAAAAGGGGGGGGGCTAAACCATAATGGCGAGGGGCTTACCTTCTCTCGAAAGCGGCGGCAAGGTCTGTTCTCCTCTACGTCTCAGGCCCGACTAAAAATCGTCCTTCTCACTGAGCGACTCCGATCGAATCCCCTGCCTTTTGGCAAAGAACCTTCTTTTATTCATGTCTCTCTCCATTTTCATTCGCCGAAAGAAACACCAATCAAAATGGCCAACGGCTCCAGTATCAATTTCATAGACGCCCCAGGCCTCATCAAAATAGAACATATAGTATTACCAAAACAAAAAAATCTAAAAAGAGAAACAGTCATGGCACTAGTGTAAGATTTCTGACTCCAGGCCTCTTCCATCAAAATAGAACATATAGTATTACCAAAACAAAAAAAATCTAAAGAGAGCAACATCTACGGCGATAGTGTAAAAATTTCAGACGCCAGCCCTCCCATCCACATGGATTGAAATACCATCCTCCCTTTTTCTCGGGACGATATATATATATCGCCCCCCCTCCGTCTTAGCTAAAAATCGACACAGGCCCCTTTTCACTTGAACTGTAATATAACGCTTTCCTTTCTCGGGAAGGATTTTTTTATAAGGTTCAGTCTTTTAGAGATCTTCCTTCTCCATTTTTTTTTTCTGGTCACCTTTACCTAAATTTTTGGTGAGGGGAATATATGTACATATGAAACAACAGTTTCCAGCTCGGATGTCTCTGGATGTCTTCTTCTTTACCAGGCATCAGCTTTCGGCATGGAAGTCTGGTGTCATCTGTTGTCTAGGTTTCTGGGCAAAAAGAATGGTCTGTAAGTCTATGTGGGAGGGAAGCCATGTATCCATTTGATTTGATTATACATACGCCTTCTGTTGGGGTATGGTTACAAAAACGTGCCCCAACAATATCAGCTGACCTAATGTACATGTAACACGAATTTTAACAGAAATTAGAGAAAAATCTGGAAGAGATATTTAGCCAATTAAATTGATATTGATAGGTTTTGGGCAAAGATAGTTGTTTTTTAGTCAGAAAATGATGATGAAGATATTGCTGTATCATGTTTGATTATCAGATACAAAATTATATGGGGGGGGGGATTCCAAAAATCAGAGACCAGGGGTGAAGCCAATTCATGTTTAGTTTGCAGGTACAAAATTCTAACAGAAAAAAACATTAAATAAAGCAGAAGACACAAAGTCAGATCATCTCTCTCTAAAAATATCGCTTCTCAGACACAAAGTTTGGAGCGGACGTTTCACAAGAGTGACATCCACGGCGCCAATTTATAATTGTAACGAATAGTATTTGAAAATCAAAATAATAGAATTTTAAAATATCTTTGTGATAATTTACATTTTTATTTTTATTTTTTAAAACAAGCAAAGTTTGGAGCGGGACGTTTCACAAGAGTGAAATCTACGGCAGTATTTGAATTAAAAACATTTAATGGGTAAAACCCAGGCGTTGCCTGGGTCATTCGCTAGTTTCTAATAAAAAAGAAAGAGAGAGAAATGATCTCTATATTCATGAATAATACTTTGTTTAAATATATGGAGAGATAAATGGGAGTTTTACATAGGGATGCCCTCGAAGTTTCTGTCCTTGTTTCATCTTCACAGATCCAACGTGCACCATCTGAGAAGTGGTATAGCTCATCACTGGCTGAGCAAATAGTGTGGTTCATCTTCAACTGGCTCCCCAGTCTTCATTCTGAAAGGTAATCCAGAATTTTCATTTTCGATAAAAAAAAATATGGACGTTCAAATTAATATGAATTTGTAATAAGAAATTATAGTTTTTTTCGTTATATATACTGTTACTTTTAAAACTATTTACAAATCGCTTTATGTGTCTAAAAAGGCAAGCGCCAGTGGCTGTAGGGGAGGAACCACAAATTTATTCATCTATGGCACATGTAGATACCTAAAAAGCTGCACCGAAAAGTCTTAAATGGGGAATTATCCACTCATTTTTGATAAACAGATTTTATTTAGAAACTAGTAAAAACCTTTCAATTTACACACAAAATTATATAAGGCAGGAAAAAAAAAAGATTTCATTTACAAAATCAAATACACACAATACTTAAAGGAAAGATTAAATTGGTTTGTAAATAAAAAATAAACGTAAATAACTATAGCAACGAAAAAAATTGTCAAAGAAGTCACTCATCCCGCCCCACCTAGCTTGATCTAGCAAACAATATCTAGGATGGACAGAGCCGCACAGCCAGTTCAGCTCGCAGCTCCCGCTTTTTATGTTTTTATGCCCTACCTTCTCATAAAAAATCCTAAATAATACCATGTACTTGCCCCAGTGTTGCTAAACTCACCCCATAGTTATCATCACCCTTATTTCTCTGTGAGTGAAATATATATTTTTTTAAAATACAAAATTTTAATATATTAAAGAAAAAATTCGACAATAAAAATAATTATAATTCTCCCTTTTACACTTCAAACGTGGCTATATCTCATCTACCATGTCAAAAATAATTATGATTAAAGGTGCATTTAATTTTTTTCAATTAAAAATATTAATAAACATAGTGGGATCAAATGTCCGCTTGAAAAGGGTTTAAGGTTCTAGGTGGAGCTGGTGTTCCGCCTGAAGATGATGATGTTATCATCCACAATGGATCTGTGGCTTACCATAAAGATACAGTGTGTTGGAGTCTGGTTTGGTGCTAGTGGGGTCAAGCCGACCACCATAGGTCATGTGGCTCAACTACAGGGAAGGGATGACTGAGTCCATCTCAGACTCATGCTCAGTGCTGTCAAGGCTAAAGGCTTCGGGCTGCTTCTAGGCCTAACAATCACCAGAGCCTTGCAGCTTAGAGGGAGATGGGTGGAACATGATGAGTTTAAGTGGTGTTCTGGGTGAATCGTGGCATACTATTGTACAGAGGTCACGAGTTGTCCTTACAAGTTTAGAACTTTTGTAGATTACCAAATTAATTTGTACTCTACATATGTAATTCGGTCGTAGTTTTACAAAATAGGAATTATAGTTATTCGAATTCAAGATTTTATTCTGTATTTCAACATTTTAAAACAGGTTATTTGAAAATTAAGATTGTTGATAGAATCATACTTAAATATCTTCATATATAAACTTAAGTCTTCACCACTCATTTTCGAGCTGTTTACAGATATATGTCTTCAAGATATGTGATGCGATTCTGAAAGTTTATCGAGTAAATGATGAAATTCACATTAACAACCTTTGTATATATTTGTTTCATTAGAAAAACATACAACAAAATGCAAAACCAAAAAAAGGAATAAAATTATATATATTTTCAAAACATTACAAATCATATAAATATATTTAAATCCGCTTATGCGTGAGTTACTTTTTAAATTAAAAAATACTTTCAAAAAAATGTATTCAGAAAACTCTAGAAAATTTATCCATAATCAATAAAAATCATTCATATGTTTTTCAAATGCATTTTGACCAAAACACTTTTCAATTTAATACATCTCCCTATTTTTGTTTTGTTTACATCTAAAATTTCAAGTTTTTAAAGTATAGAAAGTCAGAAATCAGTTATTTAAACCAAAATATCAAGATGGATATGTCAAGTTCATCTTTCATTAATTTAGGGGCACCACTTTCAATATCTGGTGCGCCCGACCCTGTTGAGGAACAACATAAACAAATGTTACAGAGGCTAGTACAGCCATCTCCCCTTCAACCACAGCAACATGATTCTCCTCAACACACTGAGCAACTTGCCCAACAGAAAACTCCATCGTCAGTTAGCGTTATTCAGCAATTTCCTTCACAATCACCTTTACAATCTTTAATTCCAGCAACACAAACCACAGTAAGTCATTTTACTTCAATTATTTAAATATATTTTAAAGAATTTTAGCACATTAACAATATGTAAATATACTACTAAACATGATATATATATATATACAAATAAAGCCTTGATTAAGGAATGTCAATACAGGCAAACTCTTGAATACATTTTATAAATGACAGGAATATTTTCCCTTTTTTTAAAATCATTTATTAAATGACTTCACAATTATTCTCAAATAAATATCAACTTAATAAAATATATTATTGTTATTCACAAATTATTTTACAAAAGAGGTGACATTTTCATTTTGAAAAACCATAACTAACTTGAACTTTTCAATTTTATATGATAAAGCACAATTTGGACTATAGATTATTCAATCTATACAAATTCTCCATCAAAAAGGTAGTGATTAAATCAAAAAACATTATATTCATGTTTATTTTTTCCCCTTCAAATACGAAGGTATGCCAACTATTATCTTCGCAATATGGTTAAAATTTATTGTAATACAAATAGGAAACTTGCATATAAATTATTTTTCAACATAGTTTTCTTGCTTTTCAATGCACTTTATCCTTGAAAAAGCTTCCTGAAACCCTCATAAAAGAAAATTTTTGGTTGAGCTATAAGCCAGGAATGCACCGCTTCTTTCACTGCTTCATCCGAGGTAAATCTATGGCCCTTTAATGTCTCTTTGAGTAGATAAACAAGTGGAAATCTGTTGGAGCAAGGTCAGGCCAGGAGAGACAAGCAGGTGACACAAGATGATAGTTCTTTTTTTGGTCTCGTTTATATATACATTGATGATGATGATGATAAATAACTACACAACAAGTCAATGACAACAATACTCTGTTGTCAATACATAATAGTCAGGGCTATACAAAGGATGAGCCAGTACTTCAAAGTTGAGTTTCTTTTTTTTTTTTTGCATATCCTTAGTACACGTGGTACAAGCCATGATAATCATGGTGGGTAGTTAGCAACTGCTTTTACTGTAAGTGCACCACATGTCTACACATGTGAAAAGCAGTTCGACTTTGCACTTACAAATGTGCCAGAGCCCCGTTTGGTTACTTGCACTCGCTGGTGGGGTTGGACTTTTGCAAGAATCGGGGGCCATTGGAGCATTTTTTTTTTAAACAGAAAAAAGTTTCCAATGCAGGAATCGAACCCGGGTCGTAGTGGTCGAAAACCAAACGGTTTAACCAGCTTTCCACCGACCCCCTAGTTGAGTTTCTGAAGCCATTCAACAGTATGGCCATCAGTATGTGGATTGTCTTGTAACAACACATCTTTTGACAGCTGTCCTCAGAATTTGCTTCAAATTGTAGGATTCAACTTGTCAGTAAACATCTCACTATACCGCTCACTGTTGTTGTTTGCTGATAATGTTCCTGTACTACGTCTTGTGAGGCCCAAAAAAACTCTAAGCATCAGTTTTCCTGTGGATGGTTGGCTTTTGAACTTTTCCTTGAAGGGCGAATTTGGATGTTTCCATTCCATACTCTGTTGTTTACTCTCCGGCTCATAATGATGGATCCCATCACCAGTGAGCTGTGATATTTTTTTCTTATTCATTCTTTTGTCTGATGATGATAACAACGCTGTTACCGAAACATCAATAGATGGATAAAAGGATGCAAATAAAAGAAAAAATGAAAAAAAATAAAATAAATAAACACTATTAAATTATTTGGAGTAGATCTTATTTTCTTGTATCACCAGTGACAATTCTGTTTAAGAAGATGTTAAATTCATTATCATAGCGATCCAAATGCTTTTGGCAAATGTCCAAGCGCTGTTATTTATGTAACTGTGTGAGTTGTTTTGGGACCTATCTTGTACAAACTTTATGAAACCTGATTCTGTTGTAGTCTGTAGTTCTGCAGTCAGAACCATGACAAAATTTCAAATACTTTATCGAAAGGTATTAGTCTGTCTAAAAGAGAACCAAGTCATGTGCACATGTTTTCCTTATCTATGGTGGTAAATGTGGTCCTTTGTCTTTCTTAACACTCGTAGTTCCTGTACTGTAGTCTTTGATGAATTTCCTGGTACACCTTCCGATCACTGAGCTAAACATTTGTACATAGTTTGTGGAGTAGTCGTCAATTTCCAACAGCAACAATCAACTCCTGTATTGGGCATCTTTTTATGGAATTTTTTTTTTCAATTGCCCTCTCCCCCCATTCTCGCAAAAATCCAGTGA
>CP092871.1:78004783-78016164 GCA_030710605.1 Cordylochernes scorpioides
TAATCTATATTCCAAATTGTACCTTAGCATCAGTCCATTCCTTTAGCACACATGATACATACATCAACCATTGTGCCCCTTCAGCTACATTCTAAATATCACACATGTATAAAATATATTCACATGGGTCAAATATATAAAATATAGATGGAAATTTTGCCAGGAGGATATTGATCTAAAAAGACAAAGATCGCTTCTCCAGTCAAAATAGATGTCAAAGCTAGACGCCATCTATTGACTGTCACCACAAACTAGCGGCCTCGGTTCGGTGGACAAAGCATCAACACTAGCTTTGGCAAACTGAAAAGCATTCATCTAATTTGCGGCGATGATCAATAGAAGGCGTCTAGTTTTGACGTCTATTTTGATAGGAGAGGTGACCTTTGTCCTTTTATATAAAAAATATATGTAGAGTAAAGATGTCTACTATATGTAGATATGAAGTAGATAAGAAACTAGCCTGAATTACCCAGGTTCTTTCCTGTGGTGTCCTCTCATGGAGGTTGTTCTACTGTACATGTATCTGACGAGATGGTTTCCCATGTCAGCGAAGGAATATGGAAGAAGATACTGTCACCACTCACCTCTTCGCCCCTGTGCACACCATCTTTCCAGAGCTGAAGATGAGGGCGGTAGTACGAGGCTCCCTGATTCTCATGATCACCGCAGCAAATCTCTTTGGGTTGTACTCTGCGTTGCGGGCATGCAACGCAATCTTCTTTAGGTCCAGTTTACAGCTGAGATTGACTGTGGACACTATGTTTCTGCACACACACTGCCGTCACTAACACCACACTATACATTCATGGACAAAACTTAAGGAAGTGGAAAGTGTTTGATGTCACTGGTCGTCTATTTTTCTTCTTCTTTCTTATCTCCACTCAATCATATTAAGGTATCAAACTTTTTTTTTTTTACTTATCCTTTTGTTCTAAATTAGACAAGATCTTGGAGGTCGTGCTCATAAAGAAGTTCTTGGTTCTCTGTACAGGGATCCCTTGTCCTTTCCAATACAATTTAGTATATGTTGGGGAGTGGCTCCTTCGGTTTTGCACCTAGTGCACATGGGGAAGCTTTTGGCTCCCTCTTTATAGACTAGAGGGCGCAGGTGACCAGATTTCCATCTGGCCAACTGTGTCGACTTCCTTCTGTTTAGTTGGAGGGTCTGTTTTTTGGGGTTTTCTATTTGATACCAAGAATGATGAAAACTATCTCTATGGTTCCTTATCAGTTGTAGTTTCAATCAAGCTTGTAAAGCTTGACTTTTGATGGTGTCTGCTGGGGATGAGTAGAGTTCATCAATAGATGAGTCAATACAGTCAATAATGTGTTTTGGGGTTGTAGGTTGAGAATTGCACTTAGTACATAGTGGGAAAACTTGTCTATTTTTGAAGGAGACAAATGCAATTTTGTTCAGATTTAGTTACCTCATGAGTCCTCAATAAAGGTCACTGTAATATCTTACACAATTATTGTCTGAATTCCAATATACATGATAAAAGGTACAACTTCCTTAAGTTTTGTCCATGAGTACATTTACAATAGAATCATCTCTCTCTAAAGGACAACACTTAGATGCAGAGCCAAAGTATCCTTTGGAAACAGATGTCCTCTTACCAGAGAGCTTCTAATTAGTAAAATGGCAATTTAAATTGTCCTTTGTAGAGAGGTGTCCTTTAGCAAAAGTGTCTTCTCATGAAGGATCTTCTGTATCAAGGCATTTCAATATGGACAAGCAGAGAAGCAGTGAGGGTTATATTTTGGCTGCCATCCCTCTGAAAACTGGAAGAGTTCCACGAGTGAGTGAGTGAACAGTGTTTGTAAGTAATGTAGTTCTCTGGGGAAATACCACTTGCCCATTACTATTTAAGAATATTTTATATTTTTTGATGTTGTCTTTGTAGTCTATAAAATATTGTGCGAAGAAATCATCATTATTATAGATGTTTCAAACTCCGCCTTTGCTCCGCCACACGCTGTGGTAAAATTTCTCATTCAGTACTTTTGTCTGAATATGGTAACAACGCTGTTACCGAAACGTCACACACTATTTATATATTTGGATTTGGTCTTAATACCTTGTGTTTATAATCTATAATCTAAATTGTGCATTATCACTATATCTCGGGTTCATTTTAACAGGGGTTTTACTGTAATTCATTAAAGCCTCAAGTTTCAAGTTCAATTATTTTAACCAAGGTTAATAGCAACATCTTGATCCCTATTGATGTTGTCAGGTTTCCACTCTGTGTAGGTTAAATTTCTAAATGGGTTTATTCTACTCTGCTAAAGGCCTTCATTCTAATTTCTCTGAATGCTGTACTCACTGTAGCTGAGGCATGATGTTGGGATCTTGGGAAGCTGGGGTCATGGGAGTCATAGGATTGGAGGCGTAGAGGCTAGGAACACTGGGATAGGACGGGGTGGCATTGGGGGCGTGGAGGGGCTGCACATACCTCACTGCTGTAGTACATCGTATCTACATATCTACACTTGTTACAGTAGAACACACCTCACTGCTAGAGTACATCGTATCTACACTTGTTATAGTAGAACACATCTCACTGCTAGAGTACATCATATCTACATTTGTTATAGTAGAACACATCTCACTGCTAGAGTACATCATATCTACACTTGTTATAGTAGAACACATCTCACTGCTAGAGTACATCATATCTACATTTGTTATAGTAGAACACATCTCACTGCTAGAGTACATCATATCTACACTTGTTACAGTAGAACACACCTCACTGCTAGAGTACATCATATCTACACTTGTTATAGTAGAACACACCTCACTGCTGTAGTACATCGTATCTACACTTGTTACAGTAGAACACATCTCACTGCTAGAGTACATCATATCTACACTTGTTATAGTAGAACACATCTCACTGCTAGAGTACATCATATCTACATTTGTTATAGTAGAACACATCTCACTGCTAGAGTACATCGTATCTACATTTGTCATAGTAGAACACATCTCACTGCTAGAGTACATCATATCTACACTTGTTATAGTAGAACACATCTCACTGCTAGAGTACATCATATCTACACTTGTTATAGTAGAACACATCTCACTGCTAGAGTACATCATATCTACATTTGTTATAGTAGAACACATCTCACTGCTAGAGTACATCATATCTACACTTGTTACAGTAGAACACACCTCACTGCTAGAGTACATCATATCTACACTTGTTATAGTAGAACACACCTCACTGCTGTAGTACATCGTATCTACACTTGTTACAGTAGAACACATCTCACTGCTAGAGTACATCATATCTACACTTGTTATAGTAGAACACATCTCACTGCTAGAGTACATCATATCTACATTTGTTATAGTAGAACACATCTCACTGCTAGAGTACATCATATCTACACTTGTTATAGTAGAACACATCTCACTGCTAGAGTACATCATATCTACACTTGTTACAGTAGAACACACCTCACTGCTAGAGTACATCATATCTACACTTGTTATAGTAGAACACACCTCACTGCTGTAGTACATCATATCTACACTTGTTATAGTAGAACACATCTCACTGCTAGAGTACATCATATCTACATTTGTTATAGTAGAACACATCTCACTGCTAGAGTACATCGTATCTACATTTGTCATAGTAGAACACACTCCACTACTGGAGTACATTTGTCTGATAATAGTAACAAGGCAGTTACCAAAATGTCACAAACATTTCAAGAATTTAAATTTGGTCTTGATACCTTTAGATTCAAATACAGGTCTGCAAACAATCAATGCAGTTCTTGAGTTGCCCCTGCACTGGGTTAATCTACTATTATACATGCCTTAATATGTACCTCTTCTTCTTCTTTCTTATCTACACTCAATCATATTAAGGTATCAAGCTTGTGATAAGGCACAATTTGGATTATAGATTATGAAACAAGGTAATAAGACCAAATCCAAATAAATAAATAGTGTGTGACGTTTCGGTAACAGCGTTGTTACCGAAACGTCACACACTATTTATTTATTTAGATTTGGTCTTATTACCTTGTTTTAGTATCAAGCTTGTAAAGCTTGAGACTTTTGATGGTGTCTGCCGGGGAAGAGTAGAGCTAATCAATGGATGAGTCAATACAGTCTATAATATGTTTTGGGGTTGCAGATTGAGAATTGCACTTAGTACATAGTGGGAAAACCTTGCAACCATTCTGGAAAGTCATTGTCCGTAGATGACCAGACTTAAGTCTGGAAATCAAAGGCTGTTGTACTCTTGGGAGGACAGAACCGGTGCTTGTCCCTCCTGCTCTGTACCAGTCATGTGCAGCATTAGATTTCCATTCCTGAAGGCATTGGGTTTTGATGGTACGGAAGAGGTCTCTTTCGTCTAGTTGGGTGGTAGATTCCCTGGCTTCAGGTAGGCCAAGAGCTCCAGCCTTTGCCAGAGAGTCAGCCAGCTGATTTCCAGGAATTCCAACATAAGCTGGAAGCCATTGCACTGTGACAGAGCTGTTGGCTTGGAGTCGGTTTACAGACTTAGCAATGCTCTTGAGAAAAGGTTCTTGACTGGAGAAGCACCTTTGAAGGGCATAAATGGCTGCTCTTGAGTCGGAGTAGATTATTATTTTGCTTGGTGAGTTGATGTTGATGTCTTTTAGAGCCGTATCTATTGCAGAGAGTTCCGATTTATAAACTGAAAGGTGTCTAGGGTGGGAAAGGGAGATTTTTTCCAGGATCTTATCTTTGTAGATAGCAATTCCACTGCCAGACAGTCCAGTTTCAAGTTGGCTACCGTCGGTGTAAATTGTGATGTCGAAGAGGGAGCTATTTTCCTCAATGATTTGGAGGCCAAGAGCTTTAACCCGTAAGCGGTCGCAATGGGTAAAAATTACCCAGAAGGAACTTTTCGAAAATATTTCTATATTAAAAAATATATATATTTAAAATATATTCTCAGTACCTTTCTAAATCTATCTAAAGATTATTATAATAAACCTATAATTTTAATTTTATGACATATATTCATTTTATTAGCATGTTTGGGTCAATTTTACCCAGTGAGACCTTTTGAGTTCTCGTCATTGGGTAATTTTTACCCAGTGCGACCTTTTAACGCTTTTGGTTTTGGTTTGCGTAATTAAGTTTCGAGTTACTTTCTGGCTTCTTGTTGTTTGGTTTTGCTGCCCCAAGTGCAATAATACAATCTATTCTTCCAACAATAAGGTAGGATTTATATTTTATTTCATCTTTTTACATTATTTTACATAAAATGCTTTCAAATGCTGATTTTCTCCGTGATGATAATAATATTCCAAATCCCGATGATGAGGAATCAGAAACTGATGATCATATAGAAGAGAGGAATTGGAGTACAAACACTGAACAGTATACATTATCAGAAGAAGAAAACAATGAGGATCCAAGCTTCAATTACTATATAGGAAAGGACCAAAAGACTAAATGGAAGAAAGCTCTTCCCTCAAAAAATGTTCAAACTCGCAGTGAAAATATTATCACCCATCTACCAGGGGTAAAGGGTGAAGCAAAAAATGCTAAATCGATATTAGATTGTTGAAATCTCTTTATAGATGACAATATACTTGAATGCATAGTTACAAATACTAACATTTACATTAGGAATATTCAGCAGAACTATAGCAGAGAAAGAGATGCTTATTTGACAAACCTACATGAAATTAAAGCTTTATTGGGATTTATTTACTTTCTTGGGGTCATGAAAGCGAATATATTGAATACAGATGATGCATGGGCAAGAGATAGTACTGGATTTGAATTGTGTAGAATAGCTATGTCTGAAAACAGATTCCGATTTCTTCTCAGAGTAATTCGTTTTGATGACAAAGCTACAAGAAATGAAAGACTTCGTCAAGATAAATTAGCAGCTGTGAGATTGATTCTTGATACTTTTTAAAAAATTGCCAAAAGCATTATTCTCCTTCGGAATATATAACGGTGGATGAAAAGCTTGACGCTTTCAGAGGGAAATGCAATTTCAGGCAGTATATTCCGAGTAAACACAATAAATATGGAATAAAATTATTTGCTCTCGTGGATTCAAAAATGTTTTATACTTGTAACTTGGAGATTTATTCAGGAAAAAACCCTGAAGGTCCTTACAATGTCAACAACAGTCCAAGTGACGTTGTGGAACGATTGTGTGAGGCAATCAAGGGAACTGGCCGCAATGTAACAATGGATAACTGGTTCACCAGTTATTCTTTAGCCCTAGAACTTTTACATCAATATAGACTAACAATTGTTGGTACCTTAAAAAGAAATAAAAAGGAAATCCCCTCAGAGTTTGTCATCAGCAGAGGTAGAAATGTACACACTAGTATTTTTGGCTTTCAAAGAAATGACACTTCTTTCATACAAGCCTAAAAAGAATAAAGTTGTACTTATGCTTTCAACTATGCACCACGATGCAAATATAGATGATTCCACGGGAGAATTGAAAAAGCCAGAGATGATAATGTTTTATAATATGACAAAGGGTGGTGTAGATGTGTTGGACGAAATGACAGCTACATATAACTGTGCTAGAAATTCAAAAAGATGGCCCATGGTTATTTTTTATTCACTTTTAAATATTGGGGCAATAAATTCCCAGATAATTCATTTTGCAAATGGCAACGCATCAAAGGTTAAATCAAGACGTCATTTTTTGAAAACCTTATCCTTAGATCTCATTGAAGAGATGGTCAAAGTTCGCACAGTAAGCGGAAGAATGCCATGTGAAATAAAGGAAAAGGCATCCGATATTTTTAATTTGTTAGAGCCTGGTCCATCTAAAAAGCCAAAAATAGGAGAAAGACCGATGCAAGAAATGCCAGAAAGAAAAAAAGGGCAGAAAAACTATTCAACATTGCCAGTACTGTTTTGCTTTTTTGTGTAAGGAACACTCTGTAATAATTTGTCAAGAATGTCATAAAGGACGAAACAAGTCCTAATTTCTATGAAAGGAAGTGATAACTTTCATACAAATTTATATTTTATAACCTATCTTCAATATATATTTTTATTTTCATAAAATAGTCACATATATCATAAATATTTGATATTTTGATTTGTTATTAATAAAATAAATAAAATATGATTTTTATATCTCAGGATTTTATGTAAAGTTATTTAATAGACAAATCATTATTCTAACATAGAAAACAATAAAAATATTGAAAAGAATATTTGATTTATTTAGGTTTTTAAAAGTGGGTAAATTTTACCCACCGCGACCTTTCAAGGTATAAAAGAGGGTGCGACCGCTGCCGGGTTAAGTAATTCTGGCTGAGTTTCATGTTTGTGGGGATTGGCTGGTAGATGAGGGAAACAGATGAGTTTGTTGCGAGTTCTGTGTGGGGGGTAAGAAGTTCTGTGTTTGGGATTAATTGGGATGTCTAAAAGATTAGAGTTGTGAGCCAGGTTGAGAGGAGTGGGGCGTTTTAGTCTTTGGTTTGGGACCCAATTTCTAATAAATTTCCGTGTAAGATGTTCTTTTGGAGAGTTAATCTTTTTGGTTATGAATTTTGAGAAGCAGATTTTTCTCCTTAGGTGCAGGGGAAGAAGTATGTACTTAAAGAGCGGCAACTCTTCCTTTATATGCCCCAACAACTTTATTTTGCATGATCAGGAGATGCCTTAATATATCCACCTAATCCCAGTACAATTTCACTTTTGTACTATTTTTGACATTTTGGCACTCTCACGCCCTTCCGGCCTAAATACCTATTTCATGATTATTTTTCAGGATGTCCCAAAGACCAGCTTTTTTCGTCATTGAGGTACAGCTTGCACCACAAGGAAAAATCACCAATTAGTTGATATATATTCCGAATAGTAACCATTACTTTTGTCTGAAGATGGTAACAACGTTGTTACCCAAACATCACACATTTATTTTGTTATGATCTTGTTACCTTAGGTTTCTAACCTGCACACTATAGTTATAGCTTTGATCGGGTATGCAGAAGAAATGAAGAACGCAACAAGTTGAAAGTATGACTTTATGAGCCTAATTTATTGCCTAACAAAGCTCCATCCACCAGATGTCAAATATTATTGAAACACAAATGGAATAAACAGAATATACAAAATTTACAAGTTATCTGACTAATTTGCATCTCCCAATGTTAAAACTAGGATTGAAGACCCTTGACCTTCTGAGACCTATATAGAGTTCCCAAGTTTATAAGGCCAAACTATTTTAATTATAGCTGTATAGCAACATATTGGTCCTTAGTCACTTTTTTTATAACAAGGTTTTTCTTTTCTTTTTTTTTTATTAAAAAAAAGAAATGGAGTAACCCATATTTTTGCCAAATTTTACCTCTGGCCATTCTAATTTTTCAACACACAATTTATTTTTTGATTTTTCATCTGATCTGTTTCACATTTGCATTATTTTCTATTACTTTTTGATTAGAATAATGCTAAAAACAAGCATCTTTTCACTTACCAATTGGCCTATTTATTACATGCTTTAATTCAACATAAAATTCTGATCCATCGGTATGTTGACTTAAAGAAGTGTTATATAGAAGGATGTTTAATACATCAGTATGTATTGAACCATTTCTAACTTTTTCTTTGAGATTTATAGATTTTTATTTGGTCCTAAGAGTCCTTATACATTATCATTTTTTCAAAGTTACTTTGCCGGTCCCAAGCCCGGATGAAAAAGGAGGAGGGGGAGCAGTAACAAGCTTGCTAAAAAACCTGGGCTCAGCTGACCCGGCTGATAGTACCCTGTAAGGGCTCCTGATCCAGGGATACAGGATGAGCAGCGTTTGTACTCCATGTTAGGAGCGGCTGCACATGATGTCTATTCCTCATGTCAGAGGCGGCCATTTCTTTTGGAACTAAGTCGGTCTGCTACTGAGTAGTGCTCCCAGTCTTAATGACAAAGACATTCTACTTCACCCAGTCATGTCTCAAGCTTTACAAGCTTGATACCCTAATATGATTGAGTGGAGATAAGAAAGAAGACATCTTGGAAAGTTGTCTGTGAGGGTGGAATAACATTGCATGACGGCAGATGGCCAAATTCATATTTACTTATTTGAATATTTAATTTAAAAGACATATATTGGATCAAAATATTTAACCAATATTTCAGTTGGATGAATACCATTGGGTTGATGACAAAGTCGCAACATGAGCTTTACCCCAATCTTAGGGAGGGTTTCCTCGCGGAACTCTCGCCTGAACACAATATCATTCTTGTCAAATTCCTTAACACTGTCATTGAGCATGCTGAGGTCACGGATTCCATAACTCGCAACGGCCTGTCCAAACTCAAGGCGGCTTTAAGCTCATGATGAAATCCAGATGTCCCTTCGGAGAGGGCTCCGTCTGTTGTAAATATTTCTCCCTATTTTAAAATAACTGTAACCTCTCTCCTTACTGTTGACTAGTCAATTGTCATTTGTCATATTGTCACTTGTCAATTGTCACAACATGAGCTTTGGCAAACTGAGAAGCGACCACCTAGAGACCAAGGGCTAATGGTCCTTGTCAGTTTTTAAATCTACCAGACTGCTTCTTTTAGAGCTCTAATACTGTATTGGAAGATTCAACTAATTTATACGACAATGAAAGATGGAATCTTAGATATATGTTATTCAAGCAAACTATAGAAATAAGCTTTTAGGATAGTAAATTTATGCATAAATACACCTATCCCCCGATTTACACGGTACTTGTTTTACACGTTTTTCGCTTTTACACGGTTTTCCAAATAAGTTTTTTTTTTTTGTTGTTTTTATCGCACTATACTAAATGCTACTGTGATTGAACACATGCGCTGTGTACATATCTCACGAGGAATCCAGAGCTTATGTGCTGACTTGCTGCACATGCACACTGTGTCTGTATTTCTTCGCATAAAAATTTTGCGAAAATTTTTAATTTTTGATTTACACGTTTTTCTCAGGAACGTATCTACCGTGTAAATCAGGGGATAGGTGTACTGCGCAATTTTTGCAAATAAAATGACAACTGCATTAGATGGGTTAATTGATTCTCAACTTCACAAGATAACCTCTAAACCCAAATTAACAAACAGTAAACAGTAGAAAAAAAAAGGTTTATTAAACTTAGAATAACCCAGAAAAAAAAAATTAATAAATGTTATTTTTTAAAAGGCTAAAAATAAATAAAACCAAAACCTTGTTCACATCAGAGTAATCCATGAGTTGCATTTTAAAAAAATTGATTTGATAATTCTAAAAGAACTCTAAAGAAGTTAAAATAACTTTAAAAACTGTATTTATTGAGAAACCCATCAGTACCCATATGTACTGCCCATCAGTACTGCCATATTTCACCTGAAATCAGATGGCAATAAATTGACCTCCAAATTACAAATCTATAGTTTTTCTTCTTTATTATTATTGCAGTAGAACCTCCCGCTAGCGGACACCTCTCTACAAAGGAGAGTTTTCATCACCAATACAGTAGAACAACCTCCATGAGAGGACACTCGTGCTAGAGGACACCTCTCTACAAAGGAGAGTTTTCATCACCAATACAGTAGAACAACCTCCATGAGAGGACACTCGTGCTAGAGGACACCTCTCTACAAAGGAGAGTTTTCATCACCAATACAGTAGAACAACCTCCATGAGAGGACACTCGTGCTAGAGGACACCTCTCTACAAAGGAGAGTTTTCATTTGCAAAATTATCATTTTTACTATTTTGATACTCTCTGGTAAGAGGATACCTCTCCCTAAAGGACACTTTAGCTCCGCAATTAGGTGTTGTCCTTTACAGGGAGGTATAGTTCTACTGTAATATATTTTCCCAAGTACACATGGCACTGGCTATGATAATCATGGTAGGTAGTAAGTGACTGCTTTTACTGCGAGTGCAACACATGTGGAGAGCAGTTTGACTTTTACACTTATAAGTGTAAAACGACATTTGATCCCGCATGAGTTTCTTTTCAATGAAAAATCAAAATTTATTTCAAGGAGAGAAACAACGATCATTTCTAACCTTTTGGATGAGGTATGAAAGGGTGAATTGTGAAGAGTAATGATAAACGGAAAAATAAAAGTGTATAATTACTCTTCACAATTCACCCTTTCATACCTCATCCAAAAGGTTAGAAATGATCGTTGTTTCTCTCCTTGAAATAAATTTTGATTTTTCGTTGAAAAGAAACTCATGCGGGATCAAATGTCGTTTTACAATCACAGGCCGCATTATATGATATTGAATTGATAAGGCACAATTGACTTCAATGGACCTAAGAAGTTATTCTTAAAATAACACACACTATTTATTTATTTGGATTTGGTCTTATTACCTTGTGATTATATTGAATTATAAGTGTGTTAAAGAACCATTTTGGTTACTCCTAC
>CP092871.1:78016264-78055755 GCA_030710605.1 Cordylochernes scorpioides
GATCTTTTATAGTAGACATGTTTCAAGTTTTGCCTGCATAGTTTCACTTTGAAAAGCTTTGCTAATGGCTTTTTTTCTACTAATATAGTAAAACCTCCATTATAAGACACTCGCGCTAGAGGTCACCACTCTATAAAGGACAGTTTTCATTTGCAAAATTACCATTTTTACTATTTAGCAACTCTCCAGTAAGAGGACACCTCTCCCTAAAGGACACTTTAGCTCTGCAATTAGGTGTTGTCCTTTACAGGGAGGTAGTTCTACTGCTGCTTGTTTAGAATACCTTTCCTTTACTTTTTTCTTTATTTTGGAAGCCATTTGCATATTTTCCCATTTCGAATTTGACGTGTGTGCATGAAGGCAAAGATATCCTATTAAAAAAAATGTATGATGTAAAAATATATATAACATGTTGGGCAAGAATAGAACATAGATGCAAACAAACAATACAGCTAAATTTATTTCGTTTGAAAAATATCCATCTTTGAACTGAAAAATTCTCAAAATTTACTCTATTTTAAAGATATTTTAATTAAAAATATTGTCAGGAGGGGACAGAGTTTCCTGGTATTCCCTCTTATCTGGACTGGACCGACCAGTCGGGGTAAACAGTGGCGCCACGGAAAAGGAGGAAAGATCTCAGTTCACCCCTCTTGCTCTAACTGCTGGGTAGATTTGGCTCATGTAAATAGTAACTCTTATTTTATATTTAAAATCTCTCATATAACTCATTAAATAAATATTTAAAGTAATTCGAAGGCCTAGTTAATTATTTTTCCTCGCGACAATATGTTTACTATAGTCCTAGTATTTTATATTTATAATATACTAGTTTGGGGCTTTAAACTAGGTTTGTTATAGAGGCAGTTCATTATTCAAAAAATCTCAAAGATTATAAACACAAGGTAATAACACCAAATACAAATAAATAAATAGTGTGTGACGTGTCAGTAACAGTGTTGTTACCGAAACATCACACACTATTTAATTATTTAGATTTGGTCTTATTACCTTGTGTTTATAATCCAAATTGTGCCTTATTGTTATAACAATGGTATTAACATTGGAAAGAAATGGAAAAAATAACCTTAGGTTCAAGATAAGGGAAATTCACTATTCTTGGGTTCATTTTAACAGGAGTTTTCACTCAATTACACACTTGATAACAGTAACTATTTAAAACATGCTGTGGTAAAATTTCTCATTCAGTACTTTTGTCTGAATATGGTAACAACGCTGTTACCGAAACGTCACACACTATTTATATATTTGGATTTGGTCTTAATACCTTGTGTTTATAATCTATAATCCAAATTGTGCCTTATCACTATATCTCGGGTTCATTTTAACAGGGGTTTTACTGTAATTTATTAAAACCTCAAGTTTTAAGTTCAATTATTTTAACCAAGGTTAAATAGCAACATAAAAATCTTGTTCCCAAGAAATGATGTTGTTAGAACAGGTTTCCACTCTGTGTACATAATATTTTATATGGGTTTATTCTACTCTACTAAAGGCCTTCCTTCCATTTCTCAGAATGCCATACTCACTGTAGCTGAGGCATGATATTGGGATCTTGGGATGCTGGGGTCATGGGAGTCATAGGATTGGAGGCGTAGAGGCTAGGAACACTAGGGTAGGACGGGGTGGCATTGGGGGCATGGAGGGGCTGCACATACCCCACTGCTGTAGTATATCATATCTACATATCTACACTTGTTACAGTAGAACACACCTCACTGCTAGAGTACATCATATCTACACTTGTTATAGTAGAACACAATCTCACCAGACTTGAGTCTGGAAATCAAAGGCTGTTGTACTCTTGGGAGGACAGAACCGGTGCTTGTCCCTCCTGCTCTGTACCAGTCATGTGCAGCATTAGATTTCCATTCCTGCAGGCATTGGGTTTTGATGGTACGGAGGAGGTCTCTTTCATCTAGTTGGGTGGTAGATTCTCTGGCTTCAGGTAGGCCAAGAGCTCCAGCTTTTGCCAGAGAGTCTGCCAGCTCATTACCAGGAATTCCAATGTGAGCTGGAAGCCATTGCACTGTGACTGAGCTGTTGGCTGGGAGTCGGTTTACAGACTTAGCAATTCTCTTGAGGAGAGGTTCTTGACTGGAGAAGCAGCTTTGAAGGGTATAAATGGCTGCTCTTGAGACAGAGTAGATTATTATATTGCATGGTGAGTTGATGTTGATGTCTTTTAGAGCTGTTTCTATTGCAGAGAGTTCCGATTTATAAACTGAAAGGTGTCTAGGGTGGGAGAGGGAGATTTTTTCCTGGATCTTATCTTTGTAGATAGCAATTCCACTGCCAGACAGTCCAGTTTCAAGTTGGCTACCGTCAGTGTAAATTGGGATGTCGAATAGGGAGCTATTTTCCTCAATAATTTGGAGGCCAAGAGCTTTAAGTAATTCTGGCTGAGTTTCATGTTTGTGGAGATTGGCTGGTAGATGAGGGAAACAGATGAGTTTGTTGTGAGTTCTGTGTGGGGGATAGGAAGTTCTGTGTTTGGGATTAATTGGGATGTCTAAAAGATTAGAGTTGTGAGCCAGGTTGAGAGGAGTGGGGCGTTTTAGTCTTTGGTTTGGGACCCAATTTCTAATTTATTTATTTATGCTTATGAGGTGATACAGCAACGTATTTACATGAGAGCATAATGTAGCTGCAGTATTGTCTGTGAGGTCAAGAGACGTACGGACCTCTATTTGTGTAAGATGTTCTTTTGGAGAGTGAATCTTTTAGATTTTTTTTTTTTGCTTAACCCTAGTACACGTGATACAGGCCATGATAATCATGGTGGGTAGAAGTAGGCGACTGCTTTCACTGTAAGTGCACCACATGTCTACACATGTGAAAAGCAGTTCGACTTTGCACTTACAAATGTGCCAGAGCCCCGTTTGGTTACTTGCACTCGCTAGTGGGGTTGGACTTTTGCAAGAATTGGGGGCCATTGGAGCATTTTTTTTTTTAAACAGGAAAAAGTGTCCAATGCGGGAATTAAACCCGGGTCCTAGTGGTCGAAAACCAAAGGGTTTAACCAGCCTTCCACCGACCCCCACTCTTTTTTGTATAGAATTTTGAGAAGCAGATTTTTCTCCTTAGGTGCAGGGGAAGAAGTAAAGAGAGGCACCTCTCCCTTTATATGCCCCCACAACTTTATTTTGTATGACCAGGAGATGTCTTAATATATCCACCTAATCCCAGTACAATTTCATTTTTGTTCTATTTTTGACATTTTGGCAATCTCAGGCCCTTCTGGCCTAAATATCTATTTCATGATTATTTTTCAGGATGTCCCAAAGACTATCTTTTTTCATCATTGAGGTACAGCTTGCACCACAAGGAAAAATCACCAATTAGTTGATATATATTCTGAATAGTAACCATTACTTTTGTCTGAAGATGGTAACAACGTTGTTACCCAAACATCACACATTTATTTTGTTATGATCTTGTTACTTTAGGTTTCTAACCTGCACAAGATAATTGTATCTTTGATCGGGTATGCAGAGGAAATGAGGAACGCAACAAGCTGAAAGTATGACTTTATGAGGCTTATATATAGCCTAACAAAGCTTAATTCAGATGTCAAATATTATTGAAACACAAATGGAATAAACAGAATATGCAAAATTTACAAGTTATCTGACTAATTTGCATCTCCCAATGTTAAAACTAGGAATGAAGACACTTGACCTTCTGAGACCAATATGGAGTTCCCAAGTTTATAAGGCCAAACTATTTTTATCATATTTGTATAGCAACATATTGGTCTCTTTTCACTTTTTTTTTTATAACAATTTTTTTTTTCTTAAAAAAAAAAAGGGGGGGGAGTAACCCATATTTTTGCCAAATTTTACCTCTGGCCATTCTAATTTTTCAACACACAATTATTTTTTTATTTTTCATCTGATCTGTTTCACATTTGCATTATTTTCTATTACTTTTTGATTAGAATAATTCTAAAAACAAGCATTTTTTTTCACTTACCAATTGGCCTATTTATTACATGCTTTAATTCAACAGAAAATTCTGATCCATCGGGATGTTGTCTTAAAGAAGTATTATTTTATATAAAAGGATATAAATTGATGATTGTACTTATTCATCAGTAGGTATTGAACCATTTCTAACTAAGTTTTTCATTGAGCATTATAGATTTTTATTTGGTTCTAAGAGTCCTTATACATTATCAATTTTTCAAAGTTACATCTTGGAAAGTTGTCTTATCTGTGAGGGTGAAATGATATTCCATGATGGCAGATGACCAAATTCATATTTAAATTATAAAAATGAAGGTCGCCTCTCCCAGTAAAAAAAAAAAAAAGATGCGAAAACTAGGTGCCATCTATTCAACGTCTCTGCAAACTAGCGGACTCTGGTTGATGAAACCAAGAGGCAAACTGAGAAGCATCCACCTAGAGACCATGGTTTCGGGATAATGGCCCTCTTTAGTCCAGGGCGGGCTTTATTCCATGAGATCTACAAGGAATATAATGGAATATTCACAATCTACCAAATAAGTGTTTAGCTGACAAAGTGGCTGGGCCAAATCTATGGCCAAAATATAGATGGAAATTCTGCTGGATTGAAATTGATCTATAAAAGCAAAAGTCGCCTCTCCTGTCAAAATAGATGTCAAAACTAGATGCTATAGTTTGACAGGAGAGATGGCCTTTACTTTTATAGATCAATTGCCTACCGGCAAAATTGACACTAAGCGGCATCAATTGACTATCTCCTCAAACTAGCAAATTGGCAATACATTTCCCTCCTATCTCTTAAAAATATATATATAATATATATATACTAGCGGATGTACCCGGCTTCGCCCAGGTTTTTTCTCGAGGGAATGTTTGTAGTCTAGTAATAAGAAAATATACTACACCTAAAAACTATCAGAGAAAAGAGAAACCACGGAAGGTGAACAGAAAAATGCTTACAATGGATGTTATGTTTACGATATCAAGTTAAATAAAAACAAAGATAAAATTTGCATATGTTGGTCACTATAAATTTGTATATTTGTTAGGTGAAATTAGAAACATGATAAAACAATTGGGTATTTAAAAACAAATGTAGAAATAAAAGTTGAAGTATAATAAACAATGTTAAAGATTAGTTTTAATTATTAATCAAGATTGTGTGTGAATATGTGAGAAAGATGTAATATGGTTGTTGTTTTCTTGGCCGACTGTTTTACATATGGTGTTATCTTAAAATTGCTTGTTTTGAATATTTTTTAGATTGAGATTATTAGCTAGTATGTAAAAAAATTAACTCTGTTGATTTTTTTTGTATTTAATCGATAACAGCGAAGTTACGCATGTTAATGTTAGGAAATATATTTTGATGTTAAGCAAAACCTGCTCCATCTCGTTTTACATAAATGTTGAAAATTTGGTTGAAATTGATGCATTGTAACGAAAGTTTTTAGTGATGTCCACTTATGAAATTTCCATTTTATTAATATAGATATAATATATACAAAAATATACAAATCAAACAACAGTCATTCCATTTTTCTTATTCCCTAAATACAATAAACTGTTCATAATTACTTCTTCAAATCAATTCAATTATGTAAATTCTTATGTCCTGTATTTACATAAATTCCTATTTAAAATTGCTATATAATCTCTCCATTGCCTTATTTATACATTTTATTTAGATGAATAAGGGCTTGTCCGAAAGCTTCCTCTAATTAAATAAGTAAAAAGAGTTGCGCCATCTTATGATTTTTATGTAATTTGAGAAGTGCCACCTGGAGACTATAGTTTAGGGCTAATGGCCATCGCCAGGGTAGGATTCATCATTTCATGAGATCTGCACAGGATTCAAGAAATTATCAGAATTTGCCAAAGATATGTTTAGCTGGCAAAATGGTTAGACCAAATCTGGCCTAAATATGGATAGAAACTTTCCTGGCATGAAAACTGGTGTTGTGTCACTGTGTCTGTTGGTTTGCAGAGACAGTCAAAAGGTGGCGCTTAGGTTCAGTGTTTGTTTTTGACTGGAAGAGGTGACCTTTCTTTTAACAGATCCAAAATCCTCAGGGCTATATTTTCCATCAATATATAGCAGAATGAGAGATACTTATACTAGAACAACACCTCTCTACAATGGACAGTTTTCATCACCCAAATGACAATTTTTACTATTCAGTAAATCTCCGGTATGAGAAATCATTTCCAAATTCTTTCTTATATTTACTTGGCTCTGCAATTAGGCATCCTTCAACAAGAGTTTCTACTGAATTTTTATATGCCAGACCTGATAGTCCCCAAATATATGTAACATTGAAAGTTGAAGATGATGGGCAAATGTGTCCAGCATCAACAGCAGTTGTCTGGTTAATATGATCATGCATCTAATGTTTGAGAAATGAAACCATTAAAGCATGAATGTTCCTTTTCAAATATAACAAACTCTCTACTGTCCTTACTGCAATGGAAAAAAATATTAGGAGGGCTTGAATCATCAGTGGTGAACCCTCCCAGTGATTTCACCAATTTAACGTACCTGACTGATTCTTATAGCTCTAATACTGCAATGGCCGCAGCCTTGCAGAAAATTGACTTAGACCCAGAGCAGCAACTTTACACACCCAAGATAGTGGATATTGCTGCTGCTGTGATGGAGATGCATGGAGACATCTGAGACTCTTCGTTAGACACGACAACAACAACAACTGTATTGGATGATTCTGCTTATACATTAGAACCTCCCTGTAAAGGACACCTAATATCAGAGCCAAAGTGTCCTTTAGGGAAAGGTGTCCTCTTACTGGAGAGTTGCTTAATTGTAAAAATGGTCATTTTGCAAATGAAATCTGTCCTTTGTAGAGAGGTGTCCGCTAAGGGGTGGTTCTACCGTATATGCGACAATAAAGGATGGAATCATTGATATGTTATTCAAGAAAACTATGGAAATAAGCTTTTATGACAGTAAATTTACATATAAATATTTGCATTGAGGGCAATGCTCTTTCAATAACAAAAAGGACAAGGCCAGATAGGCATAAATTAATTATAAGGCAATAAAGTGTCATCTATATATAAGATTTAAATATAAGAAATAAATCATTAGAGCAGCGAATGTTTCTTTTAAAAAATAAAAACTTTCTACTGGTCTTACTGCAATATTTATTGCTAAAATACATTACTGCATGAGTTTTGAAAATAAAATGACAACTGCATTAGATGGGTCAACTGATTCTCAACTGAAGATAACCTTACCCAAATGAACAAATAGTAAACAGTAGAAATAAGGTTTATTAAACTTAAATTATTATTAATATATCATATTTCTTTAAAGGCTAAAAATAAATAACAACAAAACCAAAACCTTGTTTACAACAGAGTAATCCGTGAGTTGCATTTAAAAAAATTGATTTGATAATTCTAAAAGAACTCTAAAGAAGTTAAAAATAACTTAAAAACTGTATTTATTGTGAAACACATCAGTACCCCGGACATTCTGCCATATTTCACCTGAAATCAGATAGCAATATATTGACCTCCAAATTACAAATCTATAGTTTTTCTTCTTTATTATTATTGCAGTAGAACCTCCCGCTAGTGGACACCTCTCTACAAAGGAGAGTTTTCATCACCAATACAGTAGAACAACCTCCATGAGAGGACATTCGCGCTAGAGGACACCTCTCTACAAAGGAGAGTTTTCATCACCAATACAGTAGAACAACCTCCATGAGAGGACACTCGTGCTAGAGGACACCTCTCTACAAAGGAGAGTTTTCATCACCAATACAGTAGAACAACCTCCATGAGAGGACACTCACGCTAGAGGACACCTCTCTACAAAGGAGAGTTTTCATTTGCAAAATTACCATTTTTACTATTTTGATACTCTCTGGTAAGAGGACACCTCTCCCTAAAGGACACTTTAGCTCTGCAATTAGGTGTTGTGCTTTACAGGGAGGTAGTTCTGCTGTAATATATTTTTCCCAAGTACACGTGGCACTGGCTATGATAATCAGATAATCATGGTAGGTAGTAAGTAACTGCTTTTACTGCGAGTGCAACACATTGTAGAAAGCAGTTTGACTTTTACACTTATAAGTGTTAAAAATAATGAACGCATATCCTGACCAGGAGCACATGTGCTTTTTAGATGGCAGAGCGCCATCAAGTGGAACAGAAATCAACTAAACATTGATTTAGCCTGTTCCCTGATATTTAACCAACCCATTTTCTTGATAAATCAAGAAAAGCCATCCACGAATGTGTTTCACGCTGTTTTGGCGCTCGTCATATTATTAATATCAACAACACCTGACCATTTTATTCTTTTCTATTATTTTTTCACACTTATAAGTGTGTTAAAGACCCATTTTGGGGACTCGTACTCACTGGTGGGGTTGGACTTTTGCAAGAATGGGGGAAGAGAGAGAGAGAGAGGGGCGCAGCAATTGAAAAAAAAAAGTTTTTCCATAAAAAGATGTCCAATACAGGAGTTGATCCCAGGTCAATCAAGAATCAACCGATACTTTGTCCAGGTCGGACTGGGCCAAGCCATCGCGGACCCCGTCATCCCCTGGAGGAGGACTCTATCGCAGTGGGGACCTGGCTGATTGTATATAGTTCTCTTGATCTTTTTCATGTAAATATTGATTAAGAAGTCAATAAAAGTGTTCTAATTGTCCCAGGTCGTTGCTGTCGGGAATTGACGACTACTCCACCAACTCCGTACATTAAACACTCAGTGATCAGTTTTTTTGTGATTGGAAGGTGTACCAGGATTGGAAATTCATCAAAGACTTTAGATACAGTACAAGAACAGTGTGCTTGTCTCAACAGAGTATTTATCAATGAATTGAAAAAATGTTTAAATGGCTGTATGAGTGTTAAGAAAGACAAAAATGCTGGACCACATTCACTGCTATAGATAAGGAAAACATACACAAAGCTTTATTAGGACCATCGGTCTTATACAGATTCACCACAAGAAGAAAGGAAGAATAGATGGAGCTCTTGTACTCCAGGCAGCGCAGAACCCAACAACAGCCTCATAGATAAGGAAAACATTGAACGTACATGTGACTTGGTTCTCTTTTAGACAGACTAATACCTATTGATAAAGTATTTGAAATTTTGTCATGGTTCTGATTGCAGAACTACAGACTACAACAGAATCTGGTTTCATAAAGTTTGTGCAAGATAGGTCCCAAAACAACTCACACAGTTACATAAATAACAGCGCTTGGACATTTGCCAAAAGAATTTGGATCAATATGGTAATAATTTTAACATCTTCTTAAACAGAATTCACAATGGTGATACAAGAAAATAAGATCTCCAAATAATTTAATAGTGTGTTTGTTTTTTTCATTTCCTCTTTTATTTCCATCCTTTTATCCATCTATTGATGTTTCGGTAACAGCGTTGTTATCATCATCAGACAAAAGAATTAATAAGAAAAAAATATCACAGCTCACTGGGGATGAAACATGGATCCATCATTACAAGCCGGAGAGTAAACAACAGAGTATGGATTGGAAACATACAAATTCGCCCTTCAAGAAAAAGTTCAAAAGCCGACCATCCACAGGAAAACTTATGCTTACAGTTTTTTGGGCCTCACAAGACGTAGTACAGGAACATTATCAGCAAACAACAACAACAGTGAGCGTTACAGTAAGATGTTTACTGACAAGTTGAAGTCTGCAATTCAAAGCAAACTCCGAGGACAGCTGTCAAAAGATGTGTTGTTACACGACATTGCCCGTTCACATACTGATGCCCATACTGTTGGATGGCTTCAGAAACTCAACTAGGGGGTCGGTGGAAAGCTGGTTAAACCGTTTGGTTTTCGACCACTACGACCCGGGTTCGATTCCCGCATTGGACACTTTTTTCTGTTTTAAAAAAAAAATGCTCCAATGGTCCCCGATTCTTGCAAAAGTCCAACCTCAACAGCGAGTGCAAGTAACCAAACGGGGCTCTGGCACATTTGTAAGTGCAAAGTCGAACTGCTTTTCACATGTGTAGACATGTGGTGCGCTTACAGTAAAAGCAGTCGCTAACTACCCACCATGATTATCATGGCTTGTACCACGTGTACTAGGGATATGCAAAAAAAAAAAAGAAACTCAACTTTAAAGTACTAGCTCATCCTTCGTATAGCCCTGACTATTATGTATTGACAACAGAGTATTGTTGTCATTGACTTGTTGTGTAGTTATTTATCATCATCATCATCATCATACATGTGTGTATATAAGCGAGACCAAATAAAGAACTATCATCTTGTGTCACCTGCTTGTCTCTCCTGGCCTGACCTTGCTCCAACGGATTTCCACTTGTTTATCCACTCAAAGAGACATTAAAGGGCCATAGATTTACTTCAGATAAAGCAGTGAAAGAAGCTGTGCATTCCTGGCTTACAGCTCAACCAAAAATTTTCTTTTATGAGGGTTTCAGGAAGCTTTTTCAACGATAAAGTGCATTGAAAAGCAAGAAAACTATGTTGAAAAATAATTTATATGCAAGTTTCCTATTTGTATTACAATAAATTTTAACCATATTGCGAAGATAATAGTTGACATACCTTCGTATTTGAAGGAAAAAAATAAGCATGAATATAATGTTTTTGATTACCTTTTTGATGGAGAATTTGTATAGATTGAAAAGCTATAGCTGTAGCTATAATCTATAGTCCAAATTGTGCTTTATCATATAGAATGAAAAGTTCAAGTTAGTTATGGTTTTTCAAAATGAAAATGTCACCTCTTTTGTATAATAATTTGTGAATAACAATAATATATTTTATTAAGTAAAGTTGATATTTATTTGAGAATAATTGTGAAGTCATTTAATAAATGATTTTAAAAAAAGGGAAAATATTCCTGTCATTTATAAAATGTATTCAAGAGTTTACCTGTATTGACATTCCTTAATCAAGGCTTTATTTGTATATATATATATATCATGTTTAGTAGTATATTTACATATTGTTAATGTGCTAAAATTCTTTAAAATATATTAAAATAATTGAAGTAAAATGACTTACTGTTGTTTGTGTTGCTGGAATTAAAGATTGTAAAGGTGATTGTGAAGGAAATTGCTGAATAACACTAACTGACGATGGAGTTTTCTGTTGGGCAAGTTGCTCAGTGTGTTGAGGAGAATCATGTTGCTGTGGTTGAAGGGGAGATGGCTGTACTAGCCTCTGTAACATTTGTTTATGTTGTTCCTCAACAGGGTCGGGCGCACCAGATATTGAAAGTGGTGCCCCTAAATTAATGAAAGATGAACTTGACATATCCATCTTGATATTTTGGTTTAAATAACTGATTTCTGACGTTTCTATACTTTAAAAACTTGAAATTTTAAATGTAAACAAAACAAAAATAGGGAGATGTATTAAATTGAAAAGTGTTGTGGTCAAAATGCATTTGAAAAACATATGAATGATTTTTATTGATTATAGATAAATTTTCTAGAGTTTTCTGAATGCATTTTTTTGAAAGTATTTTTTAATTTAAAAAAGTAACTCGCGCATAAGCGGATTTAAATATATGTATATGATTTATAATGTTTTGAAAAATATATATAATTTATTCCTTTTTTTGGTTTTGCATTTTGTTGTATGTTTTTCTAATGAAACAAATATATACAAAAAGGTTGTTAATGTGAATTTCATCATTTACTCGATAAACTTTCAGAATCGCATCACATATCTCGAAGACATATCTGTAAACAGCTCGAAAATGAGTGGTGAAGAATTAAGTTTATATATGAAGATATTTAAGTATGATTCTATCAACAATCTTAATTTTCAAATAACCTGTTTTAAAATGTTGAAATACAGAATAAAATCTTGAATTCGAATAACTATAATTCCTATTTTGTAAAACTACGACCTAATTACATAAGTAGAGTACAAATTAATTTGGTAATCTACAAAAGTTCTAAACTTGTAAGGACAACTCGTGACCTCTGTACAATAGTATGCCACGATTCACCCAGAACGCCACTTAAACTCATCATGTTCCACCCATCTCCCTATAAGCTGCAAGGCTCTGGTGATTGTTAGGCCTAGAAGCAGCCTGAAGCCTTTAGCCTTGACAGCACTAAGCATGAGTCTGAGATGAACTCAGTCATCCCTTCCCTATAGTTGAGCCACATGACCTATGGTGGTCGGCTTGACCCCACTAGCACCAAACCAGACTCCAACACACTGTATCTTCATGGTAAGCCACAGATCCATTGTGGATGATAACATCATCATCTTCAGGCGGAACACCAGCTCCACCTAGAACCTTAAGCCCTTTTCAAGCGGACATTTGATCCCACTATGTTTATTAATATTTTTAATTAAAAAAATAAATGCACCTTTAATCATAATTATTTTTATTGTCGATTTTTTTCTTTAATATATTAAAATTTTGTATTTTTTAAAAAATATATTTTACTTCACAGAGAAATAAGGGTGATGATAACTATGGGGTGAGTTTAGCAACACTGGGGCAAATACATGGTTTTATTTAGGATTTTTATGAGAAGGTAGGGCATGAAAACATAACAAGCGGGAGCTGCGAGCTGACCTGGCTGTGCGGCTCTGTCCGCTCTTTCCATCCTAGATATTGTTTGCTAGATCAAGCTAGGTGGGGCGGGATGAGTGACTTCTTTGACAAACATTTTTTCGTTGCTATAGTCATTTATGTTTATTTTTTATTTACAAACCATTTTAATCTTCCCTTTAAGTATTGTGTATATTTGATTATATAAATGAAATCTTTTTTTTTTCCTGCCTTATATTATTTTGTGTGTAAATTGAAAGGTTTTTACTAGTTTCTAAATAAAATCTGTTTATATAAAAATGAGTGGATAATTCCCCATTTAAGACTTTTCGGTGCAGCTTTTTAGGTATCTACATGTGCCATAGATTAATAAATTTGTGGTTCCTCCCCTACAGCCACTGGCGCTTGCCTTTTTAGACACATAAAGCGATTTGTAAATAGTTTTAAAAGTAACAGTAACTGAAAAAAACTATAATTTCTTATTACAAATTCATACTAATTTGAATGTCCATATTTTTTTATCGAAAATGAAAATTCTGGATTACCTTTCAGAATGAAGACTGGGGAGCCAGTTGAAGATGAACCACACTATTTGCTCAGCCAGTGATGAGCCATACTACTTCTCAGATGGTGCACGTTGGATCTGTGAAGATGAAACAAGGACAGAAACTTCGAGGGTATCCCTATGTAAAACTCCCATTTATCTTTCCATATATTTAAACAAAGTATTATTCATGAATATGTTGGGTCAGATTTTCAACCAAACAGACCCAACAAAGATGTAAACATTTACATCATATAAATATATACGCAGTGTCTCGCCAAAGTGTTTGTTGCCTAGGTGGAGAACTCCCAACGATGGCCGACGATGCTCTAAAGACCCAAAGCCCACTGCGGAAGGGCCGAGACGAAGGATGTACAAAGAGCACATGTACAAATAAAACTAGACACTTGAGGACACCAGACTTCCATGCCGAAAGCTGATGCCTGGTGGGGAGGAAGACACGGGTGACATCCAGCTGGGAGCTGCTGTACCATATGTACATATATCCCCCTCATTTTAGTTAGAGGTGACCAAAGGAAAACAATTTGTCATATAAACATTAAATCAATAACCTTTTTTTTTAAATACTCGGGATATATATATTATTTAATTTACTAAAGGAATTTAATTTGTTTTTTCAATATACAATTTTTTTTTCTTTCGCGCGGCAACACGGTAAATTGGAGGCGTGGTCATGATCACGTGCGTGTTTGCTTTCGACGAATGAAAATGCCAGCCAATAGAAACTTTGGCGTGAGGAGCGAATGAAAATGAAGAGAGGCAAGGATAAAAGGAGGTTTTCTTGACTAAATCGGGGGAGATACACAGAGTCGCTCAGTGACAGGAGAGATTCAGCCAGTCGAGACGTAGAGGAGACCAGACCTTGCCGCCGCTTTCGAGAGAAGGTAAGCTCCTCGCCATTATGGCCTAGCCCCCCCTTTATTTTTCGAGCAGAAGCTAATCTATTTAGATTTTGAATGGGCCCTAAAGGGCTTTAGGTAACTTAAAAGGAATGTTAGGGTTCGTATATTTTGTCCCGCTAGAATAGATGGAGATCAAGTTTTTCCCCTTTATAAAGACGAATTTGTAACCTTATGTCACCTCTACCTAGATCATTATGTAAATAGCATGTCTCGCCAGTATGAAATGTCCCCAAAATTTTGCCTAATCCGAATAAATATCTAGTATACAACTTATATGGAGAGTTTTGTTTCCCCTCATACATTTTTTTCATTCTTTTGTTTTATGGTACTACCCCCCCCCCCCCCCCCCCACATCTTATTATAACAAATTGTACTGTAATATAGAGCTTCCGGCTCTAATGGAATAGAGTTGTGTATCGTACCGTATTGTGATACTTACAGCGGTAAATACGATTCTACCCGCTTTGAGGGTATCTCTTTGTCAGGTTTCAGTAACATGTATTTTTATATGTGGAATTTACCCTTCTTTCACTGTTTAAAGTGAAATATTGTATGGTTCTTACCTATTTGGAGGGAATACTACTAATAAAATTAAGCCTTCCAATAAATTGCTGACCACATGTACTGTCGAAAGTGCCTGTCATGTCCTCAGTGATTAAATAGGCCAGTTCTCCTGCCTGTGTTTAAGTGTGTTTTTTTATCATACTTACTATATATTATTCGTTGATTTAATCTTAGTAAAGACCCATCTTGCCTTATCACTCATTGGTTTTGATCCCCTCATGATGTTATTGAAACCCTTTTTGTTTTAAAAATATTACAAATGTCATTGTCAATAGTATAAGTCTATAGTCTTGCTTGTTTTATAGCTTATTTTGTTAGATTTTGGTATAATCTTTACAAGCAGGGTGCCTTCCATATATGCCCAGATAGTAATCTAATTGAATGTCTTTTGTTGGATCTTTGTTATAAAAAATCGGGATTAAAAGGATACCTGCATGTTTAATCAGATTTTTCTACCAATAAAATCTGAACCTGGTACTTCATGATATCTAATTTGAAATATTGATTTCAACTTATTATACTCCAATAGAAATGTTAATTTGGTTTTATATTCGGGTTTATAGCTTCTAATAATAACATGTTCATCTTTATCTGAGATCCCCTAAATTCGTTGGATGATCTCAGAGAACGTGACACAAAAATGGGCGTGTCACGGACCCGAGTCCGCTGGTCTGTAGAGGCGGCCAATAGATGGCGATCAATTCTAGCGTCTGTTTTGATGGCAGAGCCGACCATTATTTCATAGATCATTTTAATTTAGTGTAGGAACGGGAATAATTCAATATTTCCCTCCTTTCTTCCTAAGTACACGTGAGCCCTAATTTAATGGGGAATGTCTCTACACATCTGTCCTAAACTTCCCACACTATATCCTTTGTGTATGAATCTATTTACAATTGATCTGTAGAAATTATAGAGATCTATTGCTATAATTTCCCTCTATGAAATAGTTCCCAGCGCCTTCAGTGGGTTGCTAAATCGCCAGAAGGTGTCTCTTATAGATTGTCCAATTTAATAATGATTTCATGGGTTGTCTGATGATGAGGGAAAATAGTAAGAAATAAGTCGTACCAGATTTCGCGAATAAAGTCGAGGGAGGACTTTATCCCAGAAGTCTCATAAAGGGATAGCTGAGCCCTCTTTGGGGGGCCCGCCATTATCTCTTTCGTGGAAGAAGAAGAGGGGGATGGACGTTGGAACTCCACATTCCATGGACCTTGTTAAGTCCGCGCGACACCCGACGTTCTATACATTCCAGGAAGGGATCCATCAACGGTCCTCCCCCGATCTGTGCCCCCTTTGGGGGGGTCCCTCTCACGCCTGGTATGGAAGCAAGTTTTCACTTAGAGTTGCGTAGTCCTCAAATCCTTTCTGTACCCTATATACATTATCTGATATTCTATCTTCTCAGGTATAACCTTAGCTGTTTAAATCCTATATTTGTCTATTTCTATGTCACACCTGTATATCTTAATAAGGAAATTTTACTAAGTCACATCTTACATGCTCCGTTCCCATTGGTCTAAAATCGGGAACGCGACATCTTCACCGCGTGAGGCGCTGCTTGCGAGCGAAAGGGCAGATTTGCAACGCAATTTGCAAATAACTCGAAGAATATTCGGGATAGAGACCTGAAATTTTCACTATAAGTTTTTCCAGATTCAACTCTATATACTGTTAAAATTTCAGCCAGATTAGTTATGTATTGTGGATGTGTATAGCCGACATAGGAACAAACACACATACATACATACATACACTGACTTTTATATATATAGGGATTTAATTGAATTTTAAAATACTTTTTGCCATACAATATTTTGAGTTCTTTGAATATATATCAAAAAAGCAACTTTATAGACAATTTTATTTAATTATAAGTCTAAATAACTTGTATTAGAATCATTTTTTTAGCAAAAAGGGTTAGTGGATGTTTACAAGACTGGTAAAAAAAATAGTTCAGAGAGGAGACAGATTCAGAGATTAGAACATGGGGGATCGCGGCGAAAATATAAATTCAGACATCGTGTAGCATTTTTCTCTAAATCCCTGATAAAGTGGGCCAGAAGGGTTTGTGTAAATGAGATATAAACAGATTTAAAAAACTATTCATTCTCATGGTAATTGGGTAGGTACAGGATTTTTTAAATACAGGATGATACAAAAGTCTTGCACAATTTTAAAAATTAATAACTCCGCAAATATTTGCGCTAGAGCAATGCGGTAAACACCATTGTGTTCAGGATGCAATGGGAATTTTTATGGCAAAATGTGAAAAATTCGATATTCTTTTTAGTTACAATATTATTCGCTAGATGGCGCTCTACCAGAATCAAAGAGTCAGCGGCCAAATTGTTTGATATATTGTAAAATATAACTGATCGACACGTATTTTAATACCAGGAAAGAACCCTAATAATATCAAATGATGAATTAATAAAACACCACTTCGTCAAAAGTAGAAGAATTTGTTGACGATTTTTAAATACAATCAGAGATATGTAAAATAGGTATATGCAAATTAAAACATGTAGAAAAAAATGATATTGTAGTTTGCTGGAATCCTCTGAACGATTTGAATTTCGAAGATAATAAATTTCTAATTTTTTAATTCAACTCTTTCTCAGTATCGATTACACAGGTCTACAAAATTTTAAAGAGTTTTTGATGTTTGAGAATTTGAAATGCTTTTTTGGTAATCAAATGGCGCTGATTCCGTATCTGCTCTTAGTTTTTCTGTATGTCATCAAAATCTATAGATAATGACTATAAAGTGTATTTCACCAAAATAATATTTTCATAAAGAAAACTGCCAAGTCATCATGATTGCTTCATAATTTTTATAAACATCACATCTCAAAGTTCTTCTAAAACATACGCCATTAACTTCATATAAAAATAAAATTTTAAAAATTAAAATAAATAAATCACTTCCAAACATTATACCATCACTTCTAATTTGAAATTGTCAAAAATTAAATAATTATTTGATTTTTTTTAGTGAAAATTGTTGTATTTTATTTTTGAATACTCTGTGTGAAAGCTAGATTTGGAATAGGAACTAACCTATAAGTTTTGGTTTTGGCTTTTCGGTGTTTGTTTTTGTTTGCTTTCTTGTCTTGCTAAATGCAATAAATAATTCTTTTGTTGCTTTAAAGAGAGTTGTAATTATTTAAAATACTACAATTTATGGTAGCAGACCGCGGTTCAATTTAAAACTTGAGAAAAAGCGAAAATATTTTATCAGAAGTTTGATACGTTTTATTCTAATCGGTAAACAAAGATCTCTTCTGCATCAAGGTATGTAAATTTTGAAATATATTTCAATAGAATTTGAATTATATTGATAAAAGAAAGTTTTAAATAGAAGGATTTAAGAAAAAAAACATTTTTGAATTATAAACTACCTTTAAACTATATTGTTTAATTTTTAAAAGTTGAAAAACATGGCTAAAATGGATTGCAATTTTTCGCCAACGACAAAAATTGAACCTTTAACAGGAACAAATTATCCTATTTGGGCTTTAAAAGTCGGAGCACTTTTACGTGGAAAGAAATTATTTAAATGCGTAATTTTGGATCCCGAGCCTGATATAAAAGATGAAGTCGCTTGGCAAATATGGAGTGAAAAGAATGAAGAAGCCTTTGGAATTATAGTTACAACTCTATCAGATGAACAAGCAGGAATGTTTCTAGATGAAACTAAAGCAAAGAAAGTATGGGATGAATTAAAGAAAATCTACACGGGCAACCTAGAAGATAAGATCATTGATATTGGACTTGAACTTGAGAATATCAAGATGAAAAATAATGAATCCATAAATGAATATATGGCTAGAGCCAAAAATATTGCCTCTCAAAGTTCTTCACTCGGACACCAAATATCCCAAAGAGAACTAGCGTTTCATATTGTGCGAGGTATCCATCCAAGATTGGAAAAGATCGCTGTTGTACTGAGAACTAGAAGAGACTTAACTCTTGATGAAATTCGGCAGTCACTTAGAGAGGAAGAGAATCGAATGAATTCTAAGATGAATGGGAGTCATTCTGATGAAAATGAACAGGCTTACAGAAGTAAAGACAGAAGAAATCACTATCAACAGAATCGACAAAAGGAGTGTTTTGTTTGCCATAAAAAAGGACATTTAGCTAAAGATTGCTGGTTCAAAAATAAGCGAACTCAAGAACAACATGGGAAAAGAAATGCAAATTCAAATACGAACTATAACAAACAAAATTTCAGAAATAATGCGAATACCGTCTCAAGCAAGCCTGCGGAACCAACTTTCAATACCAGCACAGATCGAGTTTTTGAAAACTCCTCAAATAATTATAGTCAGATACAAACCTGGTGTCTTGACTCAGGGTGTACTACGCACTTATCCCCACACTTGGACTGGATGGAAAATGTAATGCCTTATGAAAGTGAGATAAATTTGGCAGAAGAAGGTAAAGTTACACATGCTACAGCTAAAGGTGATATCAAGGTTTCTACTTGTACCGAAAACGGAATTGAGAATGTTCAAATTAAAGGAGTTCTGCATGTACCTAACTTAAGGTCTAATCTTTTATCAATATACGAATTAACTAACAAAGGAAATACTGTAATTTTCAATAGAGATGGAGCAAAGATTTACAATGAACAGGATGATTTAATTGCAGAGGCTCAAATCCAGGATAGGATGTATGTAATGGAAACAAGGTCCAGAGATGAATACTCGGAAAAGACGGAGAATGTCATGACCACAAAAGATGATTTCTCAAATGACAATATCAGCTTGTGGCATAGAAGACTGAATCATTTGAACGAAGCGTACATGAAAGAGATAATTCAACGGAATGTGGTATTGGGGTTAAATGTTAAAATTGAGAACTTGCCAGAATGTGAAGCTTGTATAATGGGGAAATTGACTCGACAACCTTATCATCCCGTTACCACCAACTGTACAACCAAACCCCTTGAATTGGTGCATATGGATTAGTGTGGTCCAATGCCATACCAATCTCTAGGTGGATCAAAATACTTTTTTGTTCTGGTTGATGACTTCAGCCGAAGAACCTTTGTCTACTTTCTGAAAACAAAGATGAAACTTTGGGGAAGTTTGAAGAATTTAAGGCAAGAGTGGAAAATGAGCTAAACCTGAAAATAAAGGATGTGCGAACTGATAATGGCACAGAGTTTACTAATCACAGATTCAAGAATTTCTTAATTAAAAATGGAATACACCACCAACTCTCCACCACCTACTCGCCACAAAGTAACGGAGTTGCGGAGAGAGTAAACCGAAACCTAATTGAAACAGCAAGGACATTATTGTTTGATTCAGGATTACCCTTGGCTTTCTGGGCGGAGGCAGTCGCTACTGCATCATATGTCAAAAACTGTACTCCACATAGGTCAATCAAGCTTGATACACCAATGGAGAAATGGAAAGGAAGAAAACCCTCCATTCGACATTTCAGAATATTCGGTTGTTTGGCGTTTTGGCCCATTACACAACAACATAGAAGTAAATTTATGCCTAAAAGTCGAAAAGGTATTTTTGTAGGCTATTCTCTGAAAAGAAAGGCTTATCGAGTGTATGACATAATCACTAAGAAAATAGAAGAAGTAAGATCAGTAAAATTTGTCGAAAATGAGAAAGGAATTGATTATGCAAAAAATCTTCAAGAAGACACAAATTACGACCATTTTTCATATAAAAAGGAAGAGGAAGATGATATTGAAATCGACCACCGGACGCGTCCAGAAACCTCAGAACTGAATGAAGAAACGATTCCCACGCTAGACGAACCTAACGAGGAAAGAATTGTAAGGTCAGGTCGCAAAAAGGGAGATACTCAAAAAGTTTTAGAGGAAAAACACAGAGCAAAACTGAGAGAAGAAGAAATGAAATTGCTTGAACAAGGCGTTCGACGTTCGCAAAGAATAAAAGAAAGAAATAACGTGAATTATATATTAGAACCAGAAGAACGTATTCCCGAAAATTATGAGGAGGCGATTAACTGCGAGAATAAATATGAATGGCTCGAAGCAATGAAAAAGAAGAACTTTACTCTATTGACAAACATAAAGTATGGACTCTCGTTCAAAGAGAAAAGAATATGAAGATCATAAACTGCAAATGGATCTTTAGCATAAAGAGTACGCCTAGTGAAGGTGTTTATAGAAGAAAAGCTAGATTAGTTGCTATTGGTTGTAATCAAAAATATGGCGTAGAATATGAGGAATCTTTTTCACCAGTGATCAGAAAAGAAAGTCTTCGTGCAATTGTAGCCCTAGCAGCTCAGTTGAATTTGGTTATAACATCATATGATGTGAAGACCGCTTACCTTTAAGGAGAATTGAAAGAAACTATTTTTATGAAACAGCCAGAAGGATTTGTTGAAAAAGGTGAAGGAAGACAAAGTTTGCAAATTGTTAAAAAGTATATATGGACTTCCACAATCGGGACATTGTTGGAATAAAAAGATCACACACACACAACGAGATACTGATACAACTGGGAATGGAAAGATCGCAATATGATCCATGTGTGTACACTTTTAGAAAAGGAAAGGAATATGGAATATTGGGTTTATACGTGGATGATCTAATAATAGCCGGAGCGGATAAAACCTTTAATGAAAAACTAGCATCAGAGATAGGAAGATTTGTTACTTTAAAAGAAAAAGGGGAGAATGAACCTTTCATTGGTATAGAGATAAAGAAAACAGAATATGGTTTTGATCCATCACAAGCCCATTATATCGATAAAATCTTGAAGAAATTTGCACTCGAAGAATGTAACATTGTACAAACTCCGGGAGATCGAGACCAAAGTTTTGATGATTGTCAAGACTCCAAACCAGTAGACAGGACATTGTATCAAGAGATGATCGGATCCCTGATGTATTTGGCAACCGGAACTCGTCCAGATATTTCTTTTAATGTGAGCAATTTTCCCGATTTTGCAATGATGCAAGAGAAGTACATTTAACAGGAGTTAAGAGAATATATAGATACCTGAAGGGCACCAGAGATAAAATGTTAAGATACAAGCCATCAGAAAATAGCATTCTTGTCAGCACAGATGCAAGCTGGTGTTCAACAAGTGACGCAAAGTCTTATCCCGGATACACAGTTAAACTGGGAAACAACCTGATCAGTTGGAGAAGCAAGAAACAAAGTTTGGTGGCTCTGTCTACATGCGAAGCCGAACTGATTTCGATATGCGAAGGGGTCTGCGAAGTAAAATGGATTAAAGGACTTTTAGAAGAATTATGTAAGGATATGCGAACTTTCCTACAACGCTTAAAACAGATAGTCAATCTGCTATCAAGTGGATTAAATCTGAAAAAATAACTTCCCGGACGAAACATATAAACCGAAAATTGTATTTTGTAAAAGATGCTGTGGAAGAAGGTACAATCGACCTTGAATTTGTTAGGAGTGACCAAATGGAAGCGGACCTATTAACAAAGAGTCTTCCCAAGGAGAAATTTAAAAACTGTATAAACTCTCTCGGGCTTGTTTGATAGAAGCTTCCACACAGGGGAGGGATTGTTGTATTTTATTTTTGAATACTCTGTGTGAAAGCTAGATTTGGAATAGGAACTAACCTATAAGTTTTGGTTTTGGCTTTTCGGTGTTTGTTTTTGTTTGCTTTCTTGTCTTGCTAAATGCAATAAATAATTCTTTTGTTGCTTTAAAGAGAGTTGTAATTATTTAAAATACTACAAAAATATATTTAATTAACACACAGATTAAATTTAATAAAAAATATTATTTCAAGCATCATTCATTTAAAAGCTATGCCATCAACTTTATGAAAATAAAAATTTAACACATTAATAAATTCACTTCCAGACATGGTTTCAAAAAGAAGATCCTGCAAAAACGACCCAAATATTTTCCGTTATACATGTGGCGAATATACTGTAAAAGTGCGAAGAAATGCAATAACAGAATTTGTAAAGCGGGCGTATTTCGCATATTTTGGTATAAAATTAGGAGACCAGGACAAGACATGGGCTCCACATAAGGTATGCAAAACGTGTGTCGAAACACTGTGCCTGTGGACAAAGGGTGAAAGGCAACTGACATTTGGGATTCCTATGGTTTGGCAAGAGCCAAAAATTCATGACAATGATTGTTACTTTTGCGTACAAGACTTGAAACACTTTAACAGGAATGGTAAGACAAAGCTTATATACAAAGACCTATATTCAGCTAGACTTCCAATACCACACAGCCCAAATAGACCCTTCCCAATGTTTTCATCCAGTGCTAATAATCCTCTTTATGCTGAATCAGAAGACCCCACACAAAAATATATCGAACTGGATGATTATGATAGTGAGAACTATGGAGAACAAGAATGTCCAAAACGTTTTTCACAACCATTTGACACGTGACCTGAGACTTTCAAAGCAAGATGCGGAACTGCTTGCATCAATATTAATTATTGAATCATCATTCAATCATTATTGAATATTAGGTAATGTAGTTTTTATATTAACACTTTGAGGACGGGCGATTCCACAGTTGCATAGGCAGGCAATAGGAGCTGCTGTGGTCTCACGTGATGTTTTACAGGTACATTAGGTCAGCTGACATCCCCCCAACCCACTGATGGATAGACAAGAAGGTATGGGACAAGATCCTGGTGGACGCGAATTCGTGTCGGCAGCTGGTGATTATATATTTAATTTTTGAAACCGGGGACGTGAATTTGCGTTCTTCGAGCTTGATGCAAAATCGGCAAGGACCGCGTCCCTCGGATCGAAAGGGTTAAATGAGATTGTATGCTACTGAAAAGTTATATATTTGCAAAATATTTTATTATTACAGAATTATCATAAGAACTAAAAACATGAATATCTCACACTATATATTGATTACATCACGCAACAACAACCAAGTCCTTGGTCAAAACCATATAAACATATTATATATTACATAGATCATCCCTCTTTTTTCGTCAGAATCGACGGGAAAGTCTTCACGTACAGTTCCCACCTTCCATCCTGGATTTATCTTTATGCGCTTATAAACCTCATTCCTGGGGATTGGAAATTCCACGACCATCGCATCCTTCCTTTGCCAGTCCATCAATAAATTCAATGCCCTCGATGAGATAGTGTCCTCTGACCCAAAATAGCGTCTGTCTATTCCCCTCAGCATCTCCACAATTTCATGTTAAAGATGTGAGCTGATTTCTGAAATAACAAATACAACTTGTAAATATCCTGTACGCACTGGGGTTAAAAATAATCGACTCTAAACCAAATTAAAGACTCAAAGCCAAAGTTGATATTCAAAACATTTTTATATTTAATGTTCTATTGGAATGGTCAAACAGAAAATAATAAAATAGGCAATGAGAATGAAATGGGGAAATATACATAAAATTAACCTGTTAAAAAATATATTATGAGAAGTTACTTACCTTTTTTGATGCTTCAGTTGGAGGGCTGGAAATTTCTTCTACTAAAATTTTAAAACTACATTTTTAGACGATTTTCTTAGAACCTCTCCCCGATCTGTCTCTACTGCTGCCTTCCCTCTCTTCTTCTTATCGCCTTCCTCAAAATTTCCGCCAATTTTTTTAACAGAGTAAAAAAAAAAATTCTAAAATATTCCAACTGTTTTAAAATATAAAAAAAAATAATAAAAATTAGTATTAAAAATTATTATTCAAAGTATTATTTTAATAAACAAATATTATTTAAAAATATTTTTTAAAAAATAGCTGATTAGTTATTTAAAAAAAAGGAAATTTATTATAATATAATAAATTATATACATTAAAAATTAAGTAATAAAAGAAAGGTGAAGAGATGGGTTGGTTTGACAATGATGAATGCTCGACTTCGTTCTTGTCGAGACAGCTTCACCATTGTCCACCATTCATCTATTAGGCACTGTGGGTGAGCTTTGTGGAGGTCGCCGAAGTGGACTCTACAATCTGACCATGCTCCAGGCCAATGGATATCAGCGCAGACCTGCAATCCGAGTATTGAGTTCATTGGGAAACACATACTCTCTCATGTACTATTCTTTATAGCAACCAGTTCTACTGGAAACACCAGCTCACATCCCGGCTAACTATGGTGCTACCAGCTTCACATCCCGGCTAACTACGGTGCTACCAGCTCACATCCCGGCTAACTATGGTGCTACCAGCTTCCTATTTACTGTCTGAGAACACTCAGGGGTCAACAAACTGCAACTCGTGAGCCACATGCGGCTCTTTGGATGAGAAACTGCGGCTCTTTATATAGTTCCATACGTAAATATTATTTATGCTGTGTACTATTTATTTTTGGCAAAAAAAAAATATTGTGGCTCTTTAAAAACTCTGATATTTTTTAAATTGTAATTTTTGACTCTTCCGACTCAAAAGATTGCCGATCCCTGCACTGTCCCATTCAGCGACATCCTTATCGGGATCCTTCATCCAACCAATATCACCAGAACGATACACATTCGGTCTTCTATATGAAGCCAGATAATTTGTCCTAGTCTCTCTTCCTTAAGCTTTATAAAGACAGGAACCTGTAGGTACAGCACGCGCCAAAAACGGATTGAAGGCAGGGGTACGTCGAAACGCGGGAAAGATGGGCAAGGCCGCGAGGTAGCTGGCTGTAGCTAGAGCGGCAGGTTAGCAAAGTACTGGTTGATCCAGTTAGTGGCCACATATCACGGTTTCTGCTGCTGTTTAGCTTGATCTGCTTAGAGAAGTTGCCACTTCGATGTAATATTCTGTCAACATAAACGGGATTCTGAAATATAATTGAAAATACCCATTTCAAACATCGCACTTACACGCCACACTATAAATATTTGGCGTTAAATGAAGATACATTGCGCGCAATCTATAAGTAGAAATTGAAAATACTTCGAACTATTATGTATTATTGTAATAAATATTTTCATTTAAAATTTTTCTTCACAGAAATTCAAGATATTGGGGGAAAGGCATGGCTCATCAGTAGTGAAACCATCAGTTTAGTCCAGACCGCTGCTGTTGTATTGACTTGACCGGTGGTATAACAGCTGCAGTTGTTAGAAGTGGGATTCTGTGTGAAGGTATCGCTGAGTGAACTGTTTTTTAATCTGGAAAACATAATTTCTGATTTCTTACTCAGACTTTATAAATGGAACTCGTAAGACATTTCATCTTCTATGTATTGTGTATAAAAGAATGATATAAAGGAAGTTGTATATTTCTGTTCTTCAATGGTGGAGCCCAGAGAGTAAGTATGTGTAGCTAGAGAGAGGGAGGAGGCTGTGTGTTCCAGTTCCTCGGAGATGACTGTTCCACATGAACCTGAAAATTTCTCCGAAGTGAAGATTCTCACCCAGGTTAGCCAAGATGGATGTTGATGCCAAACTTGGATTTAATATCTCATGTTTCACGTCCAGGTCAAGCAAGTTACCGAATGTGTCCCGGGGTGGACGCCTGGTAAGTCACATTTTTTAACCTCTCATTGTTGCAACCTAAACCCCAGGGACCTGCTTCAACTTTCAACCTCTACCACCAAAACTTGTTCTATATTTCCAGGCCTGTGTCAGCTCTTTATTGAAACTAATGACCACTTACGTTATCAGGAGACGCTGAAGCCGCTGCCAGTTTGGCGTTCGTTCAGGTAGGAGCCGTTTCTGACTTCCTGCGTGCAGATACATGTCGAAATACGTTGTATTTCAAACTAATTGGTGAGCTAAACTCTCAAAGAAAAATTTAAAATTCTCCACGGCAAACACACAAATAAAAAAAATACAATATATACGAACGATATAAACCTAAATATTAACACACTTTCATGTTAGGAAATTAATTTAGTATATCAAATCCTTCTATGTGAAGTTCAACCTCCATATTACAATATGGTACCGAGGGTAAACCTCAAAGTGGATTAACAAAGAAAATTTCTTGATACAACAATATTGTTGGGTTGCTTTCTTTAATGATAAAGTGTATAATAATTACCTTTATGAATTTTAATAACACATATACATTATTCCAATATATTTTGTGGGAAATTGCAAAACGTGTTGGACCTTTAGACATCTGACCAAAGTGAAAAGCACATCAAATATGATATATTCAAACACAGAATTTGATTCCCAATGGGGTGTATATAGATCTCCATGTTATTTACCAACCATAAAAACAAATTTTGAATGTCTAGTTTGGCATAAAACAAAAAAAAATACAAAATGGTAAAATTGAAATGCATATGAAGTTTATTAAGACTAAAACTACCTGTAATTTGGGACAAAAGTAGATTATATGCAAGGTAAGGTCTAATACTTTATAAACAGCTCTTTCCTTCAAATTTCATTTTTATACAAGCGGGACCTCTACTTTAAAATTTACTGATGTATAAAAAATTATAACAAGAGAATTTTTTTTTCTTTGTTTGGAATACACTATGCATGGCGGGATTCGAAGGTTTACAAGATAACTCGACACACCATACAAAATTAAAATCGTATTAACTTACCATTGTGTCTTCTTTACATACCAATCTAGGCCCATCTCGATTCCTCGATTGCTTCATCTCAACTGACAAATTTTTAAAAAATTCGCGTCGCTCCAAAAATTTATCATCTTCTTTTTACAGAGTAAAAAGAAAAGTAATTTAATTTCGCAGAATATATTCGAAAATAAAATAAAAAATATTATTCTTTGGAGTAAAATAAATTTTAAATTAATAATAAAAAAATAATAAAATATAACAGGTCGATTCCTTGAGATTTTAATTTAGTAATTTCTTCTTAAAAAAATTTATATTGTTATCTTTAAAAAATATCTAATCTATCTAGAATATATATATAATTAATTTTATTCTTTGGAATAAAATAATTTTAGAATTTTCGAGATGGTAATAAAATTTTAGACCTTTCATCTTGCATATAAAGGGGATTGGTTATAAACATATATCACATATGTACAATCTGATATGTACATTCTGTACATTCTCCATCTAGGTCTTTTTGCAGCGGGCTTTGGGATACAAGCCCAGATCTGATTCAAGTTCTCCATTTCTTAATCCTCCTCATCGCTGTCCTTCTGTGGAGGTTTGGCCAGTTTGGAGAGGGTCAGTGCCATCTCCAACTGGGCGTCCTCCCCGGCTTTGGTCTTTGGAGCATCGTCCGCCATCTTCTCGGCCTTTCCTCGATGGGGAATTTTCCATCTGGACAACAAGCACTTCGGCGAGACACTGTACATATATGATGTAAAATGTTTACATCATTGTTGGGTCTGTTTTGTGAAAATGTGGCCCAACACAGATTATCTACCCCCCCTCTTATAATTTAGGGAGATACTTTCTGAGAGCCAACCATTAGTAGAATACCCCTCAGCCCTGAGGAACGATGTCTAGCTTTACCATGTACGCAAGACTGTGGTGTCTAGACTGCCACAGTCGAGTACGAGTAAGCATATGCGCCTCAAGTACGATAAGGGAGATCAGAGCGGGTGACAAACATTCGAAACTGATTCGCGCACAATGAGGGAAGTCTCCACGTGTCTAACTCATGTGTTTCAGGCGGTCCCATGTTCCCTGCCTTCTCGTGGTGGGACTGTTAAGAGGACTGCTGCTCGCCATGTTCCCTTATAGTACCCATCTTGTGTACCTATCTACAGTGCACGCCATGTGTACGCACGACACTATACTATATAAAAGAGCAGTGGCCCCCGAACAAAGAGAAAGAAGTGCCAAGTCACTCCTTCAATCATTAAACAATCATTAAACATTAAACAATCATGAAACCTAGGATATGTTTTCACGAGAATACCAACCTCTGTACTGTGCTTGCAGCCTAAATATTTCCACGTAAAGTTAGAATCCTCTCATTCAAGACTGTTTTTGCCTGATCTTCTCGAGAGGCTCAGCCCGTGTTCTAGTCATGTGCGTTCTTATGAGATATTGGCTGCAAGAGCGGTTGGCTGGGACTTTTGTTGTAGCTCGGATGCCAAATTTGTAGATCCTTCTGCAGTTGAGTGTGAAGAACAAGCTTCCATTTTCCTTCTATTGAAGATACCATGTCGCTTCTAAGAAGTGATGGCTCTATTTCCCGAAGTTCTCTCAGAATTTCAGTAAGGTCAGAGGATTTTAAAACTAAATGGGATTCAAATAGTGGAGTCAGTTTTTGAAAGCTTGTTTCGGTAAAGATTTCTTTGGTTTTTATATTTGGGGCTACTGATCTTGAGGCAAACTTTGCGCATAGGATTTATTTTTCCAATTCAAAAATATCAATATATTTTTTATAGATACATGTGATATCTTAGGACCTCTGGGACCAGTGTTACCTGATGCTAGACGAACCTCGATGTCACCTCTACCGTGCAGTCGTGGTGGAAGGCGACACAGCTGGGCCAAAGGTGAAATAAACAAACAGAGATTCCACTAAGAAGCGTCTGAACGTCAAGACGGAATGGGACGAGGAGGTTTCTGGTAGGAAAGGATTGATTTACCTCTATAGGAGCGGCCTACGCGGAGGACTGAAACGAAGACGGACTGATGACTGAGGCTTGGGGCCTCCTTTTTATAGGTTCCCGGGGTCCATGCAGGTCACTGCCCTTTTCTGACGTAAACAGGGGAGGGGGGAAGTTACATCATCCAGGAGGGCCACGACCTCGTAAAAATTGGACTGGGCTCGATAGGCCTACTTTCTTATTCTCACTTAGGCCTGATTAGTTTTAACCTCAATTTTCTCCTGTTATTCTCCATTTCTTCTATCTGTACAGTTGCTATACTTTATTAGAGTCTTACGCGGTACAGAATGATATTATGTGATGCTTTCTATTTGCAGTAAATAACAAGTTATATACAGTCACGTGGTGGAACATGTGGTAGTAGATATCTGGATTATTTACAACAATTCCATGGTCTTAAATCATCACATACATGTAATATCAAACAAATGCTACAGGTTTCTGGAGATGTGTTTATTTATCTTTATTAAACCTAATCTCGGCTTTCTTTGCCCGTCGACAGGAGTACATAGAAACATATGTGAAAGATATTTCCATGTACTCCTGTAAAAGGGCAGAGATGCCCGAAAGCTCGAGATTAGGTTTAATAAAGATAAATAAACACATCTCCAGAAACCTGTAGCATTTGTTTGATTAATATCCAGGAGATTTAAACCATGTACAGTAGAACTACCTCCCTGTAAAGGACGACACCTAATTGCAGAGTGTCATATTACCGGATAGTTGCTTAATAGTAAAAATGATAATTTTGCAAGTGAAAACTGTCCTTTAAAATACATTTGATTTTACTTATATTCTCGTTTCACTAATGGCATACTTGAACTATTTTTCTATAGTCGGAAAAATATTTTCGTGAAAAATATAAAATAAATGCACAATCTAAATACTTTTAAATATATATATAGGATATAAATAAATATAATAAGAAAAAATTGTTAAAATGGATTATAGTGGAGGTTTTTCCTCGTTGCTGTTACTTTTAATATAGCTGTTTCCAAATCTCTACATGTCCAAAAAGATGGACGTCTGTGATTGCTGATAACAACAAATGTATTCGTCTATGGCAGATGTAGAGATCTAAAGCTGCACCGGCTAGGGAAAAAATATTAAAGTAGGAATTAGCCTTTCCTTTTTGGCTAAATAGTTTTTATTTAGACTAATAAAATTCTTCAAAGTATACAGTATTATAAAGGCAAAATAAGTAATTTAAATCTTTTTGCTTTTTTATAATATTATTATATAATGAATTTATTTGAACCTAAGAACTTTTGAAATAAAAGAAATAGAATGAAAGGATAAATTAACATTATAACCTAGACCAAGCATGTCAAACTCAAATCCTAACACGGGCCAAATAAAAAAGTAATAAGATTATGTGGGCCGCAAAAAAAAAAAGAAAACGAGTAATTAAATTTTTATAGTAACATTTATGTAGGTTTATTTTAAAAAATACTAATAAGAAAAAAGAAAGTAAAGTTAATATTTTCTCCCTGATATTTGGCATCTCTTTTCTGCTACCATCTTTCCTACTTCGGGGGAAATCTTGTTCGCAGTGATTAATTTTAAAACTGACCCAAGGTGAACGTCAGTAATTCTCGATCTGATTGGAGACTTATTTCCTTTCATAAGTGAAAATAACTGCTCGCACCGATAAGTACTTCCAAACATGGACATAATTTCATATGCTAATTTTCGAGTGTTTTCAATTCTGGCTGGCAAATATTTGTAAAATTCAGAAACGCCAACTTCAATGAATTTTGCCTTTAAATCTGAATCGGACTGGATATCTATTACCTCCATTTGCATATGATTAGGTACTGATCCTATATTTATCGAGAAAATCGAAGAAAACAAAGTAAACTTGCCTTCCAAAGATTTGAAATTAGAAAACCTTGTTTCAAATTCATTTCTAAGACTTAAAATATTTTCCGCATATTTTTGATACAATGCAGTTTCACCTAAACTTGATTTGTACATGTTGCATGTCGGAAAGTGCATTAAATCTTCGTTTTTCAACTGCTTTTCCCAAAGAACTAGCTTACATTTGAATGCATTAACTTGGTCACACATGTTGGTAATGATCTGATCCTTTCCTTGCAGTTTCAAATTCAAATCCGACAAGTGTTTTGTTATGTCAACCATGAAGGAAAAATCTTGCAACCATACTTGATCAGAAAACAAAGTGATGTCTTGATTCTTGGTTATTAAAAACTGACATATTTCTTCTTTCAAGTCCCAAAATTGTTTGAGAACCTTGGAGGATGATAGCCAATGTACCTCGGTATAGTATGATAAACCTGAATATTCGCTTTCTAATTCAGTTAAGAACAGAGAGAACTGTCGCTGATTTAAACCTCGAGATCTTATGAAATTGATGAATTTTTTGATAGGTGTCAACACATTTTCCATTTTTATTACCTTCGTACATAATACTTCCTGATATATAATGCAATGCGTATGATGAATATTGGAACCATCAGAAATTTCACTTAGTTTTTTTCGCAGTAATGCTACGAAACCGTTGGTTTTTCCAGTCATTGAAGGAGCTCCATCTGTTGCTACAGAAGTCAATTTTGATTGAGGTAAATTGTATTTTTGCAGAAGATCATAAACGCAATTAAATATATCTTCTCCTGTAGTAGTGCCATGCATCGGTACTAGTTCCAATAATTCCTCAAAAATGTTGAAATCCGTGTCGCAAGCTCGAAAAAAAAACAGCTAACTGAGCTACGCCCCCAACGTCCGTACTCTCATCACAGGCAATGGAAAATGCTTCGAAACAAGAAGATTTTTCTTTTATCTGATCATTTAAATTTCTGGCCATATCAGTAACTCTTTCCACAACGGTATTTCGAGACAAAGATATTTCTTGAAACGTCTTCACACTTCTAAGACAAACAATTTCTGCAGCTTTAATTAAAAATTCCTTGATGAAATCACCTTCAGTAAAAGGTTTTGAGTGTTTGATGAATAATCAAGTCTCCCATAAATTACCGGCCACATACATTGCCGCGAGTGTCTGTGTTTCAGTGTTTTATAGATTGCCCAATTTAATAACGATTTCATGGGTTGTCTGATGAAATTGTATAATAGTGTCGCGGCTGTTTCCATCTTTAGACCATTGTTCTGACAATATTATATGCTCAATCCTTGCTTTAGCTCAACTCTTAATCAATTACAGAGTTTCCCCCCCCTTTTCTTTTTTATTTATTTTATTTATCCTGTTTGCACAAATTGCATTACATGTGATGATGTAAAGACATATGCCGATAGTGCATCACTGACAGCTGTGCTGCTATTATACAACATTAAGGTCTTGCTGCGGGTTATATACATGGGATTGTTGGCCTAAATTGCTATGTATATATATATACTTAAGTAAGGAGACTTTAATAAGTCACATCGTGTATCCTCCCTTTTCATCCATCCAAACCGGGAACCCATCAATGGCGCCCAACGTGGGGCTCGAATTTAGTATATGTTTCTTCCCCTATACTTTAGAAATATATACCTAATGAAAAGCCATACTATTTTTAAGTATTGGTGAAGTAGTCCACGCATCCTGAGATTAACAGTCTATTATAAATCGTGAATTTTAATTTATGCTTTCCGTTTCACTGGCATTTTATCAGGCAATGAAAGTTATGTTGAGGCGGTGTATACCGCATCTCTCGCCGCTGTCTTTTACGATTCACATTGTTTGTGGCAAAACCTTAATATTATCATTGATTTCTGATATCAAAGTAAAACGTCTATGGGGATGAGTATCTTTTATTCTGGTCTTCTCGAGCTTTCGAGCTTGTCCGCCCTTCTACAGGAGAAACATATACAATATATCAAGAAAATATAACGTCGCCTGATGCTAAAACTATTATGATTCTATGTACATATATATATATACATTAGAAAGTTTTGCATATTATTTGTTTTCTTAAGACATATTTTTTTGATTAAGGTATTACACATATTCTACTATTGTTTGCTATATTCTATGAATTATCTTATAGGTTAGAAATTCTATTATTTAAGTAGTTTTATAATAGTTATTGGCTATTACATATAAGTTACTTATATTATTGTTGATATTATTAGCTGGTACTAGGATATATTGTGTTATATGTTTCGGGCAAATCTAATTTCTATTAATGCTATTGTGTTTTCTGAATAATAGAAAATCAATTATAAGCCTTTGATATTTGCTGTTTATGTTATTGTTATGTATTCTAGGTTCTCCTAATGCGAAAGTGTGACCTGTTCCTTTGCAGTATTGGAAAATTAGAGACCTATTGTCTTGATTAATAACGTTGCGTCTATGTTCATATATTCTATTGCTGACTCTCCTTCCTGTCTCCCCTGCGTATTACTTGGCAGCTGTTACACTCTACGGAATATATTGCCTTTTATTCTCTGTTTTGGTTAGTGGGTTTTATGATAGTAGGATTATTTTAGATAGCGGACTTTTATGGTGGAGCCTATGTTAGGGGAATTACAGTAATACGTTTGGATGCCAGAGTTTCTTAAGTAGTTGGCTATTGTTATAGATGTTTGTGAGTATGGAATGTAACATATCGCCCTATAGATATTTTGTGGAAATGTTGTAATATAAAGATGGTTTGGTATCCTGCTTGCTGGACATTATTTATAATGTTCTGTGTCTCAATCATTTTGAATTCTGTTGCGAGCACCATTGATTACAATTTCTTTATTTTACTTTCTCAAATTATTATATACAGTATGAGAAATGAGGTTGGATTTCCCATGGTTCAAATTTAGAACGGTGATCAGTGTTTTACAGTAGTCTACTGAAATGACTTAGCATTTTTTTTTTCATCATAGCTCTGATATAATTTTCTCACAGCAGAGGTGAGTTCTGATAATTATTGCTGGATACAAATATCTTAACTTCATTTTAATAGCGCTTTCTATCAAATCATACTAGCCTGTGCATCCAGATATATGAGCCTTAAGGTGAAAATAGAATTGAAGATCCAGTTAGCGTACCCGTGAAGAGAGAAATTTGATCACCATAAAAAGACGCGTCAGGCAACCGACTTTTTTCTTTTTCTCATGATGCCTCCAACTGCATATGATCTTAAATATCCTGTATACACTCTGACAAGGGAAGGTTATCCTGAATTGACAAATGTATAATTTTTGTCTTTAGTAGAGATTTCCAAGACTTTATTTCTGAAACATTTTTTTTTTGGATGAAGACAAATAAAACCATCTTGATAGTATTGAATTTTACAGTAAATATTTGCCAGCAGAAGGCATGATGAGATTACATGAAATTTAAACCAGTTATATGTTTAGTATGTTCCTTCAGTTGTAATTTGACACCGTCTTGAAATAAAGAAATTGGACGGTGCGCTATATCTTGATGCTGGATATTTCTGTGTCAGAAAGGTGTAGTTATTCTGTTTAATGAGAATTCCAATAATTATCGAAATTTAGCAGATTATCATTGGGGATTTGAACAACTGTCTTGAAAATTTTTGAACAGCCCGAGTAGATAGAAGAGTCCTAGAGTTAGAGTGGAGAATTAGTAGTACAGACTGACCACTCGACGCAGATAACTCTAGGGAACAATTATTGTGTTAATTCGCCGTAGACAAGAAGAACTTTGGTTCTCAGGATATTCAATAGGCAGAATTTCGAGAATTAATAAGGTCATGGTTAAAGTTTACACAGGCATGTGGGGGGGGGGGGGGTAAAGACAGTGATTTAAACAAGATAAGAGGCAGCCTTAGGTCTTAAATACTTTCAGTGGAAGTAGATGCCACTGCAAATATTCAGGTCTAATAATTTCTAAATTTGAAGTCATGCATGACGGGTTAGCACGGGATTGACGCCTGGACGGGTTTCCACTGGGATTAATCGAGCTTGCGAAAGAACTAGAAGAAGTGTGACATGTCACGCCACTGTACTAAATTAATAATTGAGAAGATTTATGTTGAGCCAACTGAAATTAGTAAAGAATTAAGAGATTAAGGTCTTATTCTTTGAGTTTTACACTAATTTCAATTACGCGATATGGACGGCGTTATAAGTTGGGTGGAAATGATTCGGCCGCAATGGGATGGTCTCCTGGAGATGGTACGATCAAATAATACTTATTGAATGCCGGGCGGGATCGCATAAAGCATTAAACGATATCAAGAAATGCTTAAAGAAACACCCTAGAAGATTGGGGATCGACAAAATGACGACATGGAAAATGCTCAACATTGTACATTGGCAGCAAAATGATATCTTGCTATTGTATGGACGACCACTCCTTCCCGAAATGTGCAGCGGATGTTAGTCCCAGAATTAGGTCCTTGAGGCGACGCTTTCCTTTGCAGATGACATAAAGACGCATGACAAAACAGCACATGAGCCTTTAAACTAACTTCAATTCCTGCCACCAATTAATTTAGTTGACCAATAGCTATAGAACCACTGGAGACCTCCATACCTGTGTGAATATTTTAGTGAGAAATGGGCGATTCAATTCTATGAGCCATGAGGTATCCTGTAAGATCGGAGTTGTACCCCATTCAATTTTTTAATAGTAACCAGTGCGAGATATTTCCAGGATTTTTTTTTCTAACTGTCATATAATTCGAAAACTAGAAAACTACACCATTTTAATACAGTTTACGTTTAGCACCCATGTGGACTCAATATGACCATTGAATAAAAAAATCGAAGACTAATGAGCGAGCCAACCTAAAGAGAACGAGTTTAATAGGCTTACAATCAATAGTTGAAGCAAACTATTCGCACAAATTTGTTATGTTCTCTCTCTAAATGATCTATGACATTATAGGTTTTCTTAACAAGGTAACTACCCCGCCGAGTGTATATGGAGTTATAAAGCTTAAGGGTCATAGGCTGTTGGAATAGAGTAGTTCAAAATTAAGAGTGATAATAGATCGGGATCCAGATCCCGATGACGGGTTTCGAAGAGACTTCAGAGGGATGAAAGAGGTGTTGAAAGTGATGGAAGGGCGATGAAATATGATGAAAAAGGCGTTGAACTGTGTTATAAGGTGATGAATAAGAGATGAAATGTGTTGAAGGCGTTGAAGAGAGATGCGATGGAAGTAAGTTGAAAGGCGTTGAGGATGATGAAGGATGATGAAAGAGTGAGAAAGCGTTGAATGTTGATGAGGAAGAGATAGAAAGATGCAGAAAGATGTTGAAAGAGAAAGAATTGAAAAAAGTTGGATAAAGGGTTTTGTAAATAGTAGATAAAGATTGATGGAAGAAAGTACATTTAATGTATAAAGCGTAGCTGTCGACCGCAATATCGCCTCGATAGAACTATTTCTTTTAAAATAAGACATATTATGCACTGGGGGTTTGTGTAAGCTGATTTACATAAGTTTCGGCAACAGTATACACTATTTAATATAGATAGGTCTTTATTAATTACAATATTAGGTTATATATTAAATAGCAAATATGTCTTAGTGTTATGGTGAACTTTAAACAGTTTGCAGTTTTTTTTTAAACATGTGTTCTAGTGCTAAGTGTTGAAAGGAGCTTTAACACCATGTTTCAGGGTTTGTGTGTTATTTGTCTCAACCTTGTCTTTGTGCAGAATACCGTCTCACAACCTTACTGTAGTGTTTGTTGCCATCTTTAAAGATCTTCACAATTTGTTTTAATATTAATGTGTCATTTAGAGAAAATTGTCACAACCTTATCCTTATATAGAACACCGTTTTTACACCGTTTTATTTAATAAGTTATATGAGAGATTTTAGATATAGTATAAGAGTTACTATTTACATGAGCCAAATCGACCCAACAGTTAGAGCAAGAGGGGGGAACTCAGATATTTCCTCCTTTCACGAGACGCGACTGTTCACCCCGACCGGTCGTGCCAGATAAGAGGGAATACCAGGAAACTATGTCCTCCTGACATCGCTCCCTCAACACGAGGAACGTCATCCCGCTGCTTACTAGTCGGTCACAAGACCTTAGGCAGTCTGTTCTTGCACTTCGGGTTTGTGATAGGGCTCCATGCTCGCTACAAGGACGACATCTTGGGTTTTCGTGTTCTCCTAGTGTAGAATTGGCTCAGCCTCATTTTAGTATAGTATATAATTAAGAGTCGTCTCACAACCTTGTTTTAATATGACACACCGTTCTGAAGAGCTTGTACAACCTGTCAGGATAAGATTTAGGAAAATTTTAGTTTCTTTTTATTGTTATGTTACAATTTTATCCAACAATAGAACCAGAGCGAACTCAGAAGTAATGAGACGAGGGGAAGTTGACAGAGTTAGTGTGAACAGTTTAACTTTACGCAGGTCTACAAGGGTAAAAAGGCCCACACAGTGTAAATTCTGCTTAGACTGTCGCCTCTAACTAGGATTTTTGGAGTGTGTACGGAGAATCAGCTCGATAGAATGAGAAGTTTAGAGATTTCAACCTTTTTTTTTTTTTAAACCTTTTTTTTTAAAGTAGAACTTCATTAGGATTCCTTTTTTTTAATACAAACTATTTCTTGTTAAAACCCGAGTTTCAAAGACCAATGAGAATAATGTATACCATTGTGAATTAACTATTTAGTGTAAATCTGAAATTTTGGTTATTATCAGGAGTAATAGGTGAAGGAAGGTGTAGGAAATCACAACTTAGAGGGGGGCTATGTCTAAAACAACAAACCTAATAGGCATCCTATGGCTTGTGTTGGGTAATTCAGAAACCCTATAATCCCTGGCCTTCAGGTAGTAGCTTTGAAATAGGTTTCTAATGAGGACATGAGAGGTCAATCTTTCAGAGTAAAGTTGTGAAGTGTAGGACCCTAAGCCAGGGGTAGAAGTTAAGTAGGCCCAGACCGTAGTCGATCCTTGGAAAGCACTTGAGAATGTTAGTGTTGGGTAGTGAATCATAAACCCTATAAATCCATCTTTCAATAGAGTGTTGAGGTCGGACTACTGCAAAGGGGACAGACGCACGATGAAGTAAGAAGATAGTGACTTCACCCACGGTGGCTAGGGGAGTGACTCAATCCGCTTTTATGAGGTGTCACGTTTAATGGTCCTTTATTCACCATTATAATTTGTGTGTGTCTTTATAGAATTGTCGTGAAAAGTCGCTTAGTGTCAAGGCAAGGGCAGTTTTTGAAGTTACACTGATTCTTTTTTTTTTTTTGGTAGGTTAGCTTCCAGATTATTTAGAATTGTTAACAATTATTGTTAACAATCATTTATCGAGTATAAAGTGTTAGTATATATAGAGCTTGTACAGAGGCATTTTCTTTGAGTAACCTAGGGCTTTAGTTCCCACTTTGTTTTAATTAGAAACTTTATTTGATTTCACATTAGTCCTGGAATTTAGAAATAGTTAGGAAATGTTGACATTGATTATTGGAGTATTTTGGATTATATAATAGAATTTAGCTTTAGTATGATTGCTCGCTATGAATGAATTGTATGAATGGGAATGCGAAATGAATGTGAGAAAGCTGCAGTCAATTATATTATGAGCCCAAAAATTTACTGTAGAATAGTGTTAGGGAATTCAATAGGTTCAATTTAAATTTGATTTCTTTATTTGTTAGGAACGATAGCCTCACAGGACTGTAGAAACTCTATTGTTAGGAAAATATTCGCTCCATTTTTGTTAGGTCTCCTTTTGGAGGAGTATAAATTTTTTTTTTATTTCTATTACTAGGGTAATAAAGTACTCTTTGTTATTTATATCAACTTGAATTTTAAGAGTCGTAGATAATGATCATATCTCGATTCTCAGACTGGAAGGTTGTGGGAGGTTATGATCAGACCAGAAAACCCACAAAACTTCTCCTCATTAGAGGAAACGAAGAGGTATAGATTGAATTTTATGCAGGATGGGGGATTTGTTTTAGCCATGCCGTATAGCCTGGGGTATAACGGCGCGACCTTGGGTAACCGATCTGACACCGTAGTTTCGACGCTTTTTGGCGTGGCTGGAGCGAGGGTATTCCAGACGGGAGGTCCTGTAAGATTGGCATGTAGGCAGAGATTGCCCAGTTATTCTAGACGAAGTAGTTTCCGTCTATTGAATTTTTTTTGGTACCAGTTTGATCCCCCATAGCTAGCGGAAGTTTCTTCTAATAAAGGATTCGCCCTGCCATACGTTTTGTTGGAATGAATTCGAGCAAAAGACCGATTCGAGAAGCAGAATAAGTAATTATTAGGACCTTCAACGAGTTTAAACTCGTTTCATGATAGGATAAGATTTTAAAGTATTAGTTAACTATAAGGACCGCGAACGAGACGCCAGAACGAGCCAATGAGTCAAAGTTTTAGAAGTGTTGTATTGAGGACAGTAGAATTAAGAGCAGTTATACAGGGAGTAGAATTCTGAAGGAATTTGTAAAAGAACCAAAATTTCAGATTGATAAAATTCAAATTTATAAGATGTAGATTTGTAGGATT
>CP092871.1:78055855-78080680 GCA_030710605.1 Cordylochernes scorpioides
TGGAAGCAGATGCCACTGCAAATATTCAGGTCTAATAATTTCCAAATTTGAAGTCATGCATGACGGTTAGCACGGGATTGACGCCTGGACGGGTTTCCACTGGGATTAATCGAGCTTGCGAAAGAACTAGAAGAAGTGTGACATGTCACGCCACTGTACTAAATTAATAATTGAGAAGATTTATGTTGAGCCAACTGAAATTAGTAAAGAATTAAGAGATTAAGGTCTTATTCTTTGAGTTTTACACTAATTTCAATTACGCGATATGGACGGCGTTATAAGTTGGGTGGAAATGATTCGGCCGCAATGGGATGGTCTCCTGGAGATGGTACGATCAAATAATACTTATTGAATGCCGGGCGGGATCGCATAAAGCATTTAAACGATATCAAGAAATGCTTAAAGAAACACCCTAGAAGATTGGGGATCGACAAAATGACGACATGGAAAATGCTCAACATTGTACATTGGCAGCAAAATGATATCTTGCTATTGTATGGACGACCCACTCCTTCTGAAATGTGCAGCGGATGTTAGTCCCAGAATTAGGTCCTTTGAGGCGACACTTTCCTTTGCAGATGACATAAAGACGCATGACAAAAACAGCACATGAGCATTTAAACTAACTTCAATTCCTGCCATTAATTAATTTAGTTGACCAATAGCTATAGAACCGCTGGAGACCTCCATACCCTGTGTGAATATTTTAGTGAGAAATGAGCGATTCAATTCTATGAGCCATGAGGTATCCTGTAAGATCAGAGCTGTACCCCATTCAATTTTTTTTATAGTAGCCAGTGCGAGATATTTCCAGAATGTTTGTTTCTTTTTTTTTCTAACTGTCATATAATTCGGAAACTAGAAAACTACACTATTTTGATACAGTTTACATCTAGCATCCATGTGAACTCAATATGACTATTGAACGTAGATTGAAGATTAATGAGCGAGCCAACCTAGAGAGAACGAGTTTAATAGGCTTACAATCAATAGTTGAAGCAAACTATTCGCACAAATTTGTTATGTTCTCTCTCTAAATGATCTATGACATTATAGGTTTTCCTAACAAGGTAACTACCCCGCCGAGTGTATATGGAGTTATAAAGCTTAAAGGTCATAGGCTGTTGGAATAGAGTAGTTAAAAATTAAGAGTGATAATAGATCGGGATCCAGATCCCGATGACGGGTTTCGAGGAAACACCAGAGGGATGAAAAGGCAGTGAAATGTGTAGAAAATGATGGAAGAGAGATGAGAGAGAGGTGATGAAAGAGGTGTTGAAAGTAATGGAAGGGCGATGAAATATGAAGAAAAAGGCGTTGAACTGTGCTATAAGGTGATGAATAAGAGATGAAATGTGTTGAAGGCGTTGAAGAGAGATGCGATGGAAGTAAGTTGAAAGGCGTTGAGGATGATGAAGGATGATGAAAGAGTGAGAAAGCGTTGAATGTTGATGAGGAAGAGATAGAAAGATGCAGAAAGATGTTGAAAGAGAAAGAATTGGAAAGGGTTGGATAAAGAGTTTTGTAAATAGTAGATAAAGGTTGATAGAAGAAAGCACATTTAATGTATAAAGCGTAGCTGTCGACCGCAGTATCGCCTCGATAGAACTATTTCTTTTAAAATAAGACATATTATGCACTGGGGGTTTGTGTAAGCTGATTTACATAAGTTTCAGCGATTGTATACACTATTTAATATAGATAGGTCTTTATTAATTACAATATTAGGTTATATATTAAATAGCAAATAGGTCTTAGTGTTATGGTGAACTTTAAACAGTTTGCAGTTTTTTTTTTTTAACATGTGTTCTAGTGCTAAGTGTTGAAAGGAGCTTTAACACCATGTTTCAGGGTTTGTGTGTTATTTGTCTCAACCTTGTCTTTGTGCAGAATACCGTCTCACAACCTTACTGTAGTGTTTGTTGCCACCTTTAAAGATCTTCACAATTTGTTTTAATATTAGTGTGTCATTTAGAGAAAATTGTCACAACCTTATCCTTGTATAGAACACCATTTTACACCGTTTTATTTAATAAGTTATATGAGAGATTTTAGATATAGTATAAGAGTTACTATTTACATGAGCCAAATCGACCCAACAGTTAGAGCAAGAGGGGGGGAACTCAGATATTTCCTCCTTTCACGTAACGCGACTGTTCACCCCGACCGGTCGTGCCAGATGAGAGGAAATTGACAGAGTTAGTGTGAACAGTTTAACTTTACGCAGGTCTACAAGGGTAAAAAGGCCCACACAGTGTAAATTCTGCTTAGACTGTCGCCACTAACTAGGATTTTGGAGTGTGTACGGAGAATCAGCTCGATAGAATGAGAAGTTTAGAGATTTCAACCTTTTTTTTTTTTTTTCATTTAAAAACCTTTTTTTTTTTAAAGTAGAACTTCATTAGGATTCCTTTTTTTTTTTTTCTATACAAACTATTTCTTGTCAAAACCCGAGTTTCAAAGACCAGTGAGAATAATGTATACCATTGTGAATTAACTATTTAGTGTAAATCTGAAATTTTAGTTATTATCAGGAGTAATAGGTGAAGGAAGGTGTAGGAAATCACAACTTAGAGGGGGGCTATGTCTAAAACAACAAACCTAATAGGCATCCTATGGCTTGTGTTGGGTAATTCAGAAACCCTATAATCCCTGGCCTTCAGGTAGTAGCTTTGAAATAGGTTTCTAATGAGGACATGAAAGGTCAATCTTTCAGAGAAAAGTTATGAAGTATAGGGACCCTAAGCCAGGGGTAGAAGTTAAGTAGGCCCAGACCGTAGTCGATCCTTGGAAAGCACTTGAGAATGTTAGTGTTGGGTAGTGAATCGTAAACCCTATAAATCCATCTTTCAATAGAGTGCTGAGGTCGGACTACTGCAAAGGGGGCAGACGCACGAGGAAGAAAGTGACTTCACCCACGGTGGCTAGGGGAGTGACTCAATTCCGCTTTTATGAGGTGTCACGCTTAATGGTCCTTTATTCGCCATTATAATTAGTGTATGTCTTTATATAGAATTGTCGTGAAAAGTCGCTTGGTGTCAAGGCAAGGGCAGTTTTTGAAGTTACACTGATTTTTTTTTTTAGTAGGTTAGCTTCCAGATTACTTAGAATTGTTAACAATTATTGTTAACAATCATTTATCGAGTATAAAGTATTAGTATATATAGAGCTTGTACAGAGGCATTTTCTTTTGAGTAACCTAGGGCTTTAGTTCCCAACTTGTTTTAATTTTATTATTTTATTTGATTTCACATTGTGTCCTGAAAGATGTTATCATTTGTTAGGATCTATTGATATAGATAAATGAGTATTTTGGCCTTTGTAGCAGCTTTCAACCTTAGTTTGTATGCGTACCGCGAATGATAGGGGGGAGGGTGTATGAATGAATTGGTGCAATGAATGTAGAAAAAGGTTAAAAACTATTATATTGTGAGCCCAAAATACATTAGAATAGGGTTAAAGGACTTTAATAGGATCGATTTTAATTTTATTTTACTTTTTATTTCGAATTTTGTTAGGACCGAGAAGCCTCAAACAGGACAACTACAACTCTATCTATTGTTAGGAAAATATTCGCTCCACTTTGTTAGGTCTCCTTTTAGAGGAGTGCAAATATTGATTTCTTTTATTAGGGTAATCAGTTACTCTATTTCATTATATCAACTTGAATTTTAAGAGTCGTAGATAATGATCATATCTTGATTCTCAGACTGGAAGGTTGTGGGAGGTTATGATCAGACCAGGAAACCCACAAAACTTCCCCTCATTAGAGGGAACGAAGAGGTATAGATTGAATTTTATGCAGGATGGGGGATTTGTTTTGCCATGCCGTATAGCCTGGGGTATAACGGCGCGACCTTGGGTAACCGATCTGACACCGTAGTTTCGACGCTTTTAGCGTGGCTGGAGCGAGGGTGTTCTAGACGGGAGGTCCTGTAAGATTGGCATGTAGGCAGAGATTGCCCAGTTATTCTAGACGAAGTGTTTCCGTCTACTGAATTTTTTTTTGGTACCAGTTTGATTCCCCATAGCTAGCGGAAGTTTCTTCTAATAAAGGATTCGCCCTGCCATACGTTTTGTTGGAATGAATTCGAGTATAAGACCGATTCGAGAGGCAAAATAAGTAATTATTAGGACCTTCAACGAGTTTAAACTCGTTTCATGATAGGATAAGATTTTAAAGTATTAGTTAACTATAAGGACCGCGAACGAGACGCCAGAACGAGCCAATGAGTCAGAGTTTTAGAAGTGTTGTATTGAGGACAGTAGAATTAAGAGCAGTTATACAGGGAGTAGAATTCTGAAGGAATTTGTAAAAGAACCAAAATTTCAGATTGATAAAATTCAAATTTATAAGATGTAGATTTGTAGGATTCAGGTCAATGAATAGAGGGTATATTAGTAGATGAAAGTAATATGAATTTCTTGGAAGGGGGAGGTAGCTGAACTGTACACACCCCAGAGACAAGGTAAACGGAGTCACAAACAAAATGGGAGAAGTTGATTAGTTTCTCTGTCAAACAGAGAGCTTTCTTCATACGGTTGTCACCCTAGATTTAAATGGACTGTGTAGTTTAATAGAGGTCTGGGATATATTCCATTTGACCAAGATTCTAAATGACGTACCCATCTGAGTTGAGAGTATTGTAACAGAGGAATCTAACACATAAGAGAAAACACACCCTCCAGTAGGATCGGGATAGACGAATATTACCCAGTGACCAACTCGTGATTCCAGACTGAATAAGATTGAAAAACTTAACTGAGATACTAAACCTTGAACCTTCAGCGCACAAATATATATAATGTGTTTTCATTTTCTAATTGAATATGTTATTATTTTATATCATATATATTATATTATAATCATATGCTATTCATTTCAACTATTTTATTTCCTTTGATATTCATGATATTAGTAATATTTACCGGCCATGTTGCGATTTTTTTTTTTTTAACATGTTGTCATGGCTTATTCTTCCCTTAAGGCATGATCTATTTTATCCTTATTGTCTTTTATCCGCCTTACTTGTATAAGTATATATATTTTGTCATCATATATAATTTTGTAGTAGTTTTCTTTATCATCTATCATGGGATGATTTTTATCATATTTAATCACTATCTGCATGATACGTGTTTTCTTCAATATATATATTATACCCATCATATAACATGGAAGGATTCATTTTATCATTACATATTTCGTGCCTTATTTAATAATTACTTTCACAATTTATTTTCTGTAACCTTTTTTTTTTTTTATTTAGCAAAAGTCATCATGTCATAGGCTAATCATTATGTATCAAGATATTTCTTTCAGCTAACTATAATTATCCTTTCCTTTGATTGTATATGTATAACTATACCACACGAATGTCTTGATTGGTACTTAAATAAAGATGCTGGCATGTTTTAGGAGTTGGACTAGTCAGTTATTTCTAAACGACTCCTTGGCGCCCAAATTTTTATATATAATATGTAATAGGGAAATGTTCTAACTGTATTGTTAGCAGAAAGAAGGTAGCAATGAATCCAGCACCACAAGAGGCAAGGATGGGGTTGAGAGGACTTACCACAAGGAGGGTCTACTCCTCAAGGCCAAAGAAGAAAGTGGAAGGGTGGTATATATACCCATGAATGGTAAGACAGATGACCTTGCTTACTTCCATACATATGATATGACTGTCCCCCATGAACTATTTTGATAACAGTGTTCTGACAGAATAATAGCACATAAAAACCCCTTTGCCAGGATGCGCAATGCCCACTAATGTTCGGAATAATAAACATCTAGAATGGCATACCATCATTTTGACTAGCCTTACCTTCCCTATAGGTTTCGGTACATCTGGCTTCACCTAGTAATGGAAAATGCATTTTGCTAGAAATGGGCCTGCTTTCATAGTAACTGATGAAAGGCAGATGAATAATGAATAGCACAAACGCATTTGTCCATTACTTGGCAGGGGGAGGATTGTTGGGGCACGTTTTTGTAACCATACCCCAACAGAAGGCGTATGTATAATCAAATCAAATGGATACATGGCTTCCCTCCCACATAGACTTACAGACCATTTTTTTTTTTTGCCCAGAAACTTAGACACTTGGTGACACCAGACTTCCATGCCGAAAGCTGATGCCTGGTAAAGAAGAAGACATCCAGAGACATCCGAGCTGGAAACTGTTGTTTCATATGTACATATATTCCCCTCACCAAAAATTTAGGTAAAGGTGACCAGAAAAAAAAAAAAGGAGAAAAATGGAGAAGGAAGATCTCTAAAGACTGAAACTTATAAAATATCCTTCCAGAGAAAGGAAAGCATCACATTACAGTCCAGGTAAAAAGGGCCTGGGTCAATTTTAGCCAAGACGGGGGGGCGATATATATACCATCCCGAGAAAAAGGGAGGATTGTATTTCAACCCATGTGGAAAGACGGGGGGCTGGAGTCTGAAATCTTACACTACCGCAGGGGTTGTTTCTCTCTTTAGATTTTTTTGTTTTGGTAATACTATATGTTCTATTTTGAAGGGGAGAGGCCTGGGGCGTCTATGAAATTGATACTGGAGCCGTTGGCCATTTTGATTGGTGTTTCTTTCGGCGAATGAAAATGGAGAATGAGATGATATAAAAGAAGGTTCTTTGCCAAAAGGCGGGGATTCGATCGGAGTCGCTCAGTGAAAGGACAGTCTGTAGACAGGAGACCTTTGCCGGCACTTTCGAGAAAGGTAAGCCATTTGTCATTATGACTTAGCGCCCCCCCCCCTTTTTTGTGTAGTAGCCAACCTAGATTTCGCATGGGCCCTAAAGGGCTATAAAGTAACTTCAGGTCACCTCTATCTAAATTTTACTATGTAAATAGCATATCTCGTCAGTATAGACATGTTCCCAAATTTTAAGATATTTAAATAAATATCTAGAGAAATTTTCTTGTCTCCTCTGTTACCTATTTCATACATAATTAGTCTTAGGGTGCTATTCCAACTGTTTAAATAAAATGTTGTATGTTTATTACCTATTTGAAGGGAATGTTACTAATAATCAAGTCTCCCATAAATTACCGGCCACATACATTGCCGCGAGTGTCTGTGTTTCAGTGTTTTATAGATTGCCCAATTTAATAACGATTTCGTGGGTTGTCAGATGAAGTTGTATAATAGTGTCGCGGTTGTTTCCATCTTTAGACCACTGTACTGACAATATTATATGCTCAATCCTTGCTTTAGCCCAACTCTTAATCAATTACAGAGTTTTTTTCCCTTTTTCTTTTTTATTTATTTTATTTATCCTATTTGCACAAATTGTATTACATGTGATGATGTAAAGACATATGCCGATAGTGCATCACTGACAGCTGTGCTGCTATTATACAACATTAAGGTCTTGCTGCGGGTTATATACATGGGGTTGTTGGCCTAATTTGCTATATATATATATACTTAAGTAAGGAAACTTTAATAAGTCACATTGTGTATCCTCCCTTTTCATCTATCCAAACCTGGCGAACGCATCAATTCCTTATTGATTGAATCGAAAGAGGCAATGTTGTTCACACTTGGTGGTCACTGTAATATCTTTCAGAGTTATTGTCTGAATCCCGATATATATGCTAAAAGGTACAATTTCCTTTTGTCCATGAGTGTATCTTTCAGAGTTATTGTCTGAATCCCGATATACATGTTAAAAGGTACAATTTCCTTTTGTCCATGAGTGTATCTTTCAGAGTTATTGTCTGAATCCCGATATATATGCTAAAAGGTACAATTTCCTTTTGTCCATGAGTGTATCTTTCAGAGTTATTGTCTGAATCCCGATATATATGCTAAAAGGTACAATTTCCTTTAGTCCATGAGTGTATCTTTCAGAGTTATTGTCTGAATCCCGATATACATGCTAAAAGGTACAATTTCCTTTTGTCCATGAGTGTATCTTTCAGAGTTATTTTCTGAATCCCGATATATATGCTAAAAGGTACAATTTCCTTTTGTCCATGAGTGTATCTTTCAGAGTTATTGTCTGAATCCCGATATATATGCTAAAAGGTACAATTTCCTTTTGTCCATGAGTGTATCTTTCAGAGTTATTGTCTGAATCCCGATATATATGCTAAAAGGTACAATTTCCTTTTGTCCATGAGTGTATCTTTCAGAGTTATTGTCTGAATCCCGATATATATGCTAAAAGGTACAATTTCCTTTAGTCCATGAGTGTATCTTTCAGAGTTATTGTCTGAATCCCGATATACATGCTAAAAGGTACAATTTCCTTTTGTCCATGAGTGTATCTTTCAGAGTTATTGTCTGAATCCCGATATATATGCTAAAAGGTACAATTTCCTTTTGTCCATGAGTGTATCTTTCAGAGTTATTGTCTGAATCCCGATATATATGCTAAAAGGTACAATTTCCTTTAGTCCATGAGTGTATCTTTCAGAGTTATTGTCTGAATCCCGATATATATGCTAAAAGGTACAATTTCCTTTAGTCCATGAGTGTATCTTTCAGAGTTATTGTCTGAATCCCGATATACATGTTAAAAGGTACAATTTCCTTTAGTCCATGAGTGTATCTTTCAGAGTCATTGTCTGAATCCCGATATACATGCTAAAAGGTACAATTTCCTTTTGTCCCATGAGTGTATCTTTCAGAGTTATTGTCTGAATCCCGATATACATGCTAAAAGGTACAATTTCCTTTTGTCCATGAGTGTATCTTTCAGAGTTATTGTCTGAATCCCGATATACATGCTAAAAGGTACAATTTCCTTTTGTCCATGAGTGTATCTTTCAGAGTTATTGTCTGAATCCGATATACATGCTAAAAGGTACAATTTCCTTTTGTCCATGAGTGTATCTTTCAGAGTTATTGTCTGAATCCCGATATACATGTTAAAAGGTACAACTTCCTTTTGTCCATGAGTGTATCTTTCAGAGTTATTGTCTGAATCCCGATATACATGTTAAAAGGTACAACTTCCTTTTGTCCATGAGTGTATCTTTCAGAGTTATTGTCTGAATCCCGATATACATGTTAAAAGGTACAATTTCCTTTTGTCCATGAGTGTATCTTTCAGAGTTATTGTCTGAATCCCGATATACATGTTAAAAGGTACAACTTCCTTTTGTCCATGAGTGTATCTTTCAGAGTTATTGTCTGAATCCCGATATACATGTTAAAAGGTACAACTTCCTTTTGTCCATGAGTGTATCTTTCAGAGTTATTGTCTGAATCCCGATATACATGTTAAAAGGTACAATTTCCTTTTGTCCATGAGTGTATCTTTCAGAGTTATTGTCTGAATCCCGATATACATGTTAAAAGGTACAACTTCCTTTTGTCCATGAGTGTATCTTTCAGAGTTATTGTCTGAATCCCGATATACATGTTAAAAGGTACAACTTCCTTTTGTCCATGAGTGTATCTTTCAGAGTTATTGTCTGAATCCCGATATACATGTTAAAAGGTACAACTTCCTTTTGTCCATGAGTGTATCTTTCAGAGTTATTGTCTGAATCCCGATATACATGTTAAAAGGTACAACTTCCTTTTGTCCATGAGTGTATCTTTCAGAGTTATTGTCTGAATCCCGATATACATGTTAAAAGGTACAACTTCCTTTTGTCCATGAGTGTATCTTTCAGAGTTATTGTCTGAATCCCGATATACATGTTAAAAGGTACAATTTCCTTTTGTCCATGAGTGTATCTTTCAGAGTTATTGTCTGAATCCCGATATACATGTTAAAAGGTACAATTTCCTTTTGTCCATGAGTGTATCTTTCAGAGTTATTGTCTGAATCCCGATATACATGTTAAAAGGTACAACTTCCTTTTGTCCATGAGTGTATCTTTCAGAGTTATTGTCTGAATCCCGATATACATGTTAAAAGGTACAACTTCCTTTTGTCCATGAGTGTATCTTTCAGAGTTATTGTCTGAATCCCGATATACATGTTAAAAGGTACAATTTCCTTTTGTCCATGAGTGTATCTTTCAGAGTTATTGTCTGAATCCCGATATACATGTTAAAAGGTACAATTTCCTTTTGTCCATGAGTGTATCTTTCAGAGTTATTGTCTGAATCCCGATATACATGTTAAAAGGTACAATTTCCTTTTGTCCATGAGTGTATCTTTCAGAGTTATTGTCTGAATCCCGATATACATGTTAAAAGGTACAATTTCCTTTTGTCCATGAGTGTATCTTTCAGAGTTATTGTCTGAATCCCGATATACATGTTAAAAGGTACAATTTCCTTTTGTCCATGAGTGTATCTTTCAGAGTTATTGTCTGAATCCCGATATACATGTTAAAAGGTACAACTTCCTTTTGTCCATGAGTGTATCTTTCAGAGTTATTGTCTGAATCCCGATATACATGTTAAAAGGTACAACTTCCTTTTGTCATGAGTGTATCTTTCAGAGTTATTGTCTGAATCCCGATATACATGTTAAAAGGTACAACTTCCTTTTGTCCATGAGTGTATCTTTCAGAGTTATTGTCTGAATCCCGATATACATGTTAAAAGGTACAATTTCCTTTTGTCCATGAGTGTATCTTTCAGAGTTATTGTCTGAATCCCGATATACATGTTAAAAGGTACAACTTCCTTTTGTCCATGAGTGTATCTTTCAGAGTTATTGTCTGAATCCCGATATACATGTTAAAAGGTACAACTTCCTTTTGTCCATGAGTGTATCTTTCAGAGTTATTGTCTGAATCCCGATATACATGTTAAAAGGTACAATTTCCTTTTGTCCATGAGTGTATCTTTCAGAGTTATTGTCTGAATCCCGATATACATGTTAAAAGGTACAACTTCCTTTTGTCCATGAGTGTATCTTTCAGAGTTATTGTCTGAATCCCGATATACATGTTAAAAGGTACAACTTCCTTTTGTCCATGAGTGTATCTTTCAGAGTTATTGTCTGAATCCCGATATACATGTTAAAAGGTACAACTTCCTTTTGTCCATGAGTGTATCTTTCAGAGTTATTGTCTGAATCCCGATATACATGTTAAAAGGTACAACTTCCTTTTGTCCAAGAGTGTATCTTTCAGAGTTATTGTCTGAATCCCGATATACATGTTAAAAGGTACAACTTCCTTTTGTCCATGAGTGTATCTTTCAGAGTTATTGTCTGAATCCCGATATACATGTTAAAAGGTACAATTTCCTTTTGTCCATGAGTGTATCTTTCAGAGTTATTGTCTGAATCCCGATATACATGTTAAAAGGTACAATTTCCTTTTGTCCATGAGTGTATCTTTCAGAGTTATTGTCTGAATCCCGATATACATGTTAAAAGGTACAACTTCCTTTTGTCCATGAGTGTATCTTTCAGAGTTATTGTCTGAATCCCGATATACATGTTAAAAGGTACAACTTCCTTTTGTCCATGAGTGTATCTTTCAGAGTTATTGTCTGAATCCCGATATACATGTTAAAAGGTACAATTTCCTTTTGTCCATGAGTGTATCTTTCAGAGTTATTGTCTGAATCCCGATATACATGTTAAAAGGTACAATTTCCTTTTGTCCATGAGTGTATCTTTCAGAGTTATTGTCTGAATCCCGATATACATGTTAAAAGGTACAATTTCCTTTTGTCCATGAGTGTATCTTTCAGAGTTATTGTCTGAATCCCGATATACATGTTAAAAGGTACAATTTCCTTTTGTCCATGAGTGTATCTTTCAGAGTTATTGTCTGAATCCCGATATACATGTTAAAAGGTACAATTTCCTTTTGTCCATGAGTGTATCTTTCAGAGTTATTGTCTGAATCCCGATATACATGTTAAAAGGTACAACTTCCTTTTGTCCATGAGTGTATCTTTCAGAGTTATTGTCTGAATCCCGATATACATGTTAAAAGGTACAATTTCCTTTTGTCCATGAGTGTATCTTTCAGAGTTATTGTCTGAATCCCGATATACATGTTAAAAGGTACAATTTCCTTTTGTCCATGAGTGTATCTTTCAGAGTTATTGTCTGAATCCCGATATACATGTTAAAAGGTACAATTTCCTTTTGTCCATGAGTGTATCTTTCAGAGTTATTGTCTGAATCCCGATATACATGTTAAAAGGTACAATTTCCTTTTGTCCATGAGTGTATCTTTCAGAGTTATTGTCTGAATCCCGATATACATGTTAAAAGGTACAATTTCCTTTTGTCCATGAGTGTATCTTTCAGAGTTATTGTCTGAATCCCGATATACATGTTAAAAGGTACAATTTCCTTTTGTCCATGAGTGTATCTTTCAGAGTTATTGTCTGAATCCCGATATACATGTTAAAAGGTACAATTTCCTTTTGTCCATGAGTGTATCTTTCAGAGTTATTGTCTGAATCCCGATATACATGTTAAAAGGTACAATTTCCTTTTGTCCATGAGTGTATCTTTCAGAGTTATTGTCTGAATCCCGATATACATGTTAAAAGGTACAATTTCCTTTTGTCCATGAGTGTATCTTTCAGAGTTATTGTCTGAATCCCGATATACATGCTAAAAGGTACAATTTCCTTTTGTCCATGAGTGTATCTTTCAGAGTTATTGTCTGAATCCCGATATACATGCTAAAAGGTACAATTTCCTTTTGTCCATGAGTGTATCTTTCAGAGTTATTGTCTGAATCCCGATATACATGCTAAAAGGTACAATTTCCTTTTGTCCATGAGTGTATCTTTCAGAGTTATTGTCTGAATCCCGATATACATGCTAAAAGGTACAATTTCCTTTTGTCCATGAGTGTATCTTTCAGAGTTATTGTCTGAATCCCGATATATACATGCTAAAAGGTACAATTTCCTTTAGTCCATGAGTGTATCTTTCAGAGTCATTGTCTGAATCCCGATATACATGCTAAAAGGTACAATTTCCTTTTGTCCATGAGTGTATCTTTCAGAGTTATTGTCTGAATCCCGATATACATGCTAAAAGACACAACTTTCTTAAGTTTTGTCCATGAGTGTATCTTTCAGAGTTATTGTCTGAATCCCGATATACATGCTAAAAGGTACAACTTCCTTAACCCTTAACTGGACGGGTTGGGTAGATTCTGCCCATGCATGAACTTAATATAGGAAAAAAATATTTTTTTCGTTTACCTAGAGCTACCAGCTTTCATGTATTTTAATTTTACAGTGATACAAACATTTTCCATCCATCGTTTATAAATTTCAGTTTTGGGAGGGGGGTTAAATTTGTATGTGTGGGCGGATTCCGCCCAGCCCGTCCAGAAGCGTGAGAATTTTTCGTGTCAGTGTTAGCTCGTGGCTCATACTTGAGTCTCTATCTTCCACTATTTTTAGCATTCTTTTATAAAATAACACATCTTTCTTTGGATAAGTAGAATAATCAATCAAGTCAACAGAGAGAACTATCCCTGCCAACCCAAAATTTTTAAGTTTTAGAGATTAGTCAACCCCACTTTGGAAGAAATATTCCAGTAGACAATTGATTCACTTCAGTAGAATTAGTTGATAAGTTGAAAGAACATGGCCTTACATATTTAGGAACGATGAGAAAGAACAAACCTTAGATTCACCACAATTTCAACCGCACCCTAATAGAGAATCAGGAACCTCTATTTTTGGTTTCTCTGGAACAACCACTTTAGTCTCCTATGTTCCAAAAAAAGAAAATCGGTAATCAGATTGATAAAAAAGGTAAAAAGAAAGGAGTCATTTTATTGTTGATCTCGGAAGAGCATTGACTGATGAACACCTGGCCACACGTAATCTCAATTCTCTCCCACTGGAATTACAGACGACAATTCAAGAAGAATGATGGTTCAAGTAAACCAAGTGAATCTACGATGCCACAACAATCTGATACTCAAAAAAAGTGCTACAAATGTCCATCAAAAAGCGCAGTAAAATAAAAACCCTTTGCTCTTCTATGTCAACTAAGCGTTTGAAATAACATTTCTTTATAATTTTTGAAAACTGTAAATGATTATATTCAGAATTTTTAAAAGTCAAAATCTGTATATTAACTATATATTAATTAAATCTTTTTTTTAAATATTGATTTCAATCATTATTTAGCGCTTATTTTATAAAGTTACATAAGTGGGTTGAATCTACCCAACCCGTCCAGTTACGTAAGAAAAATCCACCCGTCCAGTTAAGGGTTAAGTTTTGTCCATGAGTGTATCTTTCAGAGTTATTGTCTGAATCCCGATATACATGCTAAAAGACACAACTTTCTTAAGTTTTGTCCATGAGTGTATCTTTCAGAGTTATTGTCTGAATCCCGATATACATGCTAAAAGGTACAACTTCCTTAAGTTTTGTCCATGAGTGTATCTTTCAGAGTTATTGTCTGAATCCCGATATACATGCTAAAAGGTACAACTTCCTTAAGTTTTGTCCATGAGTGTATCTTTCAAACTTATTGTCATAATCCCGATATACATGCTAAAGGTACAACTTCCTCAAGTTTTGTCCATGAGTGTATCTTTCAGAGTTATTGTCTGAATCCCGATATACATGCTAAAAGGTACAACTTCTTTAAGTTTTGTCCATGAGTGTATCTTTCAGAGTTATTGTCTGAATCCCGATATATATGCTAAAAGGTACAAATTCCTTAAGTTTTGTCCATGAGTGTATCTTTCAAACTTATTGTCATAATCCCGATATACATGCTAAAAGGTACAACTTCCTCAAGTTTTGTCCATGAGTGTATCTTTCAGAGTTATTGTCTGAATCCCGATATACATGCTAAAAGGTACAACTTCCTTAAGTTTTGTCCATGAGTGTATCTTTCAGAGTTATTATCTGAATCCCGATATAGATGCTAAAAGGTACAACTTCCTTAAGTTTTGTCGATGAGTGTAATCTATATATTGATTATACACACACATATGGACAGAGTTCCATCTATATTTGAGTTTCAGGAAATCTGCCAGTAGTGATGGGCTCTCAGTAAAGACTTATTAAGAGACTAAGGTTAGCTGAATGCTTCTATTCACAAATGAAAGAATGTGTAATACAGTAGAACCTCCATGAGAGGACACTCGCGCTAGAGGACACCTTTCTACAAAGGACAGTTTTTATTTGTAAAATTCAAGGTAATAAGACCAAATAAATAAATAGTGTGTGACGTTTGGGTAATAACACTGTTACAGAAACATCACACACTATTTATTCATTTGGATTTGGTCTTATTACCTTGAATTTATAATCTATAATCCAAATTGTGCCTTATTATTAGTAAAATTATCATTTTTACTATTTAGCAACTCTCCGGTAAGAGGACACCTCTCCCTAAAGGACACAATTAGGTTTCCTTTACAGGGAGGTTCTACTGTATTATCGTTACATATATGTTTATTATCAAAAGAGTACAGAAAAGGAAGGTGCTATTACTACTAGTGGACATCTATATGAGATGTGAAGAGGTGCCACATGATTGGTTGGTGGAGACATGATGACTGAGACCTTCCAATCAGAGACAAAGATTCTCTCGGTGTTGTCATGACAGATGGAACTGTTCTTTGAATAACAATGGTAATTGTTTAATTTTCTTACAACATAAACCTTAAATTATTAAAACATTGGATCAGTAAACATGAGGGCAACCACTTCGCTCAATTACATTACTTTATTTTTCATATAACATTTTTGTAAACAAAAAAGGTGATGATGATAAATTCAATGAATATTTACACAATCATAGAAAAATTATATTTTAAACCTTTATATAAACATAAATATTCTAACTAAATTAAACAGTAATAGTTTCGAAGATCAGTTTTTGATTGGAAGTTGATTCAGATAAAATACAGTCACATCAACCAATGATTTATTCCCCTGAGGAGTGACAGCAGGTTACTGAAATGTCGGGGGTTAAATAAATCATTGGTTGATTTGGCTGTATGTTTTTCTCTGAATAGGTAATATAGGTACAGTATCACCTCTTTAATTCAACCTCTGCTATAATTAAAACAATTTTTCAAATCCATTTTTCCCTTTCTTGATTTCGACTTGGAGCGCTATGTCCCCCTAGGGACACTTGCACTTTAAAGGTGAACAAAAATTTTGAAAGAAAAGGAAGAAAGATATTTTAAATATTTTTCCCTTTCAAATGATATTCTTCAACATAAGTAGAAAAGTACAAAATCATGAGGTGAAGAGTTTTTTGTAAGGTTATTATTATTTATACGAGCTTTCGGACATTTCTGCCCTTCTACATGAATAAGGACAGAAATGCCTGAAAATTTCAGCTAAATAAAAAACCTTACAAAAAAACTCTTCACCTGACACTTTTGTACTTTTTATAATAATCTCTAATTCAACCAACTTTCAAACTAAATCAACAAGAAGTATAATTCAACCATTTTTCAAATTCCTATCAGCCTATGTACTTTCAACAACTTACAGTATAATCTCTTTAATTCGACACATGATAATTCTGTGCTTTATGATAATTTGACCATGTTTTGATGTCCCGACCTTCAACCTATCAAATAACAAACGATAATTCAACCATTTTAAAATTCAAATTTTGACAGTTGATTGTTGTTCACATACAACTTTACAGCTAAAAAGGTATTACAAAGGCCAGCAGATGCCAAAAAGTCAACTTTAGAATCATGAACCCATTGAATTTGTGTAATCTTTTTTACCCAAGGGGATAAGAAACAACAACAGACGCCATCTCAAACTCTATAGGCTTGTTACCCTAATATGATTGAGTGGAGATAAATACATTCTCTCCTTACTTGTTTTCTAAAATGAGGAATTCTTACAAGTTCTGTGGTGAAAAATATGATAGGTATGATTAAGTGACAATTAAATTAGTTTTTACTCTTCCAACATAGCATTCAAGACAGATCTGGAACTATAATTTAATTATAAAAGAAGGTGTCTCCAGGGAGATTGGTGGACACTCTTCAGATGTGCCATTTATGGGACAGGTTGTATTGTCAAAAAATGACAAATATTTCAATATTAAATTGATCCTGGTAGAACCCCCCCCCCCCTCCTAGAATCCCAAATATGCTGTTATTGTTTCTTATCCCCTTGTGTAAAGATTACACAAATTCCATGAGTTCATGCTTCTCAAGTTATTTTATGATAAGCATCGGCCTCTCCCAAAGGTCCTGTTTAGTGCATCTAATGTGTTCTGGAGCTGCAGGTGCCAAGCTACATTTTGGGAAAGAATCCCAAATATACAAACAAAGATTAATGAGACCAAATGGTTTATAAAAGATGTTGATGTGAAAAAGTAAAGGAAGACAAAGACCTGGCTAGAAATGATCAAGAAATAAGGTCACTAAATAAGCTGTAGGTGATGTTCACTAACACATCAAATTGGGGAATGTGTCCATAGTGTCACCATAAGTCAAACTCTACTTGCTGGACACTAATAACAACAATCATTATTGAATTTTTGTGGCATTTTATATAGGTCTAGCTCCATTCCAATCTGTTAATGACTTTCGGTCTAGGACCATTATATATTGTTAGTTAAACCTCCATATCTGTAAGCCATTCCATCACCTGGACCCTTTGCAGTGCAAATCATTCAAATTCGAATAGCAATACTTTTATTAAAGCCTGTTTTGTTGTTTCTTATCCCCTTGTGTAAAGATTACACGAATTCCATGAGTTCATGCTCCTCGAGCTGTTTGATGATAAGTAGAGGCCTCTCCCAAAGGTCCTGTTTAGTACATCTAATACAAGCCAAAATGTGTTCTGGAGCTGCAGGTGCCAAACTACATTTTGGGCAAGTGGAGTAGATTTTGTCAAGCAGAATAACTCTGAAGAATAAGGAGCATTGTTTGAAGAGGAGAAAAACCTCTTTAAAAATTCTCAGTTCAACTGACCCAGTTGAAGACCTCAGCAAGGGTCTCTCTCCAGAGTGAAGAAGTTAGAATCAGCAGCAAAGGCTTCCATGTTAGGAACAACTTCAAATTACAGGCAAAGTCAAATATTTATCAAAGTGTACCTGGATCATCATGTCATGACAATGAAAGCTGCACCTCTACATCCCATTCCATTGGAACATGTGTAATATTTACACAAGGGATAAGAAACAACAACATAATAAATGTAAAGTCCCAAATGCATATAAACGTCAACAGCTTGATGGCATCATGTAAAATCTTACATACGACAATAAAGTTTTAAAGAGAGTCAGCCACGACCCAAGCAAGGTCCAGTTCATTGAGATTGCATCAGACAAAATGGAGATGACAGAAATTGACTTTTCTATTGATAAACTAGAACAAATCATAAGATAGAAGGTTATCTGTCAATTTCAACACAGAACACTTTTGTCTAATGATGATAACAATGCTGTTACCAAAACATCACACACTATTTATTAATTTGGAATTAGTCTTATTACCTTGTGTTTCTAATCTATAATCCAAATTGTACCTTATTATATAGATTCTCCTGAAATATAGAGAGGAGTGGGAAAAAAAGATTGAGAAAGAAATTTTGGATTACAAAATAATAAGCTAAATATAGAGTTGTTGTTGTTTCTTATCCCCTTGTGTAAAGATTACACGAATTCCATGAGGTCATGCTCCTCGAGCTGTTTTATGATGAGCAGCGGCCTCTCCCAAAGGTCCTGTTTAGTGCATCTAATGCAAGCCAAAATGTGTTCTGGAGCTGCAGGTGCCAAGCTACATTTTGGGCAAGTGGGATAGATTTTGTTATTATTTTCTATCTTCAATGGCTTGAGATGGCCTGTTCTAAATCTTGTTAGTGTTGTTTGATGCTGTCTATTTCTGATGTTCAGAGCTCCTCCTGGGTTCACTCCACTGTACCAACTGTGAAATATATGAATATATAAATAAATGAAATATATAGAGTAAAGGCAGAATAGGGCCAACAGCCTGAAACCCATTCATGGTTAGATTTTCTTGATTAGTCAAGAAAGGGTATTTGGCTAATTCTGGAATAATAACAAAAAAATGAACAATTTGAAGATATTTATCAAGACAGATGGCCTAGGCCATCAGCAACTTTTATTTGTCCAATCAGGAGATGCCATTCACTTAATAGAAGATAGGTTTTGCTTTACAACAGAATTGTCTTTATTTAGAATCTTATTTGGTGTGGAAGAGGTGTCTTAATGATTTTCTCCCAGTAGAATCTGCATCTTATAATTCGGCCATAGAATTGATCTATCCCAGAGCTTCAGCAACCTTTTGAGAGTCAGAAGAGTCAAAAATTATAATTTACAATATTTCATAGTTTTTAAAGAGCCACAAAACTTTTTCTTGCCAATAGTACTAGCATAAATAAATGTGAATACTACACACAGCTTCACATCCAAAGACCCGTGTGTGGCTTGCAAGCAGCAGGTTGCTGACCCCTGATCTATCCACTGTACCAGCTAAGTACCTCTATGACAAATTCAGAAAATTTCCTGAATATCTTGTGAAATCACTGCCCAACCCCTGGACTAATGAAGGTCAAACGAGAATTCTGGTTTTTCCCTAGCGCTACTGTTCTCACTAAAACATCATAAAGATAGAGGCTGCCTGGCCGGGATTCATAGTTCTTCAAATTAAAGATATTTCGACCAGTAAATATTTTTTATTGTCTCTAGACAATAAAAAGATTTATTATAATTACAATAATTATCTAACAATGAGTATCTTTTTTATTTAAAAATGCTAGCTTTCAAGCGTTATTCGCTCTTCAACGGGCTTACAAAAATATCCACTTAATCCCACTAGAAATATTTACAAAAACAAAAAACAAACTTGTAAATATTTCTAGTGGGATTAAGTGGATATTTTTGTAAGCCCGTTGAAGAGCGAATAACGCTTGAAAGCTAGCATTTTTAAATAAAAAAGATACTCATTGTTAGATAATTATTGTAATTATAATACTTTTTCACAATTTCATCATAAATAAAAAGATTTACTGGCCAAAGTGTATTTAATTTGAAGAACTCACTAAACCATGTCTACAGAGACTGTCAATAGATGGCTCATGGTATTCTTCCTTTTGGTGTTGTTCCCTCAGAGACCAATAATAAGAGAGAGACAGATGAATATTTTAGAAAACCATATATTTGTACAGATATAAATAACATACATCTCCACTTGGGAGTTCAAACAAGAGGTATTCACATTTGGGGGGGAGGAAGGGAATCTATGTACAGGGAGGGAGGTGTTCATTGTTTCTTGAAGCTCCTCAGGATGGGGTAGATGTTGTCAAAAGCATCGTAAATCTCCTTCCTGATCTTTGCTCCTGCACCATCGCACCATTAGTAAAAAATACACATAGAGTGGATGTAGAAGAGGGAAAAATTGTTGTTGTGTCCAATGAAGAGCCTCAGATGTCTCTATCACAGCAATGTTCTGTATCTTGGGTATGTAAAGCTGCTGCTCTCTGTCCATGTCAAGATGGAACTTTTCAATGCTAAACAGTAGAACCTCCATGGGTCGTTGGAAGGATGATCTAAACCGTTGGTTTTCGACCACTACGACCCGGGTTCGATTCCCGCATTGGGCACTTTTTTCTGATTAAAAAAAAAAAAAAAGTGCTCCAATGGACCACGGATTCTTGTAAAAGTCCAACCCCACCTGCAAGTGCAAGTAACTAAACGGGGCTCTGGCACATTTGTAAGTGCAAAAGTCAAACTGCACTTTCACATGTGTAGACATGTGGTGCACTTACAGTAAAAGCAGTCGCGAACTACCCACTATTATTATCATGGCCTGTACCACGTGTACTAGGGATAATAATAAAAATAAAAAAAATGTGGTAAGAAAGGATGGAAAAGGAAGAAGAAGGATAGGTTTCAGTTTAGCTGCACATGATTGACTGGTGATGACATCATAGCACAGACAGGAAACTGTGAGCACCATAGTTCACAGACGGGAGTGTGGAGTCTTTTTTCAAAATTTCTATAGATAGGCCATGTCCTCCTAAAAATACTCTAAGGTTTTTAGAAGAGACATTTGGTTCTCAATCCCAAAAGGTTAAAAACACAAAATCGAAATTATTGAAATGTTTGTGACATTTTGGTAAGTCTGATGTCAGATGATGGTAACAATGCTGCTACAGGACATCACAAACATTTCAATAATTTGAATATTTGGTCTTTTTGCCTTTTTTTTCGTAACCTATAATCCACATTGTATGTTATCAGAATGGAGAGAATACCCCTATTTGTACCTCCCAGTATGAATACAACTCCGGTAGAGGGCGAACAACAACTTAATGGGATGGCTAACATACAAGGGGACTGAATGCAGCCGGGATATAGACTTTTGACTTCATTCTTGAAATGAAGAAGGACACTCTCTTGTCTTTGGGAAGGGAGAAATTGCTCCAAAAGGCTGAAGAGCCAAATTTATTTGGTCAATGGCATAGACAGAAGAAAACCATGGCGAACCACTTGTGTATCAAGTACTGCTGAGGAAAACTATATATATAGACAAATTTGAGAATATTTTTCCATAGAGATTCAGCTAAAATAGCCACATCAACCAATGATTTATTTAACTTCCTGACGTCTCAGTGACCTGTTATCAATCTCCTCAGGGAAATGGTTATTTTGTATCTTAGTTCTGAACCTAGAAGAGTGGCAGCATGTCACTGAAAGGTCAGGAGTTAAATAAATCATTGGTTGATATGGCTATATTTTTCTCTGAATCAACTTCCAGCCCATAAATGATCTTCAGAAATGTCAATATAGAGTTGAACTGGACTTGATGAACACTCAATAACAAGCCAAGCCCGGATGAAAAAGGAGGAGGGGGAGCAGTAACAAGCTTACTAAAAACCTGGGTTCAGCTGGCCCGGCTGATAGTACCCTGTAAGGGGGCTCCTAATCCAGGGATACAGGATGATCTGTACTCCATGTTAGGAGCAGATGCACTCATGTCAGAGGCGGCCATTTCTTTCAGAACTAAGTCGGCCTGACACTGAGTAGTGCTCCCAGTCTTAATGACAAAGGCAGACGCATTCTACCTCACCCAGTCATGATGGTTGTCAAATCTCCCCACTATGCTGCATCGGCTTTCGCGCAGTTGTAATGACTCACCCAATGAAGAGCTCTACTCATCCCCGACAGATACCATCAAAAGCCTCAAGCTTTACGAGCTTGATACCTTAATATGATTGAGTGGAGATAAGAAAGAAGGAGAACAGTTTGCCCATAGAATTTGAGCAATAGAAAAATAATTGAAATGGCACAAAGACGTAAAGAAAGAATGACTCCATTCTACAGAGTCAAGTAGAATAGAGGGAGAGACTCACCAGTGAGGACCACCTTGCCGGAAACAAAGATGAGCAGCACAATGCGGGGTTTCACCATGCGGTAGATGAGGCCAGGGAAGAGCTCCGGCTCATAGCTGGTGAAATTGCTGTGGGAGAGCACCAGGCCCTCCAGCCTGATGGGGAACCTCACGTCGCAGCTGCCAACCATGTTCTGGATCTTGAAGTCCAGGAACTTGGCCTGGGGACACATATGTCACTGTGATAACAATGACCATGTACAGTTAAACCTGTCTGGAACAGTCACCCAATCAAATACAGTAAACCTCGTTATAAAACAGTCCCTTTTCTAAGGGAACAACCTCATTATAGCTTCCTTGGGTATAACAGCATAATTCTAAAGTCTCAATGATTTTAGCCGTAGTTATAAACAACATCTTGGTTCCCCAAGTGATGTTGTAGTGAGGTTTGACTGTACGCAGTCTTTAATTAAGAGAAAGGCATTTTCTGATTGTGCAACTAAAAGTTACCGTTGGCTTGCAGCATCTGTCAGATAAATATCAACTCATTGTTAATTTTTAATTATTTCAGAATTGGCCAAATACTCTTTTTTAATTAATCAAGAAAAGCTAACCACATATTCATTTTGTGCTGCTGGCCCTAATTAGCGTGATGCAAACTGTACCTCAACAAACAAAAAAAACCTGGTCTTTAAGGTATTCTGAAAATATCATGCAACGGGTATTTAAGGCCGGAAAGGTCTATTTGGGTATTTGGCAAATTCTGGAATAATTAAAAAAACAACAATTAGTTTATATTTATTCAAACAGATGCTGCAAGCCATCAGCAACTTTTAATTGCACAATCAGGAGATGTCTTAATTTATCCACCTGATCCCAGTGCAATTTTACTTTTGTACTATTTTATCACAGTCTATAATGGTCCGTGTGAACCCCCCTCAGGCACCTACAGCAAGGGTTGCAACAGGTGTTCCTGAACAAAGCAACCAACCAGATTGTGATGAGAGGAAAGAGATTGGAGAAAGTTTTCAGAAGTGGGGCAGTCCACTAAATCAACTCTGCAATGTTGGTTTAGAGAAAAATAAGAATAGAAGAATAAAAAGAATCAAAGTATATAGACGAGGATCGTAAGTTTACCTCGAAGCCCAACTTCTGGACAATCCTGGCATATTTCCTGGCTGCAAGCCTTGACTGATCCTCACTACACACACCAATAATTCCACATGAGATCCAATCATTAAAGTCAGTTACATTTATTGCGGAATATTTATTTATCATGAGAAACACAAGGTATATATATATATATAAATTATTTATTTGCGATCGAACATTGTGGCCCACTGTACATATTACATCCCAAAACAATGCGACGACAGCCATCTCTGTCTTGAGCTCAATGTACCATCTCGGCAACTGTTAAACCAGTGAGTTCATTTAATTGGTCCACGAAGCGTGTTGGCGAGCATCCAGGTATGCGTCACCCAGACGTCTTTCCGGTCAGTATGGTGTACTCCATCCCCTGTGTCATGCGATGTGACCAAAGAACACAAGGTAATGAGACCAAATCCAAATAAATAACTAGTGTATGGCGGTTTGGTAACAGTGTTATTACTGAAACGTCACACACTATTTATTTATTGGGTCTTATTACCTTATGTTTCCAATCTATATTCCAAAAATTGTAACTTATCATATTTGTTATGAGGTAACAAGATGGGGGGAAACCTCATTATGCCAGAAATTTAAGTCGTAATATAATTATTCTAAAGTCACAATTTTTGCTCCTTAACTATTTTATATAACCAAGATTCTAACAACTACAACAGGGTTCTTCTACCAACCTGACACCTTGGTTCCAAGTAATGGGAAGTTCAGCTATAGGTTTTTTTCTTGCTTATCCCTAGTACACATGGTAAAGGCCATGATAATCATGGTGGATAGAAGTAGGCGACTGCTTTTACTGTAAGTGCACCACATGTCTACACAAGTGAAAAGCAGTTCAGCCCTTTTGCACTTACAAATGTGCCAGAGCCCTGTTTGGTTACTTGCACTCGCTGGTGGGGTTGGACTTTGCAAGAATCGGGAGCCATTGAAGAATTTTTTTTTTTTTTTAATCAGAAAAAAAAAGTGCCTAATTTGGGAATCGAACATGGGTCGTAGCGGTCAAAAACCAATGGCTTAGACCAGTGATTCTCAACCAATGTGCCGCGGTAATTTTGTGTGTCGCGAAATTCTAAAAATGTGCCGCCGAATTTTAGTCATATGATTATGTTCACGTTTGTATTGGTTTTTCTTTTTTTCTTTTTCATTTTTTTACTTTTTAAAATAACGAAATTAGCAAATTGAATGTTAGAGATGTATATTACTTATATTTTGCATAGAAATATTGATACATAATTTGAATTTTCTTGCATTCAAGTTAGCAAAAGTGTGCCGCGAAATTCTAAAATTGTGCCGCCAAATTTTCAAATCTTTAAAATAATGCCGCAACAAAAAAAAGGTTGAGAATCACTGGCTTAGACCATCCTTCCACCGATCCCTCCTGTCCGACCCATATATGTAAATTACACAGGTGTGTGACATTTCTGTTGCTACTATCTTTA
>CP092871.1:78080780-78124899 GCA_030710605.1 Cordylochernes scorpioides
AACGCTGAAACGTAGCTGGTGCATTTCTAAGGCCAAAGCTCATGACGTTGAACTCATAAAGTCCAAATGGAGTTATTATGGCTGTTTTAGGCTTGTTCTCCTCGGCAATGGGGATCTGGTAATAGGCTTTAAACAAATCAAGTCTAGAAAAAATCATCTTTCCACTTAAAATATGCTGAAAGTCCTCCAATCTAGGTATTGGGTAGCGATCAGGCAAGGTTTGAGAATTTAGTTTTCTGTAGTCACCACAAGGCCTTAATGTGCCGTCTTTTTTGGTGACCAGGTGAAGTGGACTAGCCCATTGTGATTTGGATGGCCTGATTATTCCATGCTCGAGCATAAATTGGAACTCTTGTTTAGCTTCATTTAATCTTTTTGGATCCAATGGTCGAGCTCTAGAGAACACTGGCGGTCCTTTTGTTATTATGAAGTGCTTCACATCGTGATTAGCCTTCATTATTCCTACGTTGGGCCTCGTAATATCTGGGTAATTAGCCAATAGTTTAGAAAATTTGATGTTGTTCTATAAGAGCTAAAAGTCTCTTCAGAGATTGAGCAGATATCACCTTTTATTGTCAGGTTTGTTATACCGTCAATCAATTGTCTTCTATTAATATCGAGGATTAATTTGAAAGTATTTAGAAAATCTGCTCCAAGTATACCCCTGTTGGTTTTAGCTATTACAAATGGCCACTGGAATCGTCGCCGTAGACCAAGATCCAAAGATAATATTTGAGTACCGTACGTGGAAATTTCCGTTCCATTGGCTGCATAGAGCTTGAAATCGTTCAGGGTGGTCCCAATTTTTCCTTTGTAAGGTATTAATGAAACATCGGCTCCACTATCCACCAAGAATCGCATGCCAGTTTTTTTATCACTTACAAATAAACGGCTATTGCGACGTATGTTCTGTCCAGCAGCAGAGTGCGTCGCACCACTTACTGCTGGTTGGAGTTTTCCGAATTTACCCATTCACATGGCTTTTTACATTTTCCAGGTAGGCACTTTTTTCCATACCTATAGTGGAAATAGCAGAATTTTCCCCTTGGATTATATCCGCCCTTAGATCGGGAACGGGAGCGCGCATTATAGTGATAATCACGTGATCTTCGGTCACGAGATCTACCTTGATGCTCCATTTTCATACTTTCTATTTTCTGTTCCAGAGATTCTATTTTTTTAATAACATTTTTGTTTCATTCTCCGGCTTAGCTGCCTCATAGATCTCCGTCTTGGGGTTTAATTCGGCTATTCTATCTGCCATTACTGCCAATTTGTCGAGCTCTTCCTCGCTAATTATCAAAATTTGCTGAATTGCCTGTGGAAGTTTTTCGAGCCATAGCGTCTTTATAAATTTATTGGATAAGTCCTCTGTTGGTAATGACCTCAATTTCTGCAACAGCTGGCTAGGCTTTAGATCACCTAGTTCAATTCCCGATAACAGTTTTCGAATTCTTTTTGATTCGCCATCTTTGAATATTCTTAGAAGTCGCTCTTTTGCCTCTGAATATTTATTTATTTCTTTAGAGCTAATTATATCCCAGAGGTTTTCGACATATTTTGGGTCCAATTGTGCGATCAAATAATTGAATTTCGTATTTTCTGTCTTTATATTATTTATCAAGAACTGAGCCTCTACTTGATGGAACCATATATCAGGTCTTTCAATCCAGAAAGGTGGAAGTTTAATATTTACCTTATAGGTCTCAACTATTTCCGTTTCCTCACTTTTCATTTTATCAATTCGTCGTGCTAGTTCTTCTGTTCGGTTCACCAGTTTATGTAGAGATTCTTTGTCCGGCTCACCAGTTTATGTGGTGGTTAAGCAATTACACTCACATAAATAATTTCTTGCAAAATCAAGCCTTTTATTGGAATCACTATGGCTACACCGCTATGGCTAGTTTGTTCAGGCAACCAACAGAATGAGAGGCAGAATAACAATAATAATAATAATTCAATCAAATAGGAAATATATATATAAATTAGACAATAAAAATTTTGCATATTTGCAACAAACAAATATGATTTTTTTTTAAACAATTAAAATTTACATAACACAGAAATACCAAAGAATAATTTACATGTCCCCTACGTATCTTACAGATTTCTATGGACATTTACACATAAAAGTATACGTTCAATACATCTTATAGATTTCTATGGACATTCACATAAAAGTATACGTTCAATATATCTTACAGATTTCTATGGACATTCACACATAAAAGTATACGCCCAATATAAAATTTTATAAAAGTTTATATTATTATATATAATACAATATAATGCGGCTTATGATTGTAGAACGACGTTTGACAATTGTATCGCAGATGTTTCTTTTGAATGAAAAATCGAAATTTATTTTAAAAAGAAATAACAATTATTTCTAACCTTAGGGATGAAGTATGAAAGGATGAATTGTGAAGAGTAATGATAAACGGAAAAATAAAAGAGTCCAGGGATGTGAAATTATTTTTCCGTTTATCATTACCCTTCACAATTCATCCTTTCATACCTCATCCCTAAGGTTAGAAATAATCGTTGTTACTCCTTAAAATAAATTTCGATTTTTCGTCCAAAAGAAACACATGCGGGATAATTTTCAAACTTCGTTCTATTATTATATATATTACAAATACGGTAAATTATGTGTGTGGCTCAAATTTCTAATCGTCTGATATAATTTGTGTTACAGGAGGAAGATGTGGCAGCAGAAGATCCCGTGTTATCTTCCACCTTCACTTCTTGAATTTTGACCCAGACGAACTCTGTATATAAAACCTACAGTACTCTTTCTCTCAATCATTGTAAATATAATAAAATAACATTTCATATATACATTGTACATTATTTCTAATAAAATTTATTCCTAAATTATATACTGTGTTATCGAGATTTTCGTTAAAAACTAAATTATTCACATATTTTAGATTAATATTTATTTCCACGTTCTGACATTTGAGGCCAAAAACTAAATATATACACTGTGTGACAAGGAAATTACTGAAGAACTCCCCCATTACCTGCTTAATTGTACAGCCCTTGATGCAGAAAGGAAGGCCCTATATCAACAAATTAAATGTACCAACATTTCACCCTACGTATTGCTTTAAAAAATATTAGCAAACAAATCTAAGGCAATAGCTTACTATAGATTTTTAGATCATCATTATGTAACGACCAGTCAACAAATGAATGACTTCGAGACGAAGAGTAAAGCCAGTTCAATTTCTATGTAAATAACACAAGATGATTATTACCTTACCCAATTGGGAGAATCTGTATGGGGTAAGTCCCTAATAAAGGCTTTTGTGTGTGATTAATATTTATTTGATAATACCTTGGATCTTGAAGCGTACAGAAACGCCAACTGCATACATCTGAGTTTTCCTACTTTATTTTTTATTTATACGATCGAAATCATTTTAAAACTCTTTATTCAGGCATTATTATTAATTACATAGCATTATCCCTTGGCAGAGCTGACTGCTATAGGGCGCGTCCCCAGGTGGCAGATAGGGGAACGACCTTCAGATATGAAGGCCAGCTGCGAAACAAGCAGAATAACTTTGATGAATAAGCAGTCGCGGACCAACAGCGGCATTTTTAGAAAAGGAGAAAGACCTCTTTAAAAATCCTGACTTCAACTGACCCGGTTGATAGACCTCAGCAAGGATCCCTCTCCAGGGATACGGAGGAGCTGCGTCTGTACTCATGTTAGAGTCGACAACAAAGGCTTCCATGTTAGGAACAACCTCAAACTACAGGCAAAGTCAGACTTTCACCAAAGTGTGCCTGGATCATGGTGCCATGATCAACGAAAGCTGCACCCCTACACCCCATTCCATGAGATCGTGGAATTCGTGTAATCTTTACAAAGGGGATAACAAACAACAACACATATAATTATTCACACAGTATTATTTTAAAATAAAGGAATCATATCCTGACCACGAGCACATGTGATTTTCAGATAGCTCTCTGCCATCTAAAAAGCACAAGTGCTCGTGGTCAGGATATGCTTCCTTTATTTTTAATATCAACACCTGACCCACTTATTTTTTCTATTATTTTTTTCATGGCATTATATATACACATGAAAATATCCATAGCTATATATTCAGATATAGGATATAAATTGCGATTTACTGTTATAAAATATCAAAAATCTTTCGTAAAATAAGTTTCTTTATTAAAAAAACAGCGCTAGCAGGAAAGCTCGCGCTGTTTTTAATAAACAAACTAATTGCGAAAGTTTTTTTTTTATTTTTTTATAATAGCTATATAGACATAGTAAAGTCATGAAAATTCGAAACTATTATAGACGTGTATGATTCTTTTTTTTTTTTTTATTAAACCATTTACGAGCCTGGTTGATCAGTGGTGAACCCTCCCATTAATTTTCCATTGCAGTAAGGACAGTAGAAATTGTTTAATTTTTAAAAAAGAATCATACACGTCTACATAATAGTTTTGAATTTTCATAACAGATGGCGCGCTTTATGTATTAACATCATAATAGTAAAGTCAGTTTCACATAATGAAGAATGTTTGTTTAGCAAGTATTGTATTTTTATAATCAAAATCATAAGATGGCACACACAAAACAGTTTACTTCATTAACACACAAAACAAACTTCTGTCCCTTGTTGAAATATTACAGAGTAACAAGGGCTATAGATGAGACTGAGTTTGAAAAGGAACTTGTATGCATATAATGTTTACGTATTGTTTTTGCTTATTTGCTAATTTACTTTAATTAAATAACATCCCTAACTGTAATGAAAAAAAAATATATTTTTTCCATAGCAGTAAGAACAGTAGAAGTTTGTTTTATGTGTAAAAGAAACATTCGAGCTTAAATGTTTTAATTTCCTATATATAGATGAATCGTTATTGGTTTATATTAGTTTATTTTTTTGAAGATTTTCCAGGAATGCTATGTAAACGTAGCAAACAACATTATTTAATTATAATTTATTTATTATTTATTTATTACCAGTTGCAAATAAGACACGCTATATCCGATCTGGTTAATTTACGCGTGAAACTATTTACAATAATTGTAGTAGAGTAGGTAACAGAATTATCAAAAAGAAAATAAACAATTAAGAAAAAGAGCATTGAATAAACATATACATTGAACAAATAAGCAACAACATTTAATTATAATTCCATACAGCGCCATCTATTTATTAAAATTGCAACTACATTGTGCTTAATAGTTTTATTTCTAAAATATAGTTGACGCGTTTTTAACCTTATAATTAATGTATACCTAACTGGCCTTGTCTCTATTTCTTATTGAAGAGCATTGCTCGATGCAAATATTTTCATATAATTCTATTAATACTGCCTAAAAATGTATATCCTTGTTATATTAAAATATAATTTTATTTAAAAAATTATATTTCATAGATCCAAATACTCTGTTAAATCGACCGCCAGAGGTCACGTTTCCCCTATAAAAACTCGTTGTTGTTCTTTCCCCGATGGCTCTTTCTGGGCTCAAAAATCATAACTTTTGGTTAGTAGCACGTTAAATCATATTTTCTCTCTTTCCCCGATGGCTCGTGGAGCTGGACGAAGTTATGGAGGCCAACAAGCCCCAGACTGCTTGCCGCAGCACTCAAACCTGCCCTGCTCCTTCCTGCAAGGAAACCAGCTCCCAAATTGACCCAATCAAGCCCGCCACTCCTGCTCCTGCTGCTCTCCCTGCCAAGAAGCCTGCCTCCATCTGGCCTGCTCCTGCTCCAACCAAAAGGAAACAGTCTGAAGCTCCCAACCCGCCTGCAAAGAGGACAAACCTGAATGGTCCTTCAAAACCTGTGCCTTCCCGCGTCTCCAAGCCTGCGGCCGCCCAAGTGATCCTCCATGGAGAAAAATCGGCGGCCCACACAGTGGTCATCTCAGATGACCCACAGGCTGACCCAAGGGAGATGCTGAAAACAGTCCGCGCTGCTCACACTCTCCCCCAAGGCGTTTGGGCCTCCCTGCGCACCAAGGCGAAGCTTATCCTCCATTCCAGCAATCCTGACACCATCCCTGAGGTTACAACCTCCCTGGCCAACAAGCTGGATGGAATGAAGGTCCGCCAGCAGAAGGATATCCTGCCGCGAAACTGCCTCTTCAAAGTGGATGAGGAGACATCCAACTCAACCATTGAGGAGACCTTCCTGGAAGCCGCTGTTGTTAGAAAGCTTTCTGGGGACAAGGGAGTGCGCGTGGCGCACCGTTCTGCACCCAGAAACGGGACCTGCACCGCCTTCATCGAGGTGGACCTCAAGACCTTTAGAGCCCTGGGCGTTCGCGGGAGGATCGTGGTGGATGGATTAATCCTCAACTTCGAGAAGTCCATCCGCGCCCGCGTCTGCTTCCGCTGTTGTGACTTCGGCCACAACACTGCCCAATGCACCAGAGCTCCTAAGTGCTTCCACTGCGGTGAAGACGGCCATGAAGGCCGCACCTGCCCATCCATTGCTAACCAGCGCACCTCCAAATGTGCCAACTGCTGCTCCAAGGGCCTTCCTGACAAGCACGAGGCGAGAGCCTCAAGCTGCCCCATCCTGAAGTCTAGGGCCCTCAAGTTCTAGGCTTCAAGGACCTTCTGCCTCCAATTCCATCTGTCACTTCTCCTGGATTCCTGGCCTATTCAAGGCACCCGCCTCACTGCACCCTGGCGCTGTTCCCCTGCTTGCCCAACGTTTCCACCACCCCTGCGAGACATCTCCTGCCGCCAGATCCTAGGGTCCCTTGCCACCTGACATCGAGTGTGGGCTCAAAAATCATAACTTTTGGTTAGTAGCCCGTAAAACCATATTTTCTCTTTCCCCGATGCCCTCAGCCAGCTTCCTGGAGACAAGTCTGTCCGAGTGGCACACAGATCTCCGACCAGAAACGGCACCTGCACGGCCTTTATTGAGCTGGACTTGGCTTCCTACAAGGCCATTGGAAGACGCGGCAGGATCATTGTGGACCAAGTGATCCTGACCTACGAGGAGTCTGTCCGCGTCCGCGTCTGCTACCGCTGCTGTGGCTACAGCCACAACGCCGATAGGTGCAACAAGGCTACAGTCACCTGCTTCCACTGCGCTTCTGGTGACCACCAAGGCCGAAGCTGTCCAACTCTTGCCAACCCGCGCACGGCCAAGTGCGCCAACTGCTCAGCCAAGGGCCTCTCTGCCGACCACGAGGCAAGATCAATGTCTTGCCCAACTGCCAGAGCTAGAGCTGCAAAGTTCTAGTCCTCCGGCCTTCTTCCTGCCTCCTGACCTCCGCGGACCCAATCCGGCCTAACCTGCCTCTTCCCTGACGGTGATCCCGTCCTTAGCCTCTCCACCCTTGTCATAGTGGTTTTATATATTCCGCTTTACGCGGCCATTGGGGCTCAAAAATCATTTAATTTGGTTAGCAGCCCCGTAAATAAAGATATTTTCTCTTTCCCGATGGCCGGCTCAAATCTTTTGTACATGATGTAAATAATATTTTGTTTTCCTTGTTCTATTCGCCTTAAGCCAGGAAGTACTTTAATCAAATTATGTTTTTTTTTTTATATATAGTCTTTAAACTCAATTAAAGAATTCACTAATCAAAACTATTTTAAAGATTTTTTCCACGACTGCATTTCCATACCATAATCCTCAACATGATCTAAATTCAAACAGAAAATCTAATTTTTTATATACAATATCCAAATAGATACAATAACTAAGATTCCATTCTTCCGTTTCACATATATGAGTAGAATCATTCACTATAGTATTAGAGTTCTGTGGATTAAAAAGGCGAAACTGCTGGGAGGGTTCACCACTAATGAGCCAAACCCTAATTTTGTATTGCAGTAAAGACAGTAGAAAGTTTGAGTAAAATTAATCCTTGCTCCAGAGAAAAGTGTCTTTTCAAAGCATTATTATTCTTCTCTAGCTTTCGGGCACGGACGCCCTCCTACAGTAGAAAACATGGTATATACCAGATAATCACCCTACGTATTGCTTTCAAAAATATTAGCAAACAAATCTAAGGCAATAGCTTACTATAGATTTTTTAGATCATCATTATGTAAGGACCAGTCAACACGTGAATGACTTTGAGACGAAGAGTAAAGCCAGTTCAATTTCTATGTAAATAACACAAGATGATTATTACCTTACCCAATTGGGGGAATCTGTTTGGGGCAAGTCCCTAATAAAGGCTTTTGTGTGTGTGGTATTTGCCAGGTATACCATGTTTTCTCCTGTAGAAGGACGTCTGTACCCGAAAGCTAGAGAACAATAAAAATGTTTTTGAAAAGAAACTTCTCCCTGGAGGCATGATTGATTTTACTCAATATTGATGTAAGAGATTATTTTATAGATTAGAAAGTTTGTTTAATTTTAAAAATAAAGAAAAAATGTGTTTTATATCTTTTGATGTAACCCGGATACTTGGAGCGTGCAAAAAAAGTTTGTGCTTAACTGACATTATTCTCTTACTAGACGAATGGCCCGGGCAACGCCCGGGTTTTACCCGAGTGCGAATATATTTTAAAAACGTTTTAATTCAAATACTATTCGTTACAATTATAAATTGGCGCCATGGATGTCACTCTTGTGAAACGTCCCGTTCCAAACTGTGTGTTTTTAAAATGTTTAAACTATATATAATATAACGGTATAATAATGGTATAAAGAAATAATGAGCCTATAGCCTAGTGGTCATGGCATCTGCCCGGTAAGCGGAAGGTCGTGGGTTCGATTCCCATCCCTTGACCTTGTATACATCTTGCTTCCTAGGGTTGCCTAGAGTGGCCGCTATAGACAGGGTGGTCTGTATAGACAGGTGGATGTATCACACAGCTGATAACAGGGTTGCCTAGAGTGGCCGCTATAGACAGGGTGGTCTGAATAGACAGGTGGATGTATCACACAGCTGATAACAGGGTTGTCTAGAGTGGTCGCTATAGACAGGGGGGTCTGTATAGACAGGTGTATGTATCACACTGCTGATAACAGGGTTGCCTAAAGTGACCGCTATAGACAGGGTGGTCTGTATAGACAGGTGAATGTAACACACTGATGATAACAGGGTTGCCTAAAGTGGCCGCTATAGACAGGGTGGTCTGTATAGACAGTTGGATGTATCACACAGCTGATAACAGGGTTGTCTAGAGTGGTCGCTATAGACAGGGTGGTCTGTATAGACAGGTGTATGTATCACACTGCTGATAACAGGGTTGTCTAGAATGGCCGCTATAGACAGGTGTATGTATCACACAGCTGATAACAGGGTTGTCTAGAGGGGGGCAGGGAGGTCACGTTTTCGCCAGGCAGCCAATGGGCGCGCATTCTATCCGTGAGCTTCAGACAGACAGACAGAATAAGGCAATTATATAAGTAGATGATACATTAGCCCGCCATCTGTTATCAAAATTCGAAACTATTATAGACACGTATGATTCTATTTTTTTTTAATAAACAATTTCTACTGCCCTTACTGTAATGGAACCACTGATGAGCCAGGCCCTCCCGTTAATTTTTTCATTGCAGTAAGGGCAGTAGAAATTGTTGATAAAAAAAAAAAAAAAAAAAGAATCTTACGCGTCTATAATGGTTTCGAATTTTGATATTATTCTTATTTGACGAAGTGTGTCTTTCATATATAATACTAGCCGAATGACCCGGGCAACGCCCGTGTTTTACCCGATTGAATGTTTTGATTCAAATACTATTTGTTACAATTATAAATTGGCGCCTTAAATATTTCATATGTTAGTTAATAACTATAGCCTATGTGCTTTATCTGTCTATGTACTGTTGGCTTCCGTAGGCGTCTCTTACTGGGAAAAAGAAAGAGAGGATTCCATTTGGTTATTATCTAATATATGCATTATTTAGGGAGCGACCCGCTCCAACACAATAGTTACAAAGACGAAATGGCGAGTGGGGGGGCAAGGGTGGCGTGACCGTAGCCAACCAATAGGAGGGCGCCATTCCAAAAAAAAAAAAAGCAAACGGTGACAGAGATGAAGAATGACGCTCGTAACTGTATATAGAATGCATTCTCATCGGTCTAAAAATAGCAAAATGGTCAAATCGCCGTGTCATATCTACCGTCTCGACTTTATCATCTGATTGTGTTGGGAGCAGTGAGACAAGATGACGTCCACACGGGGCTCAGTACGCTCAGAAATTAGATATATACAACTATGTAGAATGAATATGACGCCTCTGCCACCGTGGAAAGTTTGGTGGAGAATCGCCAGCGGGTTTCCAGCGACACCACGTATTTCGAGATCTACAAAGAATACGTAGATCGCGTGCTTCGTCGCTGAGGAGATGGTGATGGCGTGGTCCTCGAGACTAACCGGAAAGATCCAGGACTGAAGGCCCGGCGGCCGGCCAATGATGGAGAACACCTCTCGGATAAGAGGGCAGACGGCGCTGTAGGACCAGTAGCAGTGCGACAGGTCGCTAGAGCCGCAGGTGACACAGAAAGGCTGGCTCGACGTCAGGTGCTCCGGATGAGGATCAGTGCGTGCAGGGCCAGCCGCATTGCGATGTCCGCCACATGGCGCCCGAAGGAGCAGCGAAGGAGAGATAAGAAGGACACACTGGTAGAGGACACATCGACCACAGGCGAAGAATTAGAGAGAGAGAGGATCGTCTATTACATATTGAATTATGAGGCGATGACGTGCCATCCATATATAAGTAATGGAAGCATTATAAAGCACAAATGTTTCTTTTTTTAAACACAAACTCTTCTAATACATTATAAAGGACTGCGGCGTATGATTATAAAACAACACTTAAAGTTTCACCGCATAAGTTTCTTTTCTGTGAAAAATCAATATTTATTTCAAAGAGAAATATCTACTATTTCTAACTTTTTTGGATGACGTATGAAAGGGTGAAAATATGAAGAGTAATGGTCTATATATAATTGGATGACGTATGAAAGGGTGAAAATAAAAGTGTCCAGGTGCAAACTTTCATACGTCATCCAAAAAAAAGTTAGAAATAGTAGATATTTCTCTTTGAAATAAATATTGATTTTTCACAGAAAAGAAACTTATGCGGTCAAACTTTAAGTGTTGTTTTACAAACTCTTCTACTGTCCTTACTGCGATTAAAAATATATTGGGAGGGCTTGGCTCATCAGTGGTGAACTCTCCCAATTTAACCCACCAGACGCCTCTCTTACAGCTCTAATACTGTATTGGACGATTCTGCTTATATACGCTGCAATGAATATTTATATGTAATTCTACTGTCCTAAAAGCTTATGTTCATAGTTTTCTTGAATACTATTCTAAGATTCCACGCTTCCACCCTTGTGAAGATTCCATTAGATCCCTAGTGGATTTCATGGAATAAAGTCCGTCCTAGGCTGACGAGGGCCATTAGCACAAAACCATGGTGTCTAGGTGGACGCTTTTCAGTTTTCCAAAGCTGGTGTTGTGGCTTTATCACTGACCCAAGGCCGCTAGTTTGCGGCGACGGTCAATAGATGTTGTCTAGTTTTGATGCTTAATTTGATGGAAGAGGAGCCTTATGCTTTATAACTTTTTAAAAATTTTAATCTTACTTTTTCTTATCATATTATAAATTCAAACTTATTTGTGTTTATCTTAAATTTTACTTTTATCAAAATGCACATCTTATAATCAAATTCTTATTATTTTGAAAAATCATTTTTGTCAACCATTATATGCAAAACGCTCCAAATTTAAATTCCTATTGTTACTGTCATGTCATTTCCATATTATTATAATGGTCATTTTCGCTACCATATCAACGTCTTCTTTAAATATATATATATATATAAATTTGCATAGAGGGGAAAATCACACACACACATACAAAGCCTTTATTAAGAGACGCCAGTCTTATACAGATTCTCCTCTCTCATTGCCTGCTTACAACGATATCCCCACGATGATCAATCACCATCATGTAGTGGAGGGGATAAATCCAAGTTCCTACTTACTGCTTTGTAAAAGTTGTATAGGGACCGAGCAACTATTAGACTTGATATGGCGCTGGTTAAAATACTTTGCGAATAGGTGAAAATATTCTCAATATCAGAAATGGCGGGAGAAATATTTTAAAGTATAGTTGTTGGAAATGACTCAGGAAGACGGCTCTAGATGGCGCGCGCCAAGAGATGCGCCACAGAGTCCGACCACGTGACCTTATGTGACTATAAAAGCCAGCGAAAAAGGTATGAGACAGGCGCGCGGGGAGAGTGAGAGTCTGCAAATTAGGAGAGCGAATCAAGGAGCTCGAGCTCAAGTGAAGTATAAGGTAGATAAAGTCTGAAGCCTAATTCAGAGGTTCATAGGAAGCCAGAAGATCAAGTCTGAAGTATAAAGAAGATAAAGTCTGAAGCCTAATTCAGAGGTTCATAGGAAGCCAGAAGATAGAGTCTGAAGTATAAAGAAGACAAAGTCTAAGGTATAAAGAAGTGAGAGAGCTGAAGTGGAGCAGAAGTAAAGGAAGCCGAAGCAAGCTCAACCTAATAGATCGGGATAGTTTGGATTGAGTTTAGTTCATTTTTCGTATGTTAGCATTGTACAATAAAGCCTCATTTATTTAAAAGATCAAATCCGGCTGATCATTTCCTCCAGAGTAACACCAGCCTATCGCTATATTACAATAGTTAGAAAAAGAAAAGGATTATTTAAATTATTGACTTTGCCTATTGCTTTAATTTTCTAAATTTCTACTTCTTTTTTACAACAGTTAAACCTGTCTATAACACCCCCTCTTGGGACTCACCAAAATAAGGTGCTATAGAGAGGGGGTGCTATAGACAGGTCCACTTTTAATGTAAATCCCATCATACTACGTATTAAAATCGGGCGTTATATAGAGAGAGGCGCTATTTAGAGGGGGTGCTATGGACAGGTTTAACTGTAATTATACCAAACTGTTGAGATTACTAAACAAATCTGTGTGAAATATGTTAAGTTTTGACCAAGTAGTTGTTTGTTTTTAAAATGGTAATGACTTAAAGTAAACCTCTCTTTATATTTAAATAATAAATTTGTTTAAATTCATGTTAGTCATGACGGACACGTTCTGGAAGAAATCTGGCATGGAGATCCAACATGTCCTCACTGCCGGGAAGTCACAGACTGTGGATCACCTCCTCTTATCCTGTCCAGCTTTTGTACTACACAGGCTACAGACACTGCTTGGAGTACAAGACTTCAATCCTGCCTCTACTTCCTGACTCCCTGCCGGCCTGGAACTACCTGGTTCACCGCAGCAATCTGTCCTCCCCATGACTAGACTTCTCTTCTAGACTGTAGCTGTACAGCGAGATTTTGTACTACACAGGCTACAGACACTACTTGGAGTACAAGATTTCAGCCCTGCCTCAACTTCCAGACTCAGGGCCGGCCTGGAACTACCTGGTTCATCGCAGCAATCTGCTCTCCCCATGAATAGACTTCTAGACTGTAGCTGTACAGCCAGATTTTGTGTGACACAGGCTACAGACACTACTTGGAGTACAAGACTTCAATCCTGCCTCTACTTCCTGACTCACACTGGAACTACCTGGTAGCAATCTGACCTCCCCATGACTAGACTTCTAGACTGTAGCTGTACAACCATATTTTGTACTACACAGGCTACATACACTGCTTGGAGTACAAGACTTCAATCCTGCCTCTACTTCCTGACTCACACTGGAACTACCTGGTAGCAATCTGACCTCCCCATGACTAGACTTCTCTTCTAGACTGTGGCTGTACATCCAGATTTTGTACTACACAGGCTACAGACATCTTGGAGTACAAGACTTCAATCCTGCCTCGGCCTGGAACTAGCTGGTTCACCGCGGCAATCTGCTTCACCCGGGCTACTGTACAGCCCGGGTAGTTGGCGATTTACGCTCCAGGAGCCCGGGTTACCTCTGTTTTCTCTCTCTCTCTCTCTCTCTCTCTAAAGTCATAAAGCTGCATTAATGTAAATTTGAGATTTTTTTCCCTACAATACAAACACGCCCAGAGAATCACGTGTCCCAGTAAGTTATAAATAAAACACGGGGACCATTCTCTTCTCTCCAGTAATTAAAGTGGGTTACGCCGTCTTTCTACGTCCCCTTCACCAATTCGGGCATACATTACGTTCGCCTCCCCTTTTGTGTTGTTTATTTTCAAGTTTATACGTGATTATCGACGCATTTCTTGGAACAAATTCTTTAACACCCTCACATATCTGTAATTTGCCCCACATGGCAATACAGCGCGCGACTTACAAACAAATCTAATTTCGAGCCATACGAGCTAAATCGTCTCCAATAAATGCGCCACATTCACCAACATTCTTAAAAGTATCGTTGTATGTTAGTACAAATATCACCTGTAACTTCAGTAAACTTGTTTTTCTTGATGGAAACTGGTTAGATTTTGCAACAAAAACAGCGACTTCACGTGATACCTTTCTAATCCCAATTTTTCTCGCACGTGTGACAGCGCAACAAAATTTTTTTTTCACTTTTAATAGGCCCTCTGGTAGTCCCCACAGACCCCTCTTTTTCCTTTGACACTTTTTAAAATTTTATTTTTCACTCGAAAGCGTGTTTACGTCACAAATCATATTTTACAGCTTATATAACCTAACATCATTGTAGACATTACCTTTACTTAGTCAAAACCAATGTCGAAAAATCTACGAACATCTAAAAAAACTGCAATTCTCAAATAACAAAAAGATTATCATTATAGGTACAATTAGGGCCTCCAATCCCGGGATCCCGTTTCCCGGAGCCAAATAATGATCCCGAAATCCCGGGATTCTGCTCGAAAAATCCCGGGATTACTGGTTTGTGCATGAAAACCAGCGCAAAAATACATTTTTCTTATCTAGCATTTTGGTAATCAAACAGATGATGAGATAGCACACTTTTGACGTTTTGTTTATACAGCTGCATTTCGGGTCTTTATTTTTCTGAGAGATTTGAAATTATTTTCATGCACTAATAACGAAGGGTTATTCTGCAAGATCTTTCCAAAATGGCAGCCTCTAGAATGAGAGTATGCAGCAGTATACATGGAGGGGGCCCCAGTTTTTGTTGACATGCAAATAGTGGCTTCTTAGATAGTAGCGGTATCCCTTTATTTTTGTGGCGGTCCTGCGTGTAACATGGACCCGCCACTAACCTCTTATCTGGGCTCCAAATTGTTTTATATATATATTTTTTTAAATCTATGTTTATACTCTCCATCCTGTACTCTGTATGTATGGGTCATCATGAACGCACTGCTCTGCTGTTCATTTTGTGAAACCCTCGCTAGCTTTTTTGTCATTTAATTTAAATTAAATTTATTCAATGTCATTTCATTAAATGCTTCGTCACTATCAAGCATCAGCCTAAAGTAGTTTTCAACTTATACGAACATAAAACAAAGTCTCTAAAACAATATTATCGGACCTTGTTATTTCTCAATAGAAAACGCGTCGGACATTTTTGGTAAGCTTATCACTTCTTGATTGTGATGGCGAAGTTTATTCCTTTTAAATCAGAAGGAATCTGGTGCTATTACCTACGAGACGGATCTGGCCAAAATGCACAGTGTATAGCGTGCAAAAGGATTTTGAAATGCGTCGGTGGGTCTACAAAAGGGCTGCATGTACACCAGAAGGCGGTCCACGGAATCGAAACTTCGAAGAGAAAAGTTAAAGACGAAGTTGATACACAGACCCCTGCAAAAAAGACCCCCAAGATATCAATTCTCGATCATTTTTCGTCTGTTTCCATCGATCGATCGACTGATGCTGTGATAGCTAGAACGATAGCTCTCGACGGATTGCCATTCTCCGTTTTTGTCACATCTAAGGATCTACGCAAGTGCCTCAATGCTCTTGGAGATGAAATTCCTCTCTCCGCAGAGACCATTAAGATTAAAGTGTGTCGTTATGCGGACACATTTCGTGAGAAGGTCCTTCGAGAGCTTCAGATGGAGAAAGAAAAGGGGCAACTTTTCAGCTTTACGCTGGATGAATGGACGTCAATCAGAAGCAAGCGTTACCTGAACATTAATATTCATAGCCGTACCAAGGTGTGGAATCTTGGCTTGACTCGAATATCTGGAGTATTTTCCTCTGAACAATGCAAATATGTCATTGGTGCTAAGCTCTTGGAGTTAACTGCATTAAGAGATGTGGTCTAAGAGTTCCAAGAACAGTAATTTTTTTCCAGATGTGTGTACAGTAATTGACAGATAATTTCAAACTGTAACCCAAAAGCAATGATTTAGTTCATAAGCAGGCGCAAAATATATGGCTTTCAGGTTGTTTTCATCGAAGTAAGTGCCACGTCATTGGCACTATATAAAAGAAAAAATTAAAAATATAACGAACGAAACGATATACCTCTTGGCGTAGAAAGACGAAAATGTTTTTCAATCCCGGGATATCCCGGGATTGAGAAAAAAGCAATCCCGAATCCCGGGATTGAAAATATGTACCGGGATTGGAAGCCCTAGGTACAATCAACTATACCTATCCCCATGTAATTATATACACACACACATTCACAAAGCCGATATAATCTGCCTAATTCCTTTTCAAACTTCGCAGCCGTTTCTGCATTTAAATCCCTATTTTTTGTTGGGAATCTTTTATGGTTCAGATGATAAAACAACAAATAACAAGTTTACTTACAGCTGAAATGGTTTTAAAGAATTAGGCGATTTTACCTTTTATATAAGAAAGTATTTTAAATTTATTATTTTCATAAGAGAGAGAGAGAGAAAAAAAAACAATTAATAATTACACTTACTAATTATGTAAACAAATAAAACACTCTTTTGTTCTCGTTTTTATATTACAGTGTTGTCAGTCTAAAAGTATTTTAATATCATCGATTTATTATTTTAAAACATTTTTCTCCTTTTTTCCCAACATTTTAACGTTGATAGCCTTTACAACAATCTCACAAATGAATTTCAACAATTCTACACATATAGCATCACATACACATCTTTTACCTTCATAAGACAGGGAGGATGATCCCACAACTGCCGTCAACAGGCGGGAGCACTGTTGGCTAGATGAACTTCTTACTCCTGATTGGTCCGTTCCCAGAGATCTCCTCTGTAGTCCTAGACAGTCTGGCATCGTCCCAACAGTCCATCACGCCGTCGTATTGCAGCTCACCATGACGCAGGGGAATGAAGTACACCATACTGACCGGAAAGACGTCTGGGCGACACATACCTGGACGCCCGCAGACACGCTTCGTGGACCAATTAAAGGAACTCACTGGCTTGACGGTCGCTGAGATGGTACATCGAGCTCAAGACAGATGGCTGGCGTCGTGTTTGGGATATAATACATATGGTAATTTAAACCAACAACCCCATATTGTATATAACTTATAACAATATTTTCATGTTGTATAATAGAAACACATCTGTAAATGATTATACGCATGATTGACATGTGTCATTACATCATCATATGTAATGTAATTTGTACAAACTGAGGATAAATAAATAAAACTCTGTAATAGATTAAGAGTTGAGCTAAAGAGATAGAAGTCAGAAACGTCTAAAATCGAGATAGATGGAAGTCACAAAACAACATCTAAAGATAGATTGGAAACTGTCAGGACGGCGCCAGTTTAGAATTTCACCAGACGATCCACACGCTTCGCATCTGTTGAAATGCAATACTCCCTTTCTCGGGAAAGATAAATATAAGGCCCCCATCTTAACCTATAAATACAGTCACTTCACCATCTGCGTGAGCCCTCGTCGGTTGTACCCCAGGTCCACCTCATCCACCATGTAGACCAGTTAGAACTCTTCTATCTCCATCTTTCGCTCCTAGCTCAACTTTTATCTGTTCACGGAACTTTCTTAGTGCAACTGTGTCTTCGTTTTTTGTATGGACATTCCCAAGCTTTCCACTCTGCCTCGACCACGACTGCCTGTACTTTGTGAGAACTATAAAAGGTCTTCCAAGGTGCAGAGAGGTACTGGAAAACTCCTTATCCTGACTGTTCCTCTCGGTCAACATAGTATAGCGAGATTCAACAGAACCTCACCACATTTTAAGTCGACATGATTCTACAAGAGGCTACCAGACCTCATCACATACATACAGTGGGCCACAACGTTCGATCGCGAATAAAATGATATTACACGTGATCAAAGATCTCGCTGAGATATTCAGAAGGGATCCCAGGAATGGAATTTCCGTACAGTACATCATCTAGAGGGCATTCTTTCTCCATCCGCTTGACTTGGCTCAAACTACTTGTGTCACAGCAGTTGTCGGGAGCGATCAGTTCGCTCAACTACAGTATCAGTCTGGATCATCACCTTATCCATGCTACCATCTTGATCCTTCATCCTTAAGGCGTTCCCCATCTTGCAAATTTCGTATTTTTAATGTCCAGCCATCAGGGCGATTTTTTCATTTAACACTGCAGATCGTTGCTCGATTTTCCCAGATTTCTTTACTCAATCCCTTCATTGCTGAGAGGAGAAATTAAATGAGTTTTAATTTTCCCCGCCGCCCCATTTTTAAGTTTCACAGGTATCCAGAATTGTCTTTCATAAACATATATCCCATTTCTGACACCATTGTTACATCTGTCATGTCAAGAAGAGTCAAATGAACACGCGAGGTCGGTTAGGATCTCTGTTCACGTGTTCTCTGCGTCTCCTCTTTATTTACTTTCGTACATTATGAAAAACAATTAAGTAATATGCAGTTAGGATAATCCCACAATTGCCGTCAACAACATGGACCCAACTTTATTACGGGCCAGAGATGGGCTTCTCTTCCTTCATGATCAAATATAAATTTATCATTTTTTTAAATCTTTAATTATTTATAATAGCTCTTTTTATGAACCAACTAAAGAATGCAAATTTTACCTGGTTCTCATAACTTTTCCTGCCAATCGGGAAATTTCTCCTTGATTGCCCAACTATTGGCAAAATTGCCGTCAACCACTGATGAGCTAAAGCCTCTTATCTCTCTAATAATTCCTATCATTTCAGTAAGGTCTGTAGAGATAGTATCTGGTATCATAAGAAACATTTGGCCTAAATAATACAGAACCTCTCTGTAAATTCTTCCATCTAGTCATGAGGAGTCTTTCAATCACAGTTTCTGATGAGAGACTAACTCCACGAGAGTCCAAATTCAGTCATGTTTTTAGGCTATGGTTCTCATAGAGGGTTAGCACTCTATGCTGTATACAGTAGAACCTCTCTCTAAAAGACCAAGTTATAAAGCCAAAGTGTCCTTTAGAGAAAGGTGTCCACTTATAACAAAGCTTCTAATTATGATAAGGTACAATTTGGATTATAGATTATAAACACACGGTAATAAGACCAAATCCAAATAAATAAATAATGTGTGACATACTTTCAGTACTTTTGTCTGAAGATGGTAACAACGCTTTTACCGAAACATTACACACTCTTCATTTATTTGGACTTGGTCTTATTACCTTGTGTTTAAAGTTGCTAATTAGTAAAAATGTTAATTTTGACAATGTAAACTGTAGAGTGGCGTCGGGAGTATCCTTTGTAGCTGTTGTCATTGTGAAGTGCTAAAAAAGTGTATAGATAAAATAAAGACTAAAGGTAAATCATCTGAACAATAGTTTTTTTTTTTATTTTTAGAATAACCCAACAAATGTGCTGATTTCATAGCACAGAAATTTTTTGGCTCTTGCTATAGGCAATGAGCGAGGTAAGTTAGGTATAGAGTAGAATTGTTAACAATTTTTCAAAACATATCTCTATTTATATATATATGCTTGTCTCTTTAAAATATATAGATATATTTCCATTTGTTTGTACATATATTTACATAGTACATATAGACAATCTAGTATATAATGTACTTCATTTGTTGTTTCTTTATATTACAAAATATATAAGGCTTTATGATGTATCTGAAAAACTGCTATTTATTTAGTCCATTTGTTTTATATACAGTTAAACTTGTCTATAGTGCTCCCTCTTGGGACTCAGCAAAATAGGGTGCTATAGAGAGTGGGTGCTATAGACAGGTCACTTTTAATGTAAATCGCATTGTACTATGTATTTAAAATCGGACGCTATAGAGAGGGAGGCGCTATTTAGAGGGGATGCTGTAGAGAGGTTTAACTGTATATATATATATGTGTGTGTTATAAACCAATCTTAACAAAAATCAATGTTTGAAATTTGAAAAAAAAAAAATTTTTTTTGAGTATTTAAAAAAAAAATAAATAGTAAAATAAATAGATGAAATATATAAAAAAATATATATTTAATATATAGACTGCTCTGTGAAATTATTTTCTTAACTATCGAAAATAATAATAATAAAAATTTAAAAAAAGATGAAAAAAAAAATTGGTTTGGGCTTTTTTTTTTTTCAAATTCTTCTATTTTTTTTGAAAATTAATAATAATGTATATTTTTTTATAAATGCAAATTTTTGGCAAAAATAATAATAAATGGATGGCACAATAATAAATTTTTATAGTTAAGGATAATGTGTGGAGCCCAAAAAAAAAAATTAATTAGAGTACAAATTGGAAAAAAAAAAAGGATTTGTTTATACAGACTCAATTTTTTTTAATTCAATACTTCAAAGGAATAAGAAATTTTGGTTAAAAAAGTTAGTTAAATTATAGAAAAAAATAATAATCTTATCAAAATTCAAAACTATTATAGATGCATATGATTCTTTTTAAAATAAAACAATTTCTACGGGTCTATAATAGTTTCAAATTTTGATAACAGATGGCGCGCTAATGCAATCATAATATAACCTTATATTGGGATTTTAAAAAACATTTGAATTAAAGTAAATATTGGATAATTTGTGGTTGATTAAAAAGGCCATATTGAAAATCTTTTGAAGAGATAAAAGGGAGGAAGAGAAATAGATCAAAGTTGTGATACAGTTAAAACTCATTTTTCTAGATGCTTTTAACATAATCATATTTCTTTTGTATCTATATTAATTGCTGATTCAGTGAATATATAATTGGTAATTTACTATTTTTGTGTTTTCTTGGTTTCTTTCTTCAAGTGATGGCATCAACATTGAGATATACACTTTAGAATTCATTTTCTTCAGCTCATAGGAAGAATAACGTCTTAGGTCCATTGAAGTCTATCAAAAATGATTAAGTACAATTTGGATTATAGATTATAATACAAGAAAATAAGACTTGATCCAAATAATTTATTAGTGTGATATTTCGGCAACAACATTGTCACCATCATCAGACAAAAGAATAAATGATGGTGACAATGTTGTTGCTGAAACGTCACACACTAATAAATTATTTGGATTAGGTCTTATTTTCTTGTATTATAATCTATAATCCAAATTGTGCTTCATCATTGGTTTCTTTCTGTTAAAAAATAAATAAATAGAGGAGGAATGAGATAATTATATTTAAACAATTCTAAGAGAGCTCTGAGAAACCCAGATTATTTATAGAAAAGAGGTGCTGTTAAAACATTTTTGTGTTATAGAACAAATAAAAAAAAGCTCTTTTTTTTTTCTTATGCGTATATTTTTTAATTGCTTTTTTTTTTTTGATAGAGTAGAACCTCTCTATCTGAAAGAGGACATACCACCTAATTGCAGAATCATAGTGTTGTCTTTTAGAGAGAAGTGTTCTCTCACTGGAGATCTGCTAATTAGTCAAAATTCTCATTTTGGTGATGAAAACTGTCCTTTATAGAGAGGTATCCTCTAGCTGGAGTATCTTCTCATGGAGGTTCTATTGTTTAAAAAAAAAAGATTTGGGGGAGAGGGGGATTAATAAATAAAATACGCAAGTATGGTTAATTTTGCAAATATAAATATACAAGTATGTCTTAAGCATCCATCAAAAAGAGACAAGAGAGCTTGGTAATACAGGTTTGTACCTTATGTATTAAAACGGATAAATAATAGGGGGTTTAATTGCATATTCTGCAGAAGAAAGAATTTTTTACTTGCATATGTAAATATGTAATGAAAGAGATAGCTCTCTTAATCATGTAACAATGTTGCTGATAAGGTTCCTACCATTGAGGAAAATATAAACAGAATCTTTATATTTCTAGAAAGTGGCCTGATACCCTCTCTTAATTTAGTAATAATAGTTAAGCTAAAAGTTATTTTTCAAATAGAAAAAAATTAACCTAGAGTTTAGAGTGGGACTGACATGAGCAACCCACAAATTTTAGAAAATAAATTTAACAAAAAAAGTTCTTATCGTAATTTTTAAAAATAAAAATTTATATTTTCAAGTATTATATAAAATATCTAGGTGTAAAGGGAAAAATTATATGGGGGGGGTTAAAATTTTTCTTTTTTGAATTGAAAAGAAAAAAAAAATATCCAATTGATCTTATTAGGATATATTGAAAATAATTACCAGCTACCAAGTATTCTATATGGGGAATTTTTTGATAGTGCATGCAGCCCATGGTTGAGAAACTTTACAGATGGAAAGAGAACGCTGCTTCTTTTACCTCTAGTATTTCTTGGAATCATTACATTTTTTAAAGCTAGCCAAGTCCCTCTCTGCTATGGTTTACATTATTTTCATGACCAAAGTGTGATTCCTGAAAAAAAAAAAAAAAAGAGATAAAAGTAGAGAAGAATTAGATCAGGGTATTAATTCAAGAGCACCTCCTAAGTTGTTTTGTAAGCTATAAACACTGATGGACAAAACTTAAGGAAGCTGTACCTTTTAGCATATATATTGGGATTCAGACAATAACTCTGAAAGATATTACAGTGACCTTTATTGAAGATACGCAAGATAACCAAAGTGTAAACAAAATTGCCTCTGTCTCCTTCAAAAAAAAAAAAAAAAGACAACTTCAAAGACTCTCCACTTCCTTAAGTTTTTGTCCATGAATGTCTTTTCTTGATTCAAGAAAGGGTATTGGCCAATTTCAGGAATATAAAAAAACTTTCAGTTGGTATTTTCCCCCCTCAATAAATTGAAAATGGAGCAACATTCGATAAGGTATCCTCCTCTATTAAAAAAATATTTGAATTGATTACAAAAAAAAATGTTTAGATACTTTTTGAAAAAAAAATAATAATAAACATGGAATAACAATATATTTTAATAATTAATACAACCATAATTGAGTCTGAGATCATATTCTAAAAAAAATAATTAATAATTATTATTATATAAAAAGAAGGTGGAATATATTATATTTTTCATAGGTGTATTTTGTTTGAGAGAGAAAAAGAGAAATATATATATTAAGAATCTATACACAAAAAATAAATACATATATATAGAATTTTTTAAAAAAATAACCATATATATAATTTTATATATAACAATGATTTTAAATTTTTGAAAACATGGGGAAGGTATGTAAGGAGAGAGAGAGAGGAATATAAAAATCATAGATATATTAATAAATATATTTAAATATAAGTAGAGAGAGAGAAAAAATTTTCATGCAATTCACACAAGCAAAAAAATATATATATATATTAAAAAAAGAATTATAAAAACTGCCATTATAAAAAACACAAATAGATATTATATATATATATTAAAAAGATAAATATTTTTTTTTAGATAAAGAGAGAGAGAAAGAAAAAAAAAAAGAGTAAAATTTGAAAAAAAAAAATTAATGCAGACGACCAATAATTTCAAATAACAAAGAAAAATATAGTCAAAAATCTTTTTTTTTTTCTTTAATATTTAATTTTTTGAAAAAAAAAAATATATATATATATATTTTTTAATTTATAATTCTATAATATAAAACATGTCACATAGATTATAACATTTAAAAATTTAAATAATCAAAGAAAAGGTAAGTATATATGAAAGAAAAAAAATATATAGTGTCAAATTCCCCCCCCAAAAAAAAGCAAAAACTTGTGATTAAACCAATACATGTGAAGGATTGTATTGCACAAGTTATAGGCATTATTCAAGAAAAGAGGCACAGAGATATCTTATAAACTGTCATTAGTATTTTTTTTTAAAGATGAAATTACTACACCAAAAACTATTCAATATGGAAATCTACAGTATTAAAAGAGAATTAAGCAGCTAAAAAAAAAAAGAGAGAAAAAGTTTTCAGGCCATAAAAATGACCATTTAAAAAAAATCTTGTTGACAGTTAAAAAAAAAATTGATAGCAAGTATTAAGAATAAAATATATATTTTTTTCCACAATGGAATTTTTTAAAGATACTTTGGTATAGATATATATAATTTTTTTTTCAAAATTATATATATTTTTTTTTGTATTCAAAGTTTGCACTTGGTTTATTTATTTTTTAGGCACTGTTTGAAAAAAAAATTTCTTGGTTAGGCAGGTCTTTTTTTTTTAAAGCTTTTAAGTGATGCATTACTAAATATAGCGCACATAAAAAAAATGATTATTTGGGAGGTGTAGGGGTAAAGAGGGACTAGATCAAGGGGTAGTAAAGGGGGATAATGGTTGATGAATACTACTATGCCGGCCGATTGTACTAATCTGAGGATGATTATCATCATCCATTGTACTGGATTCTAAGGATTACAGCTGTTATTAAGTAGATGTCACATTTACACAATGTTTAAAAAAAAATGGATTGTTATCTTTTTTTAATTGAGACGTATATGTTTTTTTTGGGCCTTTTTTTTTTAAACGACAAAAATGATACCTGGATGATCTTTACAAATTGAGGCACCTTGTTGAATTGAAATGATTTTTTTTAAAGTAATGATTGGTTCTCCTCATTGCTATTGTCAATTTTACATATTGGCCCTTATAAAAAAAAAAGAATATAGATAGAATAATAGCTTCTTTATATAAAATTAGAAAAAAAAAAAAAAGATAATAGACTATAAGAGTCATTTTAAGTAACGTTAGATTTTAATTTTGAGTGCTATAAGGGGGAAATAAAAAAGAAACTCTTCAAATTTAACCCTATTTTGCTATCGTTTTTGACAGCAATAATAGAAGAAACTAAGCACAATTCAAACTTTGATAAGAAGAAGGGGGCAATTTCAATAGATTACTAACACCTAAACTAATAAATTTTGGACCACAATCTCACTAGAGATATATCAATTACTACATGGATCTATGTAGTATAGAAAGGGGACCATTTAAAATACCAAAATTACAATGCAGATTGGAAAACGGACAAGTAGTAGACAAGTGAAATATAAGTCCAAAATCACTTATTCTTTGCATTCTTCTATTTCTTTTTATATAGAGATGACAAGAAATCCTTTCTTTTTTTTCCCCCAATCTTTATCAGAACATGCATATACTATTGCTAATTTTTACAAACCTTAAATTTGACATGATCAAAACTGTTTCATTTTAGATTAAATCTATATTCAAGATGTTTCTTTAAAAAGATAACACTAAGTTGGGCAGTGTCATTTTGATTAGGCCTTTTTGTTGTTTTCCAAATTCTACTCTGCAAAAAGATTTATATAGAAAAATATTCTTTTATACTAATTGATAGATATGAGAAATTGATAGAGAAAAAAAAAACATTTTTTGAAAAGGTCCCATAAAAAGAGCCATCTTGCTATTTACCTATATAAATCTAGATAGAAGAATTTTCAGTTTATTTCCCCTAGCGTGCAAATAAGTTTAGGGGAAAAATATTCAACTTTGGAAGTTTCAACTTCATTATGTGAAATATTTTGTACTGCTGCTTTCCTAAATAGTAGTTTTTATTTTATATTTGCACATTTAGTATATGCAAGAGAGTGATTAAATACTTAACAATATAAAATTTGAACATTTTATTACAATATAAAAGGAGCTTCAATTAGCAATCTTGCTATCTAAAAAAAAATTGTTTCCAAAAATAAAAGTTTTTATTTTTGCATAGTTTTTTTTTTTTAGTTCTCCAATTATCTAGTTGAAAATTTTTTAACTGGTCTCATAATTGTTTTAAAAAATGTTAACTAATTTATTTCTAACATCATATATATGTATTTTAAATTTGCTGTGGTAAACAAAGTGAGGAAAAAAATTTTTTTACAAAGGTACACCAATACATTGAAATCATTAATAATAATAATATTGAAGAATAATTATGGATATTAAAATGTATATACAAATGCTCAATAATTGTGACAGGACAAAAAAAATGTTAAGAGAAAAAAAAACAAAATGGGAGGAATTAGATCTCACTATTTTCTAAACCTGATAAAATTAATTTCAAGCTAGTTAATTTTTTTTCCTACAGCTTGATGAAAAATAATCGGTCAAAAACAAATAAAATGGTAAATGGCCTCATAGAATAATAATACTTTTTTTTTTTCAATTTTATACAAGACAATAATCTAATAATGGCCACTACTCACAAAAAAAAAAAAAAAAAACTTTGGCTTATTATTAAAATTTTTTTTTTTTTAATTATCTTTTTTTTTTTTCAAAAAATATATAAAATTTCTCTGTTACACATAAAAAAATAATAATTAAAAAAAATAAAAAAATTTGTAAGTTGACTATCTTACTCTGATGATGATAATGGAGCGGTGGTGGTGATGATGATAACGAGGAGTGACCCTCAGGAGGGTAAGAGCGAGGCGGATTCTTCAGCTGTCCTATTTGGGTAGAAGAAGGAACCGAGGAGGTCTTCTTCGCTGACTGGAGACTTGACGCCCCCTGGCGGTGAGAAGACGTCGTAGTCGTAGAGGGAGACGTCGACATCCTTGAAGATGTCATCCTGCTGGGAGGCCGGGAGAGGCTCGAGACAGAGATCCTCTTCCGGGGGAAAGTCTAAGGGGACCAAGGGTGAAGCACCGCTGATGCCCAGCTCCCACTCCAGCCTCCGCACCGTGTTGCAGATGAGCACCGACCTAGCCAGGTTGGGCTTGGTTTCCTCCCTGCACTGGTTCAGCTTGGACAGACTCAGGGAGTACATGGAGACCCTTCGGTCTTCTTCCTCCTCTTCCTCTAGCTTCCTCTTGAGGCCCCGCACGGCGGATGCCATGGTCTCATCATAGTTCTGCCAGCACACATTCCATGGTGATGTCAGGGACAACTACACTCATGGAGACAAAACTCAAGGAACTTCTGCCCTTCATCAGGATCATTAATCAAGATATACATTCTTATTTTTACTTGTGTTGAAGAGCAGGAATGCTCGAAAACTTGTATATGGAGCTTTTTGTAGGATTTTATTTATACGATTGATGTGTTTTATTCTCCATTTTCTGTAGATACATATTGTTTATCCAACTAGGAGAATCCTGTATGGGACGGTTGTCCCTAATAAAGGCTTTGTTGTATCTTTTAGCATGTATATCAGGATTCAGACAATAACTCCGAAAGATATTACAGTGACACAAGGTATTTATTTATTTGGATTTGGTACCTGGTGTTTATAATCTACTAGCCGAATGACCCGGGCAATGCCCGTGTTTTACCCGATTGAATGTTTTTATTCAAATACTATTTGTTACAATTATAAATTGGCGCCTTAAATAAATGCATATATTAGTTAATACCTATAGCTTATGTGCTTTATCTGTCTATGTACTGTTGGCTTCCGTAGGCGTCTCATACTGGGAAAAAGAAAGAGAGGATTCCATTTAGTTATTAACTAATATATGCATTTATTTAAGGAGCGACCCGCTCCAACACAATAGTTACAAAAACGATAAAGCGAGTGGGGGTGGCATGATGGGGGGGGGGGGCAAAGGTGGCGTGATCGTAGCCAACCAATAGGAGGGCGTCATTCCAAAAAAAAAAAGCAAACGGTGACAGAGTTGATGAGGAATGACACTCGTAACTGTATATAGAATAATCCAAATTGTGCCTTATCATATTACAGTGACCTTTATTAAAGATACACAAGATAGCCAAAGTGTGAACAAAATTGTCTTTTCTCCTTCAAAAAAATAGATAAACGAAGACATCAGAATATAAAACTTGCTTAAGTTTTGTCCATGAGTGTGTACTTGTAAACTTCAATTATAGCTCTTTTGTGGAGTCTCAGCCAAAGATGCACTCTGTGTAGAAAAGCAGCCAATCTATAATCCAAATTTTACCTAATCAGCAGGAAATTAAAAAGGATAATTTGGGACTGGGGAGAGGTCATAACACATTAATAAGTATAGCAATGAATCACACACAAGTTAGAAAATCCTATTACATTATAACCTCTTTAATTCAACAAATTTCAAATCTCAAAAAGACTATTTACTTCAAATAACTAATATGATAAGGCACCATTTGGATTATGGATTATAAACACATTCGGTCTTATATTACCTTGTGTTCAAATGACTATTATAATTCAACACCAATTTGATATTTCAACCAAGAATTCCCTTGAGGTGTTGAATTAAGTATTTGGATTGTATATGAAGAAATTATTGAAGTAAAATTTTACTGCCAATATGTGATACCCCCTCCACACACTGTAATTCAAACATTTTTCCAAATTCCATTATAACTACCAACTATAATTCAACAGCAAGCACACCTATACCTTGGGTATGTGGATACTGAAATTCAGTACTTTTGTCTGAACATGTTAAAACCATTGTGTCACCAAAGCATATAAATTATTTGGTGATAAAGCACAATTTAGATAATAGCTACAAGAATATCTAATCCAAGTTACCGAAATGTCACACATTGTTAATTTATTTGGACTAGGTCTTATTTCCTTGTAGTTAATTATTTGGTCTTGTTACCTTGTATTAATTCCTATTACTTTTATATAAACCGATGGCACACATGACCAGTACTAATTATTTTTGTTTTTTCATTTTTAATTTATTCTTTTATATTTATCAGAGAGAAATGGCACCACAGAGATGACAGGTATTAATTGTATTTGACCATTGACCACCATTTTCAAGGCAGCATGTGTTAACGCACCAGTTATCTCTAGCCCCTCAATCAGAATACCCTGTGAATAATAGTTTTTAACATGTCCCGCCTCAACTACAAATCCTCCTACAAGAGGCCCAACAAGACCCAGAACTTAACAACCTTCCTGGGCCGGACCATAAGCCCAGCATTGGAATGGACCTTGGTGACCATAGCCCACCAGGATAGAGGACTTCACCAAATAAACCCACTGAGCCTTACATCAATATACATTGGTCACTATTGTCTCAGTTGGAGCTGGACTAGGGGGTATGTGAGAATGACTGTGGAGATCCCAATATCTGGTGCAAGGAGTCTGATAAGAAAGACTACTTCAGATGATAAGCACCTCGGCCATTGCCCAACTACATTTTCACAATTATTGTCTCACCTTTTTTATAAAGTTTTACCAAAAAAAAAAAGGAAATATTTGTATAAACAACTTAATAAAAAGAATAAGGCACAATTTGGATTATAGATTATAAACACAAGGTAATAGGTAACAGCGTAACATCTCGGTAACGATGTTGTTACCAAAACATCACACTCATTATTTATTTGGATTTGGTCTTATTACCTTGTGAACTTAATAAAAAAAGGATTAATAAAGTGACCACAATTCAAATTATAGATGAAAAACTAAAGTTTTTTATCACAAGCTCAAATTCATTTTTAAAAGTTTGGGGACTTTTGCTATTATCTTTAGGAAGAAATAACTTTGTTTATTCTTATTCTCAGTGTGCAGTAGGCTTAGTGACTTTCCATATTTAAAATTGAAAGTAACAAAAGTTCAAATATAAATAAATAGCTGGCATAATGATAAGGCAAAATTTAGAATATAGATTATAAACACAAGGTAATAAGACCAAATTCAAATAAATAAATATTGTGTGACATTTCATTAACAATGCTGTTACCGAAACGTCACACAATATTTATTTATTTGGATTTGGTCTTATTACCTTGTGGAAATAGCACATACTTATTAAGAATTGTTCCTTTGGGAAGGGGGCTATGAATATATTAGAGTTGAACATACTCCATGAGGGGACAACCCTGATTAGTCTCATCTCTCTACAAAGGACAGTTTTCATCACCAAAATTACTATTTTTACCAATTAGCTTTCCAAAAGGAGGACACACACCTCTCTCTAAAGGACAGTTTTCATCACCAAAATTACTATTTTTACCAATTAGCTTTCCAAAAGGAGGACACACACCTCTCTCTAAAGGACACTTTGACTCTGAAAGTAAATGTTGTCCTTTGGAGATAGAGGTACTGCTCTGCATATAATAAAAAGAGATTGCAATAATAAATGGTCCAACTTCTTAAATTCATCACAACATTCACTGCTAGTAAACATTTTTTTAGGATATTTTGTTTTCAACACCTAAGGGGGGAAAAATAGTACAAATGTGAAATTGTACTGGGATAAGGTGAATAAATTAAGAAAAAGGCATCTCCTTATCGTGCAAATGAAAATTGCTGATGGCTGGCGCCATCTATTGGAATAAATATCAACTATTCGTTGATTTTTAATTATATAATATTTATTCCGATAGATGGCGCCATCCATCAAAAACTTTCAGTTGCACAATAAGGAGATGCCTTTTTCTTAACATAAGGGGGAGTTGAAATAAATTTATTGTTTTCATTGTTAAAGTTGAATTATAACCATTCAAATTTAAAGTAAATAAGCTAATTGGGATCTTGAAAAAATGGATGAATTAAACAGTAGAGAACCTCCATGAGAGGACACTCTCACTAGAGGACAACTCTCTACAAAGGACAGTTTAATCGTCAAAATTACCATTTTTACTATTTAGTTGCTCTCCAGTGAGAACAATGTGGCTCTGCAACTAGGTGTTGTCCTTTATAGAGGTTCTACTGTCACTCTCAATCAACAATAACTTATTCCAAACTGTAAAAATAATTTATAAAAGTAGTGGCAGGATTGGGAATCTTCACAAGCATCATTAGAGGGATCATCTATTGACACCATACTGTAGGGTTACATCTTAAAAGACACCAAAGTGTGGACCAAGATTGGTTCAATAACCACAAAGTATGGAATTAGAAAATTTGAGGAAGGAAAGGAAGCTATGAAGACAATTTTTGACAATTGACATAGTTTTATTGACCTCTTGTCAACACATGTAAAGTGCATAATCCGCATTATTTATGTGATAATGAGAAATTTACAATGATGATGATGGTTATAACAAAAATGATTTTTTTTTTGCTTATCCCTAGTACACGTGGTACAGGCCATGATAATCATGGTGGGTAGTTAGCGACTGCTTTTTACTGTAAGCGCACCACATGTCTACACATGTGAAAAGCAGTTCGACTTTGCACTTACAAATGCCAGAGCCCTGTTTGGTTACTACCACTCGCTGGTGGGGTTGGACTTTTGCAAGAATCGGGGGCCATTGGAGCATTTTTTTTTTAAACAGAAAAAAGTGTCCAATGCGGGAATCGAACCCGGGTCCTAGTGGTCGAAAACCAACGGTTTAACCAGCCTTCCACCGGCCCCAATTCACAACAAAAATGATTAAAATATACAACCATGTACATGGCGCACCTCTGCCACCTATGAAGAGAGAATTGCTCAGAACAAGGTTTAACAGCAATTCAAGATAGTTCACCTCCATAGAGGAGACTGTGTTAGCCAATGTGGTGAATCACACCTCAGAATTGAACAAGAGTATTCCCATCAAAGTCCTGATAATGAATACAGTTTGACGTTGGAATACTGAAGTGGGTTGCTGGAAGGGAGAAGAGAAAAAAAGCATGTAAAAATAAAGGAAGAACAAATAATTTAATTAAGGGGGGTACTGATGAAGGAAATTGCTAATTGAGCAGATCTACCAAAGAGACAATTTGTTCCTATAGAGTGACAGCACTGGGAGAAACTGTCCCTTGCAGCAGTACATGGTGGCTTGTTCATGGAGCAGATCAGATCAGTCCATACACCCTGATCATAATACTGGCCAACAAAGGTGCCGTATGGATGTCCTCTTCTGGATTGATGTCTGCCATATAGAGGGCTGCAAGGATGGCCAGGCAACTATATATATGGTCTGGAATGAGTTGAGTGTTGTAACAGTTATTGTAGTTCCTGTAGGATCTAGTCATGTCTAGGTTTATCTTCATTCCTTTAAAATGTACTGTTCTGATTCTTGAAATTGTTGCTGCAAATTTTCTATTGATGTTGCATATGGGCTGGGGTATTTTGGTTTTTATAATTAGTTTTGCTATTGTATTTGCGTCTTTCAATGTTATTAAACTACATGGTGGTGTACTGTGCTTGATGATGTATAGCCCCCCTTCTGTGTTACAGTAGGTAATGACACTAACCATCTCCTCTGCACCACATGGCTACACATGCAGAAAGCAGTTTGACTTTTGCACTTACAAGGGTGCAAGAGCATTGAACTCACAGGTGGGGTTGGACTTTTGTAAGAATTAAGGGTCGTTGATACATTTATTTCTTCAGAAAAAAGTACTCTATGTGGGATTTGATCCTGGGTTGCGATTTTTAAGAGTGATGGCAATGACTGTATTGATTCATCCATTGATGAGCTCTACTCATCCCCAGCAGACACCATCAACAAGCTTGATACTCTGATATGATTGAGTGGATATAAGAAAGAAGACCAGTTAACACATCATTGACTGTATTGACTCATCCATTGATGAGCTCTACTCATCCCCAGCAGACACCATCAACAAGCTTGATAAACTGATATGATTGAGTGGATATAAGAAAGAAGACCAGTTAACACATCATTGACTGTATTGACTCATCCATTGATAAGCTCTACTCATCCCCAACAGACACCATCAACAAGATCTAAAAGCTTGATACCCTGATTGTTGAGTGGAGATAAGAAAGAAGAGGAAAAAGAGATTACATCTAATAGCATTCCTCCATGGGTTTAAAATTTGAAATGAAATAAATAAAAAATGAGTCTATGCTGAATTTCAGATTTAGTTCAGAGGTGAACATCAAACTGTTCAAAGAATATGTCATAACTTGGACAGACAAGGCCGGGTCTCCGGAGCCTGCCAAGTTTTTGGTAGGTCTCTCATGAGAGTCTCTACTCCATTAAAATTTCTTTATAATTGAACATTTTGAAAAATAAGCCATGATTCAATCAAGTCATTCTACATTTTCATAATCAAATGAAGTTTTTTTTTTTTTTTTTGGAATGTCCAAATAGAAGAAAAGAATTCTAAATAGAGTAAAACCTTGCTAAAACGAACCTTGAATATAGCAAACCTTCCCATATAAAGAACCTGAAAATATCCCAATTTTTTACATTCATAAATTTAATTGATAAAGATGCAACAATTAATTTTGGCAATGTGTTTCTTTATATATATATATATATATATATATATCTCTAACAGACATTTCGGTAAATATAAAAGTTATTGAATGAGGGGGTTCATCACTGATGAACCAATCAATTATTAGGAAATAAAAATGGGGATAAAATATGCAACAATTAATTTTGGCAATGTGTTTCTCTTTTATTTCTAACAGACTTTACTGCAATTATAAAAGTTATTGAATCTCTCATTCAATAACTTTTATAATTGCAATAAAGATTGTTAGAGATAAAAGAGAAACACATTGCCAAAAATTAATTGTTGCATATTTTATCCCCATTTTTATTTCCTAATAATTGATTTTTCCTATCCGCACAAATGGTCAGTAAAGAGAGGGAAGATATTTGGGGGAGAATTGGCCACATTTCCAGTATCTCAGGTTGGTCCCTCTGAAGCCAGCTTGTAGGAGACCAGGTACATGCTGTGAGAGAGGAGCTGGGATTTCATTTCCAGATGACAATAGAGAGATGATTTGGGGCTCAGATGGTTGAGTGTTGGTTCAATAAATTTCATTTTATATCCAAGTGATATCTGGTGGATGGATGTGGAGGACGCAATTTGACAGATATCAGAGGATGGACTAACTCCGCCTTTGCCGCTCCCAAGCCCGGATGAGAAAGGAGGAGGGGGATCAGTAACAAGCTTGCTAAAAAACCTGGGCTCAGCTGGCCCGTCTGATAGTACCCTGTAAGGGCTCCTAATCCAGGGATACAGGATGAGCAGTGTTTGTACTCCATGTTAGGAGCGGCTGCACATGGCGTCTGTTCCTCATGTCAGAGGCGGCCATTTATTTTGGAGCTAAGTCGACCTGCCACTGAGTAGTGCTCAAGTCTTAATGACAAAGGTAGACACATTCTATTTCACCCAATCATGATGGTTGTCAACAGACACCATCAAAAGTCTCAAGCTTTACAAGCTTGACACCCTAATATGATTGAGTGGAGATAAGATAGAAGAAGAGAGGATGGACTTTTACTCAAAGAGGCTTATTGCTGTGGACAAATGATGAGTAGGATATTCTCCATCATTAGAACATTTCTATTTCGGGATTCCCTGCAGATATTATCCGAAGGTATTATCTGTATCTTATTATCCCCCCCCCTCAAACATGATTACAGGCCATGATAATCATGGTGGGTAGTAGTTTGTTATGTTCGCAATAAATGAATATTCGAACATTCGTTAAGATTAAATCAAAAGATGTTTATTTACTTGAGCTTTGTACAAATCTGCGTTCTTTCGCACTTGCCGCCTGATTGGTTAGCATGCCACCAAGCCGTTAGGTGAGGCGGAGCTTCCGCCGTCGTGTTGCCGGGCAATCTCTGCAGCTGTTCTATCACATAGTTGGTGACTGCTTTTACTGTAAGCGCTCCCCCCCATGTCTACAAATGTAGAAAAGCAGTTCAACTTTTGCACTTACAAGCGTGCCAGAGCCCCTTTTGTTAACTTACACTCACTGGTGGGGTTGGACTTTTTCTTCAACAATTAGTGACCACTGGAGCAATTTTTGTATTCAGAAAAAAGTTTGAAATGCAGGATTCAACCCTGGGTCATGGCTGTTAAAAAAAAAAAAATTGACAATTTACACAAGCAATTCTCAAAAGGGGGAACAAATTGTATAGGGATGAAGGCATTTTAAAACAACTCACCTTAAAAACATGCTTTGTCTTTATTTAGGATTTCTTGTACATCATTACTATGGGCACAGCAAGCAAGTGGTTTTGATATCATTAATAATTTTTTATTTTGTTTAATGTCTGTATAACTTCACAATACAATCACAGAATTCTTAATTGGAATACAATTTTGTTTAAAAAACAACATACAGTTAAAACTGTCTATAGCACCCCCTCTTGGGACTCAACAAAATAGGGAGCTATAGAGAGGGGATGCTATAGACAGGTCACTTTTAATGTAAATCTCGCATCGTACTACGTATTTAAAATCGGCCGCTATAGAGAGGAAGGCACTATTTAGAGGGGGCGCTATAGACAGGTTTAACTGTATATTTTATGATGATGAAATATATCTCCAAATGAAAGGCACAACAATGGGAAGTCCAATATCACCAAATGCAGCTTGAATTATTATAGGCAAATTAGATATCAAAGCTCTAAATTCACTTACAAATGATGATAAGGTACAATTTGGATTATAGATTATAAACACAAGGTAATAAGACCAAAACCAAATACATAAATAGTGTGTAACACTACACCACTTATTTATTTGGATTTGGTCTTATTACCTTGTATTTACAAATGATGTTTATTATTTCAAAAGATATACAATAGAACCTCCCTGTAAAGGACACCACCTAATTGCAGAGCCAAAGTATCCTTTAGGGAGAGGTGTCCTCTTACCAGAGAGTTACTAAATAGCAAAAATGGCAATTTTGTAAATGAAAACTGTCCTTTATAGAGAGGTGTCTGCTAGCATGAGTGTCCTCTCATGGAGGTTCTACTGTATGTGGATGACTGTTTTATTTATTAATCAGGGTAGTGAACAAAAAATACTGGATACTTTCAACAATCTATGTCCTGATATCAATTACGCCATGGAAGTATATAACAACAAATCAATCAATTTCCTGGACATAAAAACTTAACATACAATAATGACATTACTACCACCTCATATATATAAAAAAAGAATAAGGAGTTCTAAATTTGCACCAAATATTATGTTCATTATACTACAGTTAAACCTGTCTAAGCACCCCCTCTTGAGTCTCACAAAATAGGGTGCTATAGAGAGGGGGTTCTATAGAAAAGTCACTTTTAATGTAAATTGCATCGTACTATGTATTTAAAATCGGGCGCTATAGAGAGGAAGGCACTATTTAGAGGGGGCGCTATAGACAGGTTTAACTGTATATACATTATATGATAAGTCAAACTACTTTTCACATGTGTAGACATGTGGTGCAACTTACAGCAGTCTAAAAGCAAGCTCTAAATAGCCCCCTTGATTATCATGGGCTGTACCACGTATACTAGGAATAAAATTAGCAAAAAGGTGTTTCAACATGTAACTGTTGGTAGTTTCATGATAGAACATAGTGTTATGGCTCAGATAAAATATTAAAAACTCTAATGTGTAATGTAAAACAACACATATCTAAAAGAGGCCAAACTCTTATAACATACTGAAATAAGTAACAATTATAAAGAATGTGGGAAAAAATAATACAAAAAGTGAAATTGTACTGAGGGATCAGGTGAATAAATAAAGAGAAAGACATCTTCTGATCATGCAATTAAATGTTGCTGATGGCGACAGATGATGCAAGCCATCAGCAACATTAAGTTGCACGATCAGAAGACGCCATTTCTTCATTCTAAAGAAGTTTAGCCACAGATAAAAAATAAAAAACATTATCTTAGGTACAGCTTGCACCACGCTGATGAGGGCCAACAGCCTGAAACGCGTCCGTGGTTAGCTTTTCTTGATTACTCAAGAATGGGTATTTATCCAATTCTGGAATAAATAAAAATCAAATAGAATAGTTGATATATATTCTGATAGATGTTGCAAGCCATCAGCAACTTTCAGTTGCACTATACACTACGGGTCCGTGGTTAGCTTTTCTTGATTACTCAAGAATGGGTATTTATCCAATTCTGGAATAAATAAAAATCAAATAGAATAGTTGATATATATTCTGATAGATGTTGCAAGCCATCAGCAACTTTCAGTTGCACTATACACTACGGGTCCGTGGTTAGCTTTTCTTGATTACTCAAGAATGGGTATTTATCCAATTCTGGAATAATTAGAAATCAACGAGAATAGTTGATATATATTCTGATAGATGGTGCAAGCCATCAGCAACTTTCAGTTGCACTATACGCTACGCGTCCGTGGTTAGCTTTTCTTGATTACTCAAGAATGGGTATTTATCCAATTCTGGAATAAATAAAAATCAACGAGAATAGTTGATATTTATTCTGATAGATGTTGCAAGCCATCAGCAACTTTCAGTTGCACTATACACTACGGGTCCGTGGTTAGCTTTTCTTGATTACTCAAGAATGGGTATTTATCCAATTCTGGAATAAATAAAAATCAAATAGAATAGTTGATATATATTCTGATAGATGTTGCAAGCCATCAGCAACTTTCAGTTGCACTATACGCTAAGCGTCCGTGGTTAGCTTTTCTTGATTACTCAAGAATGGCTATTTATCCAATTCTGGAATAATTAGAAATCAATGAGAATAGCTGATATTTATTCCGATAGATGGTGCAAGCCATCAGCAACTTTCAGTTGCACGATAAGGAGATGCCTTTTTCATAATTATCTTTATTGTATAACTAGATTTCTAAGCTAAAAATTATTTTCCCAACGGGTCCCTTAAAACTATATCAAATGTTACACAAAAAGAGTGACAATCAAATCAATGTAGGTTATTAAAAATTCCTTTAGATAATAAAAAAGAAGAAACCAGAGTGATTTAACCTGAGTACACCAGAAGATCCAACAGTAGTCAGAATTATTTGTGGCCTTTTGGGTCAAGGTCACTCTTCCTCCCTCCCTGAGGTAATTTATGGCACGGCCCACCCACAATACAGGAGGACAGACATCATGGAGCACCATCCACACACTTTCACACCTTTCTATTAAAATATTGAACCTTTCTTAGTCTGATCTTCAATTAAGGTTATTAAAAAATTGCTAGAAACTTTGCCTAGGATTTGTCTTGATTTTTAAATTAGACATAGAGGAACATGTATGCTAATGATAAAAAGAACCTATCATCAAACTCCGCCTTTGCCAGTCCCAAGCCCGGATGAAAAAGGAGGAGGGTGAGCAGTAACAAGCTCGCTAAAAAACCTGGGTTCAGTTGGCCCGGCTGATAGTACCCTGTAAGGGCTCCTAATCCAGGGATACAGGATGAGCAGCGTTTGTACTCCATGTTAGGAGCAGCTGCACATGGCGTCTGTTCCTCATGTCAGAGGCGGCCATTTCTTTTGGAGCTAAGTCAGCGGCCTGCCACTGTGTAGTGCTCCCAGTCTTAATGACAAAGGCAGACGCTTTCTACTTCACCCAGTCATGATGGTTGTCAACTTTACAAGCTTGATGCCCTAATATGATTTTGTGGAGATAAGAAAGAAGAAGAAAAATTGCTACAAAGTGGAATCACAACTTCAACTTATGACAAGATCGTATGTGTTAGCATCCCCTTTTAGAAATGTTCTATAGAGAGCTATGATAAAGCACAATTTGGATTATAGATTATAGCTACAAGAAAAGAAGACCTAATCCAAATAAAATAAGTGTGTGACATTTTGTTTATTCTTTTGTCTGACGATGGTAACAACGTTGTTACTGAAACGTCTATTTATTTGGATACTATTAATTTATTTGCATTAGGTCTTATTTTCTTGTAGTTCTTGTTCCAAAATCACTTTATTAGGTACCGCTCAAAAAGAACAACCTAGTTTATGTTAATTGCAACAATGAATAATATGTGAAGGTTATTCACATATTAAAATGTTAACGCGGGATTCGATCCCGGTTCATGGCTGTCGGGAATTGAGGGTGTTACCCACTCGTCCACCGACTTTATTGTAGTTCTATAGTGCTAGTTTAACCTAGGCTTTAAAAAAAAGTCCAGATAGATGGTGCCCATGATTCAACAAAAAAACATGTTTTATACCATGAATTATGGTAATTTTAAAGCCAGAAAAATGGTTTACATGACAGGTTCAAAACAAAACAAAATCTTCAGAAGAATATGTGGAAACAGGAAATGGAAGAAAAATACTTATTAATTTTATTTGAAAAAGGAAATGTTTGAAGAGTACTTCCAAGCAACAAGGTATCAGACATTTCATCAAGTAAACTTTGTCAAACACAAGGTAATAAGACCAAATAAATAAATAGTGTGTGACTGTTTTTGGTGACCGTTGTTACAGAAATGTCACACACTATTTATTTATTTGGTCTTATTACTTTGTGTTTGTAATCTATAATCCAAATTGTGACTTATCAAGTAGTAAAGTATGATAAGGATGTTTTAAAATCATTTTATATCTTGTGAATATATAATTAATAAAACTTTGCCTAGGATTTGTCTTGGTTTTTAAATTAGACATAGAGGTACATGTATGCTAATGATAAGAAGAACCTATATCTAATGAGTTCTTTTGATATTCTGCATCAATTAATGGAAATAGGTCACTTTAGGGAATTAAAACAAAGTTACCATTATCAAGTGGCAGCCTTTTCTTGTGTGTATGGCTGTCCTTTAATTAAACAATCTAAACATTTTGAAAAGTAGAAAAAATAGTCGAAACCTTGTCTATAGTGAACCAACATTTCTGTCCCATTGGGGTTCACTATAAAGGAGCTTTACTGTATTATGATACACTACAACCTCCCTGTAAAGGACAACACCTAGTTGCAAACCAAAATGTCCATTAGGGAAAGGTGTCCTCTTACTGGAGAATTGCTAAATAGTAAAATTGATCATTTTGGAAATGAAACATTGAGAGCCCTTTATTGAGAGGTGTCCTCTAACAAGAGTATTCTCTAATGGAGTATGTTCTACTTGCTGTATTAGCTTTTTAAAATTCTTTATATTACACTAGAACCTCTCTCTAAAGGGCAATGCCTAGTTGCAGAGCTAAAGTGATTTTTATATAGAGCAGTGCCCAGAGAACAGTTAAACGATCATATTTGGTGATGAAAACTGTCCTTTGTAGGGAGGTGTTTTCTCATTAAAGTTCCACTGTAATTCTAGGGGTCTGACACTTGATATTCTGTAATGGTAAATTTCAGCAGTGGGGGAAAAAGTATTAAAATAAATTACGCATAAACCCATATTTCTAGGTGTCAATTATTTCTGTCACATGTGTGACAGGCTAATACTCCGGTATTAAAATATATAAAAGGTTCTTGTTAGAAGAGGAGAAAGACCTTTAAAAATCCAGAGTTCAACTGACCCGGTTGATAAACCTCAGCAAGGGTTCCTCTCCAGGGATATGGAGGAGCTGTGTCTGTACTCATTGTTGGCATGAGTTGGCTGCAAAGGCATCTGCTTCCATGTTAGGAACGGCCTCAAATTACAGGCAAAGTCAGACTTTCACCAAAGTGTGCCTGGATCATGGTACCATGATTAACGAAAGCTACACCCCATTCCATGAACTCATGGAATTCATGTAATCTTTACACAAGGGGATAAGAAACAACAACACAACAAAAGGTAGCAAAAGTACTCAACAAGTTGCATCAAGTATGCTAGAAAGATATACAAGACGGATACATAAAGAGTACCCGGAAATGAAAAAAAAGTATAAGTAGAAATAGACAGGGGTCATACAAAATGGACAAAAGGTACTGTTCGTTTCTTCTTCTTTCTTATCTCAACAATCATATTAGGGCATCAAGCCTGTAGAGCTTGTTGATGGTGTCTGTGGCTGGGGATGAGTAGAGCTCATCAAAGGACTTTTGACATCCATAATGATTGGGTGAAGTAGAATACATCTGCTTTTGTCATCAAGAGCACTCCTCAGTAGTAGGCCTTAGCTCCAATATGAAATGACCTCCTCTAAAATGAGGAACAGATACCATGTGCAGCCGCTCCTAACATGGAGTAGAGACTCATCCTGTATCCCTGGATCAGGAGGTCTTACAGGATATTATCAGCCGGGCCAGGTTCTTTAGCGAGCTTGTTCATTTCTTTATATCCCAAGTACATATGGCCATGGTAATCATGGTGAGTAGCCAGTACATCACATTTTACTGCCAGTACGTCACATGTCTATACATGCGGAAAGCAGTTAGTCTTTTGGTACTTACAAGTGTGCCAGAGTCCCGTTTGGTTACTTGCACTCAGTGTGGTGTCGGAACTTTGCAAGAATCAGGGGCCATTGGAACAATTATTTATTCAGAAAAAAAAAAAGTGGCCAATATGGGATTCATTCCCAGGTTGTGGACAATCGATACCACTCATCCACTGACAGACCCCCCTGTTAAATATGTAAAACCAAGATTTCCCTCTCTAAGTAATGGCAGGAAGGAGCCCAACACAATGTTAGGGTGGACTAAACTGATGAAACCACTGGAAGATTTTCATCATTGATGATCCAGGCCATTCCCAATAAATATATAGAGTAAAACCCCTCTATAGCCAACCCACAATAAGACTGAACCAGTTGTTCACTATAGTCATGGTTCATTATATAGCCATAGTTCACTATATTATAAAATGGGGATTATATTTCAGGTTCATTATAAGATAAGGTTTGGCTATATCCCAGTTTATTTCAAGCAATGTTATACTTTTTTCATTTAAGCATGGACAGTAGGAAGTTATTTCCAAAAAAAAACACAAGGTAATAAGACCAAATCCAAATAAATAAATAGTGTGTGACGTTTCGGTAACAACGCTGTTACCGTCACACACTATTTATTTATTAGGATTTGGTTTTATTACCTTGTGTTTATAATCTTTATTCCAAATTGTGCCTTATCCTTATTTACAAAAAGAAGAAAACAAAGGTAATAAATAATTTCCTGTGTTTAGATAACATGGTGTGCCTGTTGGATCCTATAGTTAATAATTTCTTTAAATTCAATTTTATATATGAAAATTAAGTCAAAATATTCTAAATTCAATTGTACAATATAAATCTTTAATATGTAAATTTTAAAGCAAGCAACATGTATGTAAATTTCTAGTTTGGTTAATTAATAGTTTTTTGTTGTTTTCTCTCTCTCTCTCTACCACTAGTATCAAAATCTAAGTCAAATTCATGTAATCTAAATTCATGTGGTAGCTATTCATAACTCTAAAACCAAAGACAATAAAACTAATTCAAGACAAGTGGCAAAGTGCTTCTTAGTATCTTTTACTGAACATTGAAGCCACGAACATTATGGTCCCTCATCGAGTCGGATACTTTAAAAAATTAAGGTAAGCCATTTGAAAACTTAAAATTCTTAAAATAAAGTCATGCCCAAATCTGAAGTTAAAATTCGGCACAAATTCAACTTTATCATTCAGGAAATAAAGGATCTGGAATCAGAGAATGAAGCTATTGTAGAATCCAAAAACATACATAGATTAAAGCTATTCCAACAAGAAGTTAATGAAAGGAAAATTAGCCTAAATCAAGTTATCAACACATTATTAGAATCAGAGTTAGATGATACACAATATGGCGATTATTCAAAGGCCAAAAAGGATATTTTTAATATGTTGGTGTCTATTGAAGAGGCTTTATCTTTGATTGAAACCAAAGAAAATACTCATAGTGATAAACAACTGCCCGAATCCAATGTTAATTTACCTAAGATAAATTTACCCATTTTCAATGGTGATTCAGCCAATTGGCTTAGTTTTAGAGAAATATTTAACTCCACCATTAATTCAAATCAAACACTAACTGAAATACAAAAATTTCAATATCTAAATGCATCTGTTAAGGGTCCTGCGGAAAAGTTGATTCGGGGTTTTCCCATTTCTGACAAAAACTACCAGCAAGCATGGGATACCTTATGCAATAGATTTAATAACAGAAGAGAATTGGCTTTTTTCACAAATCAACAAAATATTCTCCATAAGGCCATTAAAATCTATTTCGGCTGGTTCTCTCTATGAAATCCTTGATGTTTGCAATGAAGGCATTAGAAATCTCTCAGTGCTAGGACTTGAGAAAAACACATTAACAGATCTAATCCTGATCAATTTTTTTGAAAAAAGAATTGGTGAAGCCCTCAGGAAAGAATGGGAATTAACCCTTCAAAATGAAGAATATCCAACATTTGAAAACTTTGTGAATTTTTTAGAAAAACATGCTAGAAGCCTGCAAGGTATGAGAATTCCTTTGTTCCAGGAACAAAAAACTTCTAGCAAAAATATGATGGCTCACGGCCTTTATGTCAACAAAGGTCAAAATTGTATTTTATGTCATCAAATTCATAAACTAAATGACTGCCAGAGATTCATAAATCTTCCCTTGCCTAAAAAATGGGAATTAGTTAAAAAACATAAACTTTGTCAAAATTGCCTTAGAGCAAATCATGAGATATCCAAATGTCTCATCACATCAAGATGTAAAAAACTGCAAGCAGAACCATCATACTCTTCTGCATGAATACAACTCTGAACCATCCATTCCACAACCAACAACCTCTCAAGAGATGTTGATTTCAACAAATACCATCTGTAATGCGAGGCCTTTGGAAACGGAAACAAATATTCTACTGTCAACAGCCCTTATTAAAGTCAAGGCGAAGGATGGCTCATTTGTGCTATGTAGAGCATTAGTGGACAATGGGTCCCAAATAAGCCTAATTTCAGAACAATGTTGCCACAAGTTGGGACTTGAAAAAAGGAAAAATTCTTATACACTAAAAGGTGTAGGTGACATTGTTGTCAACAGGACAACATCGCAGGTTGAAATAGAGTTCACCCCACATCATAATGATCATTTATTTTCTGCCAGAGCATTTGTGGTTGGAAGGGTAACTGCAGACCTTCCAAACTTCCAAATTCAGTCAGCAGACTTTCCTCATTTAGAAAATTTGCTCTTGGCAGACCCAGAATTCTATGTCACCAAGCCCATAGACCTAATTTTGGGTGCAGATACCTTTGTAGAAATAATTCTAGGTCATAAAACAGATTTAAAGCACCATCCTATAGCACTTAATACCAAGTTAGGTTGGCTTGTTTCTGGGAGAATCCATTCAACTATTAAGTCGAATACTTCGGTAATCAATCACTGTACCACTGAACTTGATTCCAGCATAAGAAAATTCTGGGAACTTGAAGATGTCCCAATTTCTAAGGCCCAGTTGGGTATAAAGAATGCCCCATCTCCAAGTCTACAAGAGTCCATTCAGAACTCTCCAAGTCTAAAGGAGTTCACTC
>CP092871.1:78124999-78221217 GCA_030710605.1 Cordylochernes scorpioides
GAAAACCAAGGGGGGGGGATAACAAGACCAAATCCAAATAAAAAAAATTAATGTGTGGTTTTGGTAGCACCGTTGTTAGCATCATGAGACAAAAGTACTGAATCGAATCATTCAGTACTTTTGTCTGATGGTGGTAACAATGCTATTTTTGAGCTTGAAGGTCATCTCAATATGGTCGATTAGCCTTAAAGAAAGCATGTATGGTAACAACACTGTTACCGAAATGTCACACACACTATTTTTTAAAATTTAGAATTGGTCTTAATACCTTGTGAATGGATTAATATTAGAAACTACTCTGAAATGAGCACTCTGGGCACAGCTGGTACAGTGAAGTGAACCCAGGAGGAGCTCTGAACATCAGACAGCATCAAACAACACTAACAAGATTTAGAACAAGCCATCTCAAGCCATTGAAGATAGAAAATAACAACAAAATCTACCCCAATTGCCCAAAATGTAGCTTGGCACCTGCAGCTCCAGAATACATTTTGGCTTGCATTAGATGCACTAAACAGGACCTTTGGGAGAGACCGTTGCTTATCATAAAACAGCTTGAGGAGCATGAACTCATGGAATTCATGTAACCTTACACAAGGGGATAAGAAACAACAACAACTCTGAAATGATTATGAAGACAGATGAAAGTGATGTTTCATGATGGTTGGACTCCTTATATTGGAGTTAGCCATAACACAATGTCACAGATGGTGGCTTTTCTTGGATCATCAAGGAAGGGTAGTTGCCCTCAATATTCTAGAATAATTATACAATTAGAGTAATTGTTTTTCTTTAATAGATAGTAAAGGCTGTCTGTAGTAACATTTTCTTACATTTTATTCTATTTGGTGATTTTTTTTCTAGTTTGTAATGTCACCAAGCCCCATATGGCTGCTGCTGCAGCTTTCTTAAATATGATGAAGTTTCCCTGTGATGTGAAGAGAATAAAACCTATTTAACAATGGTAAGAAACACAAGGTAATTACCAAATAAATAAATAGTGTCTGATGTTTCAATGACGACACTGTTACTGAAATTTCACACACTATTTATTTGGATTTGGTCTTATTACCTTGTGTTTCTAAATAAAAGAATAAAAAACATGGATATTTGTGCATATTTTTGGATATCTCAAATAAAATTGATCAACATTTCAATTTATAGATAATCTTCAAAATGGTCCCATGTGATGCCTGCCTGCTAGGGTAAAGTATAAAGATTCGAAACTATTTCAAAAATAATCTTACGCTTTTAAAATAGTTTTGAATTTTGATAACAGATGGCGCGCAAGTGCATCGTAAAGTATAAAGAGTTGGAGTATGTTGTTCATAGACAAGAATCCTCTATGGGGACATGGACCAAATAATGGGACAGTAGCTGCAGCATTCTTCGGCAGTTTTGTCATTCAGCACTTTGTCCTGGGGGCCTAATCTGACTTACACTGCCTAGAAGACACCCAGCAGTACCCATCATGGAGACTCCTTCTTATACTGGAAACCCCAAATGCTACTGCTTCCAGGGAAGCCAACATGATTACTGCTTTTGGGATGGCAGATTAAGAAATGGTCTAGTTCCGCTAATCACCAGAAACTTTAAAATCATGCACTCTAACCTAAATGGTATAACTTACCAGAGGAAGTAGAAATTGAATGGAAAACTTTTGTCTAAAGATAGTAGCAACAGAAATGTCACACACCTGTGTAATTCTATATACAGTTACGAGCGTCATGCGTTCTTAATTCTTCAGTTTTCATCTCTGTCACCGTTTGCTTTTTTTTTGGAATGGCGCTCTCCTATTGGTTGGCTATGATCACGCCACCTTTGCCTCCCCCCCCATCATGCCCCCCCCACTCGCTTTTTGGTTTTTGTAACTATTGTGTTGGAGCGGGTCGCACCTTAAATAAATGCATATATTAGTTAATAACTAAATGGAATCCTCTCTTTCTTTTTCCCAGTAAGAGACGCCTACGGAAGCCAACAGTACATAGACAGATAAAGCACATAGGCTATAGTTATTAACTAATATATGCATTTATATAAGGCGCCAATTTATAATTGTAACAAATAGTATTTGAATAAAAACATTCAATCGGGTAAAACACGGGCGTTGCCCGGGTCATTCGGCTAGTTTACATATATGGGTCGGACAAGAGGGATCGGTGGAAGGATTGTCTAAGCCATTGGTTTTTGACCGCTACGACCCATGTTCGATTCCCAAATTGGGCACTTTTTTTTTTCAGATTTAAAAAAAAAAAAATGCTTCAATGGCCCCCGATTCTTACAAAGTCCAACCCCACCAGCGAGTGCAAGTAACCAAACGGGGCTCTGGCACATTTGTAAGTGCAAAAGTGCTGAACTGCTTTTCACTTGTGTAAACATGTGGTGCACTTACAGTAAAAGCAGTCGCCCACATCTACCCACCATGATTATCATGGCCTGTACCATGTGTACTAGGGATAAGCAAGAAAAAACCTATAGCTGAACTTCCCATTACTTGGAACCAAGGTGTCAGGTTGGTAGAAGAACCCTGTTGTAGTTGTTAGAATCTTGGTTATATAAAATAGTTAAGGAGCAAAAATTGTGACTTTAGAATAATTATATTACGACTTAAATTTCTGGCATAATGAGGTTTCCCCCCATCTTGTTACCTCATAACAAATATGATAAGTTACAATTTTTGGAATATAGATTGGAAACATAAGGTAATAAGACCCAATAAATAAATAGTGTGTGACGTTTCAGTAATAACACTGTTACCAAACCGCCATACACTAGTTATTTATTTGGATTTGGTCTCATTACCTTGTGTTCTTTGGTCACATCGCATGACACAGAGGAATGGAGTACACCATACTGACCGGAAAGACGTCTGGGCGACACATACCTGGATGCTCGCCAACATGCTTCGTGGACCAATTAAATGAACTCACTGGTTTAACAGTTGCCGAGATGGTACATCGAGCTCAAGACAGAGATGGCTGGCGTCGCATTGTGTTTGAGATGTAATTCATACAGTGGACCACAATGTTCGATCGCAAATAAATAATTTATATATATATATATACCTTGTGTTCCTCATGATAAATAAATATTCCACAATAAATGTAACTGACTTTAATGATTGGATCTCATGTGGAATCTTTGGTGTGTGTAGTGAGGATCAGTCAAGGCTTGCAGCCAGGAAATATGCCAGGATTGTCCAGAAGTTGGGCTTCGAGGTAAACTTACGATCCTCGTCTACACACTTTGATTCTTTTTATTCTTCTATTCTTATTTTTCTCTAAACCTCACACAATATTGCAGGGTTGATTTAGTGAACTTCTGCATATTTTCTCCTATCATCACAATCTGGTTGATTGGTTTGTTCAGTAACACTTGTTGCAACCCTTGCTGTAGGTTCCTGAGGTTCACATGGACCATTATAGACTGTGAGAAAATAGTACAAAAGTGAAATTGTACTGGGATCAAGTAGATAAATTAAGACATCTCCTGATTGTGCAACTAAGAGTTAACCATGGCTTGCAGTATCTGTTTGAATAAATATCAACTAATCATTGTTTTTTTTAAATTATTCCAGAATTGGCCAAATACTCTTATCTTAATTAATCAAGAAAATCTAACCACATACACATTTCGGACTGTTAGTCTTTGTTTAATTTAGTTAGAATATTTATGTTTATATAAAGGTTTAATATAATTTTTCTATGATTGTGTAAATATTCATTGAATTTATCATCATCACCTTTTTTGTTTACAAAAATGTTATATGAAAAATATAGTAATGTAATTGAACGAAATGGTTGCCCTCATATTTACTGATCCAATGGTTTAATAATCTAAGGTTTATGTTGTAAGAAAATTATACATTGAGAAGAATTATACAGTCTTCTATCAGCGTAATGCAAGCTGTACCTCAACAAACGAAAAAAGCTGATCTTTAAAGCATCCTGAAAAATCATGAAACAGTTATTTAAGGCTGGATGGGCTTATTTGGGTATTTGGTCTCTTCTGGAATAATTAAAAATAAAAAAAAATAGTTGATATTTATTCTGATAGAAGGCGCAAGCTATCAGCAACTTTCAGTTGCACGATCAAGAGATGGCTTTCTCTTGCCTCAAGCCTCACAATAACAACATCACTTGGAACTCAAGAATTTATGTTGTTATAACAAACCCCATCATTGACTGTATATTATTATTTTATTTAACAGTTGGGAGAGACACGCCATATCCACAATTAGGATAATTGCGTGTATATCTGAAATTATATACAATTAACACAATTGAACATTAGGAATCATGAAAATTAAACGTTCGATGTCAAATTTTGCATATAGCAATTAGAAATAGTAGCTTGAAATATGTACAGTCAACATTTTCGCCTTGAAATATACATCCTGCAGAATCTATTAAACTTAATGTATTGGTCTTTATTGCAAGCAGCTTGTTTTGTATTAGTCAGGTAAAGTTGATTTTCTTCCCTTAGATCAGAAGTTAATGGACAGTTTATCAGAAGGTGTTCAGGGGTTTGTTTTTCGTTTCCACAAGTGCATGCAGGTGAACCAATTTTGCCAATTCTAAACAAATATGTGTTGAAGTCACCATGTCCTGTAAAAAATTGAACGTTATAGAAGTTAGGTTGAACATAGTTAGGAATTCTTGAAGTATCAAAGAATCCCTTGAAATTATCATTGGCACCCCCATAGTATTCCTCAAATTTCTGGTTTATAAAATTAGATATAATTTTTCTTTTAGTTGAATCTGATTTTATGTATCCAATATTTATTTTTAGTATATTTGTTTCAATAAAATCCGTGAGCTTTGGTGTTCTAGCAACAATATGAGTACAGTTTGTAGATGTTGAATTATAAAACTGTTTACTGTGCTTCTATTAATATTATTATTGACTCATCCATTGATGAGCTCTACTCATCCCCAGCAGACACCATCAACAAGCTCTACAAGCTTGATACCCTGATATGATTGAGCGGAGATAAGAAAGAAGTTGTTATAACTATAGTTAAAATCATTGGGACTTTAGAATTATGCTGTTATACCCAACAAAGTTGTAATTAGGTAGTGCTCTTGGAAAAGAGACTGTTTTATAACAAGGTTTATCATATTTGATTGAGACAGGTTTAACTGTACAGGTCATTGTTATCACAGTGACATGTGTGTCCCCAGGCCAAGTTCCTGGACTTCAAGATCCAGAACATGGTGGGCAGCTGCGATGTGAGGTTCCCCATCAGGCTGGAGGGCCTGGTGCTCTCCCACAGCAATTTCACCAGCTATGAGCCGGAGCTCTTCCCTGGCCTCATCTACCGCATGGTGAAACCCCGCATTGTGCTGCTCATCTTTGTTTCCGGCAAGGTGGTCCTCACTGGTGAGCCCATCTCTGTACTTGACTCTGTAGAATGGATTCATTCTTTCTTTACATCTCTGTGCCATTTCAATTATTATTTTTTGTATTGTTTATATTCTATGGAAATCTGTTGTTGTTGTTGTTAGTGGCCATCAAGTCCAGTTTGACTCTATATAGACAAATATTCTCAAATTTGTCCATATATGTAATATTATAAAGAATATTGTCTAATAAATAATTATGTACCATGTTGGATATAATGTATTCTGTATGGATTCAAATAAAGATGGCAGTCAAAGGACGTGGAGATGGAAGAAGTAGAAGAGAAAAGAACGACAGATCCAAGTCGTGTATCTAGGTCACTTAGAACAAAGAGGCCCTCATATTCCAGAGTTGAATGTCCTGAGAGATTGGGATGTTAGGCAAAGCTCCTTCCCGACCAAATTCACCATCATGGCCGACAGAGACAGGGACCAATCAAAGGTCAAGCAGGGTCCCACATGACCCAAGCCGGGGGGTGGGGCAACCGCAGTTCGATCGGTGTAACGTGTGTGTCAAGACGTGTGTGTGCATCTTCAAAAAGTAGTGCCTCGAGGTCCAAGATGTGAGTCATCTCAATCCAATTTAATCGCGAAAATCCTTCCATCTCCTCTCCCGAGCCGCCAATGATTAATATTCCGAGGTGTTTTGTGATTCATTAATCGATATAGTGTGCCGATTTTTCATCCACCGCCATCGATAACGACTGCCCAAACATACAAAACCCCATCCACTCCCGAGGATTCTCAGGACAAAGCACTTTATCACAGTGAAGTCGACAAGCATTTTTTTATATTATAGAGAGTTGATAAGATTCTCAGGATCCTTTTCCCATATATCAGAGAGTCGACAGGATGGACGAGAAAAACGAAACGCAAAACGCGGAGGAAGACACCGCAGAGGGAGAAAACAACCCCGCCGTAAGTACTCCCAAAATAGAACCACCCCCTCCGTCGGCAGAGTTGCCGGCCGTCTTGGCACGCCTCGCGGTGTGTTTATCTGCCCTTCAGACCACCAGCGACCGCGTGACCCATCGGACGGAGATAGAAGTCCAGAGCTTCGACGGGACCTACCCAGCCGCCCAGTTCTTTCGGACATATGACCAGAAAACAGACTGGGATGGTCTCACCAACACGGAAAAAGTGCTCCGCCTACCCCGTTACCTGAACAACAAACCGCTAGAACACTTCAGGAGGCTTCGGATGGAGACCCAACATTACATCCAGGTGAGACAGACCTTCCTGGATCTCTATCCGGAGACCAATGAGGCCACGTATGCCCAATACTTCTCCATGAAGCTGGCCGGACAGCCCAACCTGGAAGAATACTATCGGAATAAGACCGCGCTGGGTCTACAACTGGGCCTCCCACAAGAGGTCATCTTGGAGACGCTCACCGAGGGGCTGCCACCCTCCGACCAGCGCCTCGTCCGCATTGTGCCGCCAGAGAACCTAGGTGCATGGTTCCGGCTGGTGCAGCGGATCCGCGGCAGCGGCGCACCATCTCCAAGGCACCCAGACGAGCACGCACCACCCCTACTGGGCCCCTACGCACCGGTGCGACCTAGTCCAAGAACAGTGCCAACCAGGTCGACCCCGCCAACAGACTGCCGTTTTTGTGGTGGACTACACTGGCACTCTGAGTGTCGTCTCAGACAAGCCCCGCAGTTGCCCCGTGCCTCCGGAGACGCACGAGCAGCGCGCTCCGCGCAACTAGCGGAACAACGGCCGCGAGCCCAGCCCCATCACCAAGCGTCACGCGCACAAGCCACTGGGATAACCAAGGGAGCCCCAGACCAGCAGCCAGCAGGTAGGCCTACTGACCAGGCCTTTCGTCAACCTGACAATTAGACTACCAATCTCCCATGGACTGTCCCTACCATTCCTGATAGACACGGGTGCGTCCGTTAACCTAGTGTCATGTGCCATATATAAAAATTTAAAGAATAATTTCCCTGACCTAAATTTAATAACTAAAAAAATAATAAATTTACAGACAATAGATGGCCACGTGCCAACAATAGGCCAGATTACCTTCCCCCTATCCATTCATGCCATAACCCAAAACGAAGTATTCCACGTGGTGGACGCCCCTCTACCATTTGGAATACTTGGTATTAATACCCTCCGTAAATTCAAATTAAAAATCGATTTTGCACATGGCACTATGTACCAACTCGACGCACCTTTGTCGCCCCTGACCTACCACTTTGCTGTGTTGCCCGAAAGGTGCACATATTGGGAATGCCAGGCGGACCTATGCAAGGCCCACACTATTTTTCCGCCTTCCGCCAACAATACCCAATATGCGCATTTTTCGGACAACACGTCCACAACCCAGGGACTCACCCAACCACCGCACCATGTCCAATCAAAGAACTTTTTTAGAGCCAACTGCTCTTATTATAGGGTCAAGGTACCAGAACAACCACCCAATGCCAACCTCTCACACCCCACCAAGGTCCAAACGGACCACCTTCACCATACACCCAAACATCCCCATTCCACACACCATTCCATGTACCACACACACCACCCCTCATCACCAGAACACCTCCCAGGGATCCCCATAGACAATCAACCGCAGCCACCGTATCCACCTCAATTCCCGGCGCTATTGCGCCAATACCAACACGTGTTCTCCCGGAACAAATTCGCGGTCCCATGCCTAAAGGTTCCCCCAGTAAGAATCGCCACCAACTCCGACAAAGTCGTCACCATCCGCCCATATAGGGTACCGATATGCGACCAACGGGAAATACGCAGTCAGATCCGACAGATGTTGGATAATGACATCATTGAGCCGTCCTACTCCTCTTTCTCTAGCCCGGTCACCCTAGTGACCAAGCGAGACAAGACCAAAAGGTTTTGTATCGACTATAGGAAGGTGAACGAGGTCATAAGCTCCGATGTCCATCCACTCCCGAGGATCGAAGATATACTGGACCGTCTCGCGCGGGCCAAGTATTTCTCGACTGCCGACGTCTCCTCCGCATATTGGCAAGTGCCGATACACCCTGATTCTCGACCACTGTTGGCCTTCGCCACGATAGACGGGTTGTATCAGCCCACCCGATTGCCTTTCGGACTTAAGACCAGTCCACAGATCTATGAAAGGGCAATCAATCAGGTCCTGCAGGGGCACGGACTTGATTGTGTGGCGCACTATTTTGACGACTTTGTCATCTATTCGGAGACACTGGAGGAACACCAAGAACACCTGCGCAAGTTTTTCGCGTTCTGCGACGCGGAGAACTTGCAACTCAACCTCACCAAATGCGAGTTTTTTAGGCAGACCATCGAATTTCTGGGGTACACAATCACCGCTGGTACCACCACCCCACTTATCCGCAATACCGACGTAATCCACGCTATCCCACCCCCGAACAATCGCAAAACGCTGCAATCCTTCTTAGGCGCCGTGAACGTCTATAATAAGTTCATCCCGGACTATGCCCGTTTGCGGACCCCACTCAACAACCTTCTCAAGAAGGATGTGACGTGGGACTGGGATGACAAATGCCAAAAGGCGTTCACCAGCCTGAAGGAAAGCCTCACACAACACCCCGTATTGCACCTCTACAAGGATGAACTACCATGCCAGGTATATTGCGATGCATCAACACTTGGCATTGCAGGCGTCCTCAAACAAGTCCACTCCGCTGGGAAGGCCTACCCAGTCCAATATTTCAGCCGCGCTCTGCGTGTACACGAGCGGAACTACACCATCTCCGAACTAGAATGCCTCGCCATTGTCGAGAGCGTGGAGAAGTTCCGTGTGTATCTAATGGGCAGAAAATTCACCATATTTTCTGACCATCACGCACTGCAGTGGCTGAAGACGATCAAAAACCCGTCAGGCAGATTATTCCGATGGAGTTTGAGGTTATCGTGTTACGAATACGAAGTCCGCTACATAAAAGGAGCACTACAACATGAAGCGGACCTCCTATCCCGTAACCCGTTTTGTGGATTCTTAGACGCCACCCTCATTAAGAACCACCAACTCACTCCTTCGGGAGAATCTAAACTGACCATTGATCGAAACGGACTGCAAACCCTAAAGCGTAGAGGTGTAACCAAAATTGTCGTCCCTGACGCCCTCGTTCCCGACCTACTAACAAAGGTGCACAGTCGGTACAACCACCCGGGCATATCCCAGATGACCAGGCTCATCTCTCCCCAGTACTACTGGAAGGGGATGTCAGAAGACATCTCCAAAACCACCAAAGCCTGCGCCATCTGTCAGTCAACAAAACCCCCTCGAGGTCCCACGTTTGGGGAACTAGGACAACTTCCTGTGGCCACTCAGCCTTTTGACCTGGTCGCCCTCGACACCATAGCTGGACTTGCCAAATATGGTAACGCCAAAGCTTACCTCCACGTTGTGGTGGATCACTTTTCGCGCTACACGTGGACCTTCCCCTCAAAATCTACCAGCATCACCACCTATCAACAGGTGATAAAGCGAGTGTTGCAGGACGGCTCTCCGAAACGCCTACTCACGGATAGAGCGCCTGCGTTCACCTCACCAAAGTTCAGGAAGTTCCTGATTAACAGGAACATCCATCCCCTGCTCACCACCAGTAACAACCCCCAAGCTAATGGTCTATGCGAGCGCCTGAACGCTACCTTAACAGGCAAACTAAGGTTACTCCATTTGGAAAACCCCAAAGCCGCATGGACTAAGCTGGCGAAGCGCGTTACTGTGGTGTATAACAACACGCCCCACTCAGTTACCGGGTTCCCACCTGGCTACCTGATGTTCGGCGTTCTACCTCCCGAGCTCACTGAGCATGTAAACCCCTACCCCGTTTTAACCACAGCCCGACGGATAGCCCATGAACGTACCCAGGCCAAGCACCTCAAAGACAAACATGCCTACGACCAACAACATAAGACACCCCATTTTGAACCCGGAGATCTCGTGTTGGTAAAAGTTTACCATCACCCCAATACAGGCAAACTGGCTCCGTATTTCACGGGTCCCTACGAGATCTTAGAGATCATCTCTCCCAACGTGGTGAGAATAAACCGACCCAACCAACCTCTTAATCGGAATACCGACACAGTCCATGTAAATAAATTACAGTACTATAACGAAAATATTCGTTATATCGCACCTCCCACTCTGATACCACACCCTGCTAAACCCCAATCTAGGACGCTACCACCACTGTTCGAGCACCTCACCCCAGACCTCTTTACAGTTGAGCGCTTTGCTCCTACAATAGGCAATTGTACCACTACCACCCCTGTTGACCCACAATGTAACATTATCGCCCAACGCGATATTCCCCAACCTGCAATATCCCGTCCAACCCATATAACCAAAGTTAAAACCCCAATCCCTACAGTTAGGGCTGATCCCAAACCAATTCCCTTACAGGCAAGGTTTTTTCATAACGTGAAAACCTTCCCCTTGTTCCACCTCCTATACCTCATCAACCTTTTCATCCTACCCACTGTACTATTACCCATGGCCACCCTACTGTATGTCAGTGTCTATACACTGCAGCCCAACCGTCTCTTCCAACTACAGGAAGCCCTATTCGAAATAACCATCGCCGTAGTGGAACTAATCCATCGAACCATAGGAATAATTCTCCCGGAGTTATGGACCATCCTTGTCCACAGTCATGCCTTGGTCGCTCTAATAGGTGAAATCATAGGAGAGATTTTCCAAACCCTCTTTAGAGCGCGCCAAGTCGAATAGCAATCTCCCCACCTTTACATCACTCGTCGATCACCCCGCCGTCAGCTGGCGTCCACTTTACAGAAACCTTCCGCCGCGCCGACGTCACGTCCTTTTCCGATCACGTGACCGACGTCACATCCTCCCTGCGGAATGTAAACAAACCCGCCGTCACTTTTCGCGTGTCACCACACTTAAAGTTACTTTCTGGAACATACACTCACACACACTCGCATACATTCACGCACCTATATAGTTTTGGCAACCTTATGACCTACGACCCTATAATAAACAAAGATTGGACATTGTTATGTAAAAAAATATTCTTCTTTTGTGTATATTTTTGTTAACCAATTTTAAAAGACTTGTACACAACCAGCACTTTTATTTTTTTTTATTTTTATTTTTTTATTCCCACCATCCATGTCTATCACCCTTTCAATTTCTTAATCACCTCAAGTTTATTTTTTCCTTTTATTGTTTAAACCTTGTTTTGTCCTAACTGAATGAACAACTGACCTGACGCAATACTTCTCATGTATCAGCCTTCAGTTTATCATACAGGAGCTTTGATTTCTTTTTTTTATGTTTTGTTTATATTTTTTCACCGCCCCAAAGGCTAATCAGATTTCTTTTTTCTTTTTTTTTTTTCCTCCATCACCAAATTTTATTGTCTATAGTTTTCTTTTTATTTCTGTTAATGTCTTATATGTTTTGTTTGGATTGCACCTCATAGAGTTTCCCTTGCTGTGGGTTTCCACACAGCAAGATTGAACACCTATGCAGGCAAAATTTTTTTTTCCTACAAAAAATTATCATATTTTTTCCTAGTTTAGCAAGCACCCCTATCTACTCAAATTCCTTTTATTACTTATTTCCATCATTTACTTTCTCCCCAATTGTATCTAACCACTCACTATTTTAAAAAAATTTTATTTTTTTTTCTTTCCCAAAAAATTATTTTTCTTTTTTCAGAATTTAATACAGATCCCTTTTAAAATTCTTATTCATAGGGGGCGCATCTGTAATATTATAAAGAATATTGTCTAATAAATAATTATGTACCATGTTGGATATAATGTATTCTGTATGGATTCAAATAAAGATGGCAGTCAAAGGACGTGGAGATGGAAGAAGTAGAAGAGAAAAGAACGACAGATCCAAGTCGTGTATCTAGGTCACTTAGAACAAAGAGGCCCTCATATTCCAGAGTTGAATGTCCTGAGAGATTGGGATGTTAGGCAAAGCTCCTTCCCGACCAAATTCACCATCATGGCCGACAGAGACAGGGACCAATCAAAGGTCAAGCAGGGTCCCACATGACCCAAGCCGGGGGGTGGGGCAACCGCAGTTCGATCGGTGTAACGTGTGTGTCAAGACGTGTGTGTGCATCTTCAAAAAGTAGTGCCTCGAGGTCCAAGATGTGAGTCATCTCAATCCAATTTAATCGCGAAAATCCTTCCATCTCCTCTCCCGAGCCGCCAATGATTAATATTCCGAGGTGTTTTGTGATTCATTAATCGATATAGTGTGCCGATTTTTCATCCACCGCCATCGATAACGACTGCCCAAACATACAAAACCCCATCCACTCCCGAGGATTCTCAGGACAAAGCACTTTATCACAGTGAAGTCGACAAGCATTTTTTTATATTATAGAGAGTCGATAAGATTCTCAGGATCCTTTTCCCATATATCACATATATATAGTTTTCTTCAGCAGTACTTGATACACAAGTGGTTCGCCATGGTTTTCTTCTGTCTATGCCATTGACCAAATAAATTTGGCTCTTCCACCTTTGGGAGCGATTTCTCCCTCCCAAGGACAAGAGTGTCCTTCTTCATTACAAGAATGATGTCAAAAGTCTATATCCCGGCTGCATTCAGTCCCCTTTTGTGTTAACCATCCCATTAGGATGTTGCCTCCTCTCTACCGGAGTTGTACTTATACTGGGAGGTACAAATAGGGGTATTCTCTCCATTCTGATAAGGTACAATGTGGATTATAGGTTACGAAAAAAAAAAAAAAGGTAAAAGACCAAATATTCAAATTATTGAAATGTTTGTGATGTCCTGTAGCAGCATTGTTACCATCATCTGACATCAGACTTGTCTGATGATGGTAACAAAGCTGTTACCAAAATGTCACAAACATTTCAATAATTTCGATTTTGGGTTTTTAACCTTTTGGGTTTTCCATTCATTGGGATTGAGAACCAAATGTCTCTTCTAAAAACCTTCGAGTATTTTTAGGAGGACATGGCCTATCTATAGAAATTTTGAAAAAAGACTCCACACTCCCGTCTGTGAACTACGGTGCTCACAGTTTCCTGCCTGTGCTATGATATCATCACCAGCCAATAATGTGCAGCTAAACTGAAACCTATCCTTCTTCTTCCTTTTCCATCCTTTTTTACCACATTTTTAAAAAATTATTATCCCTAGTACACGTGGTACAGGCCATGATAATAATAGTGGGTAGTTAGCGACTGCTTTTACTGTAAGTACACCACATGTCTACACATGTGAAAAGAGCAGTTTGACTTTGCATTTACAAATGTGCCAGAGCCCCGTTTAGTTACTTGCACTTGCTGGTAGGGTTGGACTTTTACAAGATTCGGTGGTCCATTGGAGCATTTATTTATTTTTTTTATCAGAAAAAAGTGCCCAATGCGGGAATCGAACCCGGGTCGTAGTGGTCGAAAACCAACAGTTTAGATCATCCTTCCACCGACCCATGGAGGTTCTATTGTTTAGCATTGAATAGTTCCATCTTGACATGGACCGAGAGCAGCAGCTTTACACACCCAAGATACAGAACATTGCTGTGATAGAGGCATCTGAGGCTCTTCATTGGACACAACAACAATTTTTCCCTCTTCTACATCCACTCTATGTGTATTGTTTACTAATGGTGCAATGGTGCAGGAGCAAAGATCAGGAAGGAGATTTACGATGCTTTTGACAACATCTACCCCATCCTGAGGAGCTTCAAGAAACAATGAACACCTCCCTCCATGTACATAGATTCCCTTCCTCCCCCCCAAATGTGAATACCTCTTGTTTGAACTCCCAAGTGGAGATGTATGTTATTTATATCTGTACAAATATATGGTTTTCTAAAATATTTATCTGTCTCTCTCTTATTATTGGTCTCTGAGGGAACAACACCAAAAGGAAGAATACCATGAGCCATCTATTGACAGTCTCTGAAGACATGGTTCAGTGAGTTCTTCAAATTAAAGACACTTCGGCCAGTAAATATTGTCTATAAAGACAATAGATTTACTGGCCAAAGTATCTTTAATTTGAAGAACTATGAATCCCGGCCAGGCAGCCTCTATTTTTATGATGTTTTAGTGAGAACAGTAGCGCTAGGGAAAAGCAGAATTCTCGTTTGACCTTCATTAATCCAGGGGTTGGGCAGTAATTTCACAAGATATTCAGGAAAATTTCAGAATTTACCTTAGAGGTGTTTAACTGGCAAAGTGGCTAGAGCATGGGTTGGCAACATGCAGCTCACAAGCCACATGCGGCTCTTTGTATGTGAAGCTGTGTGTAGTATTCACATTTATTTATGCGAGTACTGTTGTCAAGAAACAGTTTTGTAGCTCTTTAAAAACTTTGAAATTCTGTTAATTGTACTTTTTGACTCTTCTGACTCTCAAAAGGTTGCTGAGCTCTGAGATAGATCAATTCTATGGTGGTATTATAAGATGCAGATTCTGCTGGGAGAAAATCATTAAGACACCTCTTCCACACCAAATAAGATTCTAAATAAAGCCAATTCTGTTGTTGAACAAAACCTATCTTTTATTAAGAGAATGGCATCTCCTGATTGGATAAATAAAAGTTGCTGATGGCCTAGGCCATTTGTCTTGATAAATATCTACTAATTGTTGATTTTTTTGTTATTATTCCAGAATTAGCCAAATACCCTTTCTTAACTAACCAAGAAAATCTAACCATGAATGGTTTTCAGGCTGTTGGCCCTATACTGCCTTTACACTATATATTTAGCATATTATTTTTTGGCCTCCCATGCTTATCCCTCTGTACCTGGCCTGTGGTGCAGTGGACATTGTTGGGTGGTACAGTAAACCCTCTACACGATCGTATCAAGTCTTGTTCTGGTAGAATTGATGCTGTAACCAGGAGGGACACTCCCTCTTTAAAAATCCTGAGTTCAACTGACCCGGTACTCCAGGGATACAGAGGAGCTGTGTCCATACTCATGTTAGAGTCAGCAGCAAAGGCTTCCATGTTAGGAACGGCCTCCAATTACTGGCAAAGTCAGACTTTCACCAAAGTGTGTCTGGATCATGGTGCCATGATCAACGAAAGCTGCACCCCTATATCCCATTCCATGAACTCATGGAATTCGTGTAATCTTTACACAAGGGGATAAGAAACAACAACAAACAACAGCATATTATTTTGTAAATTAAAATTTCTTTCTCCATCTTTTTTTCCCATACTCTCTATATTTCAGGAGAATTTGTATGATAAGGTACAATTTGGATTATAGATTAAAAACACAAGGTAATAAGACTAATTCCAAATTAATAAATAGTGTGTGATTTTTTAGTAACAGCATTGTTACCATCATTAGACAAAAGTGTTCTGTGTTGAAATTGACAGATAACCTTCTATCTTATGATTTGTCCTAGTTTATCGATAGAAAAGTCAATTTCTGCTATCTCCATTTTGTCTGATGCAATCTCAATGAACTGGACCTTGCCTTGCTTGGGTCGTGGCTGATTCTCTTTAAAACTTTATTGTCTTATGTAAGATTTTACATGATGCCACCAAGCTGGCGTGTTGACGTTTATATGCATTTGGGACTTTACATTTATTATGTTGCTGTTTCCTATCCCCTTGTGTAAATATTACACATGTTCCAATGGAATGGGGTGTAGAGGTGCAGCTTTCGTTGATCATGGCACCATGATCCAGGCACACTTTGGTGAAAGTCTGACTTTGCCTGTAATTTGAGGCTGTTCCTAACATGGAAGCCTTTGCTGCACTCTAACATGATTACAGATGCAGCTCCTCCGTATCTCTGAAAAGAGATCCTTGCTGAGGTCTTCAACTGGGTCAGTTGAACTGAGAATTTTTAAAGAGGTCTTTCTCATCTTCAAAAAATGCTGCTGTTGTGGTCCGCGACTGCTTATTCGTCAGAGTAATTCTGCTTGAAAAAATCTACCCCGCTTGCCCAAAATGTAGCTTGGCACCTGCAACTCCAGAACACATTTTGGCTTGCATTAGATGCACCAAACAGGACCTTTGGGAGAGGCCGCTGCTTATCATAAAATAGCTCAATGAGCATGAACTCATGGAATTTGTGTAATCTTTACACAAGGGAATAACTTATATATACTCCAGTCAATAATTATTACCTGAATAAAATCATGAATTAATGATTACATATTTCATCAAAATTACTACTAAATTGACCAATTTGCTGGTAAAAAGGCATCTCTCTCTAAAAGACACTTTGAACTCTGCAACTAGGTGTTGTCTATTAGAGAGAGGTTGTACTGTAAAAATAATGTTTCATCACACACAGGGATCATAACAAGTACCTGTTTTCACATATTCTACATATACTTGAGCTTTCAATGTGCCTGAAATAATTTTGAAAACATTTTATGACATTATAAAGCCATTAAATATTTTTATATATTTTTTCCTCCGCCTTTGCCGGTCCCAAGCCCGGATGAAAAAGGAGGAGGGGGAGCAGTAACAAGCTTGCTAAAAAACCTGGGCTCAGCTGGCCCGGCTGATAGTACCCTGTAAGGGCTCCTGATCCAGGGATACAGGATGAGTAGCGTTTGTACTCCATGTTAGGAGCGGCTGCACATGGCATCTGTTCCTCATGTCAGAGGTGGCCATTTCTTTCGGAGCTAAGTCGGCCTGCCACTGAGTAGTGCTCCCAGTCTTAATGACAAAGGCAGACGCATTTTACTTTACCCAATCATGATGGTTGTCAACTTTACAAGCTTTATACCTTAGTGTGATTGAGTGGAGATAAGAAAGAAGAAGAAGAAGATATATTTTTTCCATTTAGGGACAGACTGCCTATAAACAAATTCAAAGAACCGGCTCTTAATACATTTATATTCAAAGCTTTATTTATAAGATTTAGAACAGGCCATTTCAAGCCATTGAAAATAGAAAATAACAACAAAATCTACCCCACTTGCCCAAAATGTAGTTTGGCACCTGCAGCTCCAGAACACATTTTAGCTTGTATTAGATGCACTAAACAGAACCTTTGGGAGAGGCTGCTGCTTATCATAAAACAGCTTGAGGAACATGAATTCATGGAATTCGTGTAATTTTTACACAAGGGGATAAGAAATAACAACAACATATTTGGGATTCTAGGGGGAGGGGTTTCTACCAGGATTAATTTAAGATTGAAATATTTGTCATTTTTTTCTAAACTACCTCTTATAAATGGCACATCTGAAGAGTGTCCACCAATCTCCCTGAGGACACCTTCTTATATAATTAAATTATAGCTCCAGATATGACTTGAATGCTATGATGGAAGAGTAAAAATAATTTAATTGTCACTTAATTATACCTATCATAGATTTCACCATGGAACTTGTAAGAATTCCTCATTTTATGAAACAAGTAAGGAGAGTATGTATTTATCTCCACTCAATTATATTAGGATATCAAGCCTGTAGAGCTTGAAATGGTGTCTGTTGTTGTTTCTTATCCCCTTGTGTAAAGATTACACAAATTCCATGAGTTCATGATCCTGAAGTTCACTTTTTGGCAGCTGCTGCTGGCCTTTGTAATACCTTTTTAGCTGTAAAGTTATATGTGAACAACAATCAACTGTCAAAATTTGAATTTTAAAATGGTTGAATTATCGTTTGTTATTTGATAGGTTGGAGGTCGGGACATCAAAACATAGGCAAATTATCATAAAGCCCAAATAATCGTGTCGAATTAAAGAGATTATACTGTAGGTTGTTAAAGTACATAGGCTGATAGGAATTTAAAAATGGTTGAATTAAAGCTGGTTCAATTAAAGATTGTTAGATGAAATGGAAATGGTTGGGAATTGAATGGGTATAATTCTTGTTAAATTAAATTTGGTTGAATTATTATCAAAAGTTCAAAATCGTGAAGCAAAGAGTTTTTTGTAAGGTGTTTTTATTTAGCCAAGCTTTCAGGCATTTCTGCCCTTCTACATGAATAAGGACAGGTATGCCTGAAGGCTCGGCTAAATAAAAACACCTTACAAGAAACTCTTTACTTCATGATTTTGAACTTTTGATAATTTACTGCTCCAGGGGTTGTCCAATTTATGTTAAAGATTATTATTTGAAAGAGAAAAATGGATTTGAAAAATTGGTTGAATTATAGCAGAGGTTGAATTAAAGAGGTGCTGCTGTACCTATTACCCATTGTTGAACAAAGAATAGTTTCTTCTGTCATCGTCATGACAACACCAAAAGAAACTCTTTGTCTCTGATTGGCTGGTCTCAGCCATCATGTCTCCATCAACCAATCATGTGGCACCTCTTCGCATACAGATATTCACTAGTAGAATAGCACCTTCCTTTTCTGTGTCCCTTCGGTAATAAACATATTGATGATACAAAGGCAGGGATGTGATGCTCAGATGGTTTATTTGGTGCAGTGCTGGACTCCAGTCCAGGAAGGTCATGATGTTCGGGGTCTCACCGGGCTGGTTGTAGGAAGGAATGGAGCTGTAGCTAAGGCAGGACATGTTAAACAATTCCGTCACGGTGTATTCCGATATCGAGAGACTAAAGATAACTGCTCTTTGTATTTAAGGCATTGCCGCAAAATGGTGGTCAATGGTCAAATACAATTTATATATGTCATCTCTGTGGTGCCGTTTCTCTGATTAAATAATTAATTAAAATTTTAAAAAAATTAAAATAATTTGTACTGCTCCCAGGTACCATTGGTCGGCTACTTGTTGCAAATATAATACTATCTCATTTAGACAATTTAAACAATTTTATTGATTCTTCTAATCCATTGTCACAGAAAGAAAAATAAAGGAGTAAATAAAAAAATAGATGAAATGTAGGGAAATATATATAGTTATATATGTGTACATTTCTTCCGCAAGGCAAGCTCCCCCACCTTGAGATAGTCCTTCTCCAGACAAAGAGGGGGCTTTTTGTACACTCCTCAGTTCCACACCGAGGAAGTACCTATAGATGCGTGTCTTGGCAGACACCAGGATGGCCAGGGCGTCATCATCCAGGACATACCCAAAGACCCAGCCCTGCAGGTCAGATGGATGATGGTGAATGCCTCCCGGCCTTAGTGCTCTAACAAGTCTTTACTGAGAGCCCACCACTACTGGCAGTTTTCCTGAAACTCAAATATAGATGGAACTCTGTCCATATGTATAATCAATATAGATTACACTCATGGACAAAACTTAAGGAAGTTGTACCTTTTAGCATGTACTACTCTGATCAAAAAGTTTTGACACTTTGCTCATAAAATCCTGAAAACTCAATATATTTTCTCCTGGTTTGTGGCAAATGCAAGCGTCGCCCTTGGCTTGGAGACCTGCCAATTTTCAAAAATCACGCGCCACAACAGCGCGAGCAGCGGCTGTTCGAAGTGAAGCCATTTTGTCCGTGCTTCGATCTCATTAGTCACCGAAATGGAGGATCAATGAATATGCATCAAGTTCTGTGTGAAAAACGGATTCAAGGGTGCCGAAATTTTTTGGATGTTGCAAACAGCCTACGGGAAGGCCGTCATGAGCTGAAGACGAGTTTTCGAGTGGTACAAGCGCTTCAAAGAGGGTCGGGAAGAGACCGCCGACAACGAGCGTTCTGGGAGACCGTTCACATCAACTACGCCTAAAAAAGTGAACAAGGTGTTAGAACTGGTGCGTGAAGACCGATGAATAACTGTCAGGGAGGTCGCCGAAGAAGCAGGGATATCATTCGGGTCGACTCAATCGATAATGAAGGACATTTTGGGAGTGAGAAAACTCAACGCCATTCTCGTTCCCAAAGATTTTACTTTTGATCAAAAAAACGCCCGGAAAGAAACGGCCAGTCTCAATCTCGAAGCGACAACCGACGACCCCGAATTGCTGAAGAGGGTCATTACTGGAGACGAAACATGGATTTACGGTTTTGATTCGGAAACTACCCAACAGGCATCGGAGTGGCGCTTCAAAAATGAGCCGAGACCAAAGAAAGCGAGGAAGGCTCCCAGCAAAGTCAAGGTCATGTTGACGGTGTTCTTCGACTACCAGGGCATCATTCATCATGAATTTAACAACAAGGCTCTACAATAACTGCTGACTCCTACCTGGGAGTTTTGAGGCGTTTGAGGGAAGCGATCAGGCAGAAACGGCCGGAGCTGTGGAGGAGCAAGTCGTGGATCCTCCACCACGATAACGCGCCGGCGCACACAGCCCTCAAAATCTCGAAGTTCCTGCAGGACCACTCGACCTCTGTGTTTCCCCAACCACCCTACAGTCCCTATTTGCCCCCCTGCGACTTTTTCCTTTTTGGAAAGCTAAAAAAAAAAAGTTAAAGGGTCAGAAATTTCAGAGCATAGATGAGATCGAAGTGGAATCGAAGAAGGCCATGAAGGCGATCCCGAAAACAGACTACCAGAGGTGTTTTGCCAACTGGAAAAAGAGGTGGCTGAAGTGCGTCGCGGCCAACAGGAACTACCTTGAAGGGGGAAATTTGAATTTGGTAGAATAATAAATTTTTTTTTAACTTATGAGCAAAGTGTCGAAACTTTTTGATCAGAGTAGTATATCAGGATTCAGATAATAACTCTGAAAGATATTTGATACACACAGTGACTTTTATTGAAGATACACAAGATAACCAAGTGTGAACACAACATTGCCTATTTGATTCAATAAATAAGGAATCAAGGGTTTTGTTTCTTTTTGATTCCCCATTGATTGAATCAAAGAATAAAAGCAGGGAAGGATCTATGTTATAAAACATTGCCTCTGTTTTCCTAAACAAAAAATAGACGGCTGAGACATCAATACTTTTGTCTATGAGTGTAGAAAAGGCTTCAATGTGTTTAACACCCTAATGGACCAATTACAATGGAAAGATGAAATTATATAATGAAAGAGAGGCCCCCAAAACAACAACAAATATTTCTTAATAGGTCAGCTATATGAATGGTCAAAATTGAAAAATAATTACTTAGTAGAGACCAAAATAAACTTTTTTTTTTTTGCTTATCCCTAGTACACGTGATACAAGCCATGTTAATCATGGTGGGTAGAAGTAGGCGACTGCTTTTACTGTAAGCGCACCACATATCTACACATGTGAGAAGCAGTTCGACTTTGCACTTACAAATGTGCCATAGCCCTGTTTGGTTACTTGCACTCACTGGTGGGGTTGGACTTTTGCAAGAATCGGGGGGCCATTGGAGCATTTTTTTTTTAAATCAGAAAAAAGTGCCCAACGCGGGAATTGAACCCGGGTCGTAGCGGTCGAAAACCAACAGTTTAGACCATCTTTCCACCGACCCCCAAAATAAACTTTATAAGATAAAGAATAATCAGTAAGGGATTTCTGGCCTTGAAATCTATACACTTTGGTTAGTAGTCCGTAAAACCATATTATCTCAATATGGGAAAAAGAAACCTAACAAAGTTTGTGACTTACAAAGTAACAAGGATGTTACCAAAATGACATATGCAATAGAATAAACTCTCTCTAAGGGACAGTATCTTCAGGTAAGGCCTGGATGATGACCCCAGGCCATCCTGGCATCAGCCAAGACACGTATCTATAAGTACTTCCTCGGTGTGGAACAGAGGAGGGTTCAAGAAGACCTTGTCTGGAGAACTCTCTCAAGGCGGGGTTGCTGAAGAAATTTGTACAGATATATATATTTCCTTACATTTCATCTACCTTTTATTATATATCACCCCTAATAAAAGAAAATAAAACTTAATCCAAATAATTTATCAATGTGTGATGTTTCGGCAACAACATTGTTACCATCATCAAACAAAAGAATAAACACAAGGTAATAAGACCAAATCCAAATAAATAAATAGTGTGTGAGGTTTCGGTAACAGCGTTGTTACCATCTTCGAAATTCTCAACTTCTTGAAGTAGAGGAGAGCTTCAGATCCTGAACTCTTTAAAATAGAATCTTCAAGTGATGAAGAAACCGAAACTGTTACCGAAACGTCACACACTATTTATTTATTTGGTCTTATTACCTTGTGTTTATAATCTTTAATCCAAATTGTACCTTATCAAACAAAAGAATAAAAATTTTTTTTTTTTTTTTAATTAAAAAAATATGATTTTTTTTATTCTTTTGTCTGATGATGGTGACAATGTTGTTGCCGAAATGTCACACACTAATAAATTATTTGGATTAGGTCTTATTTTCTTTTATTATAATCTATAATCCAAATTGTGCTTTATCATATATATTACACCTTTATTTTATCACAATTTTTTTCTTCTGTAACAATTAATTAGAAGTTTAAAGGACAACACCTAGTTATGGAGTCAAAGTGTTTTTTAGAGAGAGGTGTCCTCTTACTGAAGATCTCCTAATTGATAAAAACAATCCTTTGTAAGTAGGTGTCCTCTTAAGGAGGTTGTACAAGTCAGGTTTAAAACCTAAATTGGCTGACTCTACATTGGTTTTAAGGATGATAAGACATAATATGGATTATAAACACAAGTTAATAAGACCAAATAAATGTATAGTGCGTGACATTTCAGTAACAGCGTTGTTACCAGAAAACTATCTTCTTCTTATTTGCTCTATCTTATTTACATACTTGATAACAATAACTATTTAAAACATTTTGTTATATTTTTCTGATTCAGCACTTTTGTCTAAAGATGGTAACAATGCGGTTACAGAAACATCACACACTATGATAAGGTACAATTTGGATTATAGATTAAAGAGTTAATAAGACCAAATAAATAAATAGTGTGTGACTTTTTGGTAACAGCGTTGTTACCAGAAAACTATCTTATTCTTATATTCTATTTTATTTACACACCGGTGCCGGTCCCAAGCCCGGATGAAAAAGGAGGAGGAGGAGCAGTAACAAGCTCGCTAAAAAACCTGGGCTCAGCTGGCCCGGCTGATAGTACCCTGTAAGGGCTCCTAATCCAGGGATACAGGATGAGCAGCGTTTGTACTCCATGTTAGGAGCAGCTGCACATGGCGTCTGTTCCTCATGTCAGAGGCGGCCATTTCTTTTGGAGCTAAGTCGGCCTGCCACTGAGTAGTGCTCCCAGTCTTGATGACAAAGGCAGACACATTCTACTTCACCCAATCATGATGGTTGTCATGCTTTACAAGCTTGATACCTTGATATGATTAAGTGAAGATAAGAAAGAAGAAGAAGACTATTTAAAACATGCAGTTATATTTTTTATCATTCAGCACTTTTGTCTGAAGATGTTAACAACACTGTTACAGATATGTCACACCCCTTTTATTCATTTGGATTTGGTTTTATACCTTTGGTTTTAAGATGTTTACTCACATCATACTCAGGGTTGATGGAGAGGGTTATTTCTTGTTTAATGAATATTGATCCTGGCATTTTTAAAACCTAGTACAGTAGAAACTCCCTGTTAAGGACATCTAGTTGCAGAGCCAAAACGTCCTTTAGAGAGAGGTGTCCTCTTACCGGATACAGTAGAACTACCTCCCTGTAAAGGTCATCTAGTTGCAGAGCTAAAGTGTCCTTTAGGGAGAGGTGTTCTCTTACCGGATACAGTAGAACTACCTCCCTGTAAAGGTCATCTAGTTGCAGAGCTAAAGTGTCCTTTAGGGAAAGGTGTCCTCTTACTGGATACAGTATAACCTCCCTGTAAAGGACATCTAATTGCAGAGCTAAAGTGTCCTTTAGGGAAAGGTGTCCTCTTACTGGATACAGTATAACCTCCCTGTAAAGGACATCTAATTGCAGAGCTAAAGTGTCCTTTAGGGAAAGGTGTCCTCTTACTGGATACAGTATAACCTCCCTGTAAAGGACATCTAATTGCAGAGCTAAAGTGTCCTTTAGGGAGAGTTGTTTCTTACCGGATACAGTAGAACCTCCCTTAAGCAGACATCCCACTAGCAGACACCTCTCCAGAATGAACAGTTTTCATTTGCAAAATTACCATTCTTACTATTTAACAACTCTCTGGTAAAGAGGATACCTCTCCCTAAAGGACACTTTGGCTCTGCAATTAGGTGTTGTCCTTCACAGGGAGGTTCTACTGTAGTTGCTAAATAGTAAAAATTGTAATTTTGCAAATGAAAACTGTCCTTTGTAGAGAGGTGTCCTCTAGTACGAGTGTCCTCTCATGGAGGTTTTACTGTATACAGATTAATTTTTTATTCTTTTGGTTGAATGTGTTTATATCAGATTATTTTCACTTTGGATTATATATTAGAAACACAAGGTAACCATGTGACAAAAATGTCTTTTTATTAACAAGGTTGACAAATGTATCTTGGTATGATATGGCACAATTTGGATTATAGATTATAAACACAAGGTAATAAGACTAAATCCAAATAAATAAATAGTGTGTGACGTTTTGGTAACAGCGTTGTTAACAACTTCAGACAACAGTACAGTCACATGCTAGTTATTTATTTGGATTTGGTTTTATTACCATGTGTTTGTAACTTGGTATGGTTTACCCACACACACAGAAAAACTAGAGCCTAAATTAAAAATAACATGACACAGAGAAAACACTCAGAAATACAACAAAATTTTTTTTTTTTGCTTATCCCTAGTACACGTGGTACAGGCCATGATAATCATGGTGGGTAGTTAGCGACTGCTCTTTTTACTCTAAGCGCACCACATGTCTACACATGTGAAAGCAGTTCGACTTTGCACTTACAAATGTGCCAGAGCCCCGTTTGGTTACTTGCACTCGCTGGTGGGGTTGGACTTTTGCAAGAATCGGGGGCCATTAAAGCATTTTTTTATTTATTTTTTTTTTAAACAATAAAACTGTCCAATGCGGGAATCGAACCCGGGTCGTGGTGGTCGAAAACCAAACGGTTTAACCAGCCTTCCACCGACCCCCCCATACAACAAAATAAAAAAGGAAAGACTTATATAAAACCACTTGATTTGTTTTTAACAAAACCAAAACTTATCTTTTATTGCAGCGCTGATAAGGAGTGGACCGGGGTTACACAGGTATGAGCGGAGATCACCAGACAAACACACAGAGAACGCTTTAAGCGTCTCCACACGATCACTACTCCACGACTCCCCATATTCCCATTTCAACCCTCTTTTATATACAAACATGTCTACATTGGTCCAATGACATGGAAGATCAGTTCACTTAACAAATAAACAACATTTTTCCCACATAACTGAGAAGATTAAAACATCTTATGTTTGTCAAATAATTTGACAAGGTAACACACAAGACAAAATACATAATGATAAGGTACAATTTGGATTATAGATTAGAAACACAAGGTGTTTTTTTAATTTTTATCCCTAGTATAATTGGCACAGACCATGATAATCATGGTGAGTAGAAGTTGACGACTGCTTTTGCTGTGAGCGCACCACTTGTCTTTCACATGTGAAGAGCGCAGTTTAACTTTTGCACTTAAAAGTGTACCAAAGTGCCTTGTTATTTATACTCCCTGGTGAGGTTGGACTTTTGCAAGAATCAGGTGATTTGTTACTTTCTTTTTAATTAGAAAAAGTGTCAAATGTCGAATTCTATTCCAGGTTGTTAAGGTTGAAAACAAACACCACTCATCCACTGACCCCTCTCCATGAAGAAACACAAGGTTTTTGCTTATCCCTAGTACACGTGGTACAGGCCATGATAATCATGGTGGGTAGAAGTTAGAAAATGCTTTTACTGTAAGTGCACTACATGTCTACACATGTGAAAAGCAGTTTGACTTTGCACTTACAAATGTGCCAGAACTCCGCCTTTGCCAGTCCCAAGCCCGGATGAAAAAGTAGGAGCAGTAACAAGCTCGCTAAAAAACCTGGGTTCAGCTGGCCCGGCTGATAGTACCCTATAAGGGCTCCTAATCCAGGGATACAGGATGAGCAGCGTTTTTACTCCATGTTAGGAGCGGCTGCACATGGCGTCTGTTCCTCATGTCAGAGGCGGCCATTTCTTTTGGAGCTAAGTTGGCCTACCACTGAGTAGTGCTCCCAGTCTTAATGACAAAGGCAGACGCATCCTACTTCACTCAGTCATGATGGTTGTCAAAGCTTGATACCGTAATATGATTGAATGGAGATAAGAAAGGAGAAGAAGAGACTGTCACAGTATGTGCCTCAGAGTCTATCAATCAACTGCAGAATTTCTCTCTTCATAAAATCACATACATTTGGACATTTGATCTTATCTTAAAAATCATATCTTTTATTCAAATTGTATCTTACACTTTTATTTATTTATTTTTTAAAAATTATTCTTATTATTGATTCAGCACACTTTGGATTATAGATTAGAACTACAAGGTAATAAGACCAAATCTAAATACAGCTAAACCTGTCTATAGCGCCCCTCTTGGGACTCACCAAAATAGCTATAGAAATGGAGTGCTATAGACAGGTCACTTTTAATGTAAATCGCATCATACTACATATTTAAAATCGGGCGCTATAGAGAGGGAGGTGCTATTTAGAGGGGGACCCTATAGACAGGTTTAACTGTAAATTAATAGTGTGTGAAGTTTCTATGTGTTGTTACCATCATTAAAAATATATATATTTATTTAGTTTAATTTTAGTTACATTTAGTTTTTTATCTGATGATGGTAACAACGCTGTTACTGAAATGTCACACACTGTTTAATTTATTTGGTCTTATTACCTTGTTATTCTTATTATCCCTCAAATTTTATTTACAATCATTAGCATAAAAAAGAAAATCAGATAAAAAATGGATTCAAAAGGTAAAAGATCTAAAAAAAAACCTCAATAATATAAAAGTTCATATATTATGTTATAAATTTCATATACATAAATGGTAAATGAATTTATAGAATTTTCTAATATTGCTTTTATATGAAACCATATTTGCATAAGAGCGTTGCTCGCAATTTCTTGTAATTCTATGTATGTACCTCTACAGACCTATAAACATATGTCCATAGGTTCCCTAAACATCCCTAAGCTGTCTTCCATAGTAAATACAGGATATATATGAAAACCAATCCAATACAATAGTAGAGCGGTCTGAAGATTAATTTGATGAAACCACTGAGAGGGTTCACTACTGATGAGCCAAATCCTCTCATTCAACAACTTTTATCATAGCAGTGAGGTCTGTAGAGATAATATTTGATGATATATGTAAAAAGAGATTCATTGCCAAAAAATAATTGTTATAAATTTTATAGATTTTTAAAATTTTTAATCTACCTTTTAAAAGTATTTTGTTTGTAGTTTTAATTTTTTAAAAGCACAATTATACTTATTATTAGTGACCATTTTCAACAGTTCTATTTTATTTCATTGAATTACAAAGACTAATGTTAATAAAACTAAAAAAAAAAAAAGAGGCTTTATCAAAACCTTATTTTCAGATGCCTGCTAAGGACATAACAGATCAATGCATAATCGAATTTCTAATATGATAAATAGTTGCGATGGAATATTGAAATAAAAACATTTTTAAAGAGTGATTCTTTAAAATTCTTTTAAAAAATCGGTTGTAATAAAAAAAAAAATAGTTAAGGGAGCAATACTCATGATTTTAAGAGAAAAATATATATTGCGAAATTTTGCAAAGTTTATTTATTCGATTAAGGTAAACAACGAAAATAAAAACCAAATCTGAGAAAAAAAAAAGACATTTAATCGACATTTAACTATCGGTATTTGCTCTTTTAGAGAAGTTTTATTTAGCCGAATATCATATTTCCAAATAAAATGCAAGTTGCCTATTTCCTAAGTTCATTTTCTATATACGTTGATTTTTAATTAATAAATAAGTAATATATAAACTAATATTTTCGTATTTTACTACTAAAAGCGGGAAGAAGTAACAAAAGCGAACCAAAATACTGCCAAAAGCTGATTGGCCAAGGTCAAGTTGACGTCATTAAAAAAAAAAAAAAAGCAGGTCGCCAGACGCCATGTTGTTTTCTCTTCTATAATGTAATTGGTAATGGGGGTTGAAATTTGTTCGGGCTATGACCCCTTGCAACAAATTAAGGTAAGTGTAAAATTTCATTCAAAATCAATATTATAATTTTTAAAATTTTTTTAAATATATATTTTTATTCTTTTTTTTTTTCCAAATTTTATTTTACGCGACACTGCAAACACTTGTCACCTATCTTGTTTACTAATACGATTGTTATTTAAAAATAAATAAATAATGTTAATTATATATTTTTAGTTTTAAAAAAATAAATCGAAACATGAATTCAAGAGGAATTAAATGGATATTAAGGAATTTTTGTTTATTTATGTCGCTGCGAAGATTGTGTGTGTGTTTTTTTTTTTACACGGACCAAATCTAATATTTCGTAAAGCGGAGAAATCTACAAAGTTTATAGTTTTAAATGCATTTTTTAATAGTGCAATTTGTCGATAATTTCATTGATAAAATAACACTTTTTTTTGTATGTTTGAAATATTTTTTTATAAAATTATTAAACTCTAAAAGGTTACAAAATATAGAAAGTAAAAACTTTTAACAAAAAATAAATATGCTGCACTGTACGAAGCATTTTCACAATAATTGATTATAATTTAAAACTATTTTTTGCAATTTTAACTTATTAATAAAAAAATATATTTGAAAACAAAACTTTAAAATGGTCGTTTGGGTAAGTAATATTAACATATAACTTGAATTTTGCTTATGAATATAACTATATTCTGTAAAAATTATTTAGAAAACATTTTCTTTTTTAATTAATAGAGTATGTATATATTTCTGCTTTAAATATGATAACATTTCAATACATTACACAATCAGTTAGGGTAACAACAATCAAAAAGTTTGAATATAATTTATCCATTCACATCAATGAATAAACACATTTAAATCCCAACCATTATTTAACATTATGCCGAAATTATATATTTTCATAGGTAACAAGGAAGCAGAGATGCCAAAGACCGCCAGCCGATGTAAAAAGCTTGTTTCCTGACGGAACAACACCATGCCAGGTGTGTTTTATACCTCCCACATTTCCGTATGCAGTAAGACCTGTCATAGAAGTCACTTATCTTGGGACTTTACCCTGTTTTAGGAATTGCTTTTTTAGTGGGAACCATTTGTTTTTCCATTAATTTAGACATCTGACCATGTCTAACGTATTCACATCTTCTTCTTTCTTATCTCCACTCAATCATATTAACATATCAAGCTTGTAGAGCTTGTTGATGGTGTGGGTGAAGTAGAATGTCATTAAGACTGGGAGCACTACTCAGTAGCAGGTCACTGACTTAGCTCCAATATGACATGGCCACCTCTGACATATGGAAGACACCACGTGCAGCCGCTCCTAACATGGAGTACAAACGCTGCTCATCCTGTATATCTGGATCAGGAGCTCTTACAAGGTACTATCAGCCGGGCCAGCTGAACCCAGGTTTTTTTAGCGAGCTTGTTACTGCTCCCCCTCCTTTTTCTTCCGGGCTTGGGACGGCCAAAGGCGGAGTTATGTGTCTGTCATTAAGACTTGGATCAATACACAGTGGCAGGTCGACTTAGCTCCAAAAGAAATGGCCGCCTCTGACATGAGGAAGACACACCATGTGTAGCCGCTCCTAACATGGAGTACAAACGCTGCTCATCCTGTATCCCTGGATCAGGAGCCCTTACAGGGTACTATCAGCTGGGTCAGCTGAGCCCAAGTTTTTTAGCGAGCTTGTTACAGCTCCCCCTCCTCATTATTCATCCGTGTTCACACCTAAATTTCTTAAGCCTCCTAAAGGCAAAATGTATCAAATATCCTATATTAAGAATATCATTGAATTTGCCTAAGAAAGAATATTTTCAGGTTTACTGTAACCAATTTTCTTCAACCCCTGTCTTAGGAGTCAGCCTGTCATACAAGTGTATCTTTGCTTGGAACCAAATGGAAACTCCCAAAACAGGTTTTACTGTAAACACAAGGTAATAAGACCAAATCCAAATAAATAAATATTGTGTGATGTTTCGGGAACAGCTTTGTTCCCGAAACATCACACACTATTTATACAACAACAACAACAAAAAGCCTTTATTGAGGACCTCTCGTCCTATATAGGATTCGCCAGTTTACAGAGTAATTGAAGAGAAGAGAACTAAGAATACAGAGAGAAACCTATATGTTAGTAGGTATAGTATAGTATTTTCTACACTGTGACTATATACAACAGCAGCAACAAGCCTTTTACTGGAATCAAAGTCCCATACAGGATTCGTCATTTTAATCCTGACATAGATTATTTGCATATAATTATTTACATCAATTAGATTATATATATAGCCTCCTCTTCTCTTCAGCCATCTTCCAGAATTTGAACAACGCAAAAGCTCCAGCTCTGTTTCTCAACACACTATTTATTTATTTATTTAGATTTGGTCTTATTACCTTGTGTTTATAATCTATAATCCAAATTGTGCCTTATCAGGTTTTACTGTATATTCTGCATCATATAGGTAATTTGAATCATTTATAACTAATTTTCTATTGCCCTTACTGCAATGATATTGGAAGGGCTTGGCTCATCAGTGGTGAACCCCCTCCCAGTGATTTCATTAGGTTTAATCAACAATGGTGCACTAATGCACCAAGTTTATATCAGCAATATATATTTGTATCACAGCATATGTATCTTCCTAATTTACACATAACCTAATCCTATAACTTGTGTAAAAAGATGTAAACTAAACTTTGCCCCCATGGATACAATATTAATGTACAAGGCATTGGCACACCATGTTATCTAAACACAGGAAATTATTTATTACCTTTGTTTTCTTCTTTTTGTAAATAAGGATAAGGCACAATTTGGAATATAGATTATAAACACAAGGTAATAAAACCAAATCCAAATAAATAAATAGTGTGTGACGGTAACAGCGTTGTTACCGAAACGTCACACACTATTTATTTATTTGGATTTGGTCTTATTACCTTGTGTTTTTTTTTGTAAATAACTTCCTACTGTCCATGTTTAAATGAAAAAAGTATCGCTTGAAATAAACTGGGATATAGCCAAACCTTCTCTTATAATGAACCTGAAATATAATCCCCATTTTATAATACAGTGACCTATGGCTATATAATGAACCATGACTATAGTGAACAACTGGTTCAGTCTTATTGGGGTTGGCTATAGAGTTTTTTTTTTTTTTGCTTATCCCTACTACACGTGGTACAGGCCATGATAATCATGGTGGGTAGTTAGCGACTGCTTTTTACTGTAAGCGCACCACATGTCTACACATGTGTAAAGCAGTTCGACTTTGCACTTACAAATATGCCAGAGCCCCGTTTGGTTACTTGCACTCGCTGGTGGGGTTGGACTTTTGCAAGAATCGGGGGCCATTGGAGCATTTTTTTTTTAACAGAAAAAAGTGTCCAATGCAGGAATCGAACCTGGGTCATAGTGGTCGAAAACCAAACGGTTTACCAGCCTTCCACCGACCCCCGGCTATAGAGTGATTTTACTGTATATATTTATTGGGAATGGCCTGGATCATCAATGATGAAAACCTTCCAGTGGTTTCATCAGTTTAGTCCACCCTAACATTGTGTTGGGCTCCTTCCTGCCATTACTTAGAGAGGAAATCTTGGTTTTACATATTTAACAGGGGGGTCTGTCTGTGGACGAGTGGATTTCACCATCCATTGTCCACAACCTGGGTTCAAATCCCACATTGACCACTTTTTTTTTTCTGTATAAATAATTGTTCCAATGGCCCCTGATTCTTTCAAAGTTCCGACACCACACTGAGTGCAAGTAACCAAATGGTGCACTGGCACACTTGTAAGTACCAAAAGACTAACTGCTTTCTGCATGTTTAGACATGTGACGTACTGGCAGTAAAATGTGATGTACTGGCTACTCACCATGATTACCATGGCCATATGTACTTGGGATATAAAGAAAAGAACAAGCTGTCTAAAATACCTGGGCTCAGCTGGCCTGGCTGATAGTACCCTGTAAGACCTCCTGATCCAGGGATACAGGATGAGTCTGTACTCCATGTTAGGAGTGGTTGCACATGGTATCTGTTTCTCATGTCAGAGGAGGTCATTTCATATTGGAGCTAAGTCAGTGGCCTGCTACTGAGGAGTGCTCTTGATGACAAAGGCAGACACATTCTACTTCACCTAATCATTATGGATGTCAAATATCCTTTGATGAGCTCTACTCATCCCCAGCCACAGACACCATCAACAAGCTCTACAGGCTTGATGCCCTAATATGATTGTTGAGATAAGAAAGAAGAAGAAATGAACAGTACCTTTTGTCCATTTTGTATGACCCCTGTCTATTTCTACTTATACTTTTTTTTCATTTCCGGGTACTCTTTATGTATCCATCTTGTATATCTTTGTAGCATACTTGATGCAACTTGTTGAGTACTTCTGCTACCTTTTATTGTGTTGTTGTTTCTTATCCCCTTGTGTAAAGATTACATGAATTCCATGAGTTCATGGAATGGGGTGTAGGGGTGCAGCTTTCGTTTGATCATGGTACCATGATCCAGGCACACTTTGGTGAAATTCTGACTTTGCCTGTAATTTGAGGCCGTTCCTAACATGGAAGCAGATGCCTTTGCAGCCAACTCATGCCAACAATGAGTACAGATGCAGCTCCTCCGTATCCCTGGAGAGGAACCCTTGCTGAGGTTTATCAACCGGGTCAGTTGAACTCTGGATTTTTAAAGGTCTTTCTCCTAATCTAACAAGAGCTTTTTACCTTTTATATATTTTAATACCGGAGTATGTCACACATGTGACAGAAATAATTGACACCTAGAAATATGGGTTTATGCGTAATTTATTTTAATACTTTTTCCCCACTGCTGAAATTTACCATTACAGAATATCAAGTGTCAGACCCTTAGAATTACAGTGGAACTTTAATGAGAAAACGCCTCTCTACAAAGGACAGTTTCCATCACCAAATATGATAATTTAACTGTTCTCTGGGCAATGCTCTATATAAAAAATCACTTTAGCTCTGCAACTAGGCATTGTGCCCTTTAGAGAGAGGTTCTAGTGTATGATAAAGATTTTTAAAAAGCTAATACAGTAAATAGAACATACTCCATTAAAGAATACTCTTGTTAGAGGACACCTCTCAATAAAGGGCTCTCAATGTTTCATTTCCAAAATGATCAATTTGACTATTTAGCAATTCTCCAGTAAGAGGACACCTTTCCCTAATGGACATTTTGGTTTGCAACTAGGTGTTGTCCTTTACAGGGATGTTGTAGTGTATCATAATACAGTAAAGTCCTTTATAGTGAACCCCAATGGGACAGAAATGTTGGTTCACTATAGACAAGGTTTTGACTATTTTTTCTACTTTTCAAAATTTTTAGATCATTTAATTAAAGAACAGCCATACACACACACACAGGAAAAGGCAGCCATTAAATAATGGTCACTTTGTTTTAGTTCCCTTAATTGACCTATTTCCATTAATTGATGCTGAATATCAAAAGAAGTCATTTGATAGGTTCTTCTTATCATTAACATACATGTACCTCTATGTCTAATTTAAAAATCAAGACAAATCCTAGGCAAAGTTTTATTAATTATATATTCAAAGATATAAAATGATTTTAAAACATCCTTATCATACTTTACTACTTGATAAGTCACAATTTGGATTATAGATTACAAACACAAAGTAATAAGACCAAATAAATAAATAGTGTGTGACATTTCTGTAACAACGGTCACCAAAAACAGTCACACACTATTTATTTATTTGGTCTTATTACCTTGTGTTTGACAAAGTTTACTTGATGAAATGTCTGATACCTTGTTGCTTGAAAGTACTCTTCAAACATTTCCTTTTTTTCAAATAAAATTAATAAGTGTTTTTCTTCCATTTCCTGTTTCCACATATTCTTCTGAAGATTTTGTTTTGTTTTGAACCTGTCATGTAAACCATTTTTCTGGCTTTAAAATGACCATAATTCATGGTATAAAACATGTTTTTTTGTTGAATCATGGGCACCATCTATCTGGACTTTTTTTTTTAAGCCTAGGTTAAACTAGTTCTATAGAACTACAATAAAGTTGGTGCACGAGTGGGTAACACCCTCAATTCCCGACAGCCATGAACCGGGATCGAATCCCGCGTTAACATTTTAATATGGGAATAACCTTCACATATTATTAAATTGCAATTAACATAAACTAGGTTGTTCTTTTTGAGCGGTACCTAATAAAGTGATTTTGGAACAAGAACTACAAGAAAATAAGACCTAATGCAAATAAATTAATAGTATCCAAATAAATAGACGTTTCAGTAACAACATTGTTACCATCGTCAGACAAAAGAATAAACAAAATGTCACACACTATTTATTTATTTGGATTAGGTCTTATTTTCTTGTAGCTATAATCTATAATCCAAATTGTGCTTTATCGTAGCTCTCTATAGAACATTTCTAAAAGGGGATGCTAACACATACGATCTTGTCATAAGTTGAAGTTGTGATTCCACTTTGTAGCAATTTTTCTTCTTCTTTCTTATCTCCACAAAATCATATTAGGGCATCAAGCTTGTAAAGTTGACAACCATCATGACTGGGTGAAGTAGAAAGCGTCTGCCTTTGTCATTAAGATTGGGAGCACTACACAGTGGCAGGCCACTGACTTAGCTCCAAAAGAAATGGCCGCCTCTGACATGAGGATCAGACGCAATGTGCAGCCGCTCCTAACATGGAGTACAAACACTACTCATCCTGTATCCCTGGATCAGGAGCCCTTACAGGGTACTATCAGCCGGGCCAACTGAACCCAGGTTTTTTAGCGAGCTTGTTACTGCTCCCCCTCCTCCTTTTTCACCCGGGCTTGGGACCAGCAAAGGTGGAGTTTGATGATAGGTTCTTATTATTATTAGCATACATGTTCCTCTATGTCTAATTTAAAAATCAAGACAAATCCTAGGCAAAATTTTTAGCAATTTCTTATAATAAGCTTAATTGAAGAACAGGACTAAGAAAGGTTCAATATTTTAATAGAAAGGTGTGGAAGTGTGTGGATGGTGTTCCATGATGTCTGTCCTCCTGTATTGTGGGTGGGCCGTGCCATAAATTACCTCAGGGAGGGAGGGAGGAAGAGTGACCTTGACCCAAAAGGCCACAAATAATTCTGACTACTGTTAGATCTTCTGGTGTACTCAGGTTAAATCACTCTGGTTTCTTCTTCTTTTTTATCTAAAGGAATTTTTAATAACCTACATTGATTTGATTGTTACTCTTTTTGTTAACATTAGGTATAGTTTTAAGGGGCCTGTAGAAAAATAATTTTTAGCTCAGAAATCTAGTTATACAATAAAGATAATTAAGAAAAAGGCATCTCCTTATCGTGCAACTGAAAGTTGCTGATGGCTTGCACCATCTATCGGAATAAATATCAACTATTCTCGTTGATTTTTATTTATTCCAGAATTGGATAAATACCCATTCTTGATTAATCAAGAAAAGCTAACCACGGACGCGTAGCGTATAGTGCAACTGAAAGTTGCTGATGGCTTGCACCATCTATCGGAATAAATATCAACTATTCTCGTTGATTTCTAATTATTCCAGAATTGACCAAATATCCATTCTTGATTAATCAAGAAAAGCTAACCACGGACGTGTTTCGGGCTGTTGGCCCTCATCAGCGTGGTGCAAGCTGTACCTAAGATAATGTTTTTAATTTTTTATCTGTGGCTAAACTTCTTAATAATGAAGAAATGGCGTCTTCTGATCGTGCAACTTAATGTTGCTGATGGCAACAAATGATGCAAGCCATTAGCAACATTTAGTTGCATGATCAGATGTCTTAATTTATCCACCTGATCCCTCAATACAATTTCACTTTTGTATTATTTTTTCCCACATTCTTTATAATTGTTACTTATTTCAGTATGTTATAAGAGTTTCACATTGGCCTCTTTTATATTACACATTTGAGTTTTTAATATTTTATCTGAGACATAACACTTATGTTCTATCATGAGACTACCAACAGTTACATGTTGAAACACCTTTTTGCTAATTTTATTCCTAGTATACGTGGTACAGTCCATGATAATCAAGGGGGTTATTTAGAGATAGCTTTTAGACTGCTGTAAGTTGCACCACATGTCTACACATGTGAAAAGCAGTTTGTCTTATCATATAATGTATAAGTATATACAGTTAAATCTGTCTATAGCGCGCCCCCTCTAAATAGCACATTCTTCTCTATAGTGCCCGATTTTAAATACATAGTACGATGCGATTTACATTAAAAGTGACCTGTCTATAGCACCCCCTCTCTATAGCACCCTATTTTGGTGAGTCCCAAGAGGGGGCGCTATAGACAGGTTTAACTGTAGTATAATGAACATAATATTTGGTGCAAATTCAGAACTCCTTATTCTTTTTTTTATATATATGAGGTGGTAGTAATGTCATTATTGTATGTTAAGTTTTATGTACAGGAAATTGATCGATTTGTTGTTATCTACTTCCATAGCGTAATTGATATCAGGACATAGATTGTTTAAAGTATTCAGTATTTTTTGTTCACTTCCCTGATTAATAAATAAAACAGTCATCCACATACAGTAGAACCTCCATGAGAGGACACTCATGCTAGCGGACACCTCTCTATAAAGGACAGTTTTCATTTACAAAATTGCCATTTTTGCTATTTAGTAACTCTCTGGTAAGAGGACACCTCTCCCTAAAGGATACTTTGGCTCTGCAATTAGGTGGTGTCCTTTACAGGGAGGTTCTATTGTATATCTTTTGAAATAATAAACATCATTTGTAAATACAAGGTAATAAGACCAAATCCAAATAAATAAGTTGTGTAGTGTTACACACTATTTATGTATTTGGATTTGGTCTTATTACCTTGTGTTTATAATCTATAATCCAAATTGTACCTTATCATCATTTGTAAGTGAATTTAGAGCTTTGATATCTAATTTGCCTATAATAATTCAAGCTGCATTTGGTGATATTGGACTTCCCATTGTTGTGCCTTTCATTTGTAGATCTATTTCATCATCATAAAATATACAGTTAAACCTGTCTATAGCGCCCCCTCTAAATAGTGCCTTCCTCTCTATAGAGGCCGATTTTAAATACGTAGTACGATGCGAGATTTACATTAAAAGTGACCTGTCTATAGCATCCCCTCTCTATAGCTCCCTATTTTGGTGTGTCCCAAGAGGGGGTGCTATAGACAGGTTTAACTGTATGTTGTTTTTTAAACAAAATTGTATTCCAATTAAGAATTCTGTGATTTGTATTGTGAAGTTATACAGACATTAAACAAAATAAAAAATTATTAATGATATCAAACCACTTGCTTGCTGTGCCCATAGTAATGATGTTCAAGAAATCCTAAATAAAGACAAAGCATGTTTTTAAGGTGAGTTGTTTTAAAATGCCTTCATCCCTAATACAATTGTTCCCCCTTTTGAGAATTGCTTGTGTAAATTGTCAATTTCTTTTTTAACAGCCATGACCCAGGGTTGAATCCTGCATTTCAAACTTTTTTTTCTGAATACAAAAATTGCTCCAGTAATCACTAATTGTTGAAGAAAAAGTCCAACCCCACCAGTGAGTGTAAGTTAACAAAAGGGGCTCTGGCACGCTTGTAAGTGCAAAAGTTGAACTGCTTTTCTACATTTGTAGACATGGGGGAGCGCTTACAGTAAAAGCAGTCGCCAACTATGTAATAGAACAGCTGCAGAGATTGCCCGGCAACACGACGGCGGAAGCTCCGCCTCACCTAACTGCTTGGTGGCGTGCTAACCAATCAGGTGGCAAGTGCGAAAGAACGCAGATTTGTACAAAGCTCAAGTAAATAATAAACATCTTTTGATTTAATCTTAACGAATGTTCGAATATTCATTTATTGCGAACATAACAAACTACTACCCACCATGATTATCATGGCCTGTAATCATGTGTGCAGGGGATAATAAGATACAGATAATACCTTCGGATAATATCTGCAGGGAATCCCGAAATAGAAATGTTCTAATGATGGAGAATACCCTACTCATCATTTGTCCACAGCAATAAGCCTCTTTGAGTAAAAGTCCATCCTCTCTTCTTCTCTCTTATCTCCACTCAATCATATTAGGGTATCAAGCTTGTAGAGCTTGTTGATGGTGTCTGTTGACAACCATCATAATTGGGTGAAGTAGAATGTGTCTGCCTTTGTCATTAAGACTGGGAGCACTACTCAGTGGCAGGCCGACTTAGCTCCAAAAGAAATGGCCGCCTCTGACATGAGGAACAGACGCCATGTGCAGCTGCTCCTAACATGGAGTACAAACACTACTCATCCTGTATCCCTGGATTAGGAGCACTTACAGGCTACTATCAGCCGAGCCAGCTGAACCCAGGTTTTTTAGCGAGCTTGTAACTGCTCCCCCTCCTCCTTTTTCATCCACCAGATATCACTTAAAATGGAATTTATTGAACCAACACTCAACCATCTGAGCCCCAAATCATCTCTCTATTCTCATCTGGAAATGAAACCCCAACTCCTCTCTCACAGCATGTACCTGGTCTCCTACAAGCTGGCTTCAGAGGGACCAACCTGAGATACTGGAAATGTGGCTAATTCTCCCCCAAATATCTTACATCTCTTGACTGACCATTTGTGTGCTGAGAGGAAAAAATCAATTATTAGGAAATAAAAATGGGGATGAAATATGCAACAATTTATTTTTGGCAATGCTTTTCTCTTTTTATCTCTAACAATCTTTACTGCAATTATAAAAGTTATTGAATGAGAGGGCTTGGTTCATCAGTGTTGAACCCGCTCATTCAATAACTTTAATAATTACAGAAAAGTCTGTTAGAGATTTATATATATATATACAAGAAACACATTGCCAAAAATTAATTGTTGTATTTTTATCGATAGATTTTAATTAATATTTATGAATGTAAAAAATTGGGATATTTTCAGGTTCTTTATTTGGGAAGGTTTGCTCTCTCTATTCAAGGTTCGTTTTAGCAAGGTTTTACTCTATTTAGAATTCTTTTCTCTCTCTATTTGGGCATTCCAAAAAAAAAAACTTCAATTTTAAAGAAATTTTTATAAAGTAGGGACTCGTGAGAGACCGGCCAAAAACTTGGCAAGCCCCGGAGACTCTGCCTTGTCTGTCCAAGTTATGATAGATTCTTTGAACAGTTTGGTGTTCACTTCTGAACTAAATCTGAAATTCAGCACAAACTCATTTTTTTATTTATTTCATTTCAAATTTTAAACCCATGGAGGAATGCTATTAGATGTAATCTCTTTTTCCTCTTCTTTCTTATCTCCACTCAACAATCGTATCAGGGTATCAAGCTTTTAGATCTTGTTGATGGTGTCTGCTGGGGATGAGTAGAGCTCATCAATGGATGAATCAATACAGTCATTGCCATCACTCTTAAAAATCGCAACCCAGGATCAAATCCCACATAGAGTACTTTAAAGAAATAAATGTATCAACGACCCTTAATTCTTACAAAAGTCCAACCCCACCTGTGAGTTCAATACTCTCCCACACTTGTAAGTACAAAAGTCAAACTGCTTTCTGCATGTGTAGCCATGTGGTGCAGAGGAGATGGTTAGTGTCATTACCTACTGTAACACAGAAGGGGGGCTATACATCATCAAGCACAGTACACCACCATGTAGTTTAATAACATTGAAAGACGCAAATACAATAGCAAAACTCATTACAAAAACCAAAATACCCCAGCCCATAAGCAACATCAATAGAAAATTAGCAACAACAATTTCAAGAATCAGAACAGTACATTTTAAAATGATGATGATAAACCCAGATATGACTAGATCCTACAGGAACTACAATAACTGTTACAACACCCAACTCAATCCGGACCATATATACCTGGCCATCCTTGCAGCCCTCTTTATGGCAGATATCAATCCAAAGGAGGACATCCATACGGACAAGGCACCTTTGTTGGCCAGTATTATGATCAGGGTGCATGGACTGATCTGCTCCATGAACAAGCCACCATGTACTGCTGCAAGGACAGTTTCTCCCAGTGCTGTCACTCTATAGGAACCAATTGTCTCTTTGGTAGAGATCTGCTCAATTAGCAATTTCCTTCATCAGTACCCCCCTTAATTAAATTATTTGTTCTTCCTTTATTTTTACATGCTTTTTTTCTCTTCTCCCTTCCAGCAACCCACTTCAGTATTCCAACGTCAAACTGTATTCATTATCAGGACTTTGATGGGAATACTCATGTTCAAATCTGAGTGATTCACCACATTGGCTAATACAGTCTCCTCTATGGAGGTGAACTATCTTGAATGGCTGTTAAACCATGTACATGGTTGTATATTTTAATTATTTTTGTTATAACCATCATCCTCGTTGTAAATTTCTCATTATCACATAAATAGTACGGCGGACTGTGTTCTTTACATGTATTGACAAGAGGTCAATAAAACTATGTCAATTGTCAAATATTGTCTTCCTAGCTTCCTTTCCTTCCTCAAATTTTCTAATTCCATACTTTGTGGTTATTGAACCAATCTTGGTCCACACTTTGGTGTCTTTTAAGATGTAACCCTACAGTATGGTGTCAATAGATGCCCCCCCTAATGATCCTTGTGAAGATTCCCAATCCTGCCACTACTTTTATAAATTATTTTTACAGTTTGGAATAAGTTGTTGTTGATTGAGAGTGACAGTAGAACCTCTATAAAGGACAACTCCTAGTTGCAGAGCCACATTGTTCTCACTGGAGAGCAGCTAAATAGTAAAAATGGTAATTTTGTCAATGAAAACTGTCCTTTGTAGAGAGGTGACCTCTAGTGAGTGTGTCCTCTCATGGAGGTTCTACGGTCTAATTTGACCTTTTTTTTTTTTTAAGGATCCTAATCAGCTTATTTACTTTAAATTTGAATGGGTATAATTTAACTTTAACAATATCTTTAATTTAACTCCTCCTTAAGTGTTTATAACAAAATGTCCTTAAAAAATGTTTACTACCCTGAATGTTGTGATGAATTTAAGAAGTTGGACCATTTTATTATTGCTATCTATTTTTATTATATGCAGAGCAGAACCTCTTATCTCCAAAGGACAACATTTACTTTCAGAGCCAAAGTGTCCTTTAGAGTGAAGTGTGTCCTCTTATTGGAGATCTAATTGGTAAAAATAGTAATTTTGGTGATGAAAACTGTCCTTTGTAGAGATGAGACTAGCAGGGTTGTCCTCTCATGGAGTATGTTCAACTCTAATATATTCATAGATAGCCCCCTCCCAAAGGAACAATTCTTAATAAGTATGTGCTATTTCCACAAGGTAATAAGACCAAATCCAAATAAATAAATATTGTGTGACGTTTCGGTAACAGTGTTGTTAATGAAATGTCACACACTATTTATTTATTTGGATTTGGTCTTATTACCTTGTGTTTATAATCTAAATTTTGCCTTATCATTATGCCAGCTATTTATTTATATTTGAACTTTTTGTTACTTTCAATTTCAAATATGGAAAGTCACTAAGCCTACTGCACAATGAGAATAAGAATAAACAAAGTTATGTCTTCCTAAAGATAATAGCAAAAGTCCCCAAACTTTTAAAAGTGAATTTGAGCTTGTGATAAAAAACTTTAGTTTTTCATCTATAATTTGAATTGTGGTCACTTTATTAATCCTTTTTTTTATTAAGTTCACAAGGTAATAAGACCAAATATATAATTAGTGTGTGATGTTTTGGTAACAACATCGTTACCAAGACGTTACGCTGTTACCTATTACCTTGTGTTTATAATCTATAATCCAAATTGTGCCTTATCCTTTTTATTAAGTTGTTTATACAAATATTTCCTTTTTTTTTTTTTTAAGGTAAAACTTTAGCAGGTCTTTTGCAGATAAATGAGAAAATGTTTTTTTTTTGGGGGTAAAACTTTAGAAAATAGGTTCTTTGCAGATAATTGAGAAAATGTTTTTTTTTTGGATAAAACTTTAGAAAATGGGTCTTTTGCATATAATTGAGAAAATGTTTTTTTTTTTTTGGATAAAACTTTAGAAAATAGGTCTTTTGCAGATAATTGAGAAAATGTTTTTTTTTTTTTTGGATAAAACTTTAGAAAATAGGTCTTTTGCTTATAATTGAGAAAATGTTTTTTTTTTTTGGTAAAACTTTAGAAAATAGGTCTTTTGCAGATAATTGAGAAAATGTTTTTTTTTTTTTTTGATAAAACTTTAGAAAATAGGTCTTTTGCAGATAATTGAGAAAACGTTTTTTTTTTGGATAAAACTTTAGAAAATAGGTCTTTTGCTGATAATTGAGAAAATGTTTTTTTTTGGATAAAACTTTAGAAAATAGGTCTTTTGCAGATAATTGAGAAAATGTTTTTTTTTTTATAAAACTTTAGAAAATAGGTCTTTTGCATATAATTGAGAAAATGTTTTTTTTTTGGATAAAACTTTATAAAATAGGTCTTTTGCAGATAATTGAGAAAATGTTTTTTTTTTTTTTTTTGGATAAGACTTTAGAAAATAGGTCTTTTGCAGATAATTGAGAAAATGCTTTTTTTTGGATAAAACTTTAGAAAATAGGTCTTTTGCAGATAATTGAGAAAATTTTTTTTTTTTTTTGGGTAAAACTTTATAAAAAAAGGTGAGACAATAATTGTGAAAATGTAGTTGGGCAATGGCCGAGGTGCTTATCATCTGAAGTAGTCTTTCTTATCAGACTCCTTGCACCAGATATTGGGATCTCCACAGTCATTCTCACATACCCCCTAGTCCAGCTCCAACTGAGACAATGTATTTTGAACGACATTTGACAATTATCCCGCATGTGTTTCTTTTGAACGAAAAATCTAAATTTATTTTAAGGAGAAATAACGATTTTTTTCTATCCTTAAGGATGAAGTATGAAAGGATGAATTGTGAAGAGTAATGATAAACGGAAAAATAAAAGTGTTCAGGGATGGGAACATGAGAAAATTTATATTGATGAGACAGAGGCGGGGATGTAAGGCTCAGTGGGTGTTTTTGATGCATTTCTCTCTATCCTGGTGGGTTATGGTCATCAAGGTCCGTTCCAATGCTGGACTCATGGTCCAGCCCAGGAAGGTTGTTAAGTTCTGGGTCTCTTTGGACCGGTTGTAGGAGGATTTGTAGCTGAGGCAGGACATGTTTAAAAACTATTAGTCACTGTGTATTCTGATCGAGGGGCTAGAGATAACTGGTACGTTATATGATAAGGCACAATTTGGATTACAGATTATAAACACAAGGTAATAAGACCAAATCCAAATAAATAAATAGTGTGTGATGTTTCGGTAACAGCGTTGTTACCGAAACGTCATACACTATTATTTGGATTTGGTCATATTACCTTCTGGTACGTTATATTTAACACATGTTGCCTCGAAAATGGTGGTCAATGGTCAAATACAATTAATTCCAGTCATCTTTGTGGTGCCATTTCTCACTGATAAATATAAAAAAAAAATAAATGAAAAAGTATAAACAAAAATAATTAGTTCTGGTCATGTGTGCCATCCGGTCAGTCGGTGTATATAAAAGTAATAGGAATTAACTACAAGGAAATAAGACCTAATCCAAATAAATTAACAATGTGTGACGTTTCGGTAACTTGGATTAGATCTTATTTTCTTGTAGCTTTAATCCAAATTGTGCTTTATCACCAAATAATTAACTTTATATGCTTTGGTGACACAATGATGTTAAGAAGTTCAGACAAAAATACTGAATTTCAGTATCCACATACTCAAGGTATAGGTGTGCTTGCTGTTGAATTATAGTTAGTAGTTATAATGGAATTTGGAAAAATGTTTGAATTACAGTGTGTGTGTGTGGAGGGGGTATCACATATTGGCAGTAAAATTTTACTTCAATAATTTCTTCATATACAATCCAAATACTTAATTCAACACCTCAAGGTAATTCTTGGTTGAAATATCAAATTGGTGTTGAATTATAAGTCATTTGAACACAAGGTAATATAAGACCAAATGTGTTTATAATCCATAATCCAAATGGTGCCTTATCATATTAGTTATTTGAAGTAGTCTTTTTGGGATTTGAATTTTTTTTTTTACTTATCCTTTTAGTCTAAATTAGACAAGATCTTGGAGGTCGTGCTCGTAAAGAAGCTCAAGAACTCTTCTTGGTTCTCTGTACAGGGATCTTTTGTCCTTTCCAATGCAATTTAGTAAATGTTGGGGAGTGGCCTCTTCGGTTTTGCACCTAGTGCACATGGGGAAGCTTTTGGCTCCCTCTTTATAGACTAGAGGGCGCAGGTGACCAGATTTCCATCTGGCCAACTGTGTCGATTCCCTTCTGTTTAGTTGGAGGGTCTGTTTTTTGGGGTTTTCTGCCTGGTACCAAGAATCATGGAAGAGGTTATAATGTAATAGGATTTTCTACCTTGTGTGTGATTCATTGCTATACTTATTAATGTGTTATGACCTCTCTCCCCAGTCCCAAATTATCCTTTTTAATTTCCTGCTGATTAGGTAAAATTTGGATTATAGATTGGCTGCTTTTCTACACAGAGTGCATCTTGCAGAGTGCATCTTTGGCTGAGACTCCACAAAAGAGCTATAATTGAAGTTTACAAGTACACACTCATGGACAAAACTTAAGCAAGTTTTATATTCTGATGTCTTCGTTTATCTATTTTTTTGAAGGAGAAAAGGCAATTTTGTTCACACTTGGCTATCTTGTGTATCTTTAATAAAGGTCACTGTAATATGATAAGGCACAATTTGGATTATTCTATATACAGTTACGAGTGTCATTCCTCATCAACTCTGTCACCGTTTGCTTTTTTTTTTGAATGGCGCCCTCCTATTGTTAAAAAACAAAAATAAACATTAAGAGGAGCTTCTTGTGTAAATTTCTTTAATACCGCAAGCTTTCGAACAAAACGTTCTTCAACGGGCGTGGATAGTAAAACCGTACTAACAAATTATTAGAGGAGAAAAACTAATATGTACACCAATAAATTTACATACTAAAGAGATAATAGCGTAAAAGAGAATACAGCATAAATATTTAAAATTGAAATTTGCATGTTACAAACGTGACGACGAAAATATGCAATAAACTTTGCATGAGACTAAAAACTAAGGTAAAAATTATTAAAACGGCGACATCCTTACATTAAAAGAACATAGAATATAACCGTGTATGGCAGCTAAAACCCAAAAGGCCAAGGCATTGGGGTCCCACCCAGTGCTACCACTATCTTTGAGATATAAAAGGGGGGGGGGGGGGGGGGGGTGATGTTTATTATTGTTTTTTAATGATCGTGATTTTAAGAGTTTTAATCCTACAATTTTAGCCCTCCTATTGGTTGGCTACGATCACACCACCTTTGCCCCCCCCCCATCATGCCACCCCCACTCGCTTTATCGTTTTTGTAACTATTGTGTTGGAGCGGGTCGCTCCTTAAATAAATGCATATATTAGTTAATAACTAAATGGAATCCTCTCTTTCTTTTTCCCAGTATGAGACGCCTACGGAAGCCAACAGTACATAGACAGATAAAGCACATAGGCTATAGGTATTAACTAATATATGCATTTATTTAAGGCGCCAATTTATAATTGTAACAAATAGTATTTGAATCAAAACATTCAATCGGGTAAAACACGGGCGTTGCCCGGGTCATTCGGCTAGTAGATTATAAACACCAGGTACCAAATCCAAATAAATAAATACCTTGTGTCACTGTAATATCTTTCGGAGTTATTGTCTGAATCCTGATATACATGCTAAAAGATACAACAAAGCCTTTATTAGGGACAACTGTCCCATACAGGATTCTCCTAGTTGGGTAAACAATATGTATCTACAGAAAATGGAGAATAAAACACATCAATCGTATAAATAAAATCCTACAAAAAGCTCCATATACGAGTTTTCAAGCATTTCTGCTCTTCAACACAAGTAAAAATAAGAATGTATATCTTGATGAATGATCCTGATGAAGGGCAGAAGTTCCTTGAGTTTTGTCTCCATGAGTGTAGTTGTCCCTGGCATCACCATGGAATGTGTGCTGGCAGAACTATGATGAGACCATGGCATCCGCCGTGCGGGGCCTCAAGAGGAAGCTAGAGGAAGAGGAGGAAGAAGACCGAAGGGTCTCCATGTACTCCCTGAGTCTGTCCAAGCTGAACCAGTGCAGGGAGGAAACCAAGCCCAACCTGGCTAGGTCGGTGCTCATCTGCAACACGGTGCGGAGGCTGGAGTGGGAGCTGGGCATCAGCGGTGCTTCACCCTTGGTCCCCTTAGACTTTCCCCCGGAAGAGGATCTCTGCCTCGAGCCTCTCCCGGCCTCCCAGCAGGATGACATCTTCAAGGATGTTGACGTCTCCCTCTACGACTACGACGTCTTCTCACCGCCAGGGGGCGTCAAGTCTCCAGTCAGCGAAGAAGACCTCCTCGGTTCCTTCTTCTACCCAAATAGGACAGCTGAAGAATCCGCCTCGCTCTTACCCTCCTGAGGGTCACTCCTCGTTATCATCATCACCACCACCGCTCCATTATCATCATCAGAGTAAGATAGTCAACTTACAAATTTTTTTATTTTTTTTAATTATTATTTTTTTTATGTGTAACAGAGAAATTTTATATATTTTTTGAAAAAAAAAAGATAATTAAAAAAAAAAAAATTTAATAATAAGCCAAAGTTTTTTTTTTTTTTTTTTGTGAGTAGTGGCCATTATTAGATTATTGTCTTGTATAAAATTGAAAAAAAAAAGTATTATTATTCTATGAGGCCATTTACCATTTTATTTGTTTTTGACCGATTATTTTTCATCAAGCTGTAGGAAAAAAAATTAACTAGCTTGAAATTAATTTTATCAGGTTTAGAAAATAGTGAGATCTAATTCCTCCCATTTTGTTTTTTTTTTTCTCTTAACTTTTTTTTTGTTCTGTCACAATTATTGAGCATTTGTATATACATTTTAATATCCATAATTATTCTTCAAATTATTATTATTAATGATTTCAATGTATTGGTGTACCTTTGTAAAAAAATTTTTTTCCTCACTTTGTTTACCACAGCAAATTTAAAATACATATATATGATGTTAGAAATAAATTAGTTAACATTTTTTAAAACAATTATGAGACCAGTTAAAAAATTTTCAACTAGATAATTGGAGAACTAAAAAAAAAAACTATGCAAAAATAAAAACTTTTATTTTTGGAAACAATTTTTTTTTAGATAGCAAGATTGCTAATTGAAGCTCCTTTTATATTGTAATAAAGACTCTAAAATGTTCAAATTTTATATTGTTAAGTATTTAATCACTCTCTCTTGCATACACTAAATGTGCAAATATAAAATAAAAACTACTATTTAGGAAAGCAGCAGTACAAAATATTTCACATAATGAAGTTGAAACTTCCAAAGTTGAATATTTTTCCCCTAAACTTATTTGCACGCTAGGGGAAATAAACTGAAAATTCTTCTATCTAGATTTATATAGGTAAATAGCAAGATGGCTCTTTTTATGGGACCTTTTCAAAAAATGTTTTTTTTTTCTCTATCAATTTCTCATATCTATCAATTAGTATAAAATAATATTTTTCTATATAAATCTTTTTGCAGAGTAGAATTTGGAAAACAACAAAAAGGCCTAATCAAAATGACACTGCCCAACTTAGTGTTATCTTTTTAAAGAAACATCTTGAATATAGATTTAATCTAAAATGAAACAGTTTTGATCATGTCAAATTTAAAGTTTGGAAAAATTAGCAATAGTATAGGCATGTTCTGATAAAGATTGGGGAAAAAAAGAAAGGATTTCTTGTCAACTCTATATAAAAAGAAATAGAAGAATGCAAAGAATAAGTGATTTTGGACTTATATTTCACTTGTCTACTACTTGTCCGTTTTCCAATCTGCATTGTAATTTTGGTATTTTAAATGGTCCCCTTTCTATACTACATAGATCCATGTAGTAATTGAAATATCTCTAGTGAGATTGTGGTCCAAAATTTATTAGTTTAGGTGTTAGTAATCTATTGAAATTGCCCTTCTTCTTATCAAAGTTTGAATTGTGCTTAGTTTCTTCTATTATTGCTGTCAAAAATGATAGCAAAATAGGGTTAAATTTGAAGAGTTTCTCTTTTTTATTTCCCCCTTATAGCTCTCAAAATTAAAATCTAACGTTACTTAAAATGACTCTTATAGTCTATTATCTTTTTGTTTTTTTTTTCTAATTTTATAAAGAAGAAGCTATTATTCTATCTTTATTCTTTTTTTTTATAAGGGCCAATATGTAAAATTGACAGTAGCTATGAGGAGAACCAATCATTACTTTAAAAAAAAATCATTTCAATTCAACAAGGTGCCTCAATTTGTAAAGATCATCCAGGTATCATTTTGTCGTTTAAAAAAAAAAGGCCCAAAAAAAACATATACGTCTCAATTAAAAAAAAGATAACAATCCATTTTTTTTTTAAACATTGTGTAAATGTGACATCTACTTAATAACAGCTGTAATCCTTAGAATCCAGTACAATGAATGATGATAATCATCCTCAGATTAGTACAATGGCATAGTAGTATTCATCAACCATTATCCCCCTTTACTACCCCTTGATCTAGTCCCTCTTTACCCCTACACCCCCCAAATAATCATTTTTTTATGTGCTCTATATTTAGTAATGCATCACTTAAAAGCTTTAAAAAAAAAAAAGACCTGCCTAACCAAGAAATTTTTTTTTCAAACAGTGCCTAAAAAATAAATAAACCAAGTGCAAACTTTGAATACAAAAAAATATATATATAATTTTGAAAAAAAATTATATATATCTATACCAAAGTATCTTTAAAAAATTCCATTGTGGAAAAATATATATATTTTATTCTTAATACTTGCTATCAATTTTTTTTTTAACTGTCAACAAGATTTTTTTTTAAATGGTCATTTTTATGGCCTGAAAACTTTTTCTCTCTTTTTTTTTTAGCTGCTTAATTCTCTTTTAATACTGTAGATTTCCATATTGAATAGTTTTTGGTGTAGTAATTTCATCTTTTAAAAAAATACTAATGACAGTTTATAAGATATCTCTGTGCCTCTTTTCTTGAATAATGCCTATAACTTGTGCAATACAATCCTTCACATGTATTGGTTTAATCACAAGTTTTTGCTTTTTTTTTTGGGGGGGGGGGAATTTGACACTATATATATTTTTTCTTTCATATATACTTACCTTTTCTTTGATTATTTAAATTTTTAAATGTTATAATCTATGTGACATGTTTTATATTATAGAATTATTAATTTCAAAAATTAAATATTATCTATGAAGAAAAAAAAAGATTTTTGACTATATTTTTCTTTGTTATTTAAAATTATTGGTCGTCTGCATTAAATTTTTTTTTTTCAAATTTTACTTTTTTTCTTTCTCTCTTTATCTAAAAAAAAATATTTATCTTTTTAATATATATATAATATCTATTTGTGTTTTTTATAATGGCAGTTTTTATAATTCTTTTTTTAATATATATATATTTTTTTGCTTGTGTGATTTGCATGAAATTTTTTTCTCTCTCTCTACTTATATTTAAATATATTTATTAATATATCTATGATTTTTATATTCCTCTCTCTCTCCTTACATACCTTCCCCATGTTTTCAAAAATTTAAAATCATTGTTATATATAAAATTATATATATGGTTATTTTTTTAAAAAATTCTATATATATGTATTTATTTTTTGTGTACAGATTCTTAATATATATATTTCTCTTTCTCTCCCAAACACAATACACCTATGAAAAATATAATATATTCCACCTTCTTTTTATATAATAATATTTTTTTTTTAGAATATGATCTCAGACTCAATTATGGTTGTATTAATTATTAAAATATATTGTTATTGCATGTTTAATTTTTTTTTTTTCAAAAAGTATCTAAACATTTTTTTTTTTGTAATAAAGAAAAATTGAGTTATCTTAATAGAGGAGGAAGATACTTTACCGAATGTTGCTCCACTGTTAATCTATCAGAAGGGAAAAAATACCAACTCTAAAGTTTTTTTATATTCCTGAAATTGGCCAATACTACCCTTTCTTGAATCAAGAAAAGGCTAACTACATTCATGGAAGTGGAGTCTTGGAAGTGGAGAATTGAAGTTGTCTTTTTTTTTTTTTGAAGGAGACAGAGGCAATTTTGTTTACACTTTGGTTATCTTGCGTATCTTCAATAAAGGTCACTGTAATATCTTTCAGAGTTATTGTCTGAATCCAGATATATATGCTAAAAGGTACAGTTTCCTTAAGTTTTGTCTATGAGTGTATATAGCTTACAAAACAACTTAGGAGGTGCTCTTGAATTAATACCCTGATCTAATTCTTCTCTACTTTTATCTCTTTTTTTTTTCAGGAATCACACTTTGGTCATGAGAATAATGTTAAACCATAGCAGAGAGGGACTTGGCTAGCTTTAAAAAATGTAATGATTCCAAGAAATACCAGAGGTAAAAGAAGCAGTGTTCCTTTTCCATCTGTAAAGTTTCTCAACCATGGGCTGCATGCACTATCAAAAAAGTCCCCATATATAATACTTGGTAGCTGGTAATTATTTTCAATTTATCCTAATAAGATCAATTGGATATTTTTTTTTCTTTTCAATTCAAAAAAGAAAAATTTTAACCCCCCCCCCCCCCCCATATAATTTTTCCCTTTACACCTAAATATTTTATATAATACTTTAAAATATAGCTTTTTTAAAAAATTACGTTAAGAACTTTTTTTTTTTTTTGTTAAATTTATTTTCTAAAATTTGCCTGTTGATCATGTCAGCCTTACTTTAAACTAAGCCTATAACTACTTTGTTAGATAGTTAATGCTGATTTGGACCAACAGCCTAAAATACTTACCTAGTTAACTTTACTATTATTACTAAATTAAGAGAGGGTATCAGGCCACTTTCTAGAAATATAAAGATTCTGTTTATACTTTCCTCAATGGTAGGAACCTTATCAGCAACATTGTTACATGATTAAGAGAGCTATCTCTTTCATTACATATTTACATATGCAAGTAAAAAATCCTTCTTCTGCAGAATATTTTATGCAATTAAACCCCCTATTATTCATCCGTTTTAATACATAAGGTACAAACCTGTGTTACCAATCTCTCTTTTCTCTTTTTGATGGATGCTTAAGACATACTTGTATAGTTATATATTTGCAAAATTAACCATACTTGCGTATTTTATTTATTAATCCCCCCTCTTCCCCAAATATTTATTTTAAATAGTAGAACCTCCATGAGAGGATACTCCAGTTAGAGGACATCCCTCTACAATGGACAGTTTTCATCACCAAAATGAGAATTTTGACTAATTAGCAGATCTCCAGTGAGAGAACACTTCTCTCTAAAAGACAACACTATGCTTCTGCAATTAAGTGGTATGTCCTCTTTCAGATATTGAGGTTCTACTCTACCCAAAAAAAAAAAGAGCTTTTTTATTTGTTCTATAACACAAAGATGTTTCAACAGCACCTCTTTTCTATAAATAATCTGGGGTTCTCAGAGCTCTCTTAGAATTGTTTAAATATAATTATCTCATTCCTCCTCTATTTATTTATTTTTTAACAGAAAGAAACCAATGATAAAGCACAATTTGGATTATAGATTATAATACAAGAAAATAAGACCTAATCCAAATAATTTATTAGTGTGTGACGTTTCAGCAACAACATTGTCACCATCATTTATTCTTTTGTCTGATGATGGTGACAATGTTGTTGCCGAAATATCACACTAATAAATTATTTAGATTAGGTCTTATTTTCTTGTATTATAATCTATAATCCAAATTGTACTTCATCATTTTTGATAGACTTCAATGGACCTAAGAAGTTATTCTTCCTATGAGCTGAAGAAAATGAATTCTAAAGTGAATATCTCAATGTTGATGCTATCACTTGAAGAAAGAAACCAAGAAAACACAAAAATAGTAAATTACCAATTATATATTCACTGAATCAGCAATTAATTCAGATACAAAAGAAATATGATTATGTTAAAAGCATCTAGAAAAATGAGTTTTAACTGTATCACAACTTTTTATCAATTTCTCTCTGTTTTCCTTCCTCCCTCCCTTTTATCTCTTCAAAAGATTTTCAATATAGCTTCTTTAATCAACCACAAATTATCCAATATTTACTTTAATTCAAATGTTTTTAAAAATCCCAATATAAGGTTATAATATGATTGCATTAGCGCGCCATCTGTTATCAAAATTCGAAACTATTATAGACGCGAAGAAATTGTTTTATTTTAAAAAGAATCATATGCATCTATAATAGTTTTGAATTTTGATAAGATTATATATTTTTTCTATAATTTAACTAACTTTTTTAACCAAAATTTTTTTTTCCAATTTGTACTCTAATTAATTATTTTTTTTTTGGGCTCCACACATTATCCTTAACTATAAAAATTTATTATTGTGCCATCCATTTATTATTATTTTTGCCAAAAATTTGCATTTATAAAAAAAACATACATTATTATTAATTAAAAAAAAAAAAAAATTAGAAGAATTTGAAAAAAAAAAAAGCCCAAACCAATTTTTTTTTTTCATCTTTTTTTTATTTTTATTATTATTATTTTCGATAGTAAAGAAAATAATTCCACAGAGCAGTCTATATATTAAATATTTTTAAAAATATATTTCATCTATTTATTTTACTATTTATTTATTTTTTAAATACTCAAAAAAAAATTTTTTTTTTTTTTTCAAATTTCAAACATTGATTTTTGTTAAGATTGGTTTATAACACACACACATATATATATATATACAGTTAAACCTCTCTATAGCGTCCCCTCTAAATAGCGCCTCCCTCTCTATAGCGTCCGATTTTAAATACATAGTACAATGCGATTTACATTAAAAGTGACCTGTCTATAGCACCCCCTCTCTATAGCACCCTATTTTGGTGAGTCCCAAGAGGGAGCGCTATAGACAAGTTTAACTGTATATAAAACAAATGGACTAAATAAATAGCAGTTTTTCAGATACATCATAAAGCCTTATATATTTTGTAATATAAAGAAACAACAAATGAAGTACATTATATACTAGATATATATATATGTACTATGTAAATATATGTACAAACAAATGGAAATATATCTATATATTTTAAAGAGACAAGCATATATATATAAATAGAGATATGTTTTGAAAAATTGTTAACAATTCTACTCTATACCTAACTTACCTCGCTCATTGCCTATAGCAAGAGCCAAAAAATTTCTGTGCTATGAAATCAGCACATTTGTTGGGTTATTCTAAAAATAAAAAAAAAAACTATTGTTCAGATGATTTACCTTTTGTCTTTATTGTAACTATACACTTTTTTAGCACTTCACAATGACAACAGCTACAAAGGATACTCCTTTAGAGGACGCCTCTGTATAAAGGCAGTTTTCATTGTCAAAATTACCATTTTTAATAATTAGCAACTTTGAAAATAGAGCAATCCATAAATAAATCTTTAATTAAAAGGGCATATATTGGATCAAAATATCATTTAATTTACCAATATTTCAGTTGGCTGAACGCCAACCTTTATCAAGGTGTTATAACATATTTAATGTGTGTCAACAACAAACTCAGCACCACATAACATCCAAAAATTAGCAACTTTGTTATAAGTGGACACCTCTCCCTAAAGGATACTTTGGCTTTATAACTTGGTCTTTTAGAGAGAGGTTCTAATGTATACAGTATAGAGTGCTAGCCCTCTATGAGAACCATAGCCTAAAAATATGGCTGAATTTGGACTCTCATGGAGTTAGTCTCTCATCAGAGACTGTGATTGAGAGACTCATGACTTGACGGAAGAATTTACAGAGAGGTTCTACTGTATTATTTAGGCAAAATGTTTTACTATGATATCAGATACTATCTCTACAGACCTTACTGAAATGATAGGAATTATTAGAGATATAAGAGGCTTTAGCTCATCAGTGGTTGACAGCAGTTTTGCCAATAGTTGGGAAATCAAAGATAAATTTCCCGATTGGCAGAAAAGTATATGAGAAGCAGGTAAGTTGCATTCTTTAGTTGGTTCATGAAAAGAGCTATTAAAGATTTAAAAAATGGTAAATTTATATTTGATCATGAAGGAAGAGAAGCCCATCTCTGGCCCGTAATAAAGTTGGGTCCATGTTGTTGACGGCAATTGTGGGATTATCCTAACTGCATATTACTTACTTGTTTTTCATAATGTACGAAAGTAAATAAAGAGGAGACGCAGAGAACACGTGAACAGAAATCCTAACCGACCTCGCGTGTTCATTTGACTCTTGACATGACAGATGTAACAATGGTGTCAGAAGTGGGATATATGTTTATGAAAGACAATTCTGGATACCTGTGAAACTTAAAAATGGCGGCGGGAAAATTAAAACTCATTTAATTTCTCCTCTCAGCAATGAAGGGATTGAGTAAAGAAATCTGGGAAAATCGAGCAACAATCTGCAGTGTTGAATGAAAAAATCGCCCTGATGGCTGGACATTAAAAATACGAAATTTGCAAGATGGGGAACGCCTTAAGGATGAAGGATCAAGGTGGTAGCATGGATAAGGTGATCCAGACCGATACTGTAGTTGAGCGAACTGATCGCTCCCGACAACTGCTGTGACACGAGTAGTTTGAGCCAAGTCAAGCGGATGTAGAAAGAATGCCCTCTAGATGATGTACTGTACGGAAATTCCATTCCCGGGATCCCTTCTGAATATCTCCGCGAGATCTTTGATCACGTGTAATATCATTTTATTCGCGATCGAACGTTGTGGCCCACTGTATGTATGTGATGAGGTCTGGTAGCCTCTTGTAGAATCCTGTCGACTTAAAATGTGGTGAGTTCTGTTGAATCTCGCTATACTGTGTTGACCGAGAGGAACAGTCAGGATAAGGAGTTTTCCAGTACCTCTCTGCACCTTGGAACACCATTTACAGTTCTTACAAAGTACAGGCAGTCGTGGTCGAGGCAGAGTGGAAAGCTTGGGAATGTCCATACAAAAAACGAAGACACAGTTGCACTAAGAAATTTCCGTGAACAGATAAAAGTTGAGCTAGGAGCGAAAAATTGAGATAGAAGAGTTCTTACTGGTCTACATGATGGATGAGGTGGACCTGGGGTACAACCGACGAGGGCTCACGCAGATAGTGAAGTGACTGTAAAGTGACTGTATTTATAGGTTAAGATGGGGGCCTTATATTTATCTTTCCCGAGAAAGGGAGTATTGCATTTCAACAGATGCGAAGAGTGTGGATCGTCTGGTGAAATTCTAAACTGACGCCGTCCTGACAGTTTCCAATCTATCTTTAGATGTTGTTTTGTGACTTCCATCTATCTCGATTTTAGACGTTTCTGACTTCTATCTCTTTAGCTCAACTCTTAATCTATTACAGAGTTTTATTTATTTATCCTCAGTTTGTACAAATTACACTGCGTGACATTGAAAATGGAACACCAAGAAATAGTGGCCAGAAAATTATGCAAATTTCAGGGTAGACGCGCCTAACCGAGTTATGCAAATGATGTAAAATGCGCAGCTCTCGTGCGCACATAGAGTAAGATATAAGGGAAGGAACTTGCAGAAAGGACAGTATTCGTGTCGTTATTTCTTCAAGGAAAATCATTGTATAAATTTTGTTCTTGTGTCAAAAGACACGTGTAATAACAGAGAATGCCAGGTCATCATAAACGGAGGCAGTTCAAGCAGACAGACGCTTTTACGAGGGGCATGGTGATCGGACTGAAAAGGGCAGGTTGGTCCATACGTCAAATCGCAGCTGATACACACCTTGGTGCGTCCACGGTGCACCGACTGTGGAGAAGATGGTTGGAACAAGGAAATGTGGCAATTTATAGGAATGTCGGTGCAACCAGAGTGACGTCAGCACGTGTGGATCGGCGTATCCTTCGACAAGCAGTGGCGGCCCCACAAGCCACTTGTACCGCCATCCTGCAACATGTGCAAGACACCCTAGATCATTCCATCTCGACCAGAACCATTTCCCGTCGATTGGTTGCTAATGGCTTGCACTCATGCCGTCCGCTAAGAAGACTGCCATTGACCCCACCGAATAGGCGCCAACGTTTGGAATGGTGCCGGGCTAGATCGAAGTGGATGACGGAATGGCACAGGGTCGTGTTCTCAGATGAGTCGCGTTTCTGCTTGTCCAGTGATAGTCGCCGTGTACGCGTGTGGCGTCGACGTGGAGAAAGGTCCAATCCGGCAGCAATTGTGGAACGCCCCACCGTGCGACAACGTGGAATCATGGTTTGGGGCGCAATCGCGTATGATTCCAGGTCACCTTTACTTCGTATTCAGGGCACTATGACGGCCCAACGATACGTTGATGATGTGCTGCGACCGGTGACACTCCCCTACCTTCAGGGGGTACCCAATGCCCTTTATCAGCAGGATAACGCCCGACCGCACACTGCTCGCATTAGCCAACAAGCTCTGCAAGATGTACAGATGCTTCCCTGGCCACCGTACTCTCCTGATCTCTCACCAATCGAGCACGTCTGGGACATCATTGGAAGCCGTTTGCATGCCTTGCCACAGCCGCGTTCAGAAGACGAACTGTGGCAAATGGTTGAGAGGGAATGGAGAGCCATCCCTCAGGACGCCATCCGTACTCTGATTGATTCTCTAACTAGACGTGTTACTGCGTGCATCGCCGTCCGCGGTGGTCCTACTTGCTACTAAGCCGACGCCGTTCTCGCTCTGTATTATGACTATCATTTTGAAATAAAGATCACTTATTGTTCGTCCCTGTCTCTCTCTGTCTGCCGAGTTTCATCACTTTCTGGCCACTATTTCTTGGTGTTCCATTTTCAATGTCACGCAGTGTATATATAATTTTTTTTAAGAAGACGTTGATATGGTAGCGAAAATGACCATTATAATAATATGGAAATGACATGACACAGTAACAATAGAAATTTAAATTTGGAAGTTTTGCATATAATGGTTGACAAAAATGATTTTTCAAAATAATAGGAATTTGATTATAAGATGTGCATTTTGATAAAAGTAAAATTTAAGATAAACACAAATAAGTTTGAATTTATAATATGATACGAAAAAGTAAGTTTAAAAATTTTAAAAAGTTATAAAGCATAAGGCTCCTCTTCCATCAAATTAAGCGTCAAAACCAGACGCCATCTATTGACCGTCGCCGCAAACTAGCGGCCTTGGGTCAGTGATAAAGCCACAACACCAGCTTTGGAAAACTGAAAAGCGTCCACCTAGACACCATGGTTTTGTGCTAATGGCCCTCATCAGCCTAGGGCGGACTTTATTCCATGAGATTCACGCGGGATCTAATGGAATCTTCACAAGGGTGGAATCTTAGAATAGTATTCAAGCAAACTATGGACATAAGCTTTTAGGACATCAGAATTACATATAAATATTCATTGCAGCGTATATAAGCAGAATCGTGCAATACGGTATTAGAGCTGTAAGAGAGGCGTCTGGTGGGTTAAATTGGGAGAGTTCACCACTGATGAGCCAGGCCCTCCCAATATATTTTTTTTATCGCAGTAAGGACAGTAGAAGAGTTTGTAAAACAACACTTAAAGTTTCACCGCATAAGTTTCTTTTCTGTGAAAAATCAATATTTATTTCAAAGAGAAATATCTACTATTTCTAACTTTTTTTGGATGACGTATGAAAGTTTGCACCTGGACACTTTTATTTTCACCCTTTCATACGTCATCCAATTATATATAGACCATTACTCTTCATATTTTCACCCTTTCATACGTCATCCAAAAAAAGTTAGAAATAGTAGATATTTCTCTTTGAAATAAATATTGATTTTTCACAGAAAAGAAACTTATGCGGTGAAACTTTAAGTGTTGTTTTATAATCATACGCCGCAGTCCTTTATAATGTATTAGAAGAGTTTGTGTTTAAAAAAAGAAACATTTGTGCTTTATAATGCTTCCATTTCTTATGTATGGATGACATGTTATCGCCTCATAATTAAATATGTAATAGAGGAATCTCTCTCTCTCATTCTTCGCCTGTGGTCGACATGCTCTCTACCAGTGTGTCCTTCTTATCTCTTCTTCGCTGCTCCTTCGGGCGCCATGCAGCGGACATCGCAATGCGGCTGGCCCTGCACGCCCTGATCCTCATCCGGAGCACCTGACGTCGATCCAGCCTGTCTGTGTCACCTGCGGTTCTAGCGACCTGTCGCACCGCTACTGATCCTACAGCGCCGTCCGCCCTCTTATCCGAGAGGTGTTCTCCATCATCGGCCGGCCACCGGACCTACAGTCCTGGATCTTCGCGGTTGGTCTCGAGGACCACGCCATCACCATCTCCTCAGTGGCGAAGCATGCCATCTACGTATTCTTTGTAGATCTCGAAATACGTGGTATCGTTGGAAACCCGCTGTCGATTCTCCATCAAATTTCCACGGTGGCAGAGGCGTCATATTCATTGTACATAGTTGTATATATCTAATTTCTGAGCGTACTGAGCCCCGTGTGGGCGCCATCTTGTCTCACTGCTCCCAACACAATCAGATGATAAAGTCGAGAAGGTTGATATGACGCGCTACACGGCGATTTGACCATTTTGCTGTTTTTAGCCCGATGAGAATGCATATTATATATGAAAGTCTCCGTTAAATGAGAATAATGTCAAAATTCGAAACCATTATAGACGCGTAAGATTATTTTTTTTTTTTTAAATAAACAATTTCTACTGCCCTTACTGCAATGGAAAAATTAACGGGAGGGCCTGGCTCATTAGTGGTTCCATTGCAGTAAGAACAGTAGAAATTGTTTATTTTAAAAATAGAATCTTACGTGTCTATAATAGTTTCGAATTTTGATAACAGATGGCACGCTAATGCATCATAAGAGAATAATGTCAGTTAAGCAAAAACTTTTTTTGCACGCTTCGGGTATCAGGGTTACATCAAGAGAGATAAAACACATTTTTTTCTTTATTTTTAAAATTAGACAAACTTTCTACTCTATAAAATAATCTCTTACGTCTATATTGAGTAAAATCAATCATTCCTCCAGGGAAAAGTGTCTTCTCAAAACATTTTTATTGTTCTTTAGCTTCCGGGCACGGACGCCCTTCTACAGGAGAAAACATGGTATACCTGGCAAATACCACACCCACAAGCCTTTATTAGGGACTTGCCCCATACAGATTCTCACAATTGGGTAAGGTAATAATCATCTTGTGTTATTTACATAGAAATTGAACTGGATTTACTCTTCGTCTCAAAGTCATTCACTTGTTGACTGGTCCTTACATAATGATGATCTAAAAAATGTATAGTAAGCTATTGCCTTAGATTTGTTTGCTGATATTTTTGAAAGCAATACGTAGGGTGATTATCTGGTATATACCATGTTTTCTACTGTAGAAGGGCGTCCGTGCCCGAAAGCTAGAGAATAATAATAATGTTTTGAAAATACACTTTTCTCTGGAGCAAGGATTAATTTTACTCAAACTTTCTACTGTCTTTACTGCAATACAAAATTAGGGTTTGGCTCATTAGTGGTGAACCCTCCCAGCAGTTTCGCCTTTTTAATCCACAGAACTCTAATACTATAGTGAATGATTCTGCTCATATATGTGAAACGGAAGAATGGAATCTTAGTTATTGTATTTAAACAAACTATTTGGATATTGTATATAAAAAATGAGATTTTCTGTTTGAATTTAGATCATGTTGAGGATTATGGTATGGAAATGCAGTCATGGCAAAAATATTTAAAAGAGTTTTGATTAGTGAATTCTTTAATTGAGCTTAAAGACTATATATATAAAAAAAAACATAATTTGATTAAAGTACTGCCTGGCTTAAGGCGAATAGAACAAGGAAAACAAAAGATTATTTACATCATGTACAAAAGATTTGAGCCGGCCATCGGGAAAGAGAAAATATCTTTATTTACGGGGCTGCTAACCAAAATAAATGATTTTTGAGCCCCAATGGCCGCGTAAAGCGGAATATATAAGACCACTATGACCAGGGTGGAGAGGCTAAGGACAGGATCTCCGTCAGGGAAGAGGCAGGTTAGGCCGGATTGGGTCCGCGGAGGTCAGGAGGCAGGAAGAAGGCGGGAGGACTAGAACTTTGCAGCTCTAGCTCTGGCAGTTGGGCAAGACATTGATCTTGCCTCGTGGTCGGCAGAGAGGCCCTTGGCTGAGCAGTTGGCGCACTTGGCCGTGCGCGGGTTGGCAAGAGTTGGACAGCTTCGGCCTTGGTGGTCACCAGAAGCGCAGTGGAAGCAGGTGACTGTAGCCTTGTTGCACCTATCGGCGTTGTAGCCGTAGCCACAGCAGCGATAGCAGACGCGGACGGACTCCTCGTAGTTCAGGATCACTTGGTCCACAATGATCCTGCCGCGTCTTCCAATGGCCTTGTAGGAAGCCAAGTCCAGCTCAATAAAGGCCGTGCAGGTGCCGTTTCTGGTCGGAGATCTGTGTGCCACTCGAACAGACTTGTCTCCAGGAAGCTGGCTGAGGGCATCGGGCCATCGGGGAAAGAGAAGATATGGTTTTACGGGCTACTAACCAAAAGTTATGATTTTTGAGCCCACACTCGATGTCAGGTGGCAAGGGACCCTAGGATCTGGCGGCAGGAGATGTCTCGCAGGGGTGGTGGAAACGTTGGGCAAGCAGGGGAACAGCGCCAGGGTGCAGTGAGGCGGGTGCCTTGAATAGGCCAGGAATCCAGGAGAAGTGGCAGATGGAATTGGAGGCAGAAGGTCCTTGAAGCCTAGAACTTGAGGGCCCTAGACTTCAGGATGGGGCAGCTTGAGGCTCTCGCCTCGTGCTTGTCAGGAAGGCCCTTGGAGCAGCAGTTGGCACATTTGGAGGTGCGCTGGTTAGCAATGGATGGGCAGGTGCGGCCTTCATGGCCGTCTTCACCGCAATGGAAGCACTTAGGAGCTCTGGTGCATTGGGCAGAGTTGTGGCCGAAGTCACAACAGCGGAAGCAGAAGCGGGCGCGGATGGACTTCTCGAAGTTGAGGATTAATCCATCCACCATAGTAACAATATGATTAGACAGGCTAAAATAAAAATAATCCCAATTCTGCATAAATTATTCAATAAATGTATAGAAATGGGATATTATCCGGATGAATGGAAAAAATCATTCTTAAAAATAATTCCAAAACCAGGCAAAACGAATTATGAAATAAATAAAAGTTATAGACCTATATCATTGACATCTAATCTATCTAAAACATTTGAGAATATAATAAAAAATAAATTAAGTAACTATTATTTAGAGAATAATTTAATGAGCTCAAGGCAGCATGGTTTTATGAAATCTAGATCAACAATTACTGGAATGGATAAAATTATAGAAACTATATTGAAACATAAACAAAAAGAATTGACTTCCTTGATAGCTATAGATATTGCGGGTGCATTCGACAATGCATGGTGGCCTGCTATTATAAAAAGAATGGATAATGATGATGTTCCTTCAGATTTAATACGGATCATAAAATCTTATTTGAATAATGAAAGGGAGGTGAAATTTACATACGAATCAGAAACTTTTTATAAGAAACTAACTAAAGGATGTCCACAGGGTGGACCTTTATCTCCACTTCTATGGAATATTTTGCTAAATGATTTGTTGATAAATTTTGATTCAATGAATGCAGATATTATATGTTATGCAGACGACGTTACAATAATTTGCTGGAATAAGACTATTGAAGGACTAAAAACCGCAAGTGAATACACCTTAAATTATGTGATCCAATGGTGTAATAGAAATAAATTAACGATCAGTACAGAGAAGACTAATATGCTATACCTACATAACAGACAAAAAATACCTATTAAGGTTAATAACAATATAATAATGCCGGTCAAGCAAGTAAAAATTCTGGGAATGAAATTTTCTAATCACAAATGGAAAAACAAAGTTAACTTTACACCGCATGTTAATGATATTCTGTGTAAGGCAGGACGTATGAAAAATTTATTATGTTCACTAAGTGGCAATATGTGGGGTTTAGACACTGAAAAGAGGTTAACTTTATTCAAAACAATCATTAGGCCTGTACTTACATACGGTTCTGAAATTTGGTTCAAATATTTAAACAATCGTTGTAAACAAAAACTGAACTCCATGCAGTACCAGATCATTTTATGGGCAGTTAGAGCATACAAAACCACTTCATCAAACTGTGTGCATAGCTTGGCAAAAATTCCACTCCTAACAGATTATATAGAATCCAGAATAATCAAATTTGATCTAGCTCAAATGTCCATTGAAGATCTAATTACTTACGAACCCCATGCTCCAAGTATAGTCAAATCATTCTTACACGCAAAAATGAATGAAATTTTTGAGAACACTAATGAAATTTTCAGAAGCTTTTTCGTATTAGGAATTCCAAGATTTTTCCGTCCAAATTTTTATAATATCCAATTCATTACAGATCATGGCAATTTTGGGAAATTTTTGGCAACTATCGGCGCCGTGAAGGAACCAGGATGCGGAGGTGAAATTCAAGACGCGAGACATCTACTTCTGGAGTGCCCAATTTTCCGGGATTTTAGGGAAAATAGATTTGGTCGTATTGGACAGCTTGATGAATTTGTAGACAAAAAAGAAAAGTATAAAAATTTTGATCAATTTTGTAAATACATATACAACTTTCTCTTGAATTGGAAAAAAGAGAAGGAATCTTAGAAAAAAAAAAAAGAACTGCGATGCTTGCTCTGTGTGTTTTGCTTTGTTGTTTGTTTTTCTCTTTGGACAATTTTCTTTAGTTAATTTATGTAAAATAATGAATTGAACAGGATTGTATATAGCCGAATTGCTGTAATGCAGTGAAATGTATTGGCGCAAATATCCCTGAGTTTGGGATATCGCGTTTCATGATGTTAATAAAGTTAAATAAACCACGATCCTCCCGCGAACGCCCAGGGCTCTAAAGGTCTTGAGGTCCACCTCGATGAAGGCGGTGCAGGTCCCGTTTCTGGGTGCAGAACGGTGCGCCACGCGCACTCCCTTGTCCCCAGAAAGCTTTCTAACAGCAGCGGCTTCCAGGAAGGTCTCCTCAATGGTTGAGTTGGATGTCTCCTCATCCACTTTGAAGAGGCAGTTTCGCGGCAGGATATCCTTCTGCTGGCGGACCTTCATTCCATTCAACTTGCTGGCCAGGGAGGTTGTAACCTCAGGGATGGTGTCAGGATTGCTGGAATGGAGGATAAGCTTCCCCTTGGTGCGCAGGGAGGCCCAAACGCCTTGGGGGAGAGTGTGAGCAGCGCGGACTGTTTTCAGCATCTCCCTTGGGGCAGCCTGTGGGTCATCTGAGATGACCACTGTGTGGGCCGCCGATTTGTCTCCATGGAGGATCACTTGGGCGGCCGCAGGCTTGGAGACGCGGGAAGGCACAGGTTTTGAAGGACCATTCAGGTTTGTCCTCTTTGCAGGCGGGTTGGGATCTTCAGACTGTTTCCTTTTGGTTGGAGCAGGAGCAGGCAAGATGGAGGCAGGCTTCTTGGCAGGGAGAGCAGCAGGAGCAGGAGTGGCGGGCTTGATTGGGTCAGTCTGGGAGCTGGTTTCCTTGCAGGAAGGAGCAGGGCAGGTTTGAGTGCTGCGGCAAGCAGTCTGGGGCTTGTTGGCCTCCATAACTTCGTCCAGCTCCACGAGCCATCGGGGAAAGAGAGAAAATATGGTTTGACGGGCTACTAACCAAAAGTTATGATTTTTGAGCCCAGAAAGAGCCATCGGGGAAAGAACAACAACGAGTTTTTATAGGGGAAGCGTGACCTCTGGCGGTCGATTTAACAGAGTATTTGGATCTATGAAATATAATTTTTTAAATTAATAAAATGCAAATTTCATAAGTGGTGTTCGCTAAATTTTAAATAAAATTATATTTTAATATAACATAGATATACATTTGTAGGCAGTATTAATAGAATTATATGAAAATATTTGCATCGAGCAATGCTCTTCAATAAGAAATAAAGACAAGGCCAGTTAGGTATACATTAATTCTAAGGTTAAAAACGCGTCAACTATATTTTAGAAATAAAACTATTAAGCACAATGTAGTTGCAATTTTAATAAATAGATGGCGCTGTATGGAATTATAATTAAATGTTGTTGCTTATTTGTTTAATATATATGTTTATTCAATGATATTTTTCTTAATTGTTTATTTTCTTTTTGATAATTCTGTTACCTACTCTACTACAATTATTGTAAATAGTTTCACGCGTAATTATCCAGATCGGATATAGCGTGTCTTATTTGCAACTGGTAATAAATAAATAATAAATAAATTATAATTAAATAATGTTGTTTGCTACGTTTACCTAGCATTCCTGGAATATAAGCAATGCAATAAACTAATATAAACCAATAACACGTCATCTATATATAGGAAATGATAACATTAAGGCGCGAATGTTTCTTTTACACACAAAACAAACTTCTACTGTTCTTACTGCTATGGTAAATATATATATACTAGCCGAATGACCCGGGCAACGCCCGTGTTTTACCCTATTGAATGTTTTGATTCAAATACTATTTGTTACAATTATAAATTGGCGCCTTAAATAAAGGCATATATTAGTTAATAACTATAGCCTATGTGCTTTATCTGTCTATGTACTGTTGGCTTCCGTAGGCGTCTCTTACTGGGAAAAGGAAAGAGAGGATTCCATTTGGTTATTAACTAATATATGCATTTATTTAAGGAGCGACGCGCTCCAACACAATAGTTACAAAAACGAAAATGCGAGTGGGGGGGGGGGGGGGGGGAAGGGGGGGGGGTAGGCAAAGGTGGCGTGATCGTAGCCGACCAATAGGAGGGCGCCATTAAAAAAAAAGCAAACCGTGACAGAGGCGACGAAGAATGACGCTCGTAACTGTATATAGAATATTTCATTACAGTTAGGGATGTTATTTAATTAAAGTAAATTAGAAGGATGAATCCGTAACCAATTTAACATTGCATATTATTTATTATTAATAGTAATTATATGAAACAAATCTTGGTATATATGTCTACATGAAAACAACAAAAGCAATACGTAAACATTATATACATACAAGTTCCTTTTCAAACTCAGTCTCATCTATAGCCTTTGTTACTCTGTAATATTCCAACAAGGGACAGAAGTTTGTTTTGTGTGTTAATGAAGTAAACTGTTTTGTGTGTGCCATCTTAGGATTTTGATTATAAAAATACAATATTTGCTAAACTAACATTTTTCCTTATGTAAAACTGACTTTACTATTATGATGTTAATGCATAAAGCGCGCCATCTGTTATGAAAATTCAAAACTATTATGTAGACGTGTATGATTCTTTTTTAAAAATTAAACAATTTCTACTGTCCTTACTGCAATGGAAAATTAATGGGAGGGTTCACCACTGATCAACCAGGTTCTCCTATTATTTTTTCCATTGCAGTAAGGGCAGTATAAATTGTTTATTAAAAAAAAATCATACACGTCTATAATACTTTCGAATTTTTATGACTTTACTATGTATATATAGCTATTATAAAATATCAAAAACTTTTCGCAAGTTTATTAGTTTATTATATATTTTATTATTATTATTATTTTAGTTTATTATTTATATATATATTATAAGTTTATTTATCAAAAACAGCGCGAGCTTTCCTGCTAGCGCTGTTTTTTAATAAAGAAACTTATTTTACGAAAGATTTTTGATATTTTATAATAGTAAATCGCAATTTATATCCTTTATCTGAATATATAGCCATGGATATTTTCATGTGTATATATAATGCCATGAAAAAACAATAGAAAAAATAAGTGGGTTAGGTGTTGATATTAAAAATAAAGGAAGCATATCCTGACCACGAGCACATGTGCTTTTTAGATGGCAGAGAGCTATCTAACAAGCACATGTGCTCGTGGTCAGGATATGCTTCCTTTATTTTAAAATAATACTGTGTGAATAATGCTATGTGTTGTTGTTTCTTATCCCCTTGTGTAAAGATGACACGAATTCCATGATCTCATGGAATGGAGTGTAGGGGTGCAGCTTTCGTTGATCATGGCACCATGATCCAGGCACACTTTGGTGAAAGTCTGACTTTGCCTGTAGTTTGAGGCTGTTCCTAACATGGAAGCCTTTGCTGCCGACTCTAACATGAGTACAGACGCAGCTCCTCCGTTTTCCTGGAGAGGGATCCTTGCTGAGTTCTATCAACCGGGTCAGTTGAACTCAGGATTTTTAAAGAGTTCTTTCCCCTCTTCTAAAAATGCTGCTGTTGGTCTGCGACTGCTTATTCATCAGAGTTATTCTGTTTGTTTCGCAGCTGGCCTTCATATCTGAAGGTCGTTCCCCTATCTGCCACCTGGGGACGCGCCCTATAGCAGTCAGCTCTGCCAAGGGATAATGCTATGTGATTAATAATAATGCCTTAATAAAGAGTTTTAAAATGGTTTCGACCTTATAAATAAAATATAAAGTAGGAAAACTCAGATGTATGTAGTTGGCGACTTCTATACGCTTCAAGATCCAAGGTATTATCAAATAAATATTAATCACACACAAAAGCCTTTATTAGGGACTTGCCCCATACAGATTCTCCCAATTGGGTAAGGTAATAATCATCTTGTGTTATTTACATAGAAATTGAACTGGCTTTACTCTTCGTCTCAAAGTCATTCACTTGTTGACTGGTCGTTACATAATGATGTTCTAAAAAATCTATAGTAAGCTATTGCCTTAGATTTGTTTGCTAATATTTTTTAAAGCAATACGCAGGGTGAAATGTTGGTACATTTAATTTGTTGATATAGGGCCTTCCTTTCTGCATCAAGGGCTGTACAATTAAGCAGGTAATGGGGGAGTTCTTCAGTAATTTCCTTGTCACACAGTGTATATATTTAGTTTTTGGCCTCAAACGTCAGAACGTGGAAATAAATATTAATGTAAAATATGTGATTAATTTAAAGTTTTTAACGAAAATCTCAATAAGAGTATATAATTTAGGAATAAAATTTTATCAGAAATATAATGTACAAAGTATGAAATGTTATTTTATTATATTTACAATGATATTGAGAGAAAGAGTACTGTAGGTTTTATGTACAGAGTTCGTCTGGATAAAAATTCAAGAAGTGAAGGTGGAAGATAACACGGGATCTTCTGCTGCCACATCCTCCTCCTGTAACACAAATTATAGCAGACGATTAGAAATTTGAGTCACACACACATAATTTACCGTATATATAATAATAGAACGAAATTTGACAATTATCCCGCAAATGTTTCTTTTAAACGAAAAATCGAAATTTATTTTAAGGAGAATTAACGATTATTTCTAACTCTTAGGGATGAAATATGAAAGGATGAATTGTGAAGAGTAATGATAAACGGAAAAATGTCCAGGGATGGGAAATTATTTTTCCGTTTATCATTACTCTTCACAATTCATCCTTTCATACTTCATCCCTAAGGTTAGAATAATTGTTATTTCTTTTTAAAATTAAATTTCGATTTTTCGTTCAAAAGAAACATTTTGCGGGATAATTGTCAAACATCGTTCTAGAATCATAGGCCGCATTATATTGTATTATATATAATAATATAAACTTTCATAATATTTTATATTGGGCGTATACTTTTATGTGTGAATGTCCATGGAAATCTGTAAGATATATTGAATGTATACTTTTATGTGTGAATGTCCATAGAAATCTGTAAGATATATTGAACGTATACTTTTATGTGTGAATGTCCATAGAAATCTGTAAGATATATTGAACGTATACTTTTGTGTGAATGTCCATAGAAATCTGTAAGATATATTGAACGTATATTTTTATGTGTGAATGTCCATAGAAATCTGTAAGATATATTGAACATATACTCTTATGTGTGAATGTCCATAGAAATCTGTAAGATATATTGAACGTATACTTTTGTGTGAATGTCCATAGAAATCTGTAAGATATATTGAATGTATACTTTTATGTGTGAATGTCCATAGAATCTGTAAGATATATTGAACGCATACTTTTATGTGTGAATGTCCATAGAATTCTGTAAGATATATTGAACGTATACTTTTATGTGTGAATGTCCATAGAATTCTGTAAGATATATTGAACGTATACTTTTATGTGTGAATGTCCATAGAAATCTGTAAGATATATTGAACGTATACTTTTATGTGTGAATGTCAATAGAAATCTATTTGGTATATTGAATGTATACTTTTATGTGTTAATGTCCATAGAATTCTGTAAGATATATTGAACGTATACTTTTATGTGTGAATGTCAATAGAATTCTGTAAGATATATTGAACGTATACTTTTATGTGTGAATGTCCATAGAATTCTGTTAGATATATTGAATTGTATACTTTGGTGTGAATGTCCATAGAATTCTGTAAGATATATTGAATGTATACTTTTATGTGTGAATATCCATAGAAATCTGTGGGGTATATTGAACGTATACTTTTATGTGTGAATGTCAATAGAAATCTGTAAGATATATTGAACGTATACTTTTATGTGTGAATGTCCATAGAATTCTGTAAGATATATTGAATTGTATACTTTGGTGTGAATGTCCATAGAATTCTGTAAGATATATTGAATGTATACTTTGGTGTTAATGTCCATAGAAATCTGTAAGATATATTGAATGTATACTTTTATGTGTGAATGTCCATAGAATTCTGTAAGATATATTGAATGTATACTTTTATGTGTGAATGTCCATAGCAATCTGTAGGATATATTGAACGTATAGTTTATGTGTGAATGTCCATAGCAATCTGTAAGATATATTAAGAATTTTAAAAAATTTAAATACCTTTCGGTTATAGTAACTGTTTTTGTTATCTCTAGTTTCGACAAAATCTTTTGTCCCCGTCAGGAAAAAATAAAAATATTTTTAAAGGCGTTATAAATGTATCTAGCCGAACCGTCTTTTAATTTGAAGAAGAATGAATACCGGCCAGGAAACCTCTTATCTTCAAGATATATTGAAGGACGTTAGGAAAACTGTCCATAGAAGTGTGAGTCCCACCCACCTCGGAGGTGGAGTTGGCCGCCGAAGGACCCGCCACGCCGTAGCGGTACGCCAGGATCAGCAAGGAAGCGAAGAAGGCAAAGAGAGTCAGCACCAGCAGACAAGACGGTCCAGGTCTCTCCCATGCCATCCCTGTGGAAAACTCCAGACACGCCGCTATATCCCCCCGTGGTCTGGCCGTGGGTCAAGCGGATGTCCACTCTGCCAACTGTCCTGGCAATGTCCGCTTCATTTGCGACACTCTCTCGTTCCTTTGTTGTCAACAGCCTCTCTTGTTTGTCCTTACTACTCTTTCTTTGGGGTCGGTGGAAGGATAGTCTAAACCGTTGGTTTTCTACCGCGACGACCCGGGTTCGATTCCCACATTGGACACTTTTTTTCTGATAAAAAAAAAATGCTCCAATGGCCCCCGATTCTTGTAAAAGTCCAACCCCACCAGCGAATGCAAGTAACCAAACGGGGCTCTGGCACATGTGTAAGTGCAAAGTCGAACTGCTTCTCACATGTGTAGACATGTGGTGCACTTACAGTAAAAGCAGTCGCCTACTTCTACCCACCATGATTATCACGTGTACTAGGGATAAGCAAAAAAAAAAACCTCTCTCTTTTATCCTTTTCTGATAGGATTCACACTTAGAGATTTTTCTCTCGATATATATTACTGTTTTTATTTTTATTATCTTTAGTACACATGTTAATCATGGTGGGTAGAAGTAGGCGACTGCTTTCACTGTAAGCGCACCACATGTCTACGCATGTGAAAAGCAGTTCGACTTTGCACTTACAAATGTGCCAGAGTCCAGTTTGGTTACTTGCACTCAATGGTGGGGTTGGACTTTTGCAAGAATCGGGGGTCATTGTAGCACTTTTTTTTTAATCAGAAAAAAGTGCCTAATGCGAGAATCGAACTCGGGTCTTAGCGGTCGAAAACCAACGGTTTAGACCATCCTTCCACCAACCCCCTCTATATTACTGTAATATATAGACAGCGATAAAATTGATGATTCGTGAATGCCAATTAAGCCTAAATGTATGTTTTATCACATATATGTCAAATCTACATATGTAAATACGTGATGCACTTAAAGCAAAAACAGTCTCTAATTCCTAATTGATTATGATGACCTGTACCACGTTTACTTGAATTAAGTAAAGCCTTATTCATAAGTTATTTTAGAACAATCTTGGATTAGAGAAGTATACCTAGAGTGTCATTGTTCCATTTCACCTTAACAATTTCAGAATGAGAGCGAGTTTTTTAAAAAATATTTTAAGAATATATCATTCTACGAGTATATCAAATCTCAGTAAGGAAATTGGGAGCGTTCAATATTTAAATGATATCTTATTTTTGAAAATCGAAATCACGATTGGCGGAGTGTACCAAGTAGAGATAAATGGTCAATTGAAAGATGTTCATATAGACCAATTAAGAAAAATATATGAAAAGAAAGAATAGACCTATATAAGATAAGCTATACTTCCAGGCTCAAAAGTAACCATTGTTGGTATTTCAACCAAAGGCCTAGAGCTATATTCTGTAATATAGAATGGGCCGATATAAGCTATATTTCCAGGTTCAAAAGTGACCATTATTGGTATTTAAACCAAAGGTCTGGAGCTATATTCTGTAATATAGAATGGACCTATATAAGCTATATTTCCAGGCTCAAAAGTAACCATTATTGGTATCTCAACCAAAGCATGGAGCTATATTCTAGAATATAGGATAAACCGATATAAGGTAAGCTATATTTCCAGGCTCAAAAGTAACCATTATTGGTATTTCAACCAAAAGTCTGGAGCTATATTCTGTAATATAGAATGAACCTATATAAGCTATATTTCCAGGCTCAAAAGTAACCATTATTGGTATTTCAACCAAAGCATGGAGCTATATTCTGGAATATAGGATAAACCGATATGAGATAAGCTATATTTCCAGGCTCAAAAGTAACCATTATTGGTATTTCAACCAAAGCATGGAGCTATATTCTGGAATATAGGATAAACCGATATGAGATAAGCTATATTTCCAGGGTCAAAAGTGACCATTGTTGGTATTTCATCCAAAGGTCTGGAGCTATATTCTGTAATATAGAATGGGCCGATATAAGCTATATTTCCAGGTTCAAAAGTGACCATTATTGGTATTTAAACCAAAGGTCTGGAGCTATATTCTGCAATATAGAATGGACCTATATAAGCTATATTTCCAGGCTCAAAAGTAACCATTATTGGTATCTCAACCAAAGCATGGAGCTATATTCTAGAATATAGGATAAACCGATATAAGGTAAGCTATATTTCCAGGCTCAAAAGTAACCATTATTGGTATTTCAACCAAAAGTCTGGAGCTATATTCTGTAATATAGAATGAACCTATATAAGCTATATTTCCAGGCTCAAAAGTAACCATTATTGGTATTTCAACCAAAGCATGGAGCTATATTCTGGAATATAGGATAAACCGATATGAGATAAGCTATATTTCCAGGCTCAAAAGTAACCATTATTGGTATTTCAACCAAAGCATGGAGCTATATTCTGGAATATAGGATAAACCGATATGAGATAAGCTATATTTCCAGGGTCAAAAGTGACCATTGTTGGTATTTCATCCAAAGGTCTGGAGCTATATTCTGTAATATAGAATGGGCCGATATAAGCTATATTTCCAGGTTCAAAAGTGACCATTATTGGTATTTAAACCAAAGGTCTGGAGCTATATTCTGTAATATAGAATGGACCTATATAAGCTATATTTCCAGGCTCAAAAGTAACCATTATTGGTATCTCAACCAAAGCATGGAGCTATATTCTAGAATATAGGATAAACCGATATAAGGTAAGCTATATTTCCAGGCTCAAAAGTAACCATTATTGGTATTTCAACCAAAAGTCTGGAGCTATATTCTGTAATATAGAATGGACCTATATAAGCTATATTTCCAGGCTCAAAAGTAACCATTATTGGTATTTCAACCAAAGCATGGAGCTATATTCTGGAATATAGGATAAACCGATATGAGATAAGCTATATTTCCAGGGTCAAAAGTGACCATTGTTGGTATTTCATCCAAAGGTCTGGAGCTATATTCTGTAATATAGAATGGACAGATATAAGCTATATTTCCAGGCTCAAAAGTAACCATTATTGGCATTTCAACTAAAGGCCTGGAGCTATATTCTGGAATATAGGATGGACCGATATGAGATAAGCTATATTTCCAGGCTCAAAGTAACCATTATTGGTATTTCAACCAAAAGCATGGAGCTATATTCTGGAATATAGGATAAACCGATATAAGGTAAGATATATTTCCAGGCTCAAAAGTAACCATTATTGGTATTTCAACCAAAGGCCTGGAGCTATATTCTGCAATATAGAATGGACCGATATGAGATAAGCTATATTTCCAGGCTCAAAAGTAACCATGATTGGTATTTCAACCAAAAGTCTAGAGCTATATTCTGCAATATAGAATGGACCGATATGAGATAAGCTATAATTCCAGGCTCAAAAGTAACCATATTGGTATTTCAACCAAAAGTCTGGAGCTATATTCTGTAATATAGAATGAACCTATATAAGCTCTATTTCCAGGGTCAAAAGTAACCATTATTGGTATTTCAACCAAAAGCATGGAGCTATATTCTGGAATATAGAATGGACCAATATGAGATAAGCTATATTTCTAGGCTCAAAAGTAACCATTATTGGTATTTCAACCAAAAGTCTGGAGCTATATTCTGGAATATAGAATGGACCGATATGAGATAAGCTATATTTCCAGGCTCAAAAGTAGCTATACCAAACCACTCCTTTTCCATGGTGGGGTAAAGACCTTTCCACAATGCACCATCTGCAGGACCAAAGAGGCCTCATCAGACCACTTCTTGGAATGTATAGGAGTCTCAAAACAAATCTATATACCAAACGCTTAACAAGATTGTAATTTTGAACCACGAAATCAGTAATTCCGTGACTTGTGTAACATATATACAATGGAATAAACATTGATGATGTTAGGCATTCTGTGACAGGATCAGTTTGGAAACTAAAGAAGATTCCGTTTAATTGGCCGAAAGAGCAGCCGACCATTGCGGAATCTAGGCTTACTATCGCCCTGTAATCGTCTTTTGATAAGATAGGAGTTAGTGTCTTTTGCTATGGACTCCGTCTGCTGCCTCTGTCTTGATCTTCTGTTTTATTCCTCATTTTAGTTACAGTCGAATCTAGGGAATTCCTTCAACCTATAAATAAGTTCTATTCATAATCAATCCAAAAATGAAGTCTCAATATTCAAAGGGATTAAAAAGTTGAGAATTCGTGTTTATTTGTTTTGCTAAATTTATTTATTTATCGCTGAATTATTTATTTTTACTGATATTGTAAGTTGATTCAAGAAACTTCTTGTCACCTCTTTGCTTTTGTTAATAAATTTTTAAATAGAGTAGAACCTCCATGAGAGGGTACTCGCGCTAGAGGACACCTCTCTACAAAGGACAGTTTTCATTTTAAAAAAAAAATCATTTTTTTACTACGTATAAACTCTACGGTAAGAGGAACCCTCTACCTAAAGGATACTTTGACACTGCAATTAGGTGTCTGTGGAGTCGTGACGTCACCGGACGTGACATACCGCCGCGCAGGCGCGAGGGTAGAGAAACTAAGCCCATCGCGGGTGGTAGCTTGAGAACCACGTGCATATTTTAAAAATATATAATAAAGTAAGTTTCCTTATTCACCGTAAAACCTTTAAACTGGTCTTTGTCCTTCAATTAAACAAAATGTAACAGTGTCCTTTACAGGGAGGTTCTACCCTATACAACTCTTCTGGGTCAAAGGCCACAGCAGTATTGCTGTAAATGAACTGGTGGATCAGGGGGGAAAACCGCAGCACATTCTAACCTGCCACTATCTTTCAACATCCTTCTAAAGAGTGTGGCAAGCGGTAAAAAAGAACAGATAGCCATAGAAATGTAGACAGACCTCTACATCCAAGATGACTCCATTAGAAGATTTGCTCCTACCCCGAAACTACCGCTATCAATGCTTCAAAACATCAAACATAGATTTACCTCTACAACAATTCTGACTGGTCATGGTTGCATTCAGTCAGACTTCGCAAAGGTATTGAAAGAAGACCTAACTTTTCCCCATTACCAAGATGAAGACCAAACCGTGGACCTCTTCACCTCTCTGCCCAGCCTTCCAATACCAAAGATTCCTGACGGCCATCCTCCTAGAGATCACCAACCTAAGTACAGTATCCCTAGAAAATCTCCCAAGAAATAAATCTGCCTGGTGTTACCTCAGTATTTGGACTTCCACTGACATTGTAAATAAAACCCTTACGTGTGTTTTAGAAGACAGCCTGGGTAGTTGGTGACTTCTGTTATGTAATTAAAATAAGTAAGAAGGATGAATCCGTAACCAATTTAACTTTACATATTATTTATTATTAATAGAAATTATACTAAAACAAATCTTGGTATATATGTCTACATGAAAACAACGAAAACAATACCAAAACATTATATACATACAAGTTCCTTTTCAAACTCAGTCTCATCTATAGCCATTGTTACTCTGTAATATTTCAACAACTTCAAACTTTCACTCGGGTAAAAACCGGGCGAAGCCGGGTACACACACATTCCCTAGTATATATTGAATACAGTAGAACCTGTAAAAGACAACACCTAATTACAGAGCCAAAATGTCCTTTAAGGAGAAGTGTCCTATTACCGGAGAGTTACTAAATAGTAAAAATGATAATTCTGCAAATAAAAACTGTCCTTTGTGGAGAGGTGTCTGCTAGCGGGGTGTCCGGTAAAGGGAGTTTCTTATTGCATAAATATATGCATGGCTATATCGATTACAGATTACTTAAATATAACAGATAAATTTATATATTTTTATTTTGACAGTATTTTGCTACTAACATTCATGCTAATGGCCCTAGGCTGACGAAGGTCATATCCTGAAACCATGGTCTCTAGGTGGACGCTTTTCAGTTTACCAAAGCTGATGTTGTGGCTTTGTTACCGACCCGAGGCCGCTAGTTTGCGGCGACGGTCAATAGATGGCGTCTGGCTTTGACGTCTATTTTGACGGGAGAGTCGACCTTAGTCTTTTTAGATCAATATCCTCCCGGCAAAATATACATCTGTATAGAAATTGTTTCATTTCTGGCCTCCCGAACCACCCAGAAGTTTGAAAATTTATACAATTGCACTGAGCGAGTGTTCAAAATTGCATCTTTCTATATGTGGTCTCTTCAAGCATATTAAAAATTAAATTACAAAATTTCAAAAGCAATTTGTAAATTAGTTCATTCCCGACTACTCTGATAAACCAGAAGTCTGAATATTTTTCAACTTGCATTGTCATCGGGTTCGAACAAATGTACAATATTTCAGATTTCTCCGTGCTCTTGTTGTATATTAAAAAGTGATTACAAGAATTGTGGACGGAAAGAAAAACAAAAAGATACGAAAGAAAGTTAAATAAAAGCTCTCTCTTTTAATAATAATTATTATAAATTATATCGATAGATGGGGGTATTTTAAATCCTAATTGTAATTTGCGTATCTTTAATATGAAATAATATTTTCGGAAGAGCATTGCTTTATGCATTTCCTTGTAATTATATGTATGTACCTCTACAGACCTATAAACTTATGTCATTAGGTTGCTTAAACATCCCTAAACTGTCTTCCTTAGTAAAAATACACGGAATACAGTAGAACCTCCATTTAGCGGACACCGCGCTAGCGTACACCTCTCTACAAAGGATAGTTTTCATTTGCAAAATTACAATTTTTATTGTTTAGCAACTCTCCGGTAAGAGGACACCTCTCCTTAAAGAACACTGTGGCTCTGCAATTAGGTGTTGTCCTTTACGGAGAGGTTCTAGTATATAATAAAAACAATCCAATATGTAAAAAAAAATGAGGATTCAAAACTACAACACCCTCCGGAATGACAGACTTACCGGACAAAATGGTAGAACAGCGATATTCATCCACAAACATTGTATAGTTGTATACGTACATTGTATACGTCCGTTCATACCACCACCTTAAGTCTGGAAGTAGCTGAAATTTCAATTATAAGGTTGTCTCAAAAGTTCGTGTTTTTTCTTATTACAGTGGACCCTCGGTTTGCGAGCATAATCCGTTCCAGAGCCATGCTCGTACTCCAAAACGCTCGTAGTGCGAAACTAATTTCTTATTTTTAATAATTGAAACTCGGGCAATTCTTCTTGCTACGAACAATTGCACAGTTTCCCACATTTTACATATTTCCCGAATCTGATCTGAAGGGAGGGATCCCAGTGAATTTTCATCCATCACGATTACGGGCAACCATCACGAGTTGCTCGTAATGCGAAATTTCACTCGTAATCCGAGGTAAAATTTTTGAAAAAATTTTGCTCGTACTGCGAAAAGCTCGTACTCCAAGGTGCTCGTAAACCGAGGGTCCACTGTACTTGGCGAATAATATTATTACAGCAAATCTATAATAATACATAATACAATTACTTTATACATAATACAAAGCCATTATATTATGATGCACTAGCCCGCCATCTGTTATCAAAATTCGAAACTATTTTAGACGCGTATGAATCTTTTTGAAATTAAACAATTTCTACTCCCTTACTGCAATGGAATGATAATCGTGGCCCTCCCATTAATTTTTTCCATTGCAGTAAGGGCAGTAGTTATTGATTAATTTCAAAAAGAATCTTACGCGTCTAAAATAGTTTAGAATTTTGACAAAGATATTATACATAACGGCGAATATTATTGGTATGTCCATTTTTGAAACTGTTTACGAACTTTTGGAACAACCTTGTAAAAATAAACACGGGTTAAGTATGAACTTTTATTCTTGCTGCAAATCACCAAACACAAACCTAGATCCCAACGATATATTTATGAAATTTTCACAACATAAACCCCGACCATTCTAGCGGGGGACCTAAACTGAAAACATCCTGCTTGGGATTCCACCACCATTAAACCAAGCGGGAGAAAGCTTCAAAACGCAATCGATATCATACAAATGGAACGCTTCACGATTTTGCTTCTCATCCTTGCACAGGGGCCATGCTAATCTTCTTTGTATCGTTCCTATTGTAGTAGTTGTACCGCCGAACTGGTATCACATGGGCCGTGCTAATCTTCTCTGTATCGTTCCTATTGTAGTAGTTGTACCGCCGAACTGGTATCACAGGGGCCATGCTAATCTTCTCTGTATCGTTCCTATTGTAGTAGTTGTACCGCCGAACTGGTATCACAGGGGCCATGCTAATCTTCTCTGTATCGTTCCTATTGTAGTAGTTGTACCGCCGAACTGGTATCACATGGGCCGTGCTAATCTTCTCTGTATCGTTCCTATTGTAGTAGTTGTACCGCCGAACTGGTATCACATGGGCCGTGCTAATCTTCTCTGTATCGTTCCTATTGTAGTAGTTGTACCGCCGAACTGGTATCACATGGGCCATGCTAATCTTCTCTGTATCGTTCCTATTGTAGTAGTTGTACCGCCGAACTGGTATCACAGGGGCCATGCTAATCTTCTCTGTATCGTTCCTATTGTAGTAGTTGTACCGCCGAACTGGTATCACATGGGCCATGCTAATCTTCTCTGTATCGTTCCTATTGTAGTAGTTGTACCGCCGAACTGGTATCACAGGGGCCATGCTAATCTTCTCTGTATCGTTCCTATTGTAGTAGTTGTACCGCCGAACTGGTATCACAGGGGCCATGCTAATCTTCTCTGTATCGTTCCTATTGTAGCAGTTGTACCGCCGAACTGGTATCACAGGGGCCGTGCTAATCTCCTCTGTATCGTTCCTATTGTAGTAGTTGTACCGCCGAACTGGTATCACATGGGCCGTGCTAATCTTCTCTGTATCGTTCCTATTGTAGTAGTTGTACCGCCGAACTGGTATCACATGGGCCGTGCTAATCTTCTCTGTATCGTTCCTATTGTAGTAGTTGTACCGCCGAACTGGTATCACATGGGCCATGCTAATCTTCTCTGTATCGTTCCTATTGTAGTAGTTGTACCGCCGAACTGGTATCACAGGGGCCATGCTAATCTTCTCTGTATCGTTCCTATTGTAGTAGTTGTACCGCCGAACTGGTATCACAGGGGCCATGCTAATCTTCTCTGTATCGTTCCTATTGTAGTAGTTGTACCGCCGAACTGGTATCACAGGGGCCATTAAAGAAGTATATGTGTGATTTAAGGAATATTTTTTTCTTGCACTAACTAACCTCTGATCATCTTCCAATACTACTTGTTCTATAAGACCTCAAAATCTTCAACTCCAAAATAACAGACTGGGCCCTTTTCAAGTACAAAATAGAATGTGCGGAACCACCAGTACTTATCGTAGACACATCACCGAAAATAGACGAGGCCATTACCTGCATATAAGAAAAAATAGCGCAAAACCCGAGAGAATCGACAAAACACAAGGACTGAGAATTAGAAAGAAGATACACACCACATATAAAAGATTAAAAATACAACTAACCAATATTGTCTGTGATCCCCAAGAGAAATTAGCCTACCTAAAAGCTTGGAGAGAATCTCTGAAACTAACAAGAGAGCACGATAACACTAGCTGGGACTCCTTTATTAAAAATTTAAACTTTTTTATCCCCAGTACACGTGGTACAGGCGATGATAATCATGGTGGGAAGAAGTTGGCGACTGCTTTTACTGTAAGTGGCGACTGCTTTTACTATCCATCTGTCTACACACGTGAAAAGCAGTTCGAATTTGCACTTACAAATGTACCATTTAGTTACTTGCACTCGCTGGTGGAGTTGGACTTTTGAAAGAAATGGGGACCATTGGAGCATTTTTTTCTTAAATTAGAAAAAAGTGCCCAATGCAGGATTCGATCCAGGGTCGTAGCGGTCGAAAACCAACAGTTTAGACCACCCTTCCACCGACCCTCGATTTGAACGTAACTGATCAAATCCTATGGAAAGCTATAAGACGCTACTTGCCCTGAAAATAAAGAAATAATCCTAAGGGCAAATAATGGTCTGACACAGACTCCAGAAGAGACAGCCAAATCATTTTTTTTTTTTGGCCGACAACTATGAAAAATAGTTTAACCATAACCCTTTTACTTTCTATTCCAAACCTACCCGTACATAAAGAAAATCTGTGAGAACATAAATGCAAAGAAACAGGTCTAGAACCAGAAAAAAATCGATGAAATAAACGCAATAATAAAAACATTACCAAATAAAAGAACTCCTGGAATCGAAGGAATCCTTTAACGAAGCTCTTAAATATTGCTTCCAAATAATATATTTACCTCAATAACCGAAATCTTCAACGCCTAACTTGAGCATGCTCATTTCTCTGATAGCTGGAAAACGTTCAAAATCACTTTATTAGGTACCGCTCAACAAGAGCAACCTAGTTTATGATAATTGAAACAGTGAATAATATGTGAAGGTTATTCATATATTAAACAAAATTTTAACGCGGGATTCAATCCCGGTTCATGACTGTCGGGAATCGAGGGTGTTACCCACTCGTCCACCGACTTTTTTTATTAGCTGGAAAACGTTAAGTATCTGTCCTATACTCAAAAAAGGCAAATACATACATGTACTAGCGAGCAACCGGCCCATTAACTGTTACCGACCATTTCAAAAAATTAATTCGAAAGAATACTGTTAAGAAGACTCAGAAAATTCCTCGAAGGAAAAAGTCCACTCAGACCAGAACAATTTGGTTGCCAACCGAAGCATTCAACATTGCACCAGATAGTGGCTATCACTGAAAATTAAGAAATTCCATGGCACTAAGCCAAAACTGGGGCAATGTTTTTTGGCATTGCAAAAGAATTTGACAAAGTCTGGCACGAGGTCCTTCTTTGCAAAATATCCAAAAAGTACCTTCCTAGAAATATAAAATTGATCCAAAACTTCCAACGAAAAGGAAATTCAAGGTAAGGGTCAAAGATATAGAACAACAGGTATATATATGATGCACTAGCGCGCCATCTGTTATCAAAATTCGAAACTATTTTAAAGGCGTAAGATTCTTTTTGAAAATAAACAATTTCTTATAGCTTATGTCCATAGTTCTTCTAAAAACTCATTCCAAGAGTCTAGCAACAGTATTACTATAAAAGGAAGTTCCAAAAAGGCAATATAACAGCGGTATGGTAGATTAAACTGGCGAAACCGCTGGGAGGGTTCACCACTGATGAGCCAGGCCCTCCCTATTAATTTTTCCATTGCAGTAAGGGCAGTAGAAATTGTTTATTTTCAAAAAGAATCTTACGCCTTTAAAATAGTTTCGAATTTTGAGGTATATATATGTTTTTACATCCGAATATATTAATTCGTGGATGGCTTTTCTTGATTTATCAAGAAATTGGGTTGGCCAAATATCACGGAGCAAGTTAAAACGTTTAGTTTATTTTTGCTCAACTAGATGGCGCTCTGTCATCTAAAAAGCACATGTGCTCGTGATCAGGAAATGCCTTCTTTATTTTTAATATCAACACCTGACCCACTTATCTTTTATTTTTTCTATTGTTTTTTCATTTATATATATGTGTGTGTGTGTTTGTATATAGATTTTTTAATAGTTTGGATTCAGGCGACGAGTTATTCGTTAATGATCTCCGGTAGAGGGCAGAGATGTCCGAAAACTTGAGACTACTTGAATAAAATGAGAAGAAACTCATCTCCAGAATCCTCTTAATTATTTAATTAATAACCACAGGTATTTTTAAGCTCTTATTTATTTCTAAATACATGCAGATACATGACGCTTTACATGTATTTCAGAAAACCGTGTATACATATATAAGTTAACAAAAAGCAATAACGCGCCATCTATACACATAAAATGGAAGGATTTAAAAGCACGAATGTTTTTTTATATATAATACAAACTTCTACTGTCCTTACTGCGATGGAAAAAAATATATTGGGAGGGCTTGGCCAAGATGGCGCGTTATTGCTTTGTATTAATTTGTGCCTAACTGAACTTGTCTTTATTGTTTGCGGAAGAGCATTGCTCGATGCAAATATTTGAATGTAATTCTACTGTCCTATAAGCTTATGTCCATAGTTTTCTTGAAACTATTTCTGAGATTCCACCCTTCAATGCTGCGTATATAAGCAGAATCGTCCAATACAGTATTAGAGCTCTGAGAAGCGGTCTGGTGGATTAAATTGGCGAAACCGCTGAGAGGGTTCACCACTGATGAGCCAAGCCCTCCCAATATATTTTTTCAACGCAGTAAGGACAGTAGAAGTTTGTATTATGTATAAAATAAACATTCATGCTTTTAAATCCTTTCATTTTATATGTATATATAGGTAGAACTAAGATTCAAAATAATCATTCCCCTGAAGAGAGTGACAGCAGGTCACTGAAACGTCTGGAAATAAATAAATAAATGGTTGATGTGGTTGTGGTTTTTCTTGTAAGAGAATCAGAGGCTGGATCTCAGAAAAGTATTGTTTAATTATCAATAATATTATATTAAGATGACAAGGAACAAAGAGAGTTAACAAAGGCAAGCGTAGGGGCAGACCACAAAGCAAACTGAAACTTATACAGGTACGGCCGGAGCGGCGCCAGGTCACGTGATGTCTGGCAGGAAGCTGGCGTTGCTAAGGCAACCGCCGGTGTGCGACGTTACTTTCTCCAACATTTCTAAACCAACTTCCAACCAACAAATGTTCTTCAAAACCTGCTTAAAAGTGTCACAATGTATCGTAAATATCTGCTCTGACATTGATCGAGTTTTTGTTTCCTCCTGGACGATTTAGACCAAACTTTAGTGGGCGTTAGTTAACGGCGTAAACGTTCTTAGCAACGTTCTGCTATCTGAAATAACATTCTAGGAGTAGTGGACACCCAGACCTCGAAGGTCCACAAGCTGCTATCTGAAATAACAAACAGAAGAGGAAAGACATGCATTCCTTTTAAAGATTGATTAGCTAGAATGCACACTGAATAGGGCCCTAGCATAAAAACAAAAGGTCATAAATGATTTCTTTAAAAGATAAAGATTTAAAAAATACATTTTTATCCTTTTTTATCTTCTAAATTTATTCGTTTTTATTCCCATTGCATTTATTCACTTAGATTAAAATATTATTTATATAATTTTTCTTTTGTTCAAAAATGTATTAATGGAATTTTATTCATGTCTAAAAGTTAATCATAAAACATTTTGAAAAAAAGGTTAAGTAAAAAAAGTCTCAATGGTATCAATATATCTTCAAATTATTAATTAAAATATATTACAACAGTATTTTCCAACAAATATCAATTATATATTTGGTTATCCTAGAAAAATGTTAACTAGCAGTGAGTATTGTGATGAAATCATCTAACTAACTTTAATTCAACACCTACATATATTCAACCGAAAGCTCTGAACTTTGTTCGAGTGTAGAATTGAAGAGGTTCGACTGTATGTATATACATACTATATATGGGGGGAAGTCTGAAGTTATCTGTTTATCTCTCTCTCATCCAGCGGCCCCCTGACCTGCAGGGTTGGATCTTCGGGCATGGCTTGAAGGAAGACACCCTGGCCATCCTGGCGTCTACCTAGACACGTATATTCAAGTATTTCTTGGGCCTGGAGATGCGAAGAATCCAAGAAGACCCCTTCCTGGTCTGTAGAAGACCCTATCAAGGTGGTGAATCCTTACTCTCTCATGAATTATTGTAAATATTCCCATTCTTTTTATGTAAAATTGACTAATTGTCAATAAAATTGTTTTCAATTGTCATTATCTTCTCTATTTAGATCGCACGACAATTTCAGCAAAAGCTGTAGAGAAGGACTGTTCATTGTAGATTCCTTTATCTATTCTTGAAGTAACTAGATTGAAAAGAAAATATACCAACCTGTAGACAAAGTGAATTTAACATGGATATTTTCAGGATGTGTTGTATTCTATCAAACTTTCCTCTAAGAACGATTAAGTACATTTTATAATCAAATGGTGAGGTAGACTGGGATACATCGCGACTACATTAAATAACAGCATAACATGTTCTCAATGGAGGGAGATACTGTGCATTTCTTCTATAAAAGGAGACATTGAAGAAATGCATATGGAGTATATACCGATTCGTATCCTTTAACAATGGCATTAGGAATGTTGCGATAAACTTTGAAAAGGTAGCCATCAGGGTAAGATGAAAATGGATTATTGGTCTCTAATTTAAATAACCGGGAGAAAAAACAGAGTCAAACAGAAGGTCATTAGTATCTTAAGTCATAACCCAATACCTCTTTAGGACAACAAACAGGATAGATCCAATATCCACCAATACTGATAGGGCCAAAGCCGAATCCATTATATACAGGTTGCCTTTTTGCCTGAATTTGCTAAAAGTGGTGTTGTGGCTTTTTCTTTATTACTAACATTATATTTTGTAATAGGTTAATTGATAAAATGCATTTTTATTACATTTTTAAAAGGGATATGTGCCACTTTTGGTACATGAATATCATCTTCCCGCAGCTTTATGTTTAATTCTAGTCTGAAAATTGACTCTACCAAAATGTTTCCCAATTCGATCGATTTCATAACTCTCCTTGTAAGATGTTATCAACTCGAGAGCCACCTCTGTATTGATGAGGGCCAAAGTCTGAGGCAATGGTATATGGATTAGCTCTTTTGACTGAATTTGCCAAAATATGCGTTATGGCTCATTCTTTATCACTACCATTACGTTATGTACTGCGGTTATAAACAAAATGCATCGTTTTAATGCATTTTTAAAGGGAGAGGTGTCACTTTTGGTACACACATGTCGCAATATCGTTGCGGAATTTCTTGTTGTTGGATGAGAATGGTGTAGATTGTTGGAAGCGCAGTCGTTTGAGTGGAAAGTGGAGCATACAGTGGGGAATAACCAGGACACGTGATGAGGTTTTGAAAATAAAAGGCAACTGGTCGGAGGAAAGAAAGGCTTTGGAGAAGATGGAGCGGATTTTGACTATTAACTATTGTAAATAGACAAAATAATTGCTATAAAGTATGAAATGAAAATAAACGATAGCAATGTGTTTCTTTACTATCGTTTAACTATCGTTTACTAATTGCTATCGTTTATTTTCATTTCACTATTAACTATCTGATCACATGGCGGTGATTGACTTAGCTGATAAGGATGAACGGGGTAGGTCTCTAGAGCAGGTGTTACCTCGGTGAGATCGAAGTGAAGACTGTAGGTGCTATCTCGGTGGGAGCGAAGCGACAACTGACAATTCTTGATTCTCGATTTAGCACGAGAACCTTTCTTACTTCCCATTGGTGGAAAGGTGTGACGTGGCGGTTCTCTATTGGCTGACCTTCTGAGAAGGTGCTTCCTAATTGGTCTACGTTACTTCTTTTGTCTTAAGACATGTCCCAACCTGACCAGGAAGTAATAGTTCGTTCAACTCAACTTTTATTAGTTCCGCGATAATAAAATTGGGTGTAATTTTGCTAATGGTTGTGCTAACTCTTAAGCCTCTTTTCTAGGCCTTGCTTCTAGGCCTTTCTGTCCTCCAGTGTTACCTTTGTTCTTTTATTGAAACAAATCATACATTTTATACATATTGGATTAGGTTGGCATCTAATTATACAAATTATGACAGATGCGCCCCCTACATGTGAAGAATTTATGAAGGGGTTTTAGTCTGAATAAGTTCTTTACATCAAAGAAAATAATTTTGAGCGAAAATTAATTGGTTATAGGGAGGTTATATACAACATTGATAAGGATATAAGGAAAACAGAAAAAATGTAGTGTTAATGCTATATAGTTGGTTGTTAGTTAATAGAAATCAAAATTTTATAAAGGTGCATCATATGTTGAGTACTATGGTACATAGTAAAAAAAAATGCTTTGTTGCATTGGTGAAAAGGAAAAAATGCCTAATTACTTTTTGCTCGAGTTTGGGAAGGAAAACGAGGAAATTTCATGAGGTAATTTTTAGAAATCAAAAATAAAAATAATAAAAAAATAGTTAATTGAAATCGAAATGAAGGCGTGGTTGAAAAAGAAAAATGCCTTGTTGCGTGAAAAAAAAAAATGCTTTATTGCGTAAAAAAAAAGGAAAAAAAATGCTTTGTTGCATTGGTGACAAAGAAAAATGCCTAATTACTTTTTGCTCGAGTTTGGGAGGAAAACGAGGAAATTTCATGAGGTATCAAAATAAAATAAAAGAAATGTTGAGCGAAATCAAAGTTGAATGCTTGGTTGCGAAAAAAAAAAAAGAAAAATGAAAAAGGTTTTTCAAAAATAAAGGATGACTTAATGTCTTAAGTTTAACCGAAAACCAATGTGTTTTCGTTGATAAATGGAACTATGATAAAATAAACTAAGTGGTAAATAAAATGGTAAGTAATGGTTAGAATAAGTGATAATTATTAATTAAGTTGGTAAATTGGTTAAATATTTTAATTTTAATTTTTAGAAAGTAGTGAAAATGGTTAATATATAAACAAAAAAATTATATCTAGTGGTTTGAACCCGTTTTTGTATCTACATGCCCTGATTTAGATGTCTTAATTGATTAATTATGCCCTATAAATTTTTTGTCTCTTCCATAGCGACACTTAGGCGGAAACGTGATCCTAATCCTCAAGTGCGAATTTATGCTATGTATACAGGAGACATGGAAATCTATATAACCTTTATATGTATTTTTGTTTTGTGTTATTGTTTTTTGAGATCTCAAAAGCCGCGTGTCGTATTTTAATTTGTCTCGAGCCTTACTGCGTTTTAGGGGTTTTTATGCGATCCCCTAGGGCACTTAAGATGTGCTCGCCAATATCCACTTTATATATTGGGTATCGGTACCTATAATAATACCTTGAATACAGGATTCGAGGGAAATCTTGATCCTTCTAAAAGGTCGTTTAATCCCTTTTGGGAGAAAACGTAAGCTTGAATAGCTTAGTTATTTTAAAAACCTAACAAATTAAAAGTGGTAATGTGCGTGAACTTTGTTCATATTTGACTTTGAGATCTACGTGTAGGGTGGAGTATGTAACGTTTTTTTTTTTGGAAGTCTGTAAGAATAATTAGGATTTAATTAAAATAGGGATGTGAACTCATTAAGATGTGTTGGTACGTCTTGTGTGAGTGGAATTGTATTTGTAAAAGTCGATATGTAGCTGGAATAGGGAATGAAAGATTGGTGACATGGAGAAATCTGTGGATGGGGAAACGCGATGACCTACATTTTATGTGCCGGCCAAGAGAGGTTCCCAAACTGGCGACATGTAGAAATCCCCAGCTTGACCTCCATTTAACTGCTGGTCGAGGGAGATGGTAATTAGAAACCGGACATGGCGTACGGGGGAAAATTTTATTGCCGCGGGGAGCTGCTTCTTCCTGTCTCCTAATTGCTTTTTGTGTGCGACTCGAATCTTATGTTACTGGAGTGAGATTTTTTTTTCTTTCTTTCGGCACTGGTTTGTTACTTTTCAGTTACTTCTGTCTCCTCGGAATTTATTTAGATTTTCTGCAAAAATGCTTCCTAATATTATAATAAGTTTTACAAATGCTTGTCCTAAATGAAAAACTGCCACTTGTAGCTCGAAAATTCTATGAGGAGGCATGATATAGATTAACAAATAACTAAGAAATAAAACTGGGATACATTTGTAGGGTAGGACTAGCAGACAAAGGATAAAAATCAGATGAAAGATAGGGTATTGATACATGTTCTTCCATGTTGTTATAAATGGTGATTCTGAAATATTTGCTCGAACCTTATTCATTGTTGATCGTTCAATTTCGCACTGCTTGTTATCGTTGGGGAGTGGCGTGTATCTTTTTTGGGACAGAATGATAGGATTGAGTTGATGGTCAGGTTCGCAGTTCTTAACGTCGGGGAAGAATGGCGTAAAACGCCTTGTTGAAAAAATGGCAGGGTCTAAATGCCTGAAAGGCTCGCTGTTTGTGGGTTTGAATCTTAATGGCTCTGCTGGGAATAATTTGGGTGTGAAATGCTTAAAAGGGAACGTGTAATCGGGTTTGTGCTTTATATGACATGTGCTAACGGCGGGCGGTGATATATAACGGACTGTTTCTGTATACAGCTTAAGCTTGTTGACGTGGATCGTATCAGTGTCTCTTTGAAGAGGTTGATTTGGTCGATCTATACGGACCACATTTGGTGAAATAATTTCTAATACTGTGTGGGGTCCTGTGAAATATGGCGCGAGTTTCCCTGTATTGGGGTGGTGATATAATTTAACTAACACTAGATCACCTACTTCGAAATGTGGTTGTTTGTGTCGTTGATCATAAATGTTTTTGTCTTGTAGATGTTTGTTTTGTGTTCGTGTGTGTGCAATCTTTCTAGCTCTGTCGATATCTGGGTAAGGTGTGCTATGGTCAGAGAGTTCTGGGGGTAGGATGCCAAACATTAGGTAGATGGGTGGAAAACCTGTGGTAGAGTGTGGGGTTTTGTTATATATGACTGTAACTCTTTTGACCAACTTGGTCCATGCGATCTTAGGATTTTCTAAATGTAACAGCCTAAGTTTTCCCGTGAGGGTGGCGTTCAGGCGTTCACATAGACCGTTGGCTTGTGGATTGTTGCTGGTTGTAAGTAGTGGGTGGATGTTTCTATTAAGTAGGAAACTATTAAATTTTGGCGAAGTGAAGGCAGGGGCTCTATCCGTAAGGAGGCGTTTCGGAGAACCATCCTGTAATACTCGCTTAAGTACCTGTTGATAGGTGGTGATGCTGGTGGATTTAGATGGAAACGTCCACGCGTAGCGCGAAAAATGGTCGACTACAACATGGAGGTATATTTTGGTGTTGCCATATTTGGCAAATCCTGCTATGGTGTCTAGGGATAATAGGTCAAAGGGTTCTTTGACTTCCGGAGGCTGACTTAACTCCCCGTAAGTGGGTCCCAATGGACGTTTTGTTAATTGGCAGGTGGGGCAGGTCTTGACCTTTTGTTTAATATCTTTTGACATACCTTGCCAGTAATATTGCGTGGATATGAGTCGTGACATTTGTGAAATACCGGGCTGATTGTATTGTGTGTGTACTGTTTGTAAGAGTTGTTGTATGAGTGGTTTTGGAATTATAATCTTGGTTACACCTTTTCGGGAAACTGTATGTAATCCATTACAATCAATGGTCAGGCTAGACTCTCTCGATGGAGGAGGTTGGTGTGTCTTGATAAGGGACGCGTCCAAAAATCCACAGAACGGGTTACGGGACAAAAGATCCGCCTCATACTGTTGTTTTCCCTTTATGTAGCGGACTTCGTACTCGTAACTCGATAGCCGTAAACTCCATCGAAACAATCTGCCGGACGGGTTTTTGATGGTCTTCAGCACTGCAATGCGTGATGGTCAGAAAATATAGTAAACTTTCTGCCCATCAGATAGATGCGAAACTTCTCCACACTCTCAACGATTGCTAAGCACTCAAGTTCAGAGATGGAGTAGTTTTTCTCGTGTGGGCGCAATGTTCGGCTGAAAAACTGAACTGGATATACGTTCCCGTCAGGGTGAACCTGTTTGAGAATGCCTGCTATACCGAGGGTGGATGCATCGCAATACACTTGGCATGGCAGACCTTCTTTGTAAAGGTGTAAAATGGGGTGTTGTGTGAGGTTCCCTTTCAGGTCAATGAACGCCTTTTGGCAAGCTTCATCCCAGATCCACACGACATCCTTTTTGAGGAGGTTATTGAGTGGTGCTCGCAAGCGAGCGTATTCCGGGATGAATTTGTTATAGACGTTCACAGCGCCTAAAAAGGATTGTAGTGTTTTTCGGTTGTGTGGCTGTTTAATGGCGTGAATGATGTCTGTGTTGCGTGTGAGCGGTGTGGTTGTACCAGCTGTGATGGTGTAGCCTAGAAAATCTATGGACTGCTTAAAAAATTCGCATTTCGCGAAGTTAAGTTGTAACTCCTCTGCTTCGCAAAAGGCGAAAAATTGTCGCAGGTGGTTTTGATGTTCCTCCAATGTGTTGGAGTAAATGATGAAATCATCAATGTGCCACACAGTCAAGTCCGTGTCTCTGTAGGACCTGGCTCATGGCTCGCTCGTAGATCTGAGGGCTGGTTTTTAATCCGAAAGGTAATCGAGTGGGTTGGTATAACCCTTCGAGGGTGGCAAATGCTAACAGTGGTCGAGAATCGGGGTGTATTGGGACTTGCCAATAGGCAGAGGATATGTCGGCCGTGGAGAAATACTTGGCCTGTGCGAGGCGGTCGAGAATATCCTCGATTCTCGGGAGGGGATGGACATCAGAGCTAATTAGCTCGTTCACCTTTCTATAATCGATACAAAACCGTTTGGTCTTGTCGCGCTTAGTGACGAGGGAGACAGGGCTCGAGAAAGGTGAAAAAGATTGCTCTATAATGCCATTCTCTAGCATTTGTTGGACTTGATTACGGATTTCTTGTTGGTCACATATCGGAACACGATATGGCCGTATGGTAATTATTTTATCGGAATTCGTGGGTATTTTTACGGGTGGAATCCTTAAGCATGGTACGTTGAATTTGTTCTGTGTGAAGATGTGATTGTATCTTTGTAAAAGTGTTGTGAACTGGGGTGTATAGAGAGGATTGTGTGTCGTGTTGTAGTATGTATGTGGCAAAGGATTTTGTTGGGTCTTAGTGTGAGTGTCGAGTTCGTTGTGTGGGTTTGTCATGTGGTAGTTGTGTGACGACGTGTGATCACCTATGTGCTCGACATGTAAGTTGTCCTGCTGTATGGACATGTTTTGGGCATGTTTTTTACAAGTTAAAGCCGTTGTGGCTTTGTTATTTGAGGGCATATAAAAAAGGCAATTGGCCTTAGTGAAAAAATGGCATGTAGATAAGGTTTTTTTTTCAATGAATGCACGCAATGGTTGTCATAGGCGGAAGGTTTGGCTGTATGGTAAGATCTTTGTGACATCGCCTGACATTGCCAGTAGGTGCATACATTTGGTACATTGTTAAAATGGTAGGATGGGGTAGACAATGGGGCGCCCAGCTGGAATATAGTGCATTTATTAAAATCTATTGCTAATTTGAATTTGTGGAGGCTATTAAGGCTAAGAATTCAAAATGGTAACGGTGCATTCACTACATGGAAGTTCTCTCTTCGGGATATTTGTCCTATGGTTAGAGGGAGAGACAGTTTACCCATTGTTTTTGCAAAACCATCTAGGGTTTGGAGATCCAGTGAATGTCTCTTAAGGGTTAATTTAGGCAGGTGAGTTTTTAACATATGGTAGAAGTTATATGGCACTATATTCAGGCTGGCGCCTGTATCAATTAAAAAGGGGCATGGTATATTAGGGGCTAGGAAAAGTTTGACAGTCAGTTGGGTTAGGGATCTTACCTCAGTCTCGAAAAGTCTGCTCGGCTGGGGTGTCTCTGGCTTGAGATGGTTGCTGGGGACTCGGGACTGGTTGTTTTGGGACTGTTTGCACTGTCCTGGCGCTTTGATATCGGTTGCTCGGGACTGATTGCACTGTCCGTTCTTTTTCATGGGTCGCCGGGACTGGTCGATGCCGGCATTCGCTGTGCCAGTGTCTCGCGCCGCAGAACTTACAGTTGGACGGTGGGAGAGGTGCATTCCAGGCACCTGGGCGTCGGGGTGGGTTGTGGTACGGACCCGACATCGTGGGCCGGTTGGTCCTCTCTGTGTCGCGTTGTCGGTACACTGGGCCCGTGGATCCGCTGTACCAGTCGGAACCACTCTCTTAGGTTCTCGGGAGGCACTACGCGGACTAGGCGCTGGTCGGAGAATGGCAACCCTTCTGTCAGCGTCTCGAGGATCACCTCCTGCGGGAGTCCTAGTTGCAGTCCCATGGCGGTTTTCTCCCGGTAGTAGGTCTCTAGGTTGGCTTGCTCAGTAAGCTTCATGGCGAAATATTTCGCAAAGGACGCTTCGCTTGACTCAGGGTAGAGATCTAAGAGGATTTGTCTCACCTGGAAATAGCTCCGGTCGGCCAGCCGAAGTTTCCTGAAAAGCTCCAGGGGTTGTCGCGCCAGGTAGTTTGGTAGACGGAGTAATTTTTCTTGTTCTCCCATGGAGGCGTCTTCCATTTTCCGGTCGAATGCTTGGAAAAACTGGGTCGCGCTGTATGTTCCATCGAAGATTGGTAGATTCGCGCCCGGGGTGTCGGATCTGCCTCGGGCTAACGCCGTCGCAATCTGACTGATGGCCGCCGCCAGGGGTTCCGTTGTTTCTCTGCCGGTCATTTCCTGTCTGCTGCCTTCCTCCCCCCTTTCTTTCGTTGGTTCGTCCTTCTTTACGCCGATTGAATCCTGGTTAATCTCCATCTCTTTATCCTGTCGACTTAATCCGTCTGTCGCAATATCGTTGCGGAATTTATTGTTGTTGGATGAGAATGGTGTAGATTGTTGGAAGCGCAGTCGTTTGAGTGGAAAGTGGAGCATACAGTGGGGAATAACCAGGACACGTGATGAGGTTTTGAAAATAAAAGGCAACTGGTCGGAGGAAAGAAAGGCTTTGGAGAAGATGGAGCGGATTTTGACTATTAACTATCTGATCACATGGCGGTGATTGACTTAGCTGATAAGGATGAACGGGGTAGGTCTCTAGAGCAGGTGTTACCTCGGTGAGATCGAAGTGAAGACTGTAGGTTCTATCTCGGTGGGAGCGAAGCGACAACTGACAATTCTTGATTCTCGATTTAGCACGAGAACCTTTCTTACTTCCCATTGGTGGAAAGGTGTGACGTGGCGGTTCTCTATTGGCTGACCTTCTGAGAAGGTGCTTCCTAATTGGTCTACGTTACTTCTTTTGTCTTAAGACATGTCCCAACCTGACCAGGAAGTAATAGTTCGTTCAACTCAACTTTTATTAGTTCCGCGATAATAAAATTGGGTGTAATTTTGCTAATGGTTGTGCTAACTCTTAAGCCTCTTTTCTAGGCCTTGCTTCTAGGCCTTTCTGTCCTCCAGTGTTACCTTTGTTCTTTTATTGAAACAAATCATACATTTTATACATATTGGATTAGGTTGGCATCTAATTATACAAATTATGACACACATATATAGAAATATTTATTCCACCCATTTTCCTTCGCCTCACAGAAATTTCTTTTTAGAATGCTTTAATATTTATGAAGAACTAGCGGATGCACCAGCTTCGCCCTTGTTTTACCCGAGTAAAGGTTTGTCTAACGAACATTTGTCAAAACAATTCTCTATAAACTTATTAAAAATATATATATATATTTTGATAATTTGAAACTCGTAAATTTGAATCTCTCGATAAAGTGAACATTTTTTCCCCGGTCCCTTGAAAAATACTCGATAAGTTGAATAAAATCAATATTAATTGGTTCCCTCGGTAATTGGAAGTCAAAGGAATTAGTATCTTGCCTTGGAATTGTATCATTATTCTTGTCTCAAATAAATTGCCGTGTCCTCCTGAATTTTGTCTTTCCTAATTTTCTACATTACAAAATCATCATTTTATCTAGTGAACATTTTTTCGATAAGTTGAATAAAATCAATATTAATTGGTTCCCTCGGTAATTGGAAGTTAAAGGAATAGTATCTTTGCCTTGGAATTGTATCATTATTCTTGTCTCAAATAAATTGCCGTGTCATGCTGAATTTTGTCTTTCCTAATTTTCTACATTACAAAATCATCATTTTATCTATTCTCCCAATATATATGTTGTAGATAAATGATAAAACTAACTTTGACTTGGGCGCAATTAATAGGTAGAAAATCTTACTTTTGATAAATAATCTTTAAGATAATCCTTATATATATAAAAATGAAATGCGAAATCGATGTTTGTTATCGCATCACGCAAAATCTACTGACTCAATCATTATGGAATTTCGCATGTAGGTAGCTGAAGATTTCGTTTAACATATAGGCTATTCAAAAAACTAAAAAGTTAATGTGCTTTTTAAAAAATAAAAACCAAAAAGCGTTAGTTCCAGTCTTTTAACCGCTAGGGCGCAGCACTGGTCGCGACGATAAATGAATTTGATTTTTTTAAAGCATCGGTGGTTCAGTGGTAGAATGCTCGCCTGCCACGCGGGCGGCCAGGGTTCGATTCCCGGCCGATGCATTTTTTAAAACAATTTTTAAAACTCATTTATATTATATCTTCTATATAAATGGAAATTTCATAAGTGGTGTTCGCTAAAAACTTTCGTTACAATGCATCAATTTCGACCAAATTTTCAACATTTATGTAAAACGAGATGGAGCAGGTTTTGCTTAACATCAAAATATTTTTCCTAACTTTAAAATACATAACTTTGCTGTTATCGATAAAATACAAAAAATTCAACAGAGTTAATTTTATTTATATATAAATACAAAAAAAAAATTCAGCAATTCATTCAACTCAATCTAAAAAAATATTCAAAACAAGCAATTTTAAGATAACACCATAATATGGTGTTATCTTAAAATTGCTTGTTTTGAATATTTTTAGATGTAATATCGTTGTTGTTTTCTTGGCCGACTGTTTTACATATTATGTAAAACAGTCGGCCAAGAAAACAACAACGATATTACATCTTTCTCACATATTCACACACAATCTTGATTAATAATTAAAACTATCTTTAGCATTGTTTATTATACTTCATAATATATAATATTCGTTAGGCAAACTTTCACTCGGATAAAACCCGGCGAAGCTGGGTACACATCCGCTAGTAAACTTATAGATAAAAAACTTGTTATCATCGTCGCAATGGGGGCGCTGCTTGCGAGTTAAATCTACAAATCTGCAAATAACTCTAAGGATATTCAAGATATTATTTTTCAAAACCTTCCCGGGGATATACCTAATAATTTGCCAAAATTTTACAGCGATTGGATGTATGGTTTTTGAATCTATAGAGTACAAATATACAAACAGACAGATAGACAGACAGATATTCAATTATATATATATATTCATATATTTTTTCGATGATGGAAAAGATGGTGAGAGATACCTAGAACTAATGTCAGTTTGTCACATCAAGGTTACACAGATGAGATTCTAGATTCAAAGTAAATCTATAAACCACAGCTATACTAAGATTGCGGCGGCCGCCAAACCTCGGCTAGCGTTACCTGGAGAACAACTTGCTAAACATGCATGGTCAACCAGGCATAGCTTGAATTTAGCTTTAAATGTTGTCTTACATAGAGAGGTAGTTGAATTGAATTTAGAGGACTATCAGATGTTGTGTTTAATGTTCTCCAACTTAGGTGGGTCAGATAAAATCCAAGTTGAGGGCTGTTCCCACCTGTTACTCATACCTGTTCTAGATTAAAGAGTGAATTTTCACAATGGCTACATTGAAGAATAAATCATTTTATAGCCAAAATTGCAACTAGGTCTCATAATATATAATAGAAAGCAAACAAAATGCGATTAGCTAATAAGTTTGTAAGTCAAAGGTCAGAAATGTCCATGTTTAATATACAAAATGCAATACCAGACATTTTACCCTATGATGAAATTGATACAAAGACGCAGTGGTCTTCCAAGTTTCAAAGTTCTGCATTCAAAAAGGTCATTAAATTTGCACAAGGAAATAAAATACTGCAGTTTGTTTTAAGCATCAATATATAAATGGTAAGGATGTAAATTGGTTGGAGTTAGGGAGGATTTGATCTCATAATTTATTAATCTCCACACTTGCATTTCCCACACAATTTGTAAGATATAGTTACTGATAAATGAAATGAAGGAGTATGAGGGGGGTGCCTTACTATAAGATTCCATATTATAAAAAGAAAAAATCCAGCACCATGTGACAGAGGGTGGACAGTTTACTAGAGCAGCTAGACAGGAAGGGACTGTGGAAAGACCAGGAAGGGTCTCCAACTCCATCCTAATATAGAAGAGGAAGGTACTACTTGTTCTTGAAGTCAGAAACGGCTTAACGACAGGTGAACCTATTATTAAGTCCATGTTATATGGATGTAAGAAGCAAGGAAAACCACATTATTTTCCCATGGAAATACTCAATGAATGGATCAATTGGACCACAAGACATAGAACTGTAAATCAAACGCCTTGGAAGAGAATGATCGAGGAGACCACTAGTTTTAGGACTGATTCGCTCGAAATAATGATTTGCTTATAATTTTTATATTAAATGACAAATACTTATAAGCCAATATATATTTGATAGAATTCAATTTCTATCATATAGAAATCGCACTACCTCATTCAATTCTGTTACAGAAACATCACATGTAACTATTATATTTGGATTTGATCTTGTTACCTTGTGTCATGTTATTTACTTTGTTAATAAAAATGTGAAAATGTAGATTAAGCTGGCGAAACCGCCTAGGAAGGTTGGTCACTGGTTGGACCAGGTCTCTCTTCCATTAATTTTTTCATCTCAGAAAAGACGGGGAGGTTACTTTATTCTGTAGAAATAATAATTCGCGCTAAAAGAGTCTTTAATCGGCGTACAGATGGCGCTCTCTTTTCTCTTGCATTTAAAATTTAGAGAAATACACTTATAGACTCAACTTAAGGAAGTGGAGAGTCTTTTATGTCGCCGAGACAGAGGTAATTTTGTTTACACTTGGTTATCTCGCGGGTCTTCAATAAAGGTCACTGTATATCAAATATCTTCCAGAGATATTGTCTGAAACCCGATATACATGCTAAAAGGTACAACTTCCTTAAGTTTTGTCCATGAGTGTAATATTCTTTATTCATTTGGACACACTTATTAGTTGTAAACAAAGATAAT
>CP092871.1:78221317-78420284 GCA_030710605.1 Cordylochernes scorpioides
TGCAAATGATGCCTGAGATTAGTACTCCATTTTGGATGATTACTCTTGTATCACCTGGAGTGATCCATTTATATGGGCCAGTATCTTCAGCACTATCATGAGCACTATGTTTACGATCCAAGTTAATATTTTCGTTGAGGAGTATACTGAAAAGTTGTTTTCCAGTCCATAGAGGTTTAGGTTTGATAATGGTTGGCGGAGGAATTACGCCATCCCAATCATTACTTTGAAATAAGATTCTCATAAATTCTCCTTTCTCGATGAAGACGTCTCTTCTGGTCATCATGAAAACAGCGGTGAGTGTGTCCTGGACGATTCCCATGCAAGGTTTATTAGCCTGAGGGGCAACGATTTGAGTGGGAACTAGGGAAAGCTGCTCCACTTCAACCCGAGTGGCTGGGTCTTGGGGAACATGAAGGTTCATCTCATCTCCATCAAAATCGGCGTTGTAGGGCGTGGTGCAACTAAGATTCATCCGGAAGGTTGAAAAGGGAAGAATTCGGACTTTATGAGCCATCATGGACATCTTGTGCAAAGATGGCTGTCGATTGAACACCACCACGTCACCGTTTATCAAACATCTTTCCACGATGTCACCTGTCATCAGGACAAGATCGGAAGAATTCTTATTCATGTGAAGATTTATCCGTTGTCCATTTTCTCTTATAATGGCGCTTGCTCCTGGAAGTTGGAAGGGTCCGTTTTCTACAAGACGTTGCAACCATTCAATGTTGTACTTGTGAACAGTTTCTGAATGGTGAGGGTTTTTGCAATTGAAATGGGAACACCAACTTCATCAATTCTCAAATTGGGGTCTGGAGAGATGACTGTACGTGCAGAGTGATTAACACGTTTACCCATGAGATTGTTTCTAATCCTTCCTTCTTTTCCTTTAATACGATCTGCAATGGATTTAATTTTACGTCCATTTTCGTTATCGCTTCTGGTAGTCCAGGAACATTACTTTGCATCATGGTAGCTACGTGGTATTGAAGGGCATTTATCTTTTCTCTAACAATAAAGTTAGGAATTTGTTGATTAATTACTCGTTCAACTTCTTTGTTAGCCTTTATGATATCACGTAATTTCAAGGTAATATCATCATGGCCTAACTTATTTCCACATTTAACTGCTGGCCTAACTGAATGAGGGGCAACTGAATTACCTTCAGAATCATCCATTCTGGTCGAGAAAATGTGGTGTTCATGCCAACAGCTTCGATTGCTGTATCTGACATTTTGCTAAAGATTTCCAGTATCATTGATGCTGAAATATATATTTTGTTCGTTTCATCTTCACAGTTAGGTTTCTTCCATTCAGCGATGAACTCCATTTGCTTTGTCTTGATGCTTGGTTGATTCTTTCCGCATCCGAGGGAATTCTCAATCAGATTCCCCTTATCATCTATGCTCAATTCGCATTTCTTGACTTTAGAACAGAGTTCATGAAGTTGTTGAAGGCGGTTTTGGCCATTGAATCTCTCCATGATGGTTTGAATTTTTGCATTCTCCGGTTTAATAAGTAAAGTGGAGCAGTAGAAGCAGATGCATTGGAGGATTTTGTGAACTGTGCCGATACATCCAGGGTGGAAAATAGGCGCAGAAAGTTCAATATGGCCGAAATGTCCAGCACATTCTCTATGCTTCTGACGGCAGGTCGAACAAAGCTCTCCAACAGATATTGAACCTTGTCTGGATCCATTAATCCACCAGGAATTGGTTTTCCATTTTCCATGAATCCTGGATTTGTAATGGCAACCACAGATATGGCTTTTATTTGTTCTGGGCTTAGCAGTGAAAATTGAATACTTGTAACATTGCTTTCTCTCATTTGAATTTTCTTCATAGGTTTTTGCATTTTCCATTTTTTATAAGTTTAGATATATTTTTTAGTTATTTTCTTAAATAATTATATTTAAAATATCAAACGAGAGAAAAAGATATAGAAAGAGAAACAAATAATGATAATTAAATAGTGAATATATTTATAATAATGAATAGATTCAAAAAGGATATATTTATATATTAATTTTTTTAAATCTGTTTTTTTTATTACAATAAATATATTTATTTTCAAAATAATTTTAAAGTAAATATACTATTCTAAGAGCGCGCGCATTAAATGCATTAATTTTCCCCATTATATTACATTTGGCTAATTGATAATTTATAGAAAAAATAATAATATGCATGTTGCACACACAATAATAATTTAAATATAGAATTTCGTGAAATATATTCCAATAGATGGTTCTAGTTCAAATTACCTCATTTTTTTCGTTTAAAATATTTATTTACATTGCATAGATGATAAGGCTTATTTTGTATAATAAAATTATACATATACATTTTAGGTTTAAGTAATTTTTGTGATTAGATATATTGTAATATTTTACAGTAGAAAATTACTTCAAATAAAATATCTAAACTTGATGCAATAGTACGTCATCTGCTATTAAAAATGTAAACTATTTATAACGTCGCGCGCGCATGTTTCTTTTTAAAATTAAGCAATTTTACTACTGTCATTACTACAAAACACCTCTTTGGCAGATTGTCAAGATTCCATTAGATCCCGTGTGGATCTCATGGAATAAAGTCCGCTCTAGACTAACGAGGGCCATCAGCCCGAAACCATGGTTGTCTAGGTGGACGCTTCTCCAGTTTGCCAAAGCTGGTGTTGTGGCTTTGTCACCAACCCGAGGCCGCTAGTTGCGGCGACGGTCAATAGATGGCGGTCTGTTTTAGACGTCTATTTTGACGGAGAGGCGACGCTTGTCTCTTTAGATCATTTTCCTCCCGGCAAAATTTCCATCTACATATATATAGTTGTATTTCTAGAGGAAGTCTAGTGAAAGAGAGAAGTGATAGAAACATTTCAGCTAATACAATAGATTCCCATAGTAAAATACTGAAAACATAGCCATACCTGGTCTCTCCAGGAGGGTGGTCTCTTATCAGAGGCTCTATCAAGTAAAATAAAGACATGAGGTGTCTTTAAAACCAAACAAAAGTATCTGATGAGAGTCCACCTCCAATAGAGACCTGTTTTGAAGGGTATGGTCACACATGAGAGACTCTACTGTATCACAGAATCATAAATGAAACAAGATTAGGTTGGTACAAGGGTCGGTAAATTGCGGCTTGTCAACCACATGCGGTTCTTTGGATGTGAAGTTTCGGCTCTTTATATAGTTCCATATGTAAATATTACAAAAATATTTGTGGCTCTTTAAAATTTTGTAAATTACAATTTTTGACTCTTCCGACTCAAAAGTTTGACGACCCCTGGGTTGGTACAGGGTATTAGATGATAGTAAGTGTTCACTTACGTCTTTGTCACAGATTATGCGTAGTTTCCACAAACAAGAAAATTTTCCAAAAAGGCGAAGAAGTAACTCACTTATCTGTAATGACCAAATTGAAGGCCATTTTAACCTATCGAGGTAGAAAAGGTGCTTTTAAAGAAATTCAAAATCTGAAAATGTTGCGGATGGAAAGTGAATTTAAAAAACTCGGTCCTGTAATCGAATTCAAGATAAATTCTTCCATTCTGACCTTCATTCAGGATTTTTATTGGGTCGTATTGATTTATTCCACTTAGAATTTCTTCAAAACATAACCTTCCATACAAACAAAAAAAGTAAATTAAACATTTGAAAGGAGCAAGAAACACAAGTCAGTGAGAAAAGCTTATTTTTATAAGAGAACGACCTCACAAGCTTTCGGACAAGATGTCTTTCTACGAGTCTTTCCCAAAAGCTTGTAGGTTCGTCCTCTTATACCTGTACCAACCTAATCTTGTTTCATTTATGATTTTGTGATACAGTAGAGTCTCTCATGAGCGACCATACATTCGAAACAGGTCTCTCCTGGAGGTGGATTCTCATCGGAGATTTTTGTTTGGTTCGTAAGACTCCTCATGGCTTTATTTTACTTGATAGAACCTCTGAATAAGAGACCACCCTCCTGGAGAGACCAGGAATAGGGAGATTATTGTTGTCTTCATTTAAAAGGAGTGAATTCGGAAAATACCTTTATTACTACAAAAAATAGGAAATGCTGGGAAAAGCAAGAAATATATTTGTCCATAAAAACACACAAATCATATTTTTAAAAGCTGTGAAACATAATTATAAGAGAAAATAATCACTGTAAACACATAATCTTTTGAATTAAAAGTCGATCCATCAAATATGTTTATATAAAAGGACTTACCTAGATCTGAAAAGTAAAAAGAAATGTTTTAAGAAGACTCAGAAAATCCCTAGAAGAAAAGAATCCACTCAGACCTGAACAATTTGGCTACCAAGCCAAGCACTCAACATTGCACCAGCTAGTTGTTGTCACTGAAAAAATAAGAAAAGCCATGGACCTAGGCCATATAACAGGAGCCGTGTTCTTCGATATCGCCAAAGCCTTCGATAAAGTCTGGCATGAAGCCCTTCTCTACAAAATGTGCAAAAAGCATCTTCCTGGAGACATCATAAAAATAACGCAAAACTTCTTAACGAATAGAACATTCAAGGTACGAGTCAAAGACGAACTGTCAACAGCTAGGAACCCACAGCTTCCATGCTCTGTTCCAGATGGGTCATATTGGCCCAATAAAAATCCTGAATGAAGGTCAGAATGGAAGAATTTATCTTGAATTCGATTACAGGACCGAGTTTTTTAAATTCACTTTCCATCCGCAACATTTTCAGATTTTGAATTTCTTTAAAAGCACCTTTTCTACCTCGATAGGTTAAAATGGCCTTCAATTTGGTCATTACAGATAAGTGAGTTACTTCTTCGCCTTTTTGGAAAATGTTCTTGTTTGTGGAAACTACGCTTTTAGGTTCTTCAACTTGTTCTAATTCATTCTCTTCTTCTTTTTTCACTTCGGATTTTTTGACAGTTTTTCTCTCGCGCTTCTTTTTGATAGCAGCATTTGTTTCTTCTGTATCCTTTTTGATAAACATTGAAGCCATATTGACTTCGGCTTTAACTTCCACATATTCCTCCTCTTCTTCTGAATCCCAGTCAGCATCCCAAGCGTTCTCCTCTTTTTCTTCGCTTTCACTTTCATCATTCGAATCAGAATGGCGTTCGTTCAATACTTTCTCTTCTTCCACAGACTGCTCAACTTCACTTTTCTTCCCACTTTGATTCACTTCCTGTCTTTGAAATAACGACATTGTGAAAATTGTTGATACACTTATTGATGGCTTTAATGCTTCAAACTGAAGATTATTGCGTTAAATAATCTTTAAAAAAAGTATACAAATTCAACGATGTTTAATTTATTTCAATGATGTTTATTATTATGCAAAATAATGATACAAAAAAAATATGTAAAAAAAATATAAATGAAAGTTAATAAAAATATATAGGTTGTTACAATTAAACCCATAAGAAAAGATGTGGACAGTAAGTTAAATTGTGAACAAAAGACTCTAGCAGCGCACCAGCTATATAGCCGTGTACATCCATCTTGGCATAGTTTAGGATGGAGACGGCATAGATGGAAGGCACGTGATGCTAATTGGAGTAACCCCGAGGCAAAGTGTCCATAAGTCAAATATATCACATGGTGAAATATTGACCATCTCTATCTCCCTAATGTGTTTATGTTATGGCGGGCCTTACATCCTTTATATATGTAATATAGACAAGTATCCCTATATGTATAATCACCCCCGATTTAAAGTTTGCATATTTACCGGGTTGTGTATATAACGGGGTTATGTTATTCTGAATAGGGAGGTTTATTGTACTCCTTTTTTTATACACTCATCGATAAAAGGAAGAGGAAAGTATTTGATGTACCGGTCGTCTATTCTTATTATTTTTTAAAGGAGACAGGTAATTTTATTCACACTTGGTTATCTCGCGTGTCTAAAATAAAGGTCACTGTAATATCTTTCAAAATTATTGTTAGAATCCCGATATACATGTTACAAGGTACATCGTCCTTAAGTTTTATAAATGAGTATATTTGCATATTTCCAGTGGAGTTCGATCATACCACCCTTCAATACGGTAAATTCAGCTGTATAATATTCTTTAATGAAAAATACATTTCCTGTCCGTTCAAATGAGAATTTGAAGATGATATAGCACCATCTATCGGAATAAATATCAACTAAACGTGGATAATATGTTCTAGAGTATATATATATAAAGAGACAAAGGTCGCCTCTTTCGTCAAAATAGACCATAAAACTAGACGCCATATATACTTAAAAACCTCTTTGGCTGATTGTCAAGATTTCATGAGATCCACACGGGATATAATGGAATAAAGTCCGCCCTAGACTGACGAGGGCCATTAGCCCGAAATCATGGTCTCTAGGTGGACGCTTTTCGGTTTACCAAAGCTGGTTTTGTGGCTTTGTCACCGACCCGAGGCCGCTAGTTTGCAGCGACGGTCAATAGATGGCTTCTAGTTTTGACGTCTATTTTGACGGGAGAGGCGACCTTTGTCTCTTTAGATCAATATCCTCCCGGCAAAATTTCCATCTATATATATATATTCGTGTGTAGGTCTGTATATATATATATATATATAGATGGAAAATTTGCCAGGAGGAAATTAATCCATGGAAGCAATGGTCGCCTCTCCCGTCAAAATATATATATATATAGTGTGTATGTGGTGAGGTATCCAGTCGACTTAATCTATGGTGTAAGATCCTGTCAACTCTCGCTATACTGTGGTAACCGAGGGTTTCTCGCTGTGGTGTGGTAACCGAGAGGGGCAAACCTGTAGTAACCGAGAGGGGCAGTCAGGGCGTGGAGAGTTTTCCAGTACCTCTCTGCACCTTGGGAGACCTTTAACAGTTCTCACAGAGTACAGGCAGTCGTGGTCGAGGCAGAGTGGAAAGCTTGGGAATGTCCACACAAAAAACGAAGAGACACAGTTGTAGTAGGAAAGTTCCGTGAGCAGATAAAAGTCGAGCTAGGAGCGAAAGATGGAGATAGAAGAATTCTTACTGGTTTACATGGTGGATGAGATGGACCTTGGTGACAACCGACGAGGGCTCCCGCTGATGGTGAAGTGACTATATTTTCGGCAAGGGCGGAGGTCTTATATATCTTTGCCGAGAGATAAAGTATTGAATTTTAGCGGATGCAACAAGAGCGTGGATCGGAAGCGAAATTGTACACTGGCGCCGCCCTGACAGTTTCCTATCTTTAGATGTTGTTGGACTTCCATCTCAATCTCTTGCTTTAGCTCAACTCTTAATCTATTGCAGAGTTTTATTTATTTATCTTCAGTTTGTACAAAGTACATTACATATGATAATGTAATGACACATGTCAATCATGCGTATAATCATTTACAGATGTGTTTCTTTTATACAACATGAAAATCTTGTTATAAGTATTATACAATATGGGGTTGTTGGTTTAAATTACCATATGTATGTATATTTGGTTAGATTTTCATATTACATTTTTTATGGTAAAATATTTAATTCTGTTAATATGTAAGTATATATTGACGATCTTAGATATCATATTAACAAAAAAGTTTGATTAAAAACATATATATCTTGTCTATTATTCATATAAAATTCTATTTGGATTTTTATATTCTATTAAATAAAAACGATAAACGATATCAAAATATTTACTGTTGACATTGTTAGAGTTTGAGTTGACGCTAGATGTGTAAGCTCGATGTATTGGTGTTCTGATTTACCAGATGTGTGGTCTATATATGGCTTTGTATTTAATGTAACAGCAGGAATATTACAATGTTAATTTTTACTTTTAACAATATATTATCAATGTAGAATTTAAAAACAAATTCTGTATTTAAAAAATCAGATAAATCTCTGTAGAAACTTTTAAATTATATATATACAGTTAAACCTGTTTAGCTATGTTTTTAATAGTTTACTATGGAAATCGACTGTATTAGCTGTATAAATGTTTTCTAAAGATTCTATCACTTCTCTCTTACACTAGACTTCCTCTAGAAATACAATTGTATATATGTGAATATGGACAAATTTTCACACATATATATACAGTTAAACCTCTCTATAGCGCCCCCTCTAAATAGCGCCTTCCTCTCTATAGCGCCCGATTCTAAACATTAAAATGTAAACATTTTACATTAAAAGTGACCTGTCTATAGCACTCCCTCTCTATAGCACCCTATTTTGATGAGACCCAAGAGGGGGCGCTAAAGACAGGTTTAACTGTATATAGAGCAGTTTGAATAGTAACGCCATCTGTTGAACAAAATGTAAACTATTTTAGATTCAAGTGTTTATATACATTTCCTTAAAAAACTAATATAATTTATTAAAACAATATGTTTTAATAAAAGGCACAAATAAATATTTAAAAATAATAAATAAAAATGTATATACAGTTAAAAAATTTTAATTGAGTTTTTTCCCTCTTTTATTAACATTAGATGTGCAGAGAAAATTCAGTTGTGGTGTTATTGTAGTATATTTTCTACAGTGATGTATATTGTATTTATATATATATAGTATTTGATTTAACAATTAGCGTTAAATCGAGGAAACCGTTTAATTAGGTATCGCTAAACTGAATTCATTCTTTATCTTTAAGATAGAGGTGGGGGTCGGTGGAAGGCTGGTTAAACCGTTTGGTTTTCGACCACTACGACCCGGGTTCGATCCCCGCATTGGACACTTTTTTCTGTTAAAAAAAAAAATGCTCCAATGGCCCCCCGATTCTTGCAAAAGTCCAACCCCACCAGCGAATGCAAGTAACCAAACGGGGCTCTGGCACATTTGTAAGTGCAAAGTCGAACTGCTTTCACATGTGTAGACATGTGGTGCGCTTACAGTAAAAAGCAGTCGCTAACTACCCACCATGATTATCATGGCCTGTACCACGTGTACTAGGGATAAGCAAAAAAAAAAAAAAAAGATAGAGGTTGTCTAGCCGGTATTTATAGTTCTTTACATTTCTCTTATGAAGTGTCTAATTTTAAAAAGTACTACGAATGCACACTTATGGACAAAACTTAAGGAAGTTGTACCTATTAGCATGTATATCGGGATTCAGACAATAACTCTGAAATATATTACAGTGACCTTTATAGAAGACACATGAGATAACAAAGTGTGAACAGCCTCTGTCTCCTTACAAAAAAAAAAAAAAAAAAAACAGACGACCGGCGATATCAAAGACTTTCCACTTCCTTAAGTTTTGTCCATGAGTATATACTGTGGTTCAATATACTCACTATATAAGTAGTACATGTATATATACAGGGTGATCCAAAAGTCCCGCACTATTTTAAAAAATAATAACTCCGCGAATATTTGCGCTAGAGCAATGCGGTAAACACCCTTGTGTTCAGGATGTAATGGGATTTTTTATGGCAAATAATGAAAAATTCGAAATTTATTTCAGTTACATTTTTATTCGCCAGATGGCGCTCTACCAGAATCAGAGATTCAGCGGCCAAATTGTTTGATAAATTGAAACATATAACTGATCGACACGTATTTTTCCTTTTTGAATACCAGGAAAGAATCCTAATAATATCAAATAACAAATTAATAAAACACCACTTCGCCAAAAGTAGAAGAATTGGTTGACGAATTTTAAATACAATCAGAGATATGTAAAATAGGTAAATGTAATTTGAAACATGAAGCAAAAATATATATATATATATTTTTAGATTATGTCTGTTTTCGAAAATAATAAATTTCTAATTTTTTAGATTCAACTCTCCCTTAGTATCGATTATATTTATTTTAATTAATTTGAAAAATATGTATCTATCTTTTATATTTATTTATTTTACTCTGGAATGCCGTTGTTGTTGTTATCGTGTCCAATGAAGAGCCTCAGATGTCTCCATACATATTTATTATTTATTAAGAGATTTAAAAGAGTAGATAAGTAACTGTACAGTAGAAGATTAACTTGCCTTCAATGTCCGCCACTAGAGGGATCCTTCTCCGCTACCGTCTTCCCGGTCAGTCCATACGGCCACACGTTCGGTGCCCACCTGCTGCGTCTGTTGTCACCATCGCCGTTCTCCTTGCTGCAGGTCCCGTTGTCACCAGACAGACTTCTTCCCCCAGACTGCCATGTCTGGTCGGCACACACCAATCTCCCGGCAGGCCGGCCGACTTCCTTCCACCGCGGCACCAGCTGGACTCCCTCTGCTGTCTGCCACCCCCTCCCCTGGCATTTGTCAATCCACACTTCCCTGAAGGAGCCCCGGCATACCTTCTCTCTTGGCTTCCCCACGTCTTCTCTTCTATTTCTCTGCTGCATCGCTTCACTGCCCCCTTCTCAATCCTTTTCGTCCCGAAAAGGCTGATTTCACCAGAGGCACTGATCGGCGGCCCTTTGATCTCCCTGACGTCTCTGGCCATATGAGGGTCGTCAGCCTCCCGGAAGCGTAACGGCAGGGTTAACACCAACCCTTGTTTGCAGAACCACGTCTCAACTCGGGCTTTCTTTCCACTCTCAACCAGTGCCGACGCCATTGATTGGTCTCGCTGTCTAGCACAGGGCGGTGGTTCTCCACAAGATGGCGGCCATATTTCACTGCCTACGATGCTTCCATCTGATATTTTGAATTCTCCTTGTGAACACTCTGTAGCCGCAATGTACAAAGGGTTATGATCGTTTGTATTGCGCTTTCGCCGCTTCCTTCCACGACGGGGCTGTAGATCGCCGATCTTTACAGTTGATTCGTCCACCCGATCCACGCTGTCCATATCGTGGCCTCCCTTTTCTTCTTTAGGTTTCACATTCTCTTTCTCTAGAGGCTCTCTCTTTCCAAACCCTTCAAACCTGGGCTTCTTAGTGCCGACCACGCACAGGGCTGTGAATTTCTTAAACCTTCTGGAGGTGTCGGATCCCGTGGCAGTCTCAAGATCGGGAGAACTTTTCCTAGGCGGTGGCTGCTTGATCTGTACCTTGTCGGGCGAAGGAACGAAGATGATAGGTACACATTCTTGGCACATCTCTTCAGCTTGCATTGCAGACGACGGCGCTGACACATTGCGCGCGACTTCCGCGTCACAGACATTGTCGTCGGACTTCCACAGAGCGTCCAATGCTCTATCCCGTTCAGTCGGGTCGCCGGCTCCAACTTCAGGGTGCTTCGACCATCTAGCCTTGTCGCACTTCCACGGAGCATCCAGCTCCGTCCTGTCCAGTTGGATCGCCGCTGTAGTCCCTGACAGTCTGACACTGTCGCTGAAGTCAGCCACGCTGTCGCACTGCAGCTCGCCAAGATCGTTGCTGTTCTCATGGAGTATTTCAGAAAGAATCCCAGGGGTTGAATTTTCGCTCTGTATATCACCTTGAGGGCATTCTCCTTCCGTCCGCTTGATTTTATACAAAACACTCGTGCCACAGCCGTTGTCGGAGGCGATCAGCTCACCCTCCTCCGCTACACAACCAGTCTGGATCATTTCCTGCTGTCGACACTCTTCGGACTTCTGGATCACGGGAGAATCTTCTAGCGTAGATTCTGGCAGTTCACTTACAACGTCTCCTGACGTGATGATCTTTGTTGTGATGGTCTTGTCGGGATCTTCATCACCTGGTATCGTCTTTTGTCCCCTCAGACATTGAATACGTGGGCTATTGGTTGCTGTGATTGGTTTTGAAAAGCCATCAGGATTTTCTGGCGGTAGTACATTGAACTTGACTTCGCAAGACATGGGTGTGGCAGAACGTTTGACATTCCGAATATGCTCGAGTCGGCTCAACCGAGAATCCAAGTTTTCTCCGAGCTCATCTACTTTCTGGCTTATTAGTCTGAGCAATTTTGTGAATTTTTCAATTTCGAGGTCGTTTAGTTTTTCCATTTTTCTTTTTAAATTAGCGCAAAATAAGATCTTCAATTAAAATTAACTAAGCTGTATCCCACTTCTGACACCAAATGTTACGACGCTTCTCAGCCGTCGATGTTTGCGTTCAAGGTTTACTGAGAAGACAATGTGGATTCGTTTTGGATACAGCTTAGTGCGGTATATTTATTAAGAGATTTAAAAGAGTAGATAAGTAACTGTACAGTAGAAGATTAACTTGCCTTCAATGTCCGCCACTAGAGGGATCCTTCTCCGCTACCGTCTTCCCGGTCAGTCCATACGGCCACACGTTCGGTGCCCACCTGCTGCGTCTGTTGTCACCACCGCCGTTCTCCTTGCTGCAGGTCCCGTTGTCACCAGACAGACTTCTTCCCCCAGACTGCCATGTCTGGTTGGCACACACCAATCTCCCGGCAGGCCGGCCGACTTCCTTCCACCGCGGCACCAGCTGGACTCCCTCTGCTGTCTGCCACCCCCCTCCCCTGGCATTTGTCAATCCACCTTCCCTGAAGGAGCCCCGGCATACCTTCTCTCTTGGCTTCCCCACGTCTTCTCTTCTATTTCTCTGCTGCATCGCTTCACTATGCTTTAGCAGACAGAGTTTAATGGGGGACCAAATAAGCTCTCATCTGGGACCGGCTGGGTATGTTAGGTAGAGACTTAGGGTACTGACAGACGTTCACTTGATGAGAAACCGAACGATCCAATTCCATTCAGTTCTCTCAAGTCCAAGAGCTAAAAGCTCTTCTTAACGTCTGTTTCTAAACGCTTTCATCCTATCGACATGTACAACTTTCACATCGTGCATGGTGACCCCTCTTACTCTAAAGTTTACATCGGAGACCCTAGCTTCCACACGGAAAGGCCCATAGACGTTGGAGTAACCTTCAGTCTTAGGAACAGCTAGCATTACCAGATCTCCTCTGTCGAAACTTTTGGCATAAGGTGGCCTAGGATTCATATGCTTTTTAGCAGAATTACCTGACATAAACTGTCTGACAGTCTCCTTTGCTTTCCGCATTACCCTTAACCTCTCAGCCCAAGTAGGCTTTCTAAAACTATTAACAGACCCAGCGCTACACTCACAGCTTCTGTTAAACTCAGTAGGTGGCAACTTTACAGCCTCGTTTTCAATGCGTCTCACTGATTTCTCATCTATGGAGCTTGAAACCATTGGCCTATGTGCACTGGCAACGTAGCTAAGGTCTACATAATCATGGTCCTCTGGTTTCAAGGAAATCATGTTGCAACGTTCCCGTACGGGAGGCAACTGGATATTCAATCTCCTTATATCATTGATTCCCAGAATCCCGTCGTAGGCCTTATCTCCGAGCGGCATTAACCAGAACCTTACCTCTCCCAGCTCGATGCCGTTTTCGTTACCAACTCTACAGGTTTTAACACGTGTAAGTGTCTGCTCGTGGCCTGTCACTGACACTATACGTAAAGTTTTAAGTGCATCGTCCCAATTCTCCTTCAAGACATTGCACTTTTCAGAATCAATAATACTGACTTGGCTTCCTGGATAATATAACAGGTGCCACATATTGCCGTTAATATTCACCTTAACTATTGGCAGATTTACAAACTGATCTCTGCCATAAGAACGTATGTTCACAATCTCAGCATTGTCAAGAGTATTGCGGTTGGCAAACTTAGAATACTGTCTTGAGCAATCAATAGCTATATGTCCTAATCTACACTCAGGTGGACTCAGCTTGATTTCGCCCAACAATTTAGTCAGTTTTTCTACCTCACCCCTAAGGTCTTTAATACACTACTCATTTTCGTGCTTCATCCTGTTTACACTGGCGCTAAGCATCTTCATCTCACCCTTAATGCTATTTATTTCTTCAACCCCTTCTACTGAGCATACCCCTTTCATAAAGCTGCAACGGTGTTCTACACTATCCTCCGTGGCCATGACACTGACTGCTTTGTCTATTGATTTAGCCTCACTGCGAACAATAGCCTCTCTATACTTATCGAGCACATTTTCGAGGAAAATTTCGAACACTAGGCTATCATCAAATCTGTACTCTACTTTATCTCTAATGGCCAGGAATCTTTCTTTAAAAACCATAGGACTTTCCCCAACTCTCTGCTTAAGACCTTCTATTAATTTAAGGCATTCCCTGATACCACGTGCTTTTTTTAGAGTACAGTATGTTCAGTTTACTAACAATACTTTCGAAACTGCTATCGTTACGGATACCCATCTCTTCTAAGCTAAACCTAACTTCAGGGGATAGAGCCTCGAACATGAGCAGTGCTTTGACCTCAGGATCCCATTTGCCTACTCGAGCTTTAAGCTCGACTTCCCGAATGAAAGAATCGAGATTAACCCCATTAAACACTGACAGGTTAAGCATAGAGTTCACAAACATGATGGAGTACAAAAAATAGTAATAAACCACACAATCAAAGAAAAAAAAACCGCACGTAAAATTACAGGAATTTACACGTGCAAAACACCAGTAATCCTGGCCGGCTCGCCAATGACAAAAGTTACTATTTACGTGTTAACACACAAATACAATATACTAGGGCCTACAGTAAGAGTAACTTAAACACAGAAAAATCGTGGACTCAAAAGTACAACACAAAAAAAAAAGTAAATAATAAATCACAATTTGTTAAATAAAATAAAAAACAGTACTTAGCTTTATTGCTGCTTAGGTAGGGATCGGACCGGGGTTACACAGGTATGCGTGGAGATAGCCAGACACGGATAAATCACGCAGAGAACACTTTAAGCGTCTCCACACAATAATCCACCACACTAGCTTCGACTCATACCATAGCCCCCTTTATATACAAACATGGCCACATTCGTCCAATGAGAAGGCGGGAGAGATTTGTTCACAAACAAACGAAAACACAAATTCTTTCCACTAAAACCTGAGATAAGGTATGATAAGATTGCAAATATTTGTCAATATAATTTGACAAATGTAGTTGGTTCGCGCAGGTGGCGCAACTCGAGAGGGACCACCTGTCGGCCAAACGTGAGCTCAACAAAATCAAAGACCAACTCGCCTTCTTGGAGAAGGAACTCAACAAGCTGAATGTGACCTTGAAGGCCGCGACCAAGGAGAAAAGCTCGCTAGCGAATGAAGCGGCCATCATGGGACGGAGGCTGAACGCCGCGGCCAGACTGCTGGATGGGCTGGCATCGGAGGAAATACGGTACCTGGTCCATGCAATTGTCCCTCCGGGTCTGAATATACACATGCAGGTCACTGGCCTACAATTACTCGAAATTGTTTGATATTTCACTCATAAACAAAACTTGAGGAGGTTGTACCTTTAAGCATGTATATCGAGATTCAGACAATAACTCTGAAAGATATTACAGTGACCTTTATTGAATACACATGATATAGTGTGAACAAAATTTCCTCTGTATCCTTAACAAAATAACAGACGACCGGCGATATCAAAGACTTTCTACTTCCTTAAGTTTTGGCCATGAGTGTACATTTTGATCATTGATTCAAACATCATTAAACATAACAAAAATAACAAGTATGCCTAAAGTGATATTTTAAAACACTAGGTGTTGTTTTGAAATGTGCTGGCACAAATTACGACAATTTTTGACTTAAATTTTAAATTCCGGCTATTTCAGTCGACGAATTGTCTCAAATAATCAGTTCTCCCATATTCTCTAGAAATAGCTCCTAGAGACTGTGTATATGCGCCTTCAGCTGGAGCCACTAGCAATTGGTGTTCAGACATATTAGGGAGTTTTTAATTGATATTTTTGTGTATTAGTGTGTGTGGTTAGTTGTCACTCTGTGTATGTGTAAACATTTGTATCCTCTGCAGATAAACTTGTCTTCTTGCGGCGCTTCCTCTGATCGATGGTTTGGAAGCTATGTAATATATGCAATTTATATTTACATCTTTTGTTCTCTAATTAAAATTATTATTTCTTTCTCTATAATTATTTATAGTCTCACTAGGAATTGAAACGGGTGCGAGACTCAGTTGTCCGGCAGGTGGAACAAGGAAGAGAGGGAGCTGGAGGAACGCAGCACCCACATCGTGGCCGACTGCCTCCTGTGTGCGTCCTTCCTCTCCCACACCGGACCCTTCAGCTGGGAGTTCCGTAAGGAGATGCTCGAAGACGACTGGAAGGCCAACATCATCGAGCTGGGGCTGCCACTCACCGAGGGTTTCCGCAGCGAGAGCATCCTGGCGGACGATGCCGAGATCAGCAGGTGAGCGAGTGTTGGCCTGTCTGCGGCCGTGACGTGGAGCCGCTGTGGCAGGTGGAACTCGGAGGGCCTACCGCTCGATGAACTCTCCATCCAGAACGGCATCCTCGCCATGCGGGCCTCGCGCTTCCCTCTCTGTATTGACCCGCAGCAACAGGCCTTCAATTGGATACAGAAACGGGAAGGTGCTTCTCTCAAGGTAACTGTTGCCACATTCTCACAACGGATGTACAAGAAAGATGTTTCTAATTAAGTCCCACGACGTGGTAGTCAAACTTAGATGCAAACTTTAGTTGTCGTCTTTGCAAACAAAGAAGAATCTTTGAGTTCTTTCTTCTGACAGAGAGATTGAGACGCAGCATTCCTGAAAGTGACCCACTCCACGTCTCCACCCTTCTACTTTCACAAACGGCTACACAATTTCTAAATCATAATATCGCAAACTATATTGGCCTGGTTAGTAATTTTTTGAAACTTTCTCATGTTCTATTCACAGTTGTTCATAATTTCTATTTTAAAATGTCCCTATGGTAAATAAAAAGTAAATTTTGATTTAAAATTATAATTCCAATATACCTATATTGAGGTACTAGTGCTAGCAAGGAAAGGGTAAAAGAAGACCTTTGGTAGATGTTGACTATTAACTAAGTTAACAGCTGGACTAATTGTAGCCTTTGGAATTTAAGATGGGAATAGATCTGAAGTACTGCGACCATCAGTACTATGAGGTAGATGATGAAAGAAGACTTTTGCTAGATATCGATTATTCACAAAGTTAACAGCTGGACTATAGAAACCTTCTAACTTATCAGGTTAGGATATTTCTGAATTACTTTGCCGAGTGGCGCTCCATTGAAAATAAAATACTTCTTATACGTGCAAAGATGTGTTCGACATCGTAGTTACGGAGTACCAAAAGCCCGGTTTGGTCGATGCATGAGTATTATCATGAGGTTAAATTCACGAATGGTAAAGCACTTATGAGACTTATTGTAATATATAAATTGTAAAGTTATGTATAAACCAGGGTATAAACCAACGTATATGTGCATCGTTCGTTCAGGTAGTGACCTTCACCGACGCCGACTTCCTGCGCCAGATTGAAATCTCCGTCAAATACGGCTACGCCATCCTCATCAAAGACGTGGATTTCGTCGACCCGGTGATCAACAACGTCCTGGAAAAGAACATCAAAAGTAAGTTGCCCAGAAATACAGTAGACAACTAGCATACAAAGATACAAAGACAACTAGCCGCCGAATCCCTCCCCTATATGAGGAAGTTGAAACGTACGAGATAGGCGGTTGTTTGCAGCGATGTCAGGGAGGATCTTCTGCCTATTTACTTGCGCCTATTTTGCATATATACATTGAAAATTTTATAATTTGCATATCATAGCAGCTTTTTCTCATAGGGTTACTTTTATGTCTGTAGCATGTCCCCTTCTTGGTGTAGCAATTTTAATGGTGAGCACTTTTTTTTCGATGGCACATGGTAGAGAATTTTTAAATTGGATCAAAAAATAATTTATTTTACCAATATTTTATGATATTTTGATCCAATATATTGCTTTTTAATTAAATATTTATTTATGCTTTGCTCTATTTTCAAAATAGTAGAGAATATTGAAAGTTTTTTCACTTTTAAATTAAAAAATCGCATTAAATAGTTAAAATTAAAAAAATAACTTTGTTATTGATATATTACGTGAGGATCAATACTGTGGATTTTGATTAGGTAATCACATCACTGAGTATTGATTCAATATAAATTACCATCTTCGGTCCCTGTGGAAATCTTAAATATATGTCTATTTATAAAGTTATGACGCGCCATCTCTATATAGGAATTTAAAGCATTAAATCACATGTTTCTTTTACTTATAAAACAAACTCCTACTGTCTTTACTGTGATGAAAAAATAAAATTTTATATGTAACTCTACTGACTTAAAAAAAAAAAGCTTGTGTGTGTCTATAGTTTTTTTAACACCATTTCTGAGATTCCACCCTTCAGTGTAGCAAATATAAACAGAATCGTCCAATACAGTATTAGAGTTCTAAGAAGCAGTCTGGTAGATTAAATTGACGAAACCGTTGGGAGGATTTACCACTGATAAGCCAAGTCCTCCAAACATTTTTTTTTCATTGCAGTAAACACAGTAGAAGTTTGTTTTATATGTAAAATGAACATAAGTGCTTCAATTTGTATACTTGTACCAATTTTGTAAACCTCTGTCTCCAGAGACACCTGGCAGAAACTTCATCGTCCTGGGAGACAAGGAGGTCGACTACGACCCCAACTTCCAGCTCTACATCATCTGTAAGCTGGCCAACCCCAAGTTCCCACCTGCCATCTTCGCCAAGTCCCTCATCATTAACTTCACCGTGACTCTGAAGGTGACAACTTCTTTGTACTCTCTCGTACATCGTACAGGATATACAGGGGCATATTTCATCTTCTACTTAAATTCTCTGTGGTTGTTAACTTGAGGATATAAAGAGTGTCATTCATATGTCAAAATTGGTATATACACCGCGTCATCAACAAATAGAGATGCACAATTTCTGCGACTAATAGTAAGAATATTCAACGATCGGCAAGGAAGAGGCCAGTCGCTCCCAAGATTTATTATTTTCCGTTAAGAGAATTAAGAAAATTTTCTTCATATATTCTATTTTAAAAATGTGACGGCATGTTGGGTATGCCGGACCCCACAGCTACTACTGTCGCGGCCCTGACATCTTCGCTGACAACTCACGGAGAATTTGGTATTACTGTCCCCGGCCTAATTGGGGATGCTTCTTTATCTCTCATGCTCCTAGCTGTAGGAAATTTAAACTAACTTCTTCAAGGATCACGGCATCGTTTTCTACTTTACCCAACTTCTCGTTATATTACCAAAAACAACACGCTGTGAATATATTCATTTTAGTGTTCATTCTATATATTCTATAAAGTGTCGCATTTGACCGAGATCGTCATATACAATGCTTATATTTAAAAATACGATAGAGCAATGATAATAATGTATCATTGCAGTAAGGAAAGTAGGGTAAATTGTTTAAATAAAAAAGATCCATACGCGCCTAGTGTTAATTTCTTATAACAGATAGCGCGCTAATGAATCATAATAATAATTATTATGTAGGCGCTCTAGGTTTGGGTGGCTCCCACGGGGACTGTTGTGGGGTCTGGAGGAGCAATTGCTGAGCGTGCTGGTGGCGTTCGAGAGAAAGGAGCTGGAGGAGAAGCGCGAGTCCCTCGTGAAGGAGACGTCGCGCAACAAGCAGCTGCTGAAGGACCTCGAGAACTCGCTGCTCCACGAGCTGGCATACTCCCGCGGCAACATCCTGGACAACGTCGAGCTCGTCAAGACCCTGGAGGACACCAAGACTAAGGCCTCGCAGGTGGATTTGCCTCACATGCTCTGATCTCTCACTCAGAATGTGGTTATGTTGCTTGTTCGAAATGACATCATTTAGAATATTAATCAGTTTGTTCATTATATGCACACACACAAAAGCCTTTATTAAGACACACTGGTCTTATAGAGGATTCTCCCCGAGATTACAAGAGAGATAGACCTGTGAAAGTGGGGAATATACAGAAGAAGAAAAAGAAAGATTATGTAAGTATGATATATACATACACATACATACAAGGTATGTCCCATAAGTTCCCGGACTGGGTCCATAAAAAAAAAGGTAAGATTTTTTTAATTTTTTTTTATTAAAACTTTTCAAAGTAATCCCCCCTTGCTTCAACGCACCAGCGCCATCGTTTCTCCCAATTGTCGAAACAGTTTTTATAAGCCTCTTTTGGAATGTTCTTCAATGCTAACGGCGATTTTTCTATTATGTCATTCCTGGTGTCAAAATGTCTTCCTTTTAGAACTGCTTTAAGTTTGGGGAACAGGAAAAAGTCATTTGGTGCGATGTCTGGGAAATAGGGTGGTTGAAGTAGGATTTGTGTCCCGTTTTTCGCCAAAAAGCTAGTCATCAAGTGCGCTGTGTGAGGGCGAGCATTGTCATGGTGTAGGATCCAGCCACCATTAGTCCATTTTTCTGGCCTTTTTTTTCGAATCGCTTCCCTTAGACGGCGAAGAATGCCCAAATACATTTCCTTAATAACTGTTTGGCCTGCAAGAAGATACTCGCGATGAACAATGCTCTTGTTATCCGAAAAAGCGACCAGCAACACCTTGTTTCTGGATTTTTTGGGTCTAGGCTCACCCTAACCTCTCCACTCGGCAGATTGAGGTTTGGTTTCAGGGTCATAGCCATAGACCCATGTCTCGTCGCCTGTGATTATCTTGTCTTTCCATTCTGGATCCGTTCTTGTCATTTCCATCATGTCCTCACAGGTTGCAAGCCGACACAGTTTTGCTCATTGGTGAGGATTCTTGGGATGAATTTTGCAGGAGTCTTTTTGAGCTTCAAATCTTCGGTTACGATCCTTCCAATCGTTGTTTTAGAGATGCCTATGTCTTGCTCTAGCTCCAGCAAAGTGGTTCGAGGATTTTCTTTTATCAAATCGGTGATTTTTTGCACATTTTCATCAGTCCTTTGAAATTTTGGGCGTCCTTGACGAGGATCATCTTCAATGGAAATTCTGCCAGCTTTAAATCTAGAATGCCATTCAAAAACAGTTGTTCTCTTTGGGGCGTCATTGGGGAATGCTTTATTAAGCATTTCTAAAGTGTCGGTTGCTGATATTTGAAGTTTCACACAAAATTCTATGCAAATCCTCTGCTTCAATTTTTGTTCCATCGTAAAATCGCCGCAGCGCTAGGTGTGACCTTTAAATAAATTAGAATAACCTTGGCGCGCGCGCAAGTACCGCCTCGATTTTGGTACCACCGTGTAGCCAGATATTCTTTCTATAATAAACAGTCAAATTCATTTACATTTTTCATTTATTTATTTTTTTATGGACCCAGTCCGGGAACTTATGGGACATACCTTGTATATACAACATAACAACAAAAGCCCCCATTAAGACCCAAAGTCTTACAAAAGACTCGACTGCAGGATCCAAGAGGCAAAGTAAGAAAGACATAAAGAAGTGAATTAAAAAAAATATATATATATATATATATATATATATGTGTGTGGTGAGATCTGGTAGCCTCTTGTAGAATTCTGTCGACTAAATATGTGATGAGGTATCCAGTCGACTTAAACTATGGTGTGAGATCCTGCCGACTCTCGCTATACTGTGTTGACCGAGAGGAACAGTCAGGATGGGGAGTTTTCCAGTACCTCTCTGCACCTTGGAAGACCTTTTACAGTTCTCACAAAGTACAGGCAGTCGTGGTCGAGGCAGAGTGGGAAGCTTGGGAATGTCCACACAAAAATCGAAGACACAGTTGCACTAAGAAAGTTCCGTGAACAGATAAAAGTTGAGCTAGGAGCGAAAGATGGAGATAGAAGAGTTCTTACTGGGCTACATGGTCGATGAGGTGGACCTGGGGTACAACCGACGAGGGCTCACGCAGATGGTGAAGTGACTGTCAAGTGACTGTATTTTTGGCTAAAGACGGGGGGCCTATTATATATTTCCCGAGAAAGGGAGTGTTGCATTTCAACAGATGTGAAGAGTGTGGATCGTCTGGTGAAATTCTAAACTGGCGCCGTGGCAGTTTCCATCTTTAGACCTTGTTGTTTTTGTGACTTCCACCTATCTCGATTTTAGAGGTTATGACTTCTATCTCTTGCTTCAGCTTAACTCTTAATCTATTACAGAGTTTTATTTATTTATCCTCAGTCTGTACAAAGTACATTACATATGATGATGTAATGACACATGTCAACCATGCGTATAATCATTTACAGATGTGTTTCTATTATACAACATGAAAATCTTGTTATAAGTTATATACAATATGGGGTTGTTGGTTTAATTTACCATATATATACACACATATACACATTCATTCAATTCAAAGTAACAGTAGCGATGCCTTTTTATTCACTGCCTTGTAAAACCCACATAGATCCAGTGAAAACTTTCTATCTGTTATGTAGTTTGTTAAGATATCCTCAACTGTGTCCGGGAATCTATTATCCTGTTTCGAAATAAATGTTTTTCTTTCATCTGAAATACTTGTACACTGGAAAAAATAGTGAGATATTTCGGAAATCATGTTCTGCTTACAGAGCTTACATAACAGTTCCGCTTCTCCGAAAATGTTCTTGTGATTTTCCCGGAAGAATGTGTAAAGTCCTCGCAGTTGGGCAAAGTGTCGTTTAACAATGAATGGAAGATTGTCCGACAGATATCCTTCAGGAAGGGATGTTTTCTTCAGGTTTCTATAGTGAGGATATAGTTTTGTATTATTGATTCTCGCCCAGTCACCTTGTATGGATTGGTCTATTGCTGTTCTAGTAATCAGTGGCAGTTCATGTAGAAGAAAGTCTTTATCGGTGCAATTAATCAGATAAGAAAACCCAGTGGAATTCAGAATGTCATTAATGGTTATAACAACACCTATGTGGATATTTGATTTTCGGGACAAATTCATTAGTTCAGTTAAGCATATAAATGGTAATCGGTTAGCTTCCATATTGAGGATTCTGATACAGTATTTCATTGTAAGTTTTATGGAGGTGACTGCAAGAGAAGTTCGTCCACAATCCATTCGAAGGATATATTCTGGGGTATACCTGGGCAGGTTTAAAAGCCGACGCAGGAAAACATCCTGAGTCTTTTCCAGTAACTCCTTTTGATCACAAGCCCAGATCGGAGCTGCGTATAGGAGTACCGCTACAACCATTGAGTCCAATAGCCTTAAAGGTGCCTGAAGGGAGTTAACTTTAGTCTTAGTCATGACTGTCCACACCGCACTTATTGCAGACAGTGCCTTGCCCTGGAAATGCTTGGCAACTTGTGTGTATGAAGTCGTTGTTGACAAAGGATAGCCAAGATAATTGTACTTTGATGAAATAGCCAGTGGTCTTTCGCCCCAGAACCATTTGTCAGATATTGCGAGTCGACCTCCATTGCCAAAAACCATTATTTTAGACTTATTTTCAATAAGTATTAAATAGTTCGTTTCGAGGTATTTCTTTAGTATATTAATCTTGGTTTGCAGGTTTATTTTAGACTCCCCCAAGAGAACGAGGTCATCAGCATACAAAAGCAAGTGGACCTCTCCAAAACCCGGAAGGGTTCATTATATATACATACGAGGGCCAAATCCCGAAACCATGTTGACCTTTTGTCTAAATTTGCCTCGGTAAACTTTATGAAAATATTTCGTACACCGCGGTATTTTGTTAACAAAATAAAAACTTTACCAGCTATTATATAAAACCTAGTGTATAGGTTGATAATTACACTCGTGGTCAAAACCTAAGGAAGTAGAAAGTCTTTAATATCGCCGGTCGTCCGTTTCTATTTTTTAAGGAAACAGAGGTAATTTTGTTCACACTTGGTTATCTCGTGTGTCTTCAATAAAGGTCACTGTGTATCAAATATATTTCAGAGTTATTGTTTGAATCCCGATATATATGCTAAAAGCTACAACTTTCTCAAGTTTTGTCCATGAGTGTATTTTTTTTTTATCTCAAACCTAAAATCAAGGTATTAATGTTTAAAACAATACCGGAGTAGCAGTTGAGGATCATTGATGTAAAGTACCTGGTGTGTTCCTATGTACTGTAACGTTGTGACGGCAGGTATTTGAAGAGCTGCAGCTGGCCCAAGTGACCTCCCAGGAGATCGAGAAGTTGCGGAACTCCTACCGAGGTGGCTCGGCCATCGGCGCCATATATTTCTTCGTACTGTACGACCTTGCCGCCATCAACCCCATGTACCAGTACAGCCTTTCGGCCTATCTCCGCGTCTTCCACTTCGCCCTCTCTCGCTCCAAGCCTGACCCTAACCCCGAGCGTCGCATCAAGCTCTTCCTCGAGAAACTCACTTTTTCTGTCTACGTCTACGGCTGTACGGGTATCTCTTTCTCAAACAGTCCACCCTTTCTCTCTAGGCATATGAAAATAACTAAAACTGCAATCTCTTTTATCCTTCTTGTGTTTGGGGATATAAGGCAGACATTATAAAAGAAAGGGAGAATCGATACTTCTCCACAAAAACGCCAGATCACACGTCTCTACGATGACATGACTGCACGGGTATCTCTTTCTCAAACATTCCCCCCTCTCTCTAGGCATATAAATGACTATAAAACTGCAATCTCTTTTATCTTCTTTGTGTTTGGGGATATAAGGTAGACATTATAAAAGAAAGGGGGAATCGATACTTCTCCACAAAAGCGTCAGATCACACGTCTCTACGATGACACGGTTGCACGGGTATCTCTTACTCAAAACACCCCCCCCCCCCCCCCCCTCTCTAGGCATATGACAATAACTAAAATTGCAGTCTCTCCAATATCCATGTGCTTGGGGATGTAAGATAGACACTATAAAAGAAGGGGTGAATCGATACTTCTCCACAAAAACTCCAGACCACACGTGTCTATGATGACACGGCTACACGGGTATCTCTTACTCAAAACATCACCCCCCCCCCCCTCTAGGTATATGACAATAACTAAAATTGCAGTCTCTTTAATATCCCTTGTGTTTGGGGATGTAAGGTAGACATTATAAAAGAAGGGGTGAATCGATACTTCTCCACAAAAACGTCAGATCACACGTCTCTATGATGACACGGATTGACCTATGAAACACTCAATAACACACCCACCATACTCTTATCTTACTCAGACTACCAACTTTTCAAGCACCTCATCCACTTCCTACGCAAGAAATACTTTAAAAACCAAGTTAACGCCAAAACGGCATTTTAAGATTCCATCGCCTATGTAACTGGAATAAACAAAACTTTATTTTTCATTATTAAAACTGTATAGAATCTCTAGGTTCTAATTCGAAGAATAAAGTTTTGTTGAAATATATTGCGCTTGAAAATGTCCGCCAAACAGGTCTTTCATTATTTATGGGACCATTTAATAAATGGGACGCTTTTTCCCCATACTCAATTAAATCTCTAATTCACAATAATCATTACATGAGGTCTTCTTTAATGAAACAAAGTTTCTAGTTTTAATAATTGAAAATTGGGAATAGACGGTCGCTATTCAGGATTGTTTATATACGTGTCATATGGAAGTCCTTATTGAGGATGCTTAATAAATAAAATAACTCCATTGTGCACTCATGGAAAAAACTTAATGAAATGGAAAGTCCTTCATGTCGCCGGTTGTCTGTTTTTTTAAGGGGACAGAGGCAATTTTGTTCACACTTGGTAATCTCGTGTGTCTTAAATGAAGGTCATTGTGTATTAAATATGTTTCAGAGTTATTTTCTGAATACCGATATACATGTTAAAAGGTACAACTTCCTTAAGTTCTGTTATGAGTGTATAAGGTGCCCATTTTTTGGCGATTTGATTGGCTGTTCAGTCACATGTCACGTGACATCAATAAGCCAATTAGCATTGTGTTCATTAGCCAATTAGTGTGCAGTGTTTCTTCTATTCGTACTTTTAAAAAGTAAAATTACTTCAGGTTTATATATTCATAATTTCCTTTTATATTGGGTTTCATTTTTTTTTATTAAAAGGAATTGCAACTTGATCTGTTTTTTTTATTATTATTAATAGATTAATGATTTTTATTAGGTTTAATTATTGTTGAAATGTCCGTACTATGAGTTTCAAAGTTCTAGTGCTCTAGTTTATGCGCGGTTATAATATTTTATTTCTCAATCTTTAAATATATCGATGGTGTTCCAGGTATATTTGAGAAGCACAAGCTGCTCTTCGCCTTCCAGCTGTCCCTCCGTCTCGCCCAGCACGAAGAGACAATCAGACAGTGCGAGCTGGAGTTCTTCCTGAAGGGAAGTGTGATGGTGAAGAAGACATTGGAGTACTGTCCCTTCCCCTGGCTGCCGACAGAAAACTGGGAGAACATCCGTTTCTTGGCGGGGGAGTTCTCTGAAGCCTTCGGTAACTTGGTGGATGAGCTCAACGGCTCAGCGGAGCAGTGGAAAGAGGTAAGTGTGACCTCTTAATTACACATCTGTTTACCATAGATCTAAAGAGGGTGACAATGTCAACCTTTAATGTTCCATTTTACCCTTCAATACCCCAAAATACTCTTTTGTCGGTGGTCCATTGAGCAATTTCCACAATTCTATCGGAGCACACACACTATCCTACACTGTGTGTTAGCTCATGTTTATATTTTTAAGATATGAATATTCACTTCAACATTTAGTTAATAGAACGCTGTAACTATCTTTGACACACATTTCATTGCTTGATAAGATGTATTTTTTACTCCTTGCTATTCATCTTCACATATAATTTCCTCTGAGGCCTTGCCTTCCGCACTATAGCTAACGATCGCTAGTTTTGGAAGAGTCTGGTTGACGAGGCACTCCAGTCTGTGAGGTCTGTAGAGATAAATTTGCTGATTGATGAAATACGTAACACATTAGTTACAAAATATATAAGTTTTATTTAATAGATGTGTGTGTAATCGTGAAAATTTATTTGATAAATAACGGCTATATGTGAACACATAGACATCAATAACTATGGGGGGTTCTAACCGCTCGCGTATTGCAGTGGTACTACAGCAAGTTCCCAGAGGAAGAAAATTGCCCTCTGACCAACTACGATTCCTTGACGCTCTTCCAGAAGCTTATGTTGCTCCGGTGTTTCCGCATTGACAGGGTGTACAAGGGTATCGTGCACTATGTGGCGGACAGCATGGGCGCGGAGTACACCGTCTCGCCCATCGTCAACTACGAGAGCATCCTGGACCAGAGCTCGTGCGTCACGCCCGTGGTGTTCATCCTCAGCCCGGGAGCCGACCCCGCGGCCGAGGTCTCCAAGCTCGGAGAACGTATCGGCTTCCCGTCCAGCCGCTTCAAGTTTATTTCCCTGGGTCAGGGGCAGGAGGAGGTGAGTGAGTGGGAACTTATAATCTCACTTTCAAAGTAAGAAGTCAATTTCTCCAATCTAGAAAGGTGGGGTTTCTTTCTTATAACAAAGATATTTTCCAGACATACATTTCTGCCTGATGGGGCATGGGTTGCATTTTCTGTTACTCTTAATAGAGTGGAGCTCTATCAGCGTGCCTTTGTCCCGGTTGAAGACCGCTCCTAGTATAGAGAATCATACAGTCGCCCATTATGCACGCTATTTGAAGTCGTCTCTCTGAATACTTCTGATGTGAATAAGAAACTTTCGACCTTTTCTTGATGGGTTCCATTGTCCTTTTCTTCACCCGTAATTTTGGGTAGAAGCTCATTGCTGGGTACTGGTAGCTGAAAGTAATGAGCCCTTTCACATATCACAGATCTCAGGAATAGTTTATTCCTCTTACATTGTAGCTTCTTGATAAAATCTTTCAAACCGTCCTACAGAAGGTTTCGGCATGAAGCTCAATTTTTACTAGTAAAATACACGCATATTAAAAGCGTGTTTTCATCAAGTATTCTACTATAGAAATTCTAAACCAGATTGAATATTTGTAAATTTATTTGTATGCATTGGGATGCGTTCCTTGTGTCCATCCTTTTAAAATAGAGTTAGATTTTCTCTATCTCCGAGATAATCAGTTAGCTATTCTATTATAAAGTTCCAATTTTAGATCGGAACCCATTTATAAATTGATTGGCGTCGATTGATTTAACTTTACTAAATACTAAGTTCTTGGGATAGTCTTTATGTTCAGTTTCAATTGCATAAACAGGATAATATGATAACAAATAGATTAAATAAATATATTTTAATGTGAAAACATGTATGTTGTATAGAAATATTTTAAAGATTTCTACATATATATTCAATGTAGTGAAAATTAAGGTACAAAAAGCGTTAAATTAAAATATCGTAAAATAAGTTTTTCGACTTAGCATATATTTTGTACTCCGCAAATTCAAAATGTGTAGAAGCAACGCCAGTGCATAATATCACCGCCAATGTAAACACACAAACTTTCTATAAAGATTGATATTCACCATACATATGTGACTACTAAATTACATCTCACCCAGAATTCCATATTATTCACACCTACGGGAGAACCGACTATAATTAGCAATTTGAGGCATAAATTCAATTACACAGCAAAACATTATCCTCACTCTGCTCTCTATTTTCAAATAATTCGAACTGTTTAAAGAAGACTCCAACATTTACATAGAAAGTTGGTTCCTGAATGTGACTGCTTTCTTCAGGCTAGGAAGATTAAACCAAGTTAGCTGGGCACTTACAAGACTTAAAACAGGATTGGCTATGAAAATATTGTAGCATTCTTTGGAAAGAGATTATTTTTCAGATATTGCTGCTTTAAAAATATATGTCTGTGAATTTGTCCTTAAAAGTGTGAATAGCGATTTATCAATTTATCTCTCTCTTTCTCTAAAAGGGCTAATACCAGTGGATGCTTAAATCTAGCTGCGTGTGTCCAGGCCGCAATCAACATGTTCCAGGTAGGCTACACGCGCGGAAACTGGGTGATTCTCCAGAACTGCCACCTGCTCGTGCGGTTCCTCCATGTGCTGGAGAAGGAGCTGGAGGATATGGCCAAGCCACACGAGGAGTTCCGCCTCTGGCTCACCACAGACCCCATCTCCAACTTCCCAATCGGCATCCTGCAGCGTTCCTTCAAAGTAGTCACTGAGCCGCCGACTGGCATTAACCTCAACATGCAGAATACATTCCAGAAGGTAACGAACGAGTCCTTGCACACCTGCGCCCACGAGGCCTACCACCAGCTCATCTACATCCTCACCTTCTTCCACTCCGTCGTCCTGGACCGCCGCAAGTACGGCAAGCTGGGCTGGAACATCTCGTACGACTTCAACCACTCCGACTTCGACGTCTGCATGCAGATCATCAACATCTACCTCAACAAAACTCTCAAAACTAACGACCCGAAGATCCCTTGGGCCACCTTGAGATACTTGATTGGGGAGGTTAGTATATTCTATCTACTTAGGTAACTACCTGCTCTTAGTATGTGCCTCTTATACTCCTAGAATCGCGATATGTATATGAGAAAATTGATTTTTAAATTTAGATTCATAAAATTTCATTAATTTTTAGCAATAATATTCTTACTTCTTTTGACACTCAGTCTATGTCTCTCTCAACTGCGGGACAAAGACTTACCGGAAATTTTCCAATTTTCTCTGTCATCTGATCCCTTTCACCAATTTGTCCCTTTTTTAAATCTCATTTTCTCCCATATTTTTAGGGCATTACCTTTCTAATGGAATCAACTTCTGGATACCATTTGCAGATATGCATAACCTAGCTTTCATCTCTTTCTTTTTCACAATATAGCTAGCCAATCTCTATTCACTATTTTAATGGTAAGTACATGGTTATCTTTTCTTGCTTGCTGTCGAATCCAGAAGTTTCTATTTCCCCCTAACGTTACGTTTTGTATTATTCTCTGTACGGTTCTTATTTGTGTGTATAAATGTGTTTCCAATAATAATGTTTTTTGCTCTATCTATCCGAGTGGTTTTTCTCCTTTAAAAACAAAATTCATTATTATTTTCTTTTTGAAATTCAAATATATGGGCAAAACTTAAGGAAGTTGTACCTTTTAGTATGTATATCGGTATTCAGACAATAACTCTGAAAGATATTACAGTGACCTTTATTGAAAACACACGATATACCCAAGTGTGAAAAAAATGGCCTCTGTCTCCCATAGAAAAATAAAAATAGACGACCGGCGACATAAAAGACATTCTATTTCCTTAAGTTTTGTCCAGGAGTGCATTAAATAGGCGGAACTACCCCTATAAGGATTCTTCCAGAATTCATGTATCTTCAACATTTAATTCGCTGAGAGGATTCCAGCAAACCGCATCTAAAATATATATATATTTTTGCTACATGTTTTAATTTACATTTACCAGAATTGATGTAATCTAGAGAGCGTTCTATAACAGATAACCATAGAAGATAATGAGAACTTCTATGTATCTACTATCTACGGAGGATGTCCCAGGTGATGTACGGAGGCCGGGTGATCGACGACTACGACCGCCGGGCAGTGAACACCTACCTGAATGAATACTATGGTGACTTCATCTTCGACGTCGACGCCGACTTCTTCCTCTACAAAGATGACAACATCGAGTACGGCATCCTCTGTCACGTGGAGAAACGGAATGAATTCATTGGTATCTACTCTCTTAGTTGAAGTATAGAGCATTCTGTGTATTCTCTTTGGTAGATGCTAACTTGAGGGAACAAGACCTTTATATGAATTTTGACTCAAAAGGAGATCCATCAAATAAGTTTATATAAAAAGGGCGTACCTGGATCTGTAAAGAATTTTTTTTTCTTTAAATATACAGGCATGCCCTTTTTATATAAACTTTATATGAATTACCAAATTAGTTTCTAAGGTTCTGTGATATTATCGTTAATTTTATAAAGTAAAAACAATTTGAAAAGACAAAATAGAATTTACTAAACATTAATTATAATAATGATAATAAATTGTGCATTCCCTCATTGGCTCAATATTTTCTCTATGTGTGAAATACATGTCGAGCTCAGTGGGGCTTTGTAAAAGTGAACTTACTCTCTTCTTTTTGGTTCTTTTCGTGGCTTTGTAAAGAAAGGCTGATATTCTGCATGGCTCATTTTGACATTTATATTATCAATATATTTTTTAATGTACCAGACATACTTCAATTTGCCAAAACAGGGGAATTATCAGTACAAAAATAATAATAGATATACTTTAATACTTACACAATATCATTTTAGATATAATTGGGTGTCCAGTTTATTAAACATGTCTCCCTCATGTGTACTAAACCTCATATTATCGAAGTCCTCACCTGAACGACAGCTCCCACGTGATACCATATCATCTGTCTTCATCATCAGAGAGGGGCACCCTCCCCTTAGTCAACGATATATATCGTTAAACCTTGAGATGTAGATGGTTTTTGTTCAGCGGTTTCCATTGTGCTGTAGAATGAACCAGAACGCGAGTTCTCATTAAAAAGCTGACGCTTTATTTTGGTAAGCTTACAAAGAAGAAGAACCGACGCGAGCGCGCGTGGCTGGAATAAATTATGTATGAAAAAATATTTACAAAACAATATTGATATGTTTAATAAGTGAAATTATTAATGAAAATATTTACATGAGTCGGCTGTGACAAAAGAGAGCAAGAGGTATATAGATGAGCTGCACCTATTCGGCAGATATTCCCTGATGTCTGGGGTTAAGTCCCGGATGTTTGTGCGCCAGGTGGATTTCGGCGAGCCCATGGTGATGTGGCTAGCAGGCCTGCACATCCCCCCCACCTACATCACGGCGCTGGTACAGATCGCGTGCCGGAGCCAGGGCTGGGCGCTGGACCAGAGCACCTTCTACACCGAGGCCACCAACGTCACCAACGCGGCGGAGCTCACGGAGAAGCTGCGGTGGGGCTGCTACGTCAGTGGCCTGTACCTCGAGGGTGCCGGGTGGGACCTGAAGAAAGGCTGCCTGCGCATCGCCCATCCTGGCGAGCTCATCCACGAGCTCCCCATTCTGATGATCATCCCCTCTGAAATCAGCCAACTCAAGTTAACGGTAGGTGTCCTCTACTTATTTTATCATATTTTCACAAAGATTCATTGTATATTTCCGGAAGAGTTTCAAATGTTTTTAACACCTCTTTTTAGTATTAAAAATAATTTAGTAATGAAATATTGTTTTAACTATAGAAAAAACACAGCCACATCAACCAATAGTTTATTTCAACTCCCGAACTTTCAGTGACTTCCTGTTATTCCCCTGAAGATAGTGACAGGATATAACTGAAACGTCTGGAGTTAAACTATTGGTTGATATGGCTGTGTTTTTCTCTGAATCAATTCCCAACCAATAAATGATCTTTTGTTTTAACTATAGTTATCAAACAATAAAAGAAAGCTCAATAATTGTTTGTTTTATAATTACAAACTAAATGACCATCGAACCAGTTCTATGTGAACCAACGCCATCGTCAATTTAATGGAAGAAACTCTTAGGTTCTCTATAGAAAGGCCATCTCTGTGGCACACTTGTCTCTGCCTCCGAATATTAACTCCCATTTAAAATGCCATTAGTACATAGGTTCTTTGTAGCTCGCTCAAGTTTAGCCTTCAAACAAGGCAGGAGGTTCAACGCACAAATTAGGCAGCAGATTCCCCTATTAAATTTCAGTCTTAATCTCGAATCTGTGATGTATATATTGTTCAAGTCTGAAATTACTTTTCCCCCGACTCAAAAAAAAAAACCTCCATCATAAAAAAGTATTCAACGCCAAACTCACACAAATAACGTTTTGCCAAATTAAATAATTGTGAGCAGTGGACTGTCAAATAACTATGCCGTTTTTGTTGCCGTGTCCAATGAGGAGTCTCAGATGTCTCCGTGCATCTCTATCACAGCAGTCGCGATGTCCTCTATTTTGGAAAATGGGTGTCGTTGCCACGTTAGTCACTTTGGAAATAGACCATAATTTGGTCGAATATTCTAAGGGTTCAGGGGGAACAGCAGAGAGGTGTAGTCGGTGTGATGTTAGGTGTGAAATGGTCGTGAAGATTCTCGACCATCCATTCCTAGGTTTTTCTGACTGTATTAGATGGTGTTGAGTCTTGTTGAAAAACATACGGCCTCCCACGTACTACAGTAGCGTTCCAAAGGCTTGACAACTGTGGCCAACACCTCGGTGTAAGCAACGGCATTGACTTGGCACCTGGAGTAGAAAGATGTGGAGGCATCACATCACCTCCACACACACACTACTAACAACACCAAGAACCATCAATTATGCTGTAAATTTGGTATGCATCACCGTAGGTACCTCATCAGGGCTTTTACACAGCCACCGATAATTTTAGCCGTTCACCTTCTGGTCCAAAACAAAGTTCTTATCGTCTGAGAAAAAAAAACAGATCATTCCTGGCTCCTCGGGATGGTTGAGCTTGTCCAGAAGGCGCTTGGCTCTGGTAAAGCGGTTCACCTTGATTCTTTCGAGCATAAACTGTCCTCTCCAAATCACGTATGATTCGTAATGGAGGTTCTCATGAACCACACGTCGGATGGTAGCCTCATCAACCTGTAACTCTCTGGCGAGTGCCCTCATCGACTTCCCAGCTTATAAAGTCTGGCGTTCCGATTCTGTCAGAACGTCGACAATGTCGTTTCCTTTGTGAAACATCCGTCACATCGCATTTGCAGCTTCCAATTTTCTCCAAACACTGAAAACAAATGATCGGGCGATTTTCAAGAATGCAAAGGTTTCTGAATCAGTGTATCCTGCCGCCAAGGATACAATAACTTCATGCAATTCGTTTCTTGACATGTATACCTGCAACAGAAAGTAAATTATGTTACTATAACAGACAGGAAAGTGTGGTACTTATATTGAGCGTTCTCAAATAACTGCCGCACCTTGTATATTCCAAATAAATATACATGTTCAATACATATACTAACTTGTGATGAGAGAGTTCTGACTGAAATGGACTGTCCAGAACACCATCAGGACTCCCATCTACGTCACCTCGGACCGACGCAATGCGATGGGCATCGGCTTCGTGTTCGAGGCCAACCTCTACACCACCATCCACTCTTCTATCTGGATACTGCAGGGCCTCTGCATCCTTCTTAATACGGACTGATTCTATATGGATAATGCAAGGGCCTCTGTATTCTTCTTAATGCGGACTGATTCTATATGGATACTGTAAGGGTTCTGCATTCTTTCTAATACGGACTGACTCAATATGAATACTGCAAAGGGCTCTGCATTCTACTTAATACGGACTGATTCTATATAAATACTGTGCAGGGCTCTGCATTATTCTTGACACAGAATGAATCAATCTGGATTCTGAAGCCTTCTCAACAACCACTCAATCCCTGTCCTAGAAAGGATTGATTGAATAAATATTTATCTAAAACATTCTCAGTCTTTCTTTTCAATTCAATGTGGTTTCAGTGTATACATATTTGTGTTGAATCGTCAATTTCTTGAATCTGTCTCAAGCACTGTAATGTTTATCCAATAAATAACCTCCGATATAAATGTCCGATTATATAAAATGAACAATTGAAAGGATGGAAACAGGCCTTTGTCGCATTCGATGTGAACAGAGGGGTAGTCTGTAAATAACTCCAAGAAACAAATATGAGAAAACCAAATCGAGGTAGAAAAGGATCGCACATTTGTTTAGAAGACCAAAATATCTGGTTCTGAGTACGATGACAGATATTACACTTTAAATAAATCTCTGAGACACTAGTAAAAAGAAGGCTTCGAAACAAACTGTTTAGCGAAAGATTACAAGATGCCGACTTTTCAAGGAGATCCAGAGTCTGAGTTGTCCATTCTAACAATAGAGAAAGCTTGGATTTCTATCATGAAAATGAATCCTGTATTCATAGTCAGATTTGGTCCGAATATAGGAATCTCGAGGATTCTTTATATGGGAAGAAATCAGTCAGTTTAGTCAGCTAACACTCTACTCATCAGTCGCAAGTACTTACATTCATCAATACATTACAGAGGTCGTTCACAAGCAATCATGCTCATAAAGGTACCTTAAACGGTACAAAGATGTCAATATCTACTGTGAGAGAGTTCCCTACTACACGTTACTACAGAATCTATTGATATAGAGTTAGGATAGACTGGCGAACCCTGTGTTTTCTCCATAGCTGACATCGAATATATGACTCGATGCTACCGTGCTATAAAACTTCAACAGCGTTTGCCCTTACATAATATCCAGCTATAGATGCGGTCATTCTAGCTATAGATGTGTGGTACATCAATGTCCCTATTCACACAGTTAGAGTAGAGTTTCTGAGTATCTCGGGTAATTTCATTAACTGATCTCCGCCCATCTAACATCGTAAAAGCTTCCATTTTAAACACCGCAGCTGGTGACATTGGCCTACGGTTTTCTTTTAAAGTCTTCTCTTCGCGTGTTTCATCATATAAATTTCATTTCTTTTAAGAATTAACGAGAGAAAAACATATAAACAATATATATATCCTGAGAAGAGGTTATTCATTTTTTTTTTTGAATTTCCTTTTATACCGCGTGAAGGCCAGTTATAAAGAAAAGACTCGGTGATCTAAGGAGGATGCTTAAAGAAAGGCATTTACCTAAATGTTTACGGTGAGGGTTCTACGTAATATCTAGATACATAACACAGAGGAAGCTAGAGGTAGACTATCTCACACCGTCATGTATTGCTACACCCCTGACCCCAACTTCCCAATTCCGACAGCTCGCTGTAGAGTTTCTATTGACAAAAAGGGGGAATGGAGTGGACTAGAGACTGAAGACAGCACTGCTGGACACCGACAACGCTGAAAGCCGGACTTACGTCAACACGCGAGGCCTCCCATCGGAGTTTTGCGCCAGAGCCAACAGCCTAGTACTCAGTACCTAGTCCTGGATCTGTGGAGCGAGCAAGCTATCGGAGGGGAAGTTGAGTACCAGGCCACGCTCTGTGAATACACAGGGAGAAAGTAGTAGGGTTCCTCCCCCAGCGTTAAATGACCAATGACCAGCCTGGGAAAGTCTAGGACGGCTAATCGGCACAGTGGCCACCACAGGGGTGCAAACACTAAACCCCAATGTCCCAGTACTGTCTAATAAATAGCTAGATCCTTTCAAACAACGCCGTTAGTATAGCTGGAACACAGGGAAGTCACGGCTCCATCTAGAACATCTATTACACACAGCCTAAAATTCAAAATGTATTTTTAACAGATTGCTATTGTCACCGAGTCCCTTTTTTATATTTGGCCTTTACACTGTTAAAATTAGGCTCTTCATTGAACACGACAACAACAACAACTGTTAAAATGGATATTGGGGTAGTTGGTTAAAAAGAAAAAATCAGATGAAGAGCTCAATCTACCAACTTTATTCAAACTACAAACTCTCTCAAGTCATATGAGAAACCATTTTCATCATAAAACGACACAAATAAAGGCTATAAACAACGTTCACATGCACCTTTTAGATGGCAGAGCGCCATCTAGTGGAACAGATATCAACTAAATGTTGATTAAGCCTATTCCCTGATATTTGGCCAACGCGTTCGTGAATGGCCTTTCTTGATTTATCAAGAAAATGGGTTTACCAAATATCAGGGAACAGGCTAAATCAATGATTAGTTGATTTCTGTTCCACTAGATGACGCTCTGTCATCTAAAAGGTGCATGTGAACGTGGTCAGGAAATGTCTTTTCTGATTTTAATACCAAACTCCTGACCTTTTTTATTATTTTATTTTTAATATTTTTTCACGCACAATATATGTATTTTAATTAAAAAGTCATATATTGGATAAAAATATCATTTATTTTACCAATATTTCAGTTGACTGAACGCCAACCTTTATCAAAGTATTATAACATATTAATGTGTGTCAACAACAAACTCAGCGCCACATGTTAATGTTGACACACATTAATATGTTATAATACCTTGATAAAGGTTGGCGTTCAGCCAACTGAAATATTGGTAAAATAAATGATATTTTGATCCAATATATGCCTTTTCAATTGAATATTTATTTATTGATTGCTCTATTTTCAAAACACACATACATATATATAATGGCTGTTCAACACAAATAGCTACTGAACGGTAATTATCGTGTTCCGAAACAGTGCATTATATCTATTCTAATATAGATGGTGCTCTATCATCAGCAGCTTGCAGGATCAGGAAATGCCTTTTCACCTTGTTACCACTCTTCTTTCCTAGCTTTAAGTTCTTTTTATGTTATCAAGGTAATGTATGTTCTATTAGAATAAGAGAAGCCTGTTTCACATTTTAAAATGAATGAGTTGAAAATATGTAAATATTAGTTAATAATAACCCTCCATAGGATCTTCGGAGAATTTGCGTCCTCTTAGGCTGGATCTAAAAAGAACAGGCGAAGAGGATGTCTTCAGGAGAAAGACCAACAATACAACCATGGGAGTAATTTTGTAAAATTTCAACAAAGGCTAATGTAAAGAAGTAGGATTTATTTTCTGGTATATTACAATCGATAATTATTTTTCTCAATTTTATAGTTATCTATTTTGCTTGCTATCTGTTCTTTCGCTCTCTACTTCATATTTCATTATTTATAAAAGACACTCTTTGTGTTTGAAGTTAATATATAGTTTGCTTTTTAAATACATACACAAAAATTTTATTCTTTAATCCTTTCACAATCTGATAGGAATTCTTTTGTAAATTCTTCTTCAGGAACAACTGCTGTTACTATCTCAAGTATATATAATATGAGCCAATATAATTCAGATGAATCTATACTTAAAAAAAAACATGAGAGAAAAGGGTTTTCTCATGAGGTATCCCCAGATCGGGGTGAAAGTGCGCAGTTGGCGTCATATTGAACAATCCAACCAATCAGTGGGGCAGGTCATGTCACGTGATATCATCTAATATTTTTTGGATGCTGTTATACATATTGTATATTTTGTATATGTGTTGACCTTTATAAAATAGAATAAGTATCAGTTGGACATGTTCAGATGACAGGTATATTGTGTTATTTAACCATAAAGTGGCTTCAAAAGAGAGGCGATTTCTGAGATTGATACAAGAGATGAATACCTCTGATTTTTTAGAGGTTTCTTCAGTGTGAACATGTCAGAATGATCATAGAAATTCTTACCTGACTTCTTCATCATATTTGATAAGATTTCATATAGGAGATAAATATTTAAAATGAAGATTCTTCCCTTCTTTTACATTTTGACACAACCAATAAGGAATCAAGAGTTTGGTTTCTTTTCACATTTATTTTTCGGGTTTCCGGGCTAACATGCCCTTCAACACGGATATCCAGAAATACAACTGGATCTCTGTGTTAAAGGACATGTTAGCCCGAAATCTCGAAAATAAAAGAATTATGAAAAGAAACCAAACCCTTGATTCCTTGTTGGTTGTGTCAAAAAGATAAATATTTGTTAGAGAGTTTTGTTTCTCTTTTTCTTTCTTTCTTTCAATAGTCAAGAAACTCGAGAAAATCTCAATTATAAATTTCAATAGATTATATTCATTTCCAATTTATTTTCTATACGTAAAGGTTTTTTAAAATAATGATTTCTTCTTTATCAATATACATTGCTTTTGTTGAGACTTAGTTCTCACGAATCGGAGTTTTCACGTAGTCAAATTAAAAAAAAATGAAATCACAGATTATTTCGAAAATTGCCAATATATGAAAGAGAGAATTTCTGCCTGCTTATTTTGATTGAATAGAATTTTTAAGACCTTGTACCTTGGATTAGTAGTATAATATATACTAGCGAACCCGGCCACGCGTTGCTGTGGCTAAGTTGTAATATGTTAAATTAATATTATACTAAACTATTCAGTACAGTAAAGTTAATATTCACTTATAAAGATAAAAATGTTTTAGCCGATCTAAAGCCCTACGGGATTGAGAATGGAACGTTACGTTAAAATTTGAAAGTGATTTTTATATATAGATAATATAGCCCTTTATTGTAATTATGATTATAATCACTGCATTAATAAATGTCAGTGAATTCCAACTTACATTCACCCACGCTGAGCCTCGAACCAAGGTTTGTTATAAATATTATTTAAAAATTGTTTATGTTAATTTTTATTTTAAAAAGCCTACATTTTAAATAAAATAATATTTTTAATAATTTGCTACAATAATATAAAAGAAATGAAAAAAAAAACACCCACGCTGAGCCTCGAACCTAGGTTGTGGGGGTACGAAGCTGTGTACCTAACCTATAGGCTAAGCTTGACGTTACAAATACGCTCATGCGAGGCTATTTCAGGCCATACGCCTGCCGCGAGGGGGCGCTGATTGCGAGTGAATTTACGTTTTATTGTAAATAAAAATTCAACGAAAGGTTATTTCTAAAGAGTAATTAGCCAGAAACCATCCCGGTAGTATACTAAACAACTTCCCAAAGTTTCATCACGATCGGTTGAGCGATGTAGAAGATTTACACGCAATTATCCAAATTGTGGATATGGCGTGTCTCTCCCAACTGTTAAATAAAAAAAAAATAAAATAAAAATAAAAATAAAATAAAAAAAATAAAAATTATCACTTACGAACGGACCAACAAACATTCATTTTTATATATATAGATTAGAAATATATAAATTAATATAACTTAACGAAACACTATTTTGCCATTGTTGATTTAGTTTCCATCCAAAAAAGGTTTTCAATAAAAAATCAATATAAGAAAATCTATTTATGACGCGTAGGATTCTTTTGAAAAATAAATCAATTTACTACTTCCCTTACTGCAATGATACAGATTCATCATTGCAGTAAGGGAAGTAGTAAATTGATTTATTTTTGAAAGAATCCTACGCGTCAAAAATAGTTAAATTTTCTCATAATAGATGGCGCACTATTACATCGTATAAATATCAATATCAATATAAATTTATAATATTACCATTTCCTAATGAATAAAGAAATCCTTTATCCTAGGATTATCATATTTTACCTGAGATTTCTTCCTATTTATGTACATCTCTTTAAGATATCTAGCAATCCTTCTATTTTATTTGTGTCATATTTCTTTATGATTATATAAAAGGGCGTACCTGGAACTGTATAGAAAAAAAAAATACTGTACAATAAATTGATAAATTTCTCTCGAAATATTTTGAGAATTTTTTTTTTTCTTTTCAAATCTAGGTACGCCCTTTTATATAAACTTATTTGATGGATCGCCTTTTGACTAATGGAAAAATTTGAAATAAATAAAAAATGTAATCCTGATATAATTTCTCTGAAGAGAATGAAGTTTTGTTATATTACACAACAACAATTTATTTCTCCTATGTTCATCATTCGCTTAATGCGAACTCTACACGTTCCCACGGCTTACTCAAACTGTCTACAAAGATTTATGATAACATTGTCATATATAGTAAAGATAGAGGTTGCCTGGCCGGTATTCATAGTTCTTTTAAAAAATAGACACTTCGGCCAGTTAATTTTTATTTTCTCAACGTTTCAACAAAAGTCTTTTGTCTTCGTCAGAAGAAATAAATAAAAATAAAGCATTTGGCAAGGAGCGTTAAAAATTGTTCTCTTTTAACACCTTGCCAGATTTTTTCTTTTTATTTATTTCTTCTGACGAATGCAAAATATTTTTGTTGAAACGTTGAGAAAATAAATCTTTAACTGGCCGAAGTGTATTTTTTTTACAGAAATAGGTTATATATGTTATATGGGTTCTATGGTGTAATATTTATATACAGATAAATACATGTAATAGCAACAACAACAGCAGCTTTATTGGGACATTTCCATCCTGCAAGGACTCGCCATACATCATTTTCATGGAGAAAAGGAAAAAAAGAAACATAAACAAAGGAGAGAAGGGAAAATGAAAAGGAAATCAAAGTATTCAACATAACTATACAAATTAACTATGGAAGGAAAATTTTCTGTAATTTTAGTTCTTAGAGGTTACCTTGTTCTCTGACGCTTTATGAAAGTTAAACAATTCTATCGCTATATATTTTTTTCTCGGACATTATTCTGATTAGCTTAACTGGGTTCACGTAGACTTGGATAATGATCTTTGAACACATGTAATACCTGGGGTAAGATTGGTAGCTAGGTTTTGGTTGAGTTGGATAAAGTTAAAGCTTCTTCACTTATTCTGAGGCTAGGATTTAGCCTGTTCGATGATTCCACGACTCCTTCACCACAGTACCAAGAGTACACAAAGAAGTGTGAATCTTTGGCTAGAGCCTGGAAGAAACTAGATGAAGTATTTTGGTCTAAAGGACCTGAAACTAAATTCTTTATAACCAAGAGATAACCAAGCGTTTCTCTTTTAAGGGTGATAGGAAACAACATTCGCGATGAAAAATCATCCACACAAGAAAATTTTGGCTTAGAATAAGGAATATAAATTGGTTATTCCTTAAAATCAAAGACTTACAGACTTCGGAAACCAGGGCGTATATAAAGAGTCGTGATGGGCACTTCATCGAACCAGAGGTATCGAAATCAATTAATAATAATAATCGAAATAGAAGTTTCGCCGCAGACACCTGCAGAGAAATTGATCAATGAAGATACATCTATATATATAAAAATGAATGTTTGTGTGTCTGTATGTCCGGTATACAAATTCGCAGTAGTTCACTAATTCAAACCAAAATTTCCATACATAGGTAAAAAATAACGGGGAAGACGATAGGCTATTTTAAAAAATATATAAATCAATTATTAAAACTATATATTCAAATTATTCAACTTAGCACACAAACAGCGCTCTCTAGAACGCGTGGGCATCTGACGGCGGCGCGCGCCCATTGGCTGCTTTATACTCTTCACTTTTGTTTAGCTTTTAAATCACATATTTTTTCTCTACTTTGCCTATTTTTATTACTGTTTTATACTCTTTTCTTTTGTTTAGCTTTTAGAGATCTGAGATGCCTCCCAAGAAACGCAAACCTATTGGAAAAGTCAAAAAAAGAAATGTGCGAAGTGCTGAGACTGCTGTGCAACGTGAGCATCGTCTTAGGATTAATCGAGAAAGGGCCAGTACTTCGAGAGCGGCGGAATCCGTGGGACAGCGTGAGAACAGGCTTCAACAAGATAGAGACAGGGCCAGTACCTCAAGAGCGGCGGAATCCGTGGGACAGCGTGAGAACAGGCTTCAACAAGATAGAGACAGGGTCAGTACTTCGAGAGCGGCAGAAACCCCACAAGAACATACGGCCAGGATTCTGAATGTCAGGGAAAGAACTTTGGACTCACGAAACTCGCGTGATAGACTTTCCAATTTACTTTTAGAAGGTTTTAATTATGATTCGTGCAAAAATTACGAGCAACACCCAATGATATTGCTGTATCATGTTTGATTATCAGATACAAAATTATAACGGGAAAAATTCCAAAAAGCAGAGACCACGGGTGAAACCAGTTCATTATTTTGTATGCAGGAACAAAATTCTAACAGGAAAACATTCATTCGAGCAGAAAACAAAAGCCAGATCATCTTTCTATAAAAATATCGCTTCTCAGACACAAAGTTTGGAGCGGTACGTTTCACAAGAGTGACATCCACGGCGCCAATTTATAATTGTAACGAATAGTATTTGAATAGGGTAAAACCCGGGCGTTGCCCGGGTCATTTGGCTAGTTAGATGATAAAATTAAGCCTGAACGGGAGCTGGTTGATTCAAATTATGACGAATCTGAAGATTCTAAAGAAGATTCTGTTTAAATTTAAGAACAAAATATACTATTTTATAATACACTGCGGCCTGTGATTGTAAAACGACACTTGAAGTTACACCGCATGAGTTTATTTTCGACGAAAAATCAATTTTTTATTTCAAGGTGAAATATCGACTATTTCTAACCTTTTTGGATGAGGTATGAAAGGATGAATTATGAAAAGCAATGACGAACGGAAAAATTCCCATCCCTGGACACTTTTATTTTTCCGTTCGTCATTGCTCTTCATAATTCATCCTTTCATACCTCATCCAAAAAGGTTAGAAATAGTCGATATTTCACCTTGAAATAAAAATTTGATTTTTCGTCGAAAAGAAACTCATGCGGTGTAATTCAAGTGTCGAGATACTATTTTCTAAGATAAAAATGGGAAACCAAGGTTTATAAGAACAGGAAAACCTGGCAGGCCAAGAAAGGAATATCCAACGGCTAATTTGTGTGCGGAAGATGTTCCAGAAGCGAAATGCTCAGTAGACACAAAGGACTTGGAGGAAGCAATATCTGGAAAAGAATCAATTTTGGGAGAAGGAAATTAAAGAGAAGTACCAATTCTTGATGGAAAATAAAACTTGAGTAGTCTTAGATTCTTCTATGGAAAAAATATCAAAGGGAATAAAAAGGTATTTAAAAATAAGCACAATGCCGATGTATCCATTGAGCATTATAAAGCTTGACTTGAAGCGAAAGGCCTCTCACAAAGATATAGGATGGACATGGACTACTGGGAAAGCTTTTTAGGATAAATATCAGAAGTAAAAAGGAGGTAAATACAGAAGACTTGATTTAAAAATAACAACATCTTAACAAAATAAGAGTTGTCAGTTTCTATAGTGCTATAAGAGTTTACCGGCGGCTCTCACTTTTGGTCTGCCAACTCGCACATTCAATTCTGATCTGTAGAATTTGCTGTCCAGTTCACTCGACGAAATTCCTCACTTTTAAAGAAATCGTTAACAGGACTTAAAGTGTATAAGCTGGAAGTATCTTATAGAAGGTGAGCATTACTGAATGCCTTGACATAAAATCCCAAGAATTCATGCTGTCACACCTGTCACCAGTAAAGGTTCATCTTTCCACACGTTAGACTGAGCAGCGAGAAGAATCTGAGCATTTTACCCATTTGAGATGGTCTTTACCTAGCTCAAACTTACCTCCTATGAGGTAACCTCTTGTTTAGTCTCGTTTTATTAAATCATAGCTTTTTCCGGAATATAAGTTTCTGGAAGAGAATACATATGGATTTGTGTAAATATGCTTGGTTCTGAATAATACGAAGTGATAAACCGAATTTGATAGGTAATTGCAACATTCATTATTCTTTAACACATTAAATTACAAGGCAATTAAATCCCTCTATCACTGATTGATTGAAATAAAAATAATCTGGTCTAATATAGACAGATATTAAGAAAAAAAGGCATTTCCTGATCGTGCAACTGAAAGTTGCTGATGGCTTGCGCCATCTATCGGAATAAATATCAACTAATCGTTCCGATAGATGGCGTCCCGATAGAACTTATTCCGATATATGGCGCAAGCCATCAGCAACTTTCAGTTGCACGATCAGGAAATGCCTTTTTTCTTAATTTATCTCTACCTGATCCAAGTACAAATTCAATTTTGTACTGTTTTTCACATAGACAGGTATGTCATGTAAAATCACGGCGATCCCGCTAAAACAATCGGGCAGACAACTATCTCAAAAAGGAAGAAATATTCTTTGATCTAGCAGCTACAAGTCATACGCAAAGTATTAATAGATGAGTATTTGACTACTGTTGAGCATACAGTAAGTTGATTTGAAGTTATATTTACCACTTCATGTCCATATGTTTTGATAAGAACAGTAATTTCAGCTGCCGGACCTGGTACAGAATTCAGATGATGATCAATAACTGCACCCAAGATGAATGGACTACAGTTAAGCCCGAATACCACACGTTTATGTCTAAAAACGGTTAAATTCATAGGGTCAATTTGATCACACCAAAGGAAGCGAAGAAAGTCCTGGTCCTGAAGCTGCACTGTAATCATCTGAAATGCTTTTCGAATATCGGCTAGAACACCAATACCCTTTTCTCTAAACCCAATTAATATTTCAGGTATTTTTTCCAAAAGGTTAGGTCCCTTTTCTAGATAGTCATTCAGAGAAAGACCATTATACGACCTGCAGGAGGCATCAAAAACAGGACGAGGAGGCGTCGTCCTACTTTCAGCCTTGAACACCGGCCTATGCGGTAAATAATGGCCCTTCTTTTGAGGCCTATTCTCCTCTATCCTCTCAATTAGGCCCTCTCTCTCCCATTCTTGAAGAATAGTAGAATATTCAATAACCATTTTCTCCTTCCTTAACTTACTAGTGCATGCTTCCAATCTCCTCTGCGCTATTTATAAATTCGAAGGTATATTATTTCTTTCGCATTTCCATGGTAGCGCGACTGAATATCGTTGATCTTCATCCCTCTTTATATTTTTTATGAAATGTTCCTTTAGTTCAGTTTCCCTTTTCTTTTTTGAGACAACTTCGATGGGATCTTGGATTCCCAAGACATCCAGCTCCCAAAGATCCTTCAAGTTGTTTCTTGCAACCAACATATTCAATGCAATTTGGACCTTATTCTCCTTACACACCACCGGAGATTGCCCCATAAACGTCCATCCTAATTTTGTCTCTACAGCAGTTAGGTCCTCTCCTAGATGAACGACCTTCCCGGTCAGTAATTGTCCAAAGTAGTCACTACCTATTAAAATATCTATTTCCTCATTTATGAAATTTAACGGGTGAATATAGATCTTTTTCCGTTTTAATTTGTATAACAAACGTCCTCTTGGAATCGGCGGTATCCTTGCACAAATTTCTGGTTGATCGAGGGCGACTATGTCTACATCAATTTTATTGGTTAGACTTCCCAGTTTCAAAACATATTTTCCGTGCAACGCCTCCTTCATATTTCCTCCCCCAAAAATAGATTTTTCCAAACTTATCTCTCCTATTTTGTTAAAACCCAGTTTTTCTACAATAGATCTCTTTATATATGAGTAGTGACTTCCGGTGTCAAATAACACTTTTACTTCTTTAGTCGCTTTAGCCCCTTTTAATTTCGCCACGCAAGTCATTAGTAAGATGTCATTGGCGCATGTTCGCGCAGACATATTAACACCTGTGCATGTTGCATTTCCATCATTAGCAACCTCAGATTTTTCACCTTTGAAACTATTGCTTCCTCCTTGCTTCAAGGCAATTTTATTGCAAAAGATATCTAGATGATATTTTCCGCAATTTCTACATTTTATGTCTGCTCGGCATTCCCTTTTCAGATGATTGCCCTTTAGACATTTAAAGCAGACTCTAGCCTCCTTTATCTTTTGATCCCTCTCACTAGGTGTAAGCCGCGAGGCAACAAAACATTCACTACTCAGGTGATTATCTCTCTGGCAGAATATGCATTTTCTCTTAAATGCGCTGCCGAATAAATTGGAGACAGTAGGCGGTGTCTTCCGAGGAGTCTTTAACTGAAAACCTGTGGCCCTCATTGAGATATTACCCTCAAAATTCTCCTTAGCAAATGCCATTCGCTCAGCACCCTTCACCTCATCCCGAAGGAAGTCCATCAGAGCCTGAAATCTACCGCTGGCATCACTCTTATCTCCATTTTCCGCTCCTTCTTCTTTTATCCCATAGCCCACAGCAGGATTCCTCTGCCACACCTGAATAATGTCCAATGGCAGACTCGACTCAACCAATGGGTAGAGAAACACGCCTGCCATCTCCGTGTTAACACCCAGTGATTCTAGGTTCTTTAAGTGAGCCGTTAGATCATCGTAGATCTCGTCAAGAGGAAGGTTTTCTTTCCTTGCATTAGAAACAACAAGTTTCAACAGTCTCCTTATGTAGTGTTCTATGAGAAGGTTTTTATCTCCGAATCGATCTTTTAGGGCTTGTATTACCTTGGGATAATTATCTTTAGTTATAGGGTATCTGCACACAGGACGTTGAGCTCTGGATCCCTCGACTACCGCTTGTAGCAGATAGTGAAATTTATCTACATCCCCAAGAGTTTCATCGTCATTGATTTTACTAAATTGCCCTCACCATGAGAGCCAATCCTCTAGGTTGCCCTTAAATTTTGGTAGCTCCACTTTTGGCAACCTAATAGTTCTTTTAGATTCGGTATTTACAACCGAATTCGCCGCGGACTCCACCAATGAGCCGTCGACCCTAACCCTCGCGGTTTCACACCGAGGCAAATATTTATTTTCTATGTCAAACATCCCTTGAACATAGTTTTCACAACCCTCGAATTCTTCTTCGATTTTGACCTCCGTTATGGTTTCATCCTCCAGAAGGAGCCCCTGATACCTTGAATCAATTTCACTTATTTCCTTAGAGAGAGCACAAATTCGGTTATATTTAGCTCTATATTTTTCTGCATCGAAATCTGGCTTCTCTATTTCAGTCCAAAACTCGGTGGACAGCCGAGTAAAAATAGCTCTTTTGGGGGCTCTAGCCCTTTTTAATTTTTCATTACTCTGCATTATTTACTGTATAATATTCCTAGAAGCCTTTCTTTTTTTTTCCTTTTTCTCGATTTGACCAGCCAATGCAACCCACCCGGGGACGCCAAAATAAAATGTTAAGAAAGGGGTAATTAAAAAAGCTCGTGGAGGAAAAGAAAAATTGGGAACGCTCCACAAACCCCCTTTTCAACAAATAAAAACTTTAACCTAAAGTTTGATATTGTTTTGGGCTGCCTTGGGTGTTCAAGCAAGAAAAAAGGAAGACAACAAAAGGTTACACATATAAAGTTTTGTTTAATGTTAGCTATAAAATGAAGGATAAAAAATATATGAAAAACTTATTATTTTGTGTATTCCAAAATTTTGCATGCAACTTGAATGTTTTTTAACAAAAGAAAATATATAAAATGATGATATTGACGAAATAGAAAAAAACTTGGTAAAAATAAAAAAAAATAAAAATACAAAAATATGCTATAATAACATAAAAATATATCAATTTAAGAAAATAAAAGCGTGTGAGAGAGTGCTCACCAAAAACAGTTCTTCTCAGTTGTTAGGTCGGCTTGCCCGAGCCCCCCAGTCTTGGAAGCACAATTCGTCGTTCTCGACGAACTTCCTGGTATCTTCAGATGAAGCACAATTCGTCGCTCTCGACGTACTCCAACCACTATGCGAATCTCTCAACGATTCGTCTCGGCTTCACCTTTCTTTGAGATGTCAGCCACCCAGTCCCTTCTCAGACCGCTTGTATGGTCGTTTATGGAAGATGGACGAAATTCCCAAAGCTCATCTTGGGCAAGCCCCCGCGAGGATTTTTTCTTGTCTACTCGGCACAGCTGTGACACCAACTCTGGCTCCGCGCCCCCTGACCTTTTTCGAACCCAATGCCCCTCCGATTGGTTGGTGGGTACTTGGACTGTCCATCCGGCGGGCGGGCGATTACATTCTCTCGACAGGGGGGGGGGTGTGAAAAGAGGACAAGAAACAGCAAAAAATAGATTCCCCTTCGCTGAGGGGTCACACACACACAAAAAAAACAAAAATATGAAAATAGTTGTAATATTTACATATATACATACAATATGCCATGAGTTCTAACATACTCCCACCTTTGCTTTGTGTGAAAACACAAAAAAAAAAAAAAACAAGGAAATATGCTCTCCCTTTCTTTTGTCACTGATTCAAAACATCAGGAGCAAACCTTATTGGTTTGCGGACTTCACGTCCGGATCTTGTTTTTATCGTTAGAAGTTTTTTTATCCGCAGAGGCCTTTTCAGGAGTTTCCTCAGAGGAAATCTCAAGGGGAAACAGTATCTGTACAGGGCGTAGCCATTCGCCTGTTGATGTATTGTCTCTGGCAACCCTGTTCACCCCATCTTTCCCCAAGTAAAGTTTTATTATTTTTCCAACAGGCCAGAGAATTCTTTTAGTGTTGTCCTGGCCTATAAGGACTAAATCCCCTTCTTTTATGCATCGCTCCCTTTTATTTTCGGCCCGTTGCATCAGTACCCCCAAATATTCCTTGCGGAACCTCTGTTTAAGTTCCTCATTTAGTTTACTCAAAATCTTGTATTTTCTGGTGAAAGAATTCACTCTTATTTTTTCTAGCTCTGGAAACTCATTGTTTGCGTTAGTCTGCAGAAACATCTGAGGGGTCAAGGGAATGAGGTCTTGGTCATCTTCCGATATATATGAAAGAACTCTATTGTTGATAATACTCTCTACCTCACATAAAGCAGTTTCAAGTTGCACATAATTCAATTTACTAAATCCGAGCATACGAACCAATAAACTCTTAACAACCCTTACCAATCTCTCCCAAAAACCTCCCCACCAAGGCGCTGAAGGAGGGATAAAAATCCATTGGATTCTTTTTACACTCGATTCCCTTTCAACCTCCCCCCAATCCAAGCGTTTAAGTAATTCGTTTGTTTTTGAGAAATTTGTCCCGTTATCACTATATATTTTTCCAGGACGTCCACGCCGACAAATGAATCTTTTTAGATCTAACAAAAAAGTGTTTGCCACTAATGTTCTCACAATCTCTAGGTGGATAGCTCTGTAAACAGCGCAAGTAAACAAGGCCACCCAAACCTTGCTGCCACCTTTAAGATGTAGCGGTCCCAACAGATTCACACCCGTCACCTCGAAGGGTTTGTCTAACCCTATTCTATTAGTCGGTAAAGCCGCGCCAGGAGTCTGAATAGGTTTCTGATTATGCCTCCTACATATCACACACATTTTTCAATTATTTGTTTAATCAATCTGCGACCACCAATGATCCAGAATTTCTCTCTCAATTCTGAAAGAATGAATTGGGCTCCTCCATGCCCATTTTGTTGGTGTATTTCACGAACCATCTGTTCCACCAGAGGATGATTACGAGGCAGTCCTCGCTAGTCGGGCCTGCAGCTTGGCGATGGTCGGGGGTGATGGCAGGTACCCGTGCAGGTGATGCTGGATGGTGGAGCCCACCAGCGAGTTCGCCGCTCTAGCTCGCCCGACGAGGGATAGGCCGCGGGTGAAGGGCGTCCATCGGCGGCAGGCGGACTCCAGGAGGGCGAGAAGATGCTGCTCCTGATGGGCTACGGAGCTCCTGGGGGCGATGTCGAGCCCGAGGACCCTGATGGAGGTGGTCGACCAGGAGGCGCCGAGAGGGGAGTCGCCGCGGTTGCGCCAGGCGCCGCACCAAAGGCCCGCGCTCTTCCCGAGGTTGACGGCGATACCGGAGGCCCGCTTGAAGTCTTCGAGGACGGTCGCCGCCCGCTCGAATTCTTCGTCGCGATGGAAAAGGAGGACGATGTCGTCGGCGTAGGCGATGACGTTGCCCACGCCGAGGGTCGACTCCAGGCGACGTAGCAGCGGCCCCGTAGAGATGCTAAATAGCGCGGCACTCACGGCGCAGCCCTGTCGTAGGCCGTTGAGGAGGGGGAAGGCGGTGGTGTGAAAGCCTCCGGCCCGGATCGTGGCGTCCGCCCCGGCGTAGAGGATGTTAATCCAGGCCATGAAGGCCGGCGGGAGGCGGAGGGATGTTAGCAGGGACTCCAGGAAGCCACGGTCCAATGAGTCAAAGACGGACTCTAGGTCGACGCCCATGACGGCCAGCGGCGAGCCATGGGCGGTGGCCTCCTCTATGGCGTCCGTCACCATGGCGATGTTCCATGACGGGGACTTCCCGGGGACGGCGTAGGTCTGGCATTCCGGCACCAGGGTCCGCAGGTGGGGCTTGAGGCGCCGGTGAAGGATGGCGGCCAGGACCCTGTAGTCGGCTGAGGGCAGCGCGACAGGCCTGTAGCCATCAAGGCCGCGACCTCCGCGGGCCTTGGGCACGAGGCAGATGGAGCTGCGCCGCGTCGACGGAGGCAGGGCACCGCGGAGCCCTGATGCCGCGAACCCCCGGGCCAGAGCTTCCGCGAAGAAGTCCTCGCTGAAGGCGACGAGGAGTTCGCACGGCAGGCCGTCCCAGCCGGGGGCCTTTCCGCGTGGGAGGTGCTCGATAGCGTTGGCGATCTCGCTGGGGCTGATGTCCGGCCGGTGGAGCGGGTCCTCCTCACTCAGCTCGCGGGTGGTGGTGGGCGCGCTGCTGGCGATGAGGGCAGCTCCCGCAGCTGGATCGCTGGTGGGACGGGCGAAGCGGGGCTGGAAGGTCGCGAACGCCCTCCGCCGAAGCTCGGGGCCCTCGATGATGTTATCCTACTCGTCCCTGATGACGCTGACCGGGCGTCGGAGGCGGATGGCGCGTGCTAGGTCCGGCAGCGATGGGTAGTCGGCCCGGATGGAGGAGGCCTCGAGCTGCGCCGCGATATAGCGCCTTGCCCTGTAGATTTAGCTGTCGCTGGCAGCGTGGCGCGGATCGTGCAGGGATCTGGCCTCCGCCAGCAGTCCCGCCTTGATGGTGGTCCACCTGTCCCATAGGATCCCGTCGTCGTCATCGTGCGCCGTGTTTTCATCGAGCTCCCGGATGTAACCAGCCAGATGTTCGAGAACGAGGCCCGAGCGGAGCATCGCGGCCAAGCGAGGCTGGGTGGGGGAGGAGACGGCGGTGGTGGGCGGGCCCACCTGGAGCAGCACGAGGCGGTGGTCCGAGAGGTGGTAGTGGCTGGTCGCGTAGATGGACACGCGATCTAGGACTCCAGCAGGGACGAGGATCCGGTCCAGGCGGCTGGATTCGACTTGGTCGCTGTGCCTGGGGACTCTGGTGGGCAGGTGGGCGGCGTCGAACTGGGTGGCCACGTCGACCAGCGCGGCCAGGTCCAGAAGAGCGGCGAGGGCATCCGACGATGATGATGACGATGGGCTCCGATCCCTGATGTTAAAATCGCCGATGATCCAGCAGACCCCCTCCTCCTCCTGTGCCGCTGTCGCCGCCAGGAGCTCCAGTTGCCGGATTCTCTCCCGGGGTTCATGCGCCAGATGAACGGCGATGGCCGTCATCTCCTCGCCGTGGACATCTATGGTTGCCAAGGCGATGTGGCCCGGCCACAGGACGCGTTGTTGTATCACGGCTACGCCTGGCCCGAAGACGCAGGCGAGTCCGGATCCCGAGATGGCTACGGGATGGGCCAATACAACAGCATTGTAGCCGAGGCAGAGGTCTTGGCCGCTGCCCAGATGAAATGCGTTTGTCTCCTGGACAAACGCGATGTCCACGTGATGTTGCCTGAGGAGATGACAAAGGGCAAGGCTCCTCCCCCGAGTGGCGAGCCCTCGCGCGTTGATGGTGGCGACGCGGTGGTTCATTGGCGCTGTAGGTCACGCAGCACCCTCCTGGTCTTCTGGAGGGTCTTGCGGATGGTGGAGTTGGAGTCTGGGCACGAGGCCCTGAAGGTTTCGTGCAACTCGTCGAGGGTGGCGACCTGTACCTCTGTCAGCGTGGGCGCTAGCCTCTTCATGGTGGTTTCAGAGGTGAGAAGCTGCTGTGCGTCCTTGCAGTTAAGGCCGGGCAGCTTGTCCGACTCGATGGAAAGGGTGGGGGTCTCCTCGATGTGCTTCAGCAGCTGTTTGAGTGCGGATTCTCCCCGGGCAGGCGTGGAGGGTGGTGAGGTCAGCTTCTCCACCGACATCTCGTGGTCGAGCGGAGAGATGCGAGGCTCGAGGGGCCGCTGGGCAGCCAGGGGAGTAGGGAGGGCGGCATGGGCGGGCTGGGCGAGATCCATCGGTTCGGCAGGATGGGGCGCCGAGGGGATCGCCGGAGACTCTGTTGATGTCTTCGCCGGTTGGACAGGGGGCGCCGGTGTTGCGGGCGCCGGTGCCGTCTTCCTTGGCTGCTGAAGAGGAGGAGGGGGGGGAGTTCTTGCGTCGGTGGGAGACGCTGCTTGCCTGGGGCTGCTGTTCCCTTGCCTGGCGAGCGCTGGGCAGTTGGCTCTGCGGTGGCCCTGTTTACCGCATTTGGAACACTTGATTCCAAAAGAGAGGAAGGCCGACAGGGTGTCTCCCTTGGACTGGATGGTCAGTCGGGTGGGCAGCGTCTCCAGCCTTACGCCCTCGCGGAGCAGGATGAACGTCTCCCGGCGGCCGTCGGTGAAGGTGAACTCCCCCATTTTGACCAGGATGGGGGCGATGGAGGTGACCCTCCCAAATTGGCCCAGGGCGGTCGCGATGGTGTTGTCCTCCACAAAGCCGGGCAGGTTGGCCACGACTATGCGCTCCGCCCTCTTGCGAAAGGGGAAGACCTTGAGGGTCGTTCCCTCGATTTCCAGGCCGTCCGCGACCAGACGGTTCGCGAGGTCCTTGTTCGTGAGGCCCACGAGGTAGTGGCCGTTCATTCGATTGAACTGCGTGATGTTTTTTGGCCCCCCGAGTAGCGTGCTCATTGCCTTGAGGTAGGAGTAGTCCGGGATGTCTGGGCACAGCTCCACGAAGACGTAGTTCTCGTGGTTGGTAGTGGCCTGCCTCGCCCTGGCGTCGGCGATGTTGGCGCGTGTCGCCTTGATCTCCTGAGGCGGCACTGCTCTCGGCCCTGTTGGCCGCTTCCGCTGCTGGGGGCTGGGCTTCTCAGCAGGCCTGCCAGGCTGCCTAGCGGCGTGCTCCGGCGTTGAAGTGAGGCGCCTTTTCTTGCTCTTCACAACGGTGCAGCCGTCTTGGCGTCCACCTCCGCCATCTCGCTGTCGGCCCAGTTGAGCGAGGTCGGGTCAGGTGTCGTAGCGCTGTTCGAAGCAGCAGTCGGCGGCACCGTGACGTCACCACTCGCGGCGGCCAAATTTACATGCAAGTCGCCTGCCGGCGAATTTGCATTCTTTTGATTTTTTGAAGAATTTTCTTTTGTAATCTTAATGTTTTGGTTTTCCGACGAAAACTTCTCGCCTGGTTCTGATCCAGTGCTGGGCCTTTCAAAAACTTGTTCAGCGGATCGAGAGGTTTCTTTTGGTACCAAACTCGTATTGGTAAACGCCTTTTACACACACTCCAGAGGCGAAAACGGCGGAGCTCGCGAAAGCGTGGCCGCACGCTCGAGTGTGTATGCACTGAAATTTACAAAGATATTAAGAAAAATTCACATTTTGTGTTCTTACATATATCAGTGAGTTATAATTGACTGAAAGTGTTTGAAAATATGGGTGTACGAAATCTATGGATTTTCATTGTTTCTTTTTTTTTTTTTGGTTCCTTTAATTATTAGTTTACGAATTTAAACTACAATTAAAATACATTCCGTTTTTTTACGCAAATAAAATTTTATAATTTTATCATTAAATATTTGACAGCTTCGCTATATTTGATATTTATAGTAAGAATTTTTATTTTGGGGACAAGGGGCTCTTTTCCAACTTTTGTTTTTGCCAAAATAAGCATATTTCTGTCAAGCCACATTTTGGAATTTAATTATTATTTCTACCTCTGCTGTCCCACCTATTTAAAAAAGGATACTTTGCCTTTCTTTTTTGAAAACTTTAAATAGTTTGTCTAACTGATGACATAACAGGAATAAGATTTATTTGTTTCTTTTTGCATCCAAGTTCCAAGTTCCAAATAACTTTATTAGGTGCCGCTCAAAAAGAGCAACGTAGATCATCATATTTACAATATACTGAGGGGGGTGGTTCAGGGGTTCATTTACAATTATAATTTATAATGATGTCGTTGGGTCCGGATTCCGTAGTATTGTAGTTTGTGGCTTCCTTAAAGGTGGGGTGTTCTAATTTTTCGGATTTTTCGTAGAATTTGAACGATTGACTAATAATGTAGTCATTGATGTTTTCGATATTTAGATCGTTCCTGAGGATTGTGTTCCGAACGAACCAGGGTGGAGACATGATTTTTCTGATCATTTTATTTTCAAAGACTTCTAGCTTTTTAAGGATGGTCTTATGTGCTGTCATAAACATGGGGTGGCCATATATGAGTATTAGTCTTATAATTGACGTGTAAATGGTTCTTTTGCAATGAAGGGATAATTTGCTTTTCGGCCCTAGAAGTAGGGATAATCGGTGTTAGGCAGCTTTCGCCAAGTTAATTCTGTTTTCGATGTGTCTTTTGAAGGTTAGGTGCTCGTCTAGGGTCATTCCTAGGTATCGGATGTTCTCTTTCCATTTAATATTGTCTTCGAAGACAAAAAGTTCGTCTAAAGGTTTCTTAATTTTGTTTTTTTTTTCTGGAGAAAATTATTGCTTCAATTTTTTAGGGGTTTATTGTGACTCGCCATTCTTTACACCAGAGCGTGGAAAAGATGCAGGCCTCTTGGAGTTTCATGTGGAGTCTGTAGAAGTCGTATGTCGAGGCTAAAATGGCGGTATCATCGGCAAATAGGTGTCTTCAATACAGGGGAAGTCGTCTATATATATGTCAAATAAGGTTGGTCCCGTGACTGATCCTTGGGGGACCCCGGCAAGGATGTTCCTAGCTGTTGAAAGTTCGTCTTTGACTCGTACCTTGAATGTTCCATTTGTTAAGAAGTTTTGCGTTATTTTTATGCTGTCTCCAGGAAGGTGCTTTTTGCACATTTTGTAGAGAAGGGCTTCGTGCCAGACTTTATTGAATGCTTTGGCAATATCGAAGAATACGGCTCCTGTTATTTGGCCTAGGTCCATGGCTTTTCTTATTTTTTCAGTGACAACAACTAGCTGGTGCAATGTTGAGTGCTTGGCTTTGTAGCCAAATTGTTCAGGTCTGAGTGGATTCTTTTCTTCGAGGGATTTTCTGAGTCTTCTTTAAACAATTCTTTCGAATAGTTTTGAGATGGCAGGTAGTAGTGAGATGGGCCTGTAGCTTGTTGGTTCATGCACGGATTTTCCTTTTTTAAGAATGAGACAGATAATGGACGTTTTCCATCTGTCAGGGAAAATGGGCAAGCTGCAGTGAGGCGTAAAATATTTCGGTTATTGATGCTATTATATGATTAGGGAGCAGTTTGAGAGCTTCATTAGGCAATTCATCGATTCCGGGAGCTTTTTTATTTGGTAGATATTCAATAATCGCTTTTATTTCACCAATGTTTGTTGGTTCTAGTCCTGTTCCTTTTTTTTTTTTTTTTTTTCATGTATGAATTCACACGTTTGATGTATGAACGAGTAGGTCTGGAGTGGGATGTATAGGGATTGGGGGTGAACTGTTTTCATAGTTGTTGGCAAATGATTCAGCTGCTTCTTCTGTGGTTAGTGTCTGCCCATTGTTTGTCTTCAGTATTATTTCTTGTTTTTCAGAGTTGGATAATCGTTTGATCGCTTTCCATATGGTTTGGTCCGTGACTTTCATGTTTTCGAAATAGTGGTCCCAGCTGGTGTTATCGCGCTCTCTTGTAAGTTTCTGTGATTCTCTCCGGGCCGTCATGTAGGCTGATTTACCTCGGGGGTCGCAGGATTTTTTCTTTTTTTTTTCTTAGTCTGTTGGTGGATCGTATTTATTCTTTAATGTGAGGTGGATATCTTCGTTCTAGTTCCGGGTCCTTATATTTTGTTGAATCTTCCAAATTTTGCACCATTTGTTCTTCATTGTGTGTGATGGCCTTGTCTATTTTTGAAGGCGTGTCTAGGATCAGTTCAGGAGGTTCGGCGATTTCCATTTTGTACTTGAAAAGGGCCCAATCTGTAATTTTTATTTTTGTATTTGAGTAGGAGATTTTGAAATCCTGTAGAACAAGTAGTACTGGGAGATGATCAGAGGCTAGTTCGTGCAGGACTTTAAAGTATGCGCGCTTTGGGAGATGTTTTCGTGCACGGCGATGTCAATGATGTCTGGAGGTGAGTCATGAGTAGGTTCGTCGGGGTAGCTCACATCTAGGTCCATAACGTTGATTGCGTTTTGGAGCCTTCTCCCGCTTGGGTTAGTGGTGGTGGAACCCCAGGCAGGATGTTTGCAGTTTAGGTCCCCTGCTATGATGGCCGGTGTGTCCATTGAAAAAATGTTATAGATATCGGTTTGATCTAGATAGGTGTTTGGTGGTTTGTAGCAAGAATACAGGTTCATATTTAACCCGTTTTTGTTTTTGATAGAAATTCCTGTTGTTTCCAGGCTTGAGGTGGTGGCATGAATAGGTGCATGGCTGTACTTCTTGTGGATGAATATGGTAGTTACACCACCTTGTCTGGTTAGTCTGTCGTTGCGGAGGGTGATGAGGTTTTGAATCCTCATTTTATGGCAAGTCTTAAGCCAGGTTTCTGACACTAGTGCGATGTCGTGGTCGTTCAGGAATTCTGAGAGCGGTGTAAAGTTTCGCCTTTGAACTTTGAAAGTTAATTCCCCACAAATGTAACAGAAAACATCAGGAATATTAACGCAACGCCTCGGCATATTGACACAGTCTAGTGCACACGATTTATAAAAGCAAATCGATAGAGAAGAATCAACTGATCACTTCAAATTTACCTGTCACTTCTGATGCAAATCTATTAAACAAATCGTTAAGTTCAATTTAAATATATACATATACAGAGTGTACCAGGTAAATTGGGAATTTCAACAATGGTATTTTAACTGAAATTTTTTGCAAGTAAAAATTAAAATATCCGAATGAAATTTGACACAGTAGTAGATAAAAGGATATAGTTTTTATTTATTCAATGTAGTTTCCATTATTAGCTACAACAGTCTCGAGGCGAGTGCGGAATGAAGCACAGGCCTTGGCGACGATGACCTTGTCCATTTGGGTCATCACCCTGTGAACTGCTTTCTTGACAGACTGGATGGTGGTATGAGGAGCTTTGTTGACATCTCTCTCAACAACGCCCCATACATAGTAGTCGAGGGGATTGCAATCTGGAGAATTAGGGGGCCAAATATCAGGACCCCAGTGACTAGGGACGTTAAGTGTCAGCCACGATTGTGTCTTCTTTGCCTTATGGGCTGGAGCTGAGTCCTGTTGGAAGACATACTTCCTTCCTGCGGCCACCATGTCCATCCAAGGCTTCAAAACGGTCTCCAGAACATTGATGTAGGTGTCAGCGTTCATCCTAAAGCCCTTCTCAAAGAAATGGGGAGGCATGACATCACCTTCACTGCTGATAACGCCAAGGACCATTACGGAGGCAGGAAATTTCGTGTGCATCACGACAGGTATCTCTGAGGGGTCTTTACAGATCCAGCGATCATTCCTGGGATTTACCTTTTGGTCCACGTCAAAGTTCTTTTCGTCAGAGAAGAACCTTAGCATGCCAAAAGAGTCGTGTTTCAGGTTGTTGAGGAGGGCAGCAGCCTTTCCTTTTCTGTTATTCTTCATATTCTCAGTCAGCAACTGACCTTTCCGAAGGGCATGAGACTTGAGACCAAGGTCCTCATGGATAGTTTCTGACAATTGTCATAGAGCCAACGTCCATTTCCTTGGCTATGGCCCCCATGCTCTTCCCAGGGTTTCCATCAATCTTCTCCTTGACATTTTTGACAAATTCTTCGCCTCTTACCCTGTCCGATCGACGCGAGTGCTTTTTCCTTGTAGCTATCCCCTCTTTGTTACTGTCGGCCTCATCAAACTGCTTCTTGACACGATAAATAGTGGTTTTGGGCAACTTAAGAAAATCCACTATCTCTTTGGGGCTCCTTCCGGCGCGCAGAGCAACGATGATGGCAGCTCGATTTTCAAATTCTCGGTTACTCTTCATCACTACACTGCGCACACATGTACTGTTGCATTTTAAATGAATATGGCTACGTAATGAAAAAAAACAAGTTTTTAATCTCAAGTAGTTTTTGTTTTATGGACTGTCAAAGTTAGTCCCAATTTACCTGGTACACCCTGTATATTAAATCTGTTATTTAGAAAATAGCATTCCACAGCTTGTCATTATTTTTGAGTTGATAGAAAAATAGATTATAATATAAAATAAACATATTTAATTAAAAATCCAATAATTTATAATTTAAATTAATATTTATGATTCCTAAAGTGCAAAATCTAATTAATAAAAAATAAAATAAAGTTTTCGCTCCACATATCAACTCGTCTTGTCAAAATAAAACGTTTGCTTGAAAAGTGCTTATGTATCCCGTTATATGAATTGATATAGAATGATACCCAGTTTTCTCTCTCTCTAAGAATTGGTGAGGGTTTACTTGAGCTGTCTATTTATAAAAGTCAATGTATCTAAGTAAATATGTTTGTTGGCTATGGACGTCCTTATTCATTCCATATAGAGCGTTTTAAATAAAATTTAACTTTATTTTTAGCATTTTTTTTTTCAATTTGAACACACGCGATGACAATTCAATTTATAATAATGTAATGGTTTTCAAATATATAATATAGAGTCGACACTCGATAATTGGAAACTCAACGGACAAGAGAAAAATTTCAATTCATCAAGGTATCAAAATACAGGAGTTTAAACAACAAAGATGGAGGGAAGGAAAATTAAATTAATCAAGAGTTTGAAATTTTGGCAGTTTCGGAATATACATACTATGTTGATACAAGATTAAATAAGTGAATCATCGAAAGTTTTAAGGTAATCAATTTATTGGAAGCGCTTTCTGGTGTTGCTCTTTCTCAAACAAAAGTTTGATATTGAAATTCGTGATTTATTATTTTAAAATTTATTCAATTATTCACAGATATTCATTTTAAAAAGAAATCCGTCATTTTTTTTTTAGTGAGCGACTTCAGTCTATCATTGTCCAATGAATTTTCGATAGTAGTGAAGGCGGCGAAGAAATCGTTACTTGTGTCGGTTCTGAAGGCGTAGAAACGTAGGCTAGTAAGAGATATCTTTGCCTCGCTCAATGTGACTGGAATTGGCGGTTGCCCTCCTTCCTTGTTCTGATCCAGATGGGTCGAATTCAATATGTTGGCATCGGTTAGGACACCGTGGACACTGATGTCTTCGTCGACATGAGAATAATTCTCAAATGTTAAATCTCCATAGTTAGGTAGACGTCCCCACCCTGAGTCAGAATTTGTAATTTTTGACGGCTCTGATGACTGTTCTACGCTTTCGGTGTGCTTAAACCCGCACTATCTAAAGCAGTTATAAATAGTAGTAGTGTTAACATTTTTTCCAGGCCTTTTTAATCATGATTATAGTTGTCAAAACTATTATATCTATATTTTCACCTTTTTCAATCCTCTTTCTCCCTTTCTCATTCAAAATATATTTATTTTATCTTTTAAAATCTATAAAATTGAATTTTATTGTTTTAAAATAAGCTATAAATCACATTAAAAATTGATACCCATTTTATTAAAAAGGGTTATACATTTTAAAATATTAATATATACAGTTATCAGCGTCATGCATTCTTTCTTAATTCTGTCACCGTTTGCTTTTGATTCAGTGGTAGAATGCTCGCCTGCCACGCTGGCGCCCCGGGTTCGACTCCCGGCCGATGCATTTTTTTTTTTTACCATTTTTAAAACTCATTTATATTATTAAAATATATGTGCTTTTCCTGTCTATGTACAGACATATGGTCCATGTACACAAGTATACAAGTATGTATACAAGTTATTTGCAAATTGCGTGGCAAATTTGCCCTTTCGCTCGCAAGCAGCGCCTCTAGCGGTGAAGATGGGAGGTAATATCAGCTGACCTAATGGACATGTAAAACGTGTTTTAACAGGACATAGAGATAAATCTGGAAAAGATTTTTCCGGATTTTTTGTCAAGAAAAATAAATTGACAGCTTCTGGGAAAAAAGTAGTTGTTTTTTATTCAGAAAATGATGATGACAATATTGCTGTATCATATTTGATTATCATATACAAAATTATATCTGGAAAAATTCCAAAAAGCAAAGGCCACGGGTGAAGCCAGTTCATTTTTAGTATGCAGGAACAAAATTCTAACAGAAAAACATTTTGCCTGTCGAAGGGCTTTTGCCCGAAAGCTCGTAGCATTTTTACAATAAAAGAAACTCATCTTCTGAACCTTTCTTAATTGATAGAAAAACATTCATTCGAGCAGAAGACAGAAAGCCAGATCATCTCTTTATAAAAATATCGCTTCTCAGACACAAAGTTTGGAGCGGGACGTTTCCCAAGAATGACATCTACGGCGCCAATTTATAATTGTAACGAATAGTATTTGAATAAAAGCATTTAATCGGGTAAAACCCGGTCATTGCCCTTTCTTAATCAATTCTGTCACCGTTTGCTTTTGTGAATGGAATAATCACCCAAATATGGCCATTTCTCATAACCATCGGTGGTTCAGTGGTAGAATACTCGCCTGACACGCGGGCGGCCCGGGTTCGATTCCCGGCCAATGCATTTTTTTTTTTTTACAATTTTTAAAACTCATTTATATATTATACAAGAATGACATCCACGGCGCCAATTTATAATTGTAACGAATAGTATTTGAATAAAAGCATTTAATCGGGTAAACCCCGGGCGTTGCCCGGGTCATTCGGCTAGTATTACATAATTTTAGAGAGATATTTATAACCCAGGTTCCTGGAGCACATAATTATAAAATTAAATAAATGAATTGTCATCGCACGTGTGCAAGTTAAAGAAATTACTAAAATAGTCAAATTTATTTGAAACGTTCTAAATGGAATAAATAAAATTAGGGTGTAAGTTGACAGATGTAATCACAACATGTATATTGAGAAAATTGATAAAAGATTTATGTGAAAAATAATATCTGGAAAATCAATTTTATCACATTAATTTACCATAGGTAAGGTTGAAAAAATTTCAGTAAACAAGTGGTTTCTCACACGCACATGCTCTTTTTTAAAGTACAGTAGTACCTCCCTGTAACAGACACCTAATTGCAGAGCCAAAGTGTCCTTTAAGGATAGGTGCCCTCTTACTGGAGAGTTGCTAAATTGTAAAAATGGTAATTTTGCAAATGAAAACTGTCCTTTGTGGAGAGGTGTCCGCTAAAGGGAGGTTCTACTATATCACTAAATGAATGACCTGGACAACGCCTGGGTTTTACCCAAAAGGATTTTTCCCCGAGCGCAAATGTATTGAAAAATGTTGTTTTTTTAATTCTATTGGTTACAATTATAAATTATGACCTGAATTCACCCAGGATCTTCCGAAGCGAATATTTGCCCCCCCCCCCCCCCCTACAAATCATGCTTTTAAATTAAACACTTTATGGTATATAAGACAAACAAAAATTAATATCAAGAATTCTAAAATATAGGGATATGATTCAGAAATCGACAACAAATAAAAGAATAGCCTAAATATGATATCTGCTAGGAAAATAAAGTTTTACAACTATATTGGAAATTTTAGTATTAAATCCTCTTGTCTTGAAGGTGCTAAAGGCTTATTGCCAAAAAGGAAACCTATCCTCGACTTATAAAGTACAATACCTGAGGCATGTGAGGTGGTAAGGAATGCAGAAGGTTTCCTGCCAAAACTGAACTTTGGTATTGCAAAAAAAAAAAAAAACATTTTAAACATAAACATAATTCTCTCAGTCACGCAATAAGGCGCTGGGTGTGAATGAAATCAACAAATTTGTAATAACTTCAAGGTATGAAAATACCTGATAATTTGATTATAGGTTTTCTAAATTCAATATATAAACTGTTGATATTTCATCCAGATTAGTTATGTTTTGAGAATGTGCATAGCAGAAAGACATATATACACATACTTACATACATGGCTTATATATATAACTAGCGGACGTACCCGCTTCGCCCAGGTTTTACCCGAGTAAAAGTTTGTCTAACGAATCTCTCGATAAAGTGAACATTTTTTTCCCGGTCCCTTGAAAAATACTCGATAAGTTGAATAAAATCAATATTAATTGGTTCCCTCGGTAATTGGAAGTTAAAGGAATAGTATCTTGCCTTGGAATTGTATAATTATTCTTGTATGGATGTACCCGGCTTCGCCCGGGTTTTACCCGAGTAAAGGTTTGTTTAACGAATCTCTCGATAAAGTGAACATTTTTTCCCGGTCCCTTGAAAAATACTCGATAAGTTGAATAAAATCAATATTAATTGGTTCCCTCGGTAATTGGAAGTTAAAGGAATAGTATCTTGCCTTTGAATTGTATCATTATTCTTGTCTCAAATAAATTGCTGTGTCATCCTGAATTTTGTCTTTCCTAATTTTCTACATTACAAAATCATCGTATCATCATGATAATATTTAGAGCAGATTGTTGAATTATAGCAGATAAATTAGAATATTTATCTTGATTATTTCTAGGCGAAAAGTTATTTCAAAAATTTTATTTGCTAGAAACCTTCCCAGTACTATACTAAATAACTTCCCAAAGTTTCATGGCGATCCAATGAGTGGTTTGGTCAGGCATAAAGGACAAACAAACAAACAAACAGACACACATACATTCATTTTTATATATATAGATATAAAAATGGGTTGCCCAAATATCATGGAAAAAGGTAAATAAAGGTTTAGTTTATTTTGTTCCACTAGATAGCGCTCTGCCATCTAGAAATGCTCATGTGAGCCTGGTCAGGATTTGTCTTTTTATTTTTAAAAGCTTTTATTTAACTTGCCTCCATATCTGTCTGTCTGTCTGTCTGCCTGTCTGTCTGGATGTCTGTCGCCAAATCTTGTAATCAATTTTTAATATACTTATAGGGTACCTAGAAATATGAAATTTGGTACACATGTTCAAACCTGATGACAACGCTAGCTGACCAATTTTCAGACTTCTGGGTTGTCAGGTTGGCCAAGAACGGACAAATTTCCAAATTTACTTTTAAATTTTGTATATTTAATTTTAATATGCTTCCAGACCATATAGAATAATGAAACTCACAATACTCGCTCAGTCCAATTAACATGCAAGTGTACTAATTTTCAGACTTCTGGGTGGTCGGGAAGGCGGAAATTGAACCATTATCTATATTTCTTTTTTAATATTATGTGTTGCATTATATCTACTCGGAAAATGCTGGAGGTTGCGAAACTAATTTTTTCAATAAATGTTCAAGACATGGAAGGAATTAGAAATCCAAATATTCAGATTCCTATCTAAAACGTCCTTGGAATTACAAACAAATAAATGAGAAAAGCCAACAAATATATTAATTTAATGTGTTACTAGCGGACGTACCCGGCTTCGCCCGGGTTTTACCCGAATAAAGGTTTGTCTAACGAATCTCTCGATAAAGTGAACATTTTTCCCCCGGTCCCTTGAAAAATACTCGATAAGTTGAATAAAATCAATATTAATTGGTTCCCTCGGTAATTGGAAGTTAAAGGAATAGTATCTTGCCTTGGAATTGTATCATTATTCTTGTATGGACGTACCCGGCTTCGCCCGGGTATTACCTGAGTAAAGGTTTGTCTAACGAATCTCTCAATAAGGTGAACATTTTTTCCCGGTCCCTTGAAAAATACTCGATAAGTTGAATAAAATCAATATTAATTGGTTCCCTTGGTAATTGGAAGTTAAAGGAATAGTATCTTGCCTTGGAATTGTATCATTATTCTTGTCTCAAATAAATTGCCGTGTCATCCTGAATTTTGTCTTTCCTAATTTTCTACATTACAAAATCCTCGTATCATCATGATAATATTTAGAGCAGATTGTTGAATTATAACAGATAAATTAGAATATTTATCTTGATTATTTTAAAGCGAAAAGTTATTTCAAAAAATTTATTTGCTAGAAACCTTCCCAGTACTATACTAAATAACTTCCCAAAGTTTCATGGCGTTCCAATGAGTGGTTTGGTCAGGCATAAAGGACAAACAGACACATACATTCATTTTTATATCTGTTATGATTTAGTCATCTTATTCCAATATCATCACACATATATTTATATTCATTATATATATCTATATTAATAAAATGGAAATTTCATAAGTGGACACCACTAAAAACTTTTGTTACAATGCATCAATTTCGACCAAATTTTCAACATTTATGTAAAACGAGATGGAGCAGGTTTTGCTTAACATCAAAATATATTTCCTAACATTAACATGCCTAACTTCGCTGTTATCGATTAAATACAAAAAAAAATCAACAGAGTTGATTTTATTTATATATAAATACAAAATTAAATTTCAACAGAGTTAATTTTTTGACATACTAGCTAATAATCTCAATCTAAAAAATATTCAAAACAAGCAATTTTAAGATAACACCATATGTAAAACAGTCGGCCAAGAAAACAACAACGATATTACATCTTTCTCACATATTCACACACAATCTTGATTAATAATTAAAACTAATCTTTAACATTGTTTATTATACTTCAACTTTTATTTCTACATTTGTTTTTAAATACCCAATTGTTTTATCATGTTTCTAATTTCGCCTAACAAATATACAAATTTATAGTGACCAACATATGCTAATTTTATCTTTGTTTTTATTTAACTTGATATCGTAAACATAACATCCATTGTAAGCATTTTTCTGTTCACCTTCCGTGGTTTCTCTTTTCTCTGATATTTTTAGGTGTAGTATATTTTCTTATTACTAGACTACAAACATTCCCTCGAGAAAAACCTGGGCGAAGCCGGGTACATCCGCTAGTATATATATATAGGTGTGTGTAACAATATACCACCATACATTTCACGACACCTTTTTAAATAATTCCCCTTTTTCAATTAGTATGTTGTTACTTTTAACTATTTATTGATAAGGCACAATTTTTGGATTATAGATTATAAACACAAGGTAATAATACCAAATCCAAATAAATAAATAAATAGTGTGTGACGTTTCGGTAACAGCGTTGTTACCATCTTCAGACAAAAGTACTGAATGAGAGAATTTTACCACAGCATGCTTTTAAATAGTTCCTGTTATCTCAAGTGTGTAAACAAGATAACAGATAAGAAGAAGATATTTATCTGATAAACAGATGGGATAAACACCTGATGATTATTATTCTTTGAATTAAAAGTTTTTTCAAATATAATTAAAAGCATATTTATAAATATCATTTATATTTCCTCTTTCTTCCATTCTGTTAATTGTAGCACATTTCTTTTGAATGAAAAATGCTTCTTTAAATTGTCTCTTAAAATAATTTTTCTCATAACCTAGTATCTTTGTTTCTTTTAGGTTAAAATTATCATGTCCTGTGATTTTTCTATGTTCTACAAGTGCAGAATTCTCAATTTTATCCCATTTCAGAGCATATTCATGGTTTTTCATTCTTTCTTTTAAAGTTCTGGATGTTTGTCCTACCTAACATTAGTCACATTTTTCACATTTCACTTCATAAATTAAACCTGCTCTATTTGGTATGTGAGTGTTCTTATGGTTGTTGATATATTGAGAGATAGGGTTACATGGTTTCCATGCAATGTTTATTTTTTCATACCTTTTGAATATATTAGTAAAATTTCTCTCTCTCTCTCTCTTGCAAACTTTTGGTTTATAAATGGCAATGTGATAAATTTGGCTTCTTTGTTTTTGCACTTTAGATTTTGAATTAAAGTATTATTCTCATATTTTTGGTTCATGTCTTCTATTATTCTATTTATCAATTTGATGGGAAAATCTTCATTGATTAGTTCTTTTTTGATGTTGTTAATTTCTATATTTCTTTTATTTGTATCATTAATGAGTGTAAAAGCTCTATATATAAGAGCTTTTACTAATCCTACTTTTTGGCTGAAATGGTGCTGTGACTTAAGTTCCAATAAGTTCCTGTATGTGTTGGTTTTTTGTATATAGAGGTTGTAATGTTGTTATTGTTGTATGATAAGTTCATGTCCAAGAAATTTATTGATTTGTTGTTATCCACTTCTATAGAGTAATTGATATCAGGCAATAGATTGTTGAAAGTATCCAAAATATTTTGTTCACTTCCCTGATTAATAAATAAAATGGAGTCATCCACATATCTTTTAAAATAATAAACATCATTTTAAAGTGAATTTAGAGCTTTTATTTCTAATTGGCCTATAGTAATACAAGATGCGTTTGGTGATATTGGACTACCCATTGTTGCACCTTTCATTTGGAGATATATTTGGTCATCATAAATAAAATATGTTGTTTTCAAACAAAATTCTATTACAATTAAAAATTCAGATTTTGGCAAATTATTTATTTTTGATTCTTTTATCACATGGTTTAATGCATCCATAATTGTGGGTATAGGGATTGAAGTAAACATGGATTCAACATCTAAAGATATAATTCTTTGATTTCCATTTAGCTTCATGTCAATAATATCTTCTTTGAATTCACATAGGAGTTAACAATTTCATTTTCATTAAAATATTGGTAGATTTTTAATTGTTGTGCTAACCATTTTGACAAGGCATATGTTGGTGAAGGTCTATTGTTTATTATTGGGCATAATGGACAGTTAGGCTTGTGGACCTTTGGATTAATAAGTTTTGTGTTCAATAAGTAATGAAAGTAATAATTGTTATGATAATGCTATTGTGTACACCATATATATTGGGCACATGTGCATCATAATTTTTCAACTTGGTTAAAAGCCTGTAATTAATATATATTTGTTTTTTCTCCAGTTTTTAAGTATGGTGTTCAATTTTTTTTTTGAAGTTTTTTGTTGGATCATTTTGTATATGAGAATAGGTGCCATTGTTATTCAATAAAGAAAGCATTTTTTGTTTATAGTCTTCTTTTTTCATTAAAACAATTCCATTCCCTTTGTCATATTTTGTTATTACATATTTTGTTTGTAGGTGTTTAAGTTTGGAGGTCATTTTTTGTTTATATTATTTGATTTATAATTTTGATTTAGTGTATTAGTAACTTCAAATCTAATATTAGCTGCCTCATTAGGGTTAAGAGTTTTGCATATGTCTTCTGTTTTTGAAATACTATCCAATTTTTTTTTTGTTTCAGATTTCCCCCAAAGCATATTTATAACCTTTGCTAAGAAAGTCTAGAACTTCATTCGAGATACCTTCACCAGCTAAATTCATGATGTTATTTTTTGGTTTAATTTCAGAGTTCTTTTTTCAGGGAATTTTTCTTTTCAGGGAAGAGTGTTTCATAAAGAGAAAATATCTTTATTTTACGGGGCTGCTAACCAAAATGAATGATTTTTGAGCCCCGATGGACGCATAAAGCGGAATATATACAAAGCATAGTTGGGGGGCCTGGGGATGGGTGGCCAGGGATCATCGCAAGGGATCCTAGGATCTGGCAGTTGGGGTGTCATCGCAGGGGGAGGAAGCTGGAGAGGTCAAGGAAACAGCGCCTTGATGGGTGAGAAGCCTGGATGGAGGCCAGTTGAGGAGGCAGGAGGTCCTGGAAGCCTAGAACTTGAGGGTTCTAAGCTTCAAGATGGGGCAGCTTGAGGCTCTCGCCTCGTGCTTGTCTGGGAGGGCCCTTGGCACAGCAGTTGGCGCACTTGGAAGTGTGCCAGTCGGCAACTGAGGGGCAGGCACGGCCTTCATGGCCGCCTTCACCGCAGTGGAAGCACGTGGGAGCTCTGGTGCATTGGGCAGAGTTGTGGCCGAAGCCACAACAGCGGAAGCAGACTCGTGCGCGAATGGACTCCTCGAAGTTGAGGATCACACCATCCACCACGATCCTTCCACGATTTCCCAGAGCTCTGAAGGTCGTGAGGTCCACCTCGATGAAGGCGGTGCAGGTCCCGTTTCTGGGTGCAGAGCGATGCGCCACGCGCACCACCTTGTCCCCAGGGAGTTGGCTGACAGCAGGGGTTTCCAGCAGCGTCTCTTCAATGGTGGAGTTGGATGTTTCCTCATCCACTTTGAAGAGGCAGATGCGAGGCAGGATCACCTTCTGTTGGCGGACCTTCATGCCATCCAGCTTGTTGGCCAGGGAGGTGGTAACAGCTGGGATGGTATCGGGGTTGCTGGAGTGGAGGACAAGCTTCCCTTTGGTTCGCAGGGAGGCCCAAACGCCTTAGGGTAGAGTGTGGGCAGCGCGGACAGCTTTAAGCATTGCTCTTGGGTCAGCCTGTGGATCATCAGAGATGACCACTGTGTGGGCCGCCGATTTTTCCCCATGGAGGACCACTTGGGCGGCCGCAGGCTTGGGGACGCGGGAGGGCGCAGGTTTTGCGGGACCATTGAGGTTGGTCCTCTTTGCGGGCGGGTAGGGAGCCTCAGGCTGCTTCCTTTTGGTTGGAGCGGGAGTGGCGGGCTTGGTGGGGTCAGTCTGAGTGCTGGTTTCCTTGCAGGAGGGAGAAGGGCTGGTTTGAGTGCTGTGGCAGGCTGTCTGTGGCTTGATTTCGTCCAGTTCCTTAAAGGACGCGAGGGTGCCAGAGAGGTTCTCTACCTCGGCAATGAGGGCCTTGATCTGCTCAGACCGTAAGTTGATGAATTCCATTAGGCTTTGGAGCAGGTAAAATCGGGAGGTAGGGTAAGGATTCTGTATTTTCTGCTCGAAGTTCTGCTTCACCTCTTCGTTCTCCATCTCCAGTTGGGCGAGGGTTACGAGGGGCTTCTCGGCATTCTCGGCATTCTTCTTCCTAGGAGCCATGGCAGGAGCAAATTGTTGTGACCAACGATCTAACGTATATTGGTATAATTAGATGATCTACTAGAGATATATATATTTATAATATATATTTATAATCCAGGTTCTTGGAGCGCGGAGCGACCAACGATATTTCTGACTACAAGTCGTGTTTCATAAATAAAATCAATTTCTTTATATTGGCATAATAATTTTAGCATGTCATGTTTCTTTAAAATACTTTCTATCTTTTTAAAATGCCTTTTTGAATTTTGTTTAGCAATGTAGTTTGTTTTTATTTCAATAATATTTTTTATTTTTTCAAAAAGGTCACTATCCATACTGTCTGCAAGCATTTTGAGATTTGAATTTATAGCCTTAGTATTGAAATGAATATTTTTCCAATGAAATCTAATCTCTCCATTTATAAGATCAAGTGATAATCTTTTCAATTTTGAATCAGATTTTGGGAAATTCCATCTATTAGTAATGAGAAATGCATTAGGAATTACTTGATGCATTTTACAGAATTTAAGAAAATAGATATGAGAAAAAGAACTCACCTTTTTAATGCTGTGTTTTCTCAATTTCTTGAAGTAGAGGAGAGCTTCAGATCCTGAACTCTTTAAAATAGAATCTTCAAGTGATGGCTTAGCATCAACATTGATATTCACTTTGGAATACACACCATACTTAAAAACTGGAGAAAAAACAAATATATTAATTACCGGCTTTTAACCAAGTTGAAAAATTATGATGCACATGTGCCCAATATATATGGTGCTCCAAAGGTCCACAAGCCTAACTGTCCATTACGCCCAATAGTAAACAATAGACCTTCACCAACATATGCCTTGTCAAAATGGTTAGTACAACAATTAAAAATCTACCAATATTTTAATGAAAATGAAATTGTTAACTCCTATGAATTCAAAGAAGATATTATTGACATGAAGCTAAATGGAAATCAAAGAATTATATCTTTAGATGTTGAATCCTTGTTTACTTCAATCCCTATACCCACAATTATGGATGCATTAAACCATGTGATAAAATAATCAAAAATAAATAATTTGCCAAAATCTGAATTTTTAATTGGAATAAAATATTGTTTGAAAACAGCATACTTTATTTATGATTGCCAAATATATCTCCAAATGAAAGGTGCAACAATGGGTAGTCCAATATCACCAAACGCATCTTGTATTACTATAGGCCAATTAAAATAAAAGCTCTAAATTCACTTTAAAATGATGTTTATTATTTTAAAAGATATGTGGATGACTCCATTTTATTTATTAATCAGGGAAGTGAACAAAATATTTTGGATACTTTCAACAATCTATTGCCTGATATCAATTACTCTATGGAAGTAGATAACAACAAATCAATAAATTTCCTGGACATGAACTTATCATACAACAATAACAACATTACAACCTCTATATACAAAAACCAACACATACAGGAACTTATTGGAACTTTAGCTCACAGCACCATTTCAGCCAAAAAGTAGGATTAGTAAAAGCTCTTATATATAGAGCTTTTACACTCATTAATGATACAACTAAAAGAAATATAGAAATTAACAACATCAAAAAAGAACTAATCAATGAAGATTTTCCCTTCAAATTGATAAATAGAATAATAGAAGACATGAACCAAAAATATGTGAATAATACTTTAATTCAAAATCTAAAGTGCAAAAACAAAGAAGCCAAATTTGTCACATTGCCATTTATAAACCAAAAGTTTGCAAGAGAGAGAGAGAAATTTTACTAATATATTCAAAAGGTATGAAAAAATAAACATTGCATGGAAACCATGTAACCCTATCTCTCAATATATCAACAACCATAAGAACACTCACATACCAAATAGAGCAGGTTTAATTTATGAAGTGAAATGTGAAAATTTGACCAATGTTATGTAGGACAAACATCCAGAACTTTAAAAGAAAGAATGAAAAACCATGAATATGCTCTGAAATGGGATAAAATTGAGAATTCTGCACTTGTAGAACATAGAAAAATCACAGGACATAATAATTTTAACCTAAAAGAAACAAAGATACTAGATTATGAGAAAAATTATTTTAAGAGACAATTTAAAGAAGCATTTTTCATTCAAAAGAAATGTGCTACAATTAACAGAATGGAAGAAAGAGGAAATATAAATGATATTTATAGATATGCTTTTAATTATATATTTGAAAAACTTTTAATTCTAAGAATAATAATCATCAGGTGTTTATCCCATCTGTTTATCAGATAAATATCTTCTTATCTGTTATCTTGTTTACACACTTGATAACAGGAACTATTTAAAAGCATGCTGTGGTAAAATTCTCTCATTCAGTACTTTTGTCTGAAGATGGTAACAACGCTGTTACCGAAACGTCACACACTATTTATTTATTTATTTGGATTTGGTCTTATTACCTTGTGTTTTCAACTATTTAATCAATTGTTTAATCATAATCCAAATTTTATAGGTATCAATTATCCCCTAACAATAATCCACTGGGTGTCTCAAACTTTGTATTAAAATTCAATAAAATTAGGGTCCCTAAAAGCAAAGAGACGCAGTTCTTTTAGTAACGGATTTTGCTTACGTTACTTCCGACCTCCCACGAGGAATTGAGCAATCTGCTGCGAGCAGGCTTGCAGCTATTTAAGGCCAACGTCGTCTCAGTGATAAGGCTTTTTTTTTTTTGGACTGGCATATATACGACTAAAAATAGTGTGAATAATTAATTATAAAAAAAACACTTTTAAAAAAAGCTTTTATTTAAAATGCACTAAAAATAACAAAATAAATATTTCTGAAATATTCCTTTTTTTTTCTGAAGGTACCATTTAACAAATAAAATAATAGACTTAGAAATAAAAGCGGTGTGGGGTACAATAATAATAAATTTGATATCAATGTGATTTTATATGAGCCAAATGATTAGCAAAATTATGCCTTTCATTAAATTTATACCTATTTGCTGCATAAATGATTATTATCCTCCACCGCTTTTATTTTTAAGTCTATTATTTTATTTGTTAAATGGTACCTTCAGAAAAAAAAAAGCAATACTTCAGAAATATTTATTTAGTTATTTTTAGTGCATTTTAAATAAAATCTTTTTTAAAAGTGTTTTTTTATAATTAATTACACTGGTTTATTAAATAAAAACAAACGATAGCATTGCGTCTCTTTATTCCTCTCCTTTCTCCTTCCTGCCCTTACTGCGACGCTGACAGGGAAGAAACTCTGTCTCACATCGTGCTTGAGTGCAGCAGCCTTGATGCCCTTAGATTCCCCCTTCTTTCCACCTGTGCAGAAGAATTAGGGTACACTCCGCGGTCACTCAAAGACTTTATTTTCAACAGGAGCACTTGGCGAGCCTGCCTGGAGTTCCTAAAGGCCTCTGATAGACTTAAGCCACGCGTCCGCGCGGAGGATTCCGATCACCTGAGTGACTCGGACTCCTCACCTCATGGTTAACACCGGTCATTGGCGGCTGCCCGTAGACGTAACTCTGGCCTGTGACGCTGCTTAAGATCGGTTTCGCGACCTGCCCTGCGTATGTGATCGCCCCTGACGCTGTCTCTGTAACCCAATGACAGAGGGCAAATGGTTTGGCGATTCGACGGCGCGGGCTGCTCGAGAAATCGACTTACGCAGCGACCCATTTGAACGCGCTATGCAATCCATGGTGTACTTTTCTGGTTGGTCGTCTTAGCACTGGTACCCTCACCAGTAATCTTACCTTAAACTTTAATATATTAATTTTTACAAAATATATATATATATATATAAAATTGCGTGCAGCACCTTGATACTTTGACACTGTGCATTACGGCTTGTCTGCCTGCTACACCTTTTGGGCTTAAAAATCGTATACTTTAATCATTGCGGTCTGTCTGCTCTCCACGGTCACCCCTGGGCTCAACACCATTGAACCCGTCTCTGCCACCCCCTGAACTCCCTGGATCACCACCCTGCTCCCCCCCCCCCCCCGGTCCTCCTCTACATCCCGGCTCTCCTGGCCTCACCTGGCGATGATCCCTGGCCACCCATCCCCAGGCCCCTCCAACTATGCTTTGTATATATTCCGCTTTATGCGTCCATCGGGGCTCAAAAATCATTCATTTTGGTTAGCAGCCCCGTAAAATAAAGATATTTTCTCTGCGTCTCTTTATACATGAAATTTATTATGCTAGCTTTCGGATCTTATCGATAGAAATAATAATATGCCACCGATTGTAATTAAATCGACGATCGGACCAACCGGCGAGAAACTATGCATAATCGAAGCCTCCTTAATAACAAAGATCCTAGACAAATGTGGAATCGAGTATAAACTTGAGGAAACGGTTCAATCAAAGAAGAGAACTCGCGGCTCCCAGGATGACTCAAGATCGCCAACTAGGAGCGAGCGTAACCTGAAAACGCCTAGAATGGACATCGACGAACAAAGTCCCGCCACTGGAGTTTCTCAACAAATGAACGCAGCTCACCCACCGCAAGACGATGAAGAAAATAACGACAACGATGGCCCATGGACCACAGTCACTAACGTGAAAAACCCGAGAATTCCTCCTGTTATTGCGGAAAATGTTGCAGATTGGAAGCTTCTTTGCCAAGAACTAAAAGACTTGTGCATGGAACCATTCCAAGTCACGATCTCTGGTAAAAAGCACATAATTAAATCGAAAAACATAGGCGACTTCAAAAAATCAGGGAATATGTACAGAAAAATAATGGAGGATATTCCTACAGACTACAGGAGGAAAAACCGCTAAAAGTGGTATTGAAGGGGGTATCAACAGCCTTCAAAGAAGAAGACGTCGTAACTGAACTGGTCTCAATGGGCTTCACTGAGGTCATTGTCAAAAGACTCCATAGACAATCGACCAAAATACCGATGAATATAGTCCTAGTAGAGCTACCGAAAAATGAACAAAATAAACGAATCTATGGAATAACCGAAATACTTTATAAAAAAATAGTCGTGGAATCATTCAGGACTACAAAACGAGTGACCCAATGCTTTAACTGCCAGGGTTTTGGGCATGGTCAGCTAAACTGCTTTCTGAAGCCCAAATGCGTCAAGTGTGCTGAAGAACACAATTCGAAGGATTGTCCAAGAAACTCGAAACAGCTCCCACCAAAGTGCGCTAACTGTGGAAAGGAGCACACAGCCAATTACCGCGGATGCCCAAAATTTCCGAAGCCACAACAACAGCAGCTAAAGCCTCCCAGACAAAACTCCCCTAACACCATACCCCAAGCAAGCTCCACTAAAACAGAAGAAGCAACTGCTGAAAAGCAAAAGGCAAGTTACGCTGAAACTGCAAAAAAGAAAACTACTCGTTCTGACACCAGGGAACTGTGCGAAAAGTTATTAGAAATTATCAAAACCTTCTTACAATGAAAGGCAAATTACCTTTAAAAATCGTTTTCTGGAATTGCAACGGAATCAAACTCAAAAAAGAAGAATTCCTACAGTTTTTAGAAGAAAACTCAATAGACATGGCACTGCTCAGTGAAACACACTTAAAACCATCTGTCGACCTCAAACTCAGAAACTATCAGACAATAAGAGACGATAGAATCGTTGGAAGGGGCGGTGGAACGGCAATAATTCTAAAAAACTATCTTAAATATAAAAAAGTGCTGATTCAAACATCTAACATGGAAAACACCACAATACTAATGAAACCAGATGGAAGGGCAGTAGTGCAGATATCGTCAATCTATAAGAAACCCGATCTACCACTCCTGGAGGAAGATCTGAATCTTTTGTTAGAGAATAATCAATCAGTAATCGCTGCAGGAGACTGGAACTCCAAGCACCCTCTTTGGGGCTCAAGAACCTCCAATAATAGTGGAACCGTGCTTCATAATTTTTCCGAAAAAGAAAACCTGGACATTGTCGCACCTTCTTCACCCACGCACTACAGTCCTTTGGGAAATCCAGACTTTCTAGATATCGCAATTCTTAGAAACATCCCCTGGACTTCGAGGATTAAGACCCTGGATGCCTTATCTTCAGATCACCTCCCAGTAATCCTAGAGCTGACCTGCCCGAAGGATGAATTCACGACCTGGGCTTGCCGACTCACTAACTGGGTTCACTTCCAACAAGACTTAATTTCTAGTACGCCTCCTAGAGTACCCTTGAAAACGGAAGGCAATATTGACTCAGCAGTGACCATACTAAATGATAAAATCTACAACAGCTACTCAAAAAACACGGTTATTTCATCTTCTTCATCAAAACAGAACCCTTCGACCAAGGCCTTGATAAAAGAAAAGAATAAAGCTCGTAAGAGATGGCATGCAACCTGGGATCCAGCCCATAGAGCCATTTATTTAAACCTACAGGGAAAAGTTAACAAAGCCCTCAAATCTGACTCCACCGAGAACTGGAATCAATTCATACACAAGATTGAATCAAGCCCAAAGGACTTCTGGAGAAAAACAAAACCTATCAGGAAAAAAACGGAAAGGATCTCAAATTAGTAATGAACAGCAAAACCTTATTGACCGACAAAGAAATCGGAAATGAACTTGCAGAACACTTCTCCAACCAGTTCTCCAAGGAAAAAGAAGAAGACCAACCAAACATAACTTATAATCACCAAGAAGAAAAAATGCTCACAATGACGACACCAAATGAAGTCAAGGAAGTGATTAAATACTTAGCTAACCACAAAGCTCCTGGCCATGACAATATCACTCCGAAAATAGCCAAGAATCTTCCCATCAAATGGATTGTATTTCTAGCTGGAGTTTTCAACGCCGCACTGCACTTGTGTTACTACCCCAAAGTCTGGAAGCATGCTATCATAATTCCAATTCCAAAAAAAATCCGCTAAATCCCCTGAAGATCTATGACCTATCAGCCTCCTCCCCACCATCGGCAATATTTACGAAAGAATTATTTTACGTAGACTTCAGAGGTACTTGGACAACTCTAACTTCATTATCCCGCAGCAATTCGGATTTAGAAGGGGGCATTCAACAACTCACCAACTCATTGCAGTTATGGACTACATCCAGATAAGAAGATCCCACAAGGAAGTGGTAGGTGCAGTCTTTCTAGATTTTGCGAAAGCATTTGATAAAGTTTGGCATAATGGCCTTATAAAGAAACTCACAAAACACCAGTTTCCAAGTGACATTATAAATTTTATGCAGAATTATCTACAGGGCAGGACATTTTCAGTCAAGCAAGGAAATTTTATAACTGAACCAAAGCCAATCCAGACTGGAGTAGCTCAAGGCTCTATCCTCGGACCCTACCTTTTCAATATTTACATTAATGACATCCCACTGCACTCTAAATGTAAACTTAAGCTCTTCGCAGATGACACAGCAATTTTATTTAACTCTAAATCAGTCGACCTATTGGTTACTCAGCTTCAGAATTACCTAAATGACATAATCAAATGGTGCGATGAGTGGAAACTAGACATTAACCCAACTAAGACTCAAGCAATAGTTTTTCCCTCAAGAGATAACAAAAATTTCAAGCCACAAACCAACTTAACAGTAAACTCAAGCACTATTAGTTGGGCCGACCATGCCAAGTATCTTGGTGTCACTTTGGATTCGAAATTAAAATTTAACCTACATGTCCAAAACACCATAAGAAAGGCAAAGATAGCCAAAATAGCTCTATCAAGCCTGCTTAATTTTAAAAGTAATTTAACAACAAAGCATAAAATCACGTTGTACAAAACCTGTATTCTACCCATCATCACGTACGCACTACCAGTCTGGGGCAAATATATCACACCTACGGATAAAAAAAGAATAGATGCCTTCATAAGGATTTGCTTACGAACCACTATAGGAGCCCCATTCAATCTTTCAAACAAAATTCTCAAAGAAGATCTCAACCAGCCTAATATAGAAGAGATTTATCAAGACTCTGCGACAAGACTATTCTCGCAATTTCAAAAATCATCAAATCCAACTATACAAGAAATTGTTCAAAATCAAGGTGACCTCAGCCACCGAATCCGACGACCTGGACCCAATGGCTAGCTGACAGCCAAACACCCAACAACTGCCCTCCTGTAAGGTTCGGGGGGCCACTCCAGCATTACAACTCGCCATGTGTAAATAATCTGGACAAGGTGACTCGCGAGCTGTGCTCGAATGTAACACCTGTAAATTGAGATGAAATAAATAAAAAAATCTTATCGATCCTTCCACAGGCTAAGCTGTAAGCTTAGCCTGTGGAAGGATCGATAAGATCCGAAAGCTAGCATAATAAATTTCATGTATAAAGAGACGCAATGCTATCGTTTGTTTTTATTTAATAAATTTATAGCAATTCTTTTGTCTAATATTACACTGGTCAAAAACATTTTTGCCCAAGATAACCTGATGGTGTTTCTAGTGTAACATTTCATGCTGAACTCAAAATTCAAATCAGAAAATTTTCATCACCCATGGGTTTTGCGTGACAACCTTTTTTTTTTTTTTTTGGTATTGGGATGAATACAGTAAAAAATGTAAAAATATTACGTAAGCATTTTTGCATAAACCTTATTACATTACACAGGTTTATCAAAAATTATTTTTCTTTGTCCCAAAAGAAACAGTATCTTATCTAAATTTATTTATTTGTACTGATTCCAAATATAGAATTAGTTTTTTTTTCTATCACGCAAGATTTTTGAGATACACCTACTTTAAATTTCGAAATGTTTTTAATATATAGGCCTATGAACGAAATATATTTATTTTATTGAAAAGTAGTGACAGCGGATTTTCTTCTATACTTTGATTGAGGTACATCTTTCTTGAGTGTCCAGCAGTAGTCAGCAAGCATACCGGGACTCCATTTACCTTGGTACCGCTTCTCCATGTTTGATATATCTTGATGAAACCTCTCACCATGCTCATCGCTAACTGCACCAAGATTGTCTGGAAAAAATCCAGATGTGAATGCAGGAAATGGATCTTTAGAGGAATGTTACGGTAATTTTCAACCTTGACACTTCCTAAGAAGTTCTTGCAAACTTTTCTAAAGGAATTCCATGCTGCTGCTTCAACTTCATTCAAATTAATTTGAAAATTTCTATCCTGCAGCAATTCTCGAATCTGAGGTCCAAAGAAAATGCCTTCTTCAATTTTCGCATCATTTATGCTAGAACATTTTTGTTTTAGGTGAGCAAATCCACTGGCATTTCGATCCATTGCCTAGACAAAGTTCTTCATTAATCCCAGTTTAATATGTTTTTGTGGTAGGTAAATATTTTCTGAATCAATCAGGGGAGGATTTACAATATTTTTATGTCCTGGAGTAAAGAATTCACGGTTTGATCAGCTATTTTTAATGTAATGCCTTTCCCTATCTCTGCTAAACCACTCACACAGAAAACAACAAAGTTTTGTATATCCAAGCTGTAATCCACGCAAGAGAGCAATGACTTTCAAATCGCTGCATATTTTCCAACCGTATCTTTCATATTCTATATTTTTCAAAAGCAGTTTCATGTTTTCGTAAGTCTCTTTCATGTTGGATACATGTGCTATTGGCACTGATGGGAACTTATTTCCGTTGTGAAGGAGAACAGCTTTCAAACTAATTTTTGAAGATTCAACGAATAAAAGCCACTCTTCTGTATCATGGTCATGACCAAGCGCTTCCATTAGACTAACAACATCATTGCAATATACTAAATCATTCTCTTGTGGAAAGAAATCTTGAAATTCATCTTGACGCTTGCGAATAAATCCTACATTTGTCCCTTTATGCAGTAGTTTCCAGCCTTTTAACCTAGAGACTAAAAGTTCTCTCTGTTTTTTGGATAAATCTAAATCATGTACGAGGTCGTTCAAATCTCCATGGGTTAACAAATGAGGTTCAGATGAAGCACCTGCTTCAAAATTTGTGTCCTCCGACTGTTGCTCTCGTCTATCTGAATCATTGTCACTAAATATTACATTTTCAGGAGGCTGTGGCACAGGTAAAATATCACTATGAGGAACCGGTCTCATAGCAGAAGGCAAATATGGATATTCAGCTGTTTGTCTTGATTTGGATGAAATACCTGTAGTCTTTGTCAAACAAAAATAACAGTCTGAAGAATGGTCTTTAGGTTCCCTCCATATCATTGGAACCGCAAAAGGCATATGACGTTCACCTTTAATCCACCCTGTAAGACGTCGAGCACATATTTCACAACAATGATAAAGAGCCCAAGTCTTATCTTGGTCACCGACTTTACAACCAAAATAAAGTTGATAGCACTTTTTGATTAATATGATTCTTAAAGAGCAAAATTTAATTAATAACGAATAAAATAAAGGTTTTGGCTCCACACATCAACTCTTTTTGTCAAAAATAAAGCGCTAGCTAATGTAATGATGTTTAATTTAAAAAATGCTTACGTAACATTTTCTGCATTATTACTGTATATACCAATTTATAGAAAAAAATGGTTTTCCTGCAAGAACTGAGGGGGGGGGGGGTGATGGAAACTTCTGATTTCATTTTTGAAATCAGCATGAAAAGTTACATTAGAATCAACATCAGGTTTTCTCTGGCAAAAAAAAAAAAAGTCTTTTTTGTAGACCTGTGTTATCTATATATATAAAACTAGCGGATGTACCCGGCTTCGCCCGAGGTTTTACCCGAGTAAAGGTTTGTCAAACGAACATTTGTTATAACAATTCTCTATAAACTTATAAAAAAAAAAGATATATTTTGATAATTTGAAACTCGTAAATTTGAATCTCTCGATAAAGTGAACATTTTTTCCCGGTCCCTGTGTGCCGTGTCATCCTGAATTTTGTCTTTCCTAATTTTCTACATTACAAAATCATCATTTTATCTAGTGAACATTTTTTCCCGGTCCCTTGAAAAATACTCGATAAGTTGAATAAAATCAATATTAATTGGTTCCCTCGGTAATTGGAAGTTAAAGGAATAGTATCTTTGCCTTGGAATTGTATCATTATTTTTGTCTCAAATAAATTGCTATGTCATCCTGAATTTTGTCTTTCCTAATTTTCTACATTACAAAATCATCGTTTTATCTAGTGAACATTTTTTCCCGGTCAAATATTTGCCATGTCATCCTGAGATAATCTTACTTTTGATAAATAGTATTTAAGATAACAAACTTAGTGATAAGAAAACTTGTTAGCATCGTTACAATGGGGGCGCTGCTTGCGAGTTAAATCTACAAATCTGCAAATAACTCTAAGGATATTCAAGATATTCATGAAATAATATTTCAAAAACCTTCCCGGTGATATACCTAATAATATCCCTAAATTTCACGGCGATTGGATGTATGGTTTTTGAATCTATAGAGTACAGACAGACAGACATTCAATTTTATATATATAGATTGAATGTCTGTCTGTCTGTACTCTATAGATTCAAAAACCATACATCCAATCGCCGTGAAATTTTGGGATATTATTAGCTATATCCCCGGGAAGGTTTTTGAAAATTAATTTCTTGAATATCTTGAATATCCTTTAGAGTTATTTGCAGATTTAACTCGAAAGCAGCGCCCCCATTGCGACGGTGATAACAAGTTTTTTTATCTATTAATTTTCTTATCACTAAGTTTATTATCTTAAAGATTATTTATCAAAAGTAAGATTTCTACCTATTAATTGCGCAAAAGTCAAAGTTAGTTTTATCATTTATCTACAACATATATATTGGAAGAATAGATAAAATGATGATTTTGTAAAGTAGAAAATTAGGAAAGACAAAATTCAGGATATCGCGGCAATTTATTTGAGACAAGAATAATGATACAATTCCAAGGCAAAGATACTATTCCTTTAACTTCCAATTACCGAGGGAACCAATTAATATTGGTTATATTCAACTTATCGAGTATTTTTCAAGGGACCGGGAAAAAATGTTCACTAGATAAAACGATGATTTTGTAATGTAGAAAATTAGGAAAGACAAAATTCAGGATGACACGGCAATTTATTTGAGACAAGAATAATGATACAATTCCAAGGCAAGATACTATTCCTTTAACTTCCAATTACCGAGGGAACCAATTAATATTGATTTCATTCAACTTATCGAGTATTTTTCAAGGGACCAGGAAAAAATGTTCACTTTATCGAGAGATTCAAATTTACGAGTCTCAAATTATCAAAATATATCTATTATTTTTTTTATAAGTTTATAGAGAATTGTTTTAACAAATGTTCGTTAGACAAACCTTTACTCGGGTAAAACCCGGGCGAAGCCGGGTACATCCGCTAGTTAATATATATATTTATTTATAGAGAACTGGTTACCATTCTATATCTATTCATATAACGGGATAATAAACTAATAATTAATAATCAAGTATGATATCTTAATTATATAAATAAAATGAATGAATTTTTTTGCCGATTACAAATTAAAGACTCAAAAAATCAACTCAACAGAATTAATGAAAGAAATAAAAATATTTAAAGAACGAATGTTTCCTTTTTCACAAAAATCAAACTTCTACTCTCCTTAATGTTCATAGTTTACCTGAATTCAATTTCTAAGAATTCCCCCTTCAGTATATCATAAATAAGCAATATCGCCCAATACAAAATTAGAGATCTAAAAGGCGGCTGATAGATTAAATAGGCGAAACCGCTGGTTGGCTTTACCATTGATGAGCTTAGCTCTCCCAATATTTTTCATCATAGCAAGAACAGAAGAAGTTTGATATTTGTGAAAAAGAAACATTCATTTATTGAATACTAGCGGATGTACCCGGCTTCGCCCGGGTTTTACCCGAGTAAAGGTTTGTCTAACGAACATTTGTTAAAACAATTCTCTATAAACTTATTTAAAAAAATAATAGATAAATTTTGATAATTTGAAACTCGTAAATTTGAATCTCTCGATAAAGTGAACATTTTTCCCCGGTCCCTTGAAAAATACTCGATAAGTTCAATAAAATCAATATTAATTGGTTCCCTCGGTAATTGGAAGTTAAAGTAATAGTATCTTTGCCTTGGAATTGTATCATTATTCTTGTCTCAAATAAATTGCTGTGTCATCCTGAATTTTGTCATTCCTAATTTTCTACATTACAAAATCATCGTTTTATCTAGTGAACATTTTTTCCCGATCCCTTGAAAAATACTCGATATGTTGAATAAAATCAATATTAATTGGTTCCCTCGGTAATTGGAAGTTAAAGGAATAGTATCTTTGCCTTGGAATTGTATCATTATTCTTGTCTCAAATAAATTGCCGCGATATCCTGAATTTTGTCTTTCCTAATTTTCTACATTACAAAATCATCATTTTATCTATTCTCCCAATATATATGTCGTAGATAAATGATAAAACTAACTTTGACTTTTGCGCAATTAATAGGTAGAAAATCTTACTTTTGATAAATAATCTTTAAGATAATAAACTTAGTGATAAGAAAATTAATAGATAAAAAAACTTGTTATCATCGTCGCAATGGGGGTGCTGCTTTCGAGTTAAATCTGCAAATAACTCTAAGGATATTCAAGAAATTATTTTTTCAAAAACCTTCCCGGGGATATAGGTAATAATATCCCAAAATTTCACGACGATTGGATAAATGGTTTTTGACTCTATAACGTACAGACAGACAGACAAACAGACAAGCAGACATTCAATTATATATATATAGATTTTAAATTTGTTATATATATACTTGTGCGCGTTATATATATTTATTTATAATAACCGAATGTATTTTTGAATTAGATGTTAATGTGTGTTAGTGATTAAGCCAGAATATTTAAAAATATAAAATATCATTTTAAAAGTGATCAATTCATTGTTTTTTAAAAAAGGTTTTTATTACCAAACTGCCAAACCATGAAATATATATCTTAATCTAAAATATAACAATACCTTATTTAACTTAGCAAAAAATGGAATTATATACCTTTATAAAACTAAAAACACTTGCTACTGATATAAATTATGAAAATTACTTTAACAATGATATATTAGATGTGAATATAAAAGTGGTTACAAAACATGGCAAAAAAAATATTAAAAAGAAAAATAAATTAGTTAAAATTTATTACTTTTATTTATGATTTATTTTAGATATGAAAGGGATTAAATATACATTTACATACAAATAGGCACAAAGTTAACGCCTTGAGTTACAAGGTGTTTTATTTTATAATCAGTAAATGCACTAATACATAATTATTCAAAACAAATATCTAAGTCATTATAGTGTTTTTTCTTGTTCTCGTATATTGGAATTTGAATTCCAAGAATGAATTTGATTGACTAGTTTCAATATATTGAATTTGTTTGATTTTTTGAAATCCAATGCCTTGGCAACCGAAAATAGCTTTGTACGCAATTTTTCTTTCTCAATGCCTTCAGAAAAGCGTTCTTGAATCATTTCAAAATAGTTTGGAAAATGTTTCTTATAAAAAGGCATGTTCAATTCCATATTTTCACGTAGACCTGTTGATTCATTGGATAGATAGCCCGCTAACCTGATTTGGTCATTTTCTAACAAGAAACTAAGCAATGTAATATTGGATTTACCAAGAAGATGATTCTTCATTATAGCAACTTGACTCTTGCAGCTATTCATCCATTCAATCAGATTATTTTGCAACTGAATATTTTTAGGCAAACTATATGTTGGGTGCCATAGAACAAAATATGATATCATTAATTTTACGAAAGGCATATTTCTAAATACACTATCAACGACCACTCTAGACCTAAAAAAATTGAATAAATTAAAATGAGTAGAGTACCTTAATAACCGTTTTATAACCAGATTTTCTCTGATATCAGAGATATCTCTTATCATTATAATTTCAATGGCGGCAAGTTTCAAAGGTAAATTTCCATAATTGCTTTTGATATTAGCGTCAGCTCCAGCATCTAATAGAGTGTGAATGATAACTGGATTCAAAGCCCAAGAAGCTTTTAACAACGCGGTCTCATTATCTTGATTTTTTGCATTTATTGAAGCGCCAGCTTGTATTAATAGTTTTGCTATTTCATCGCTTTCATTATTTTTCGTCGAAGCTAAAGGTGCATCACCAAAAATACATTTTTTATTAACATCAGCTCCTGATTTGATCAAGAAACTTACCACTTCTCGAGACTCATATTCGCATGCATGATGTAAAAGGGTTCCACCAGATACATCCTTTTTGCCCATATTAGCTCCAGCTTCTAACAATAGCTTGAAATTTTCAGATTTCTTCGATTGAATTGAATAAAAGATTGCTGTAAGCTGGTTTTGGCAGCTCGCTTCTAAATCAAGCTTTAGTTTTAAAATATAATTTAAGAAGTTTGCATCACATATCTTAGAAGCATTCATTAATGGTGTTCTTCCCCAACGATCAGGTAGATTACAATCTGCTCCTGCAATAATCAGGTATCGGAATATTTGAAAATTGTGAGTTTTGATAGCTTTCTGAAGTGGAGTTATTTCAACCCAATTCCTGGCATTTATGTCTGCACCCTTGTCTAATAATTTTCTACAAAGGTATTCGTTACCTAGAGCGGCAGCTATATGCAGTGGGGAGTCTAAATCATCGATTAAAGGCCTAAGCCTCAGAAGTTTTCTTTCAAATCTATTAGGTTGACTTTTTAAATATCCAAAGTAGTTACTCATTAAATTCCTGTCAAATTTGAAATTTACATCAATTCCCTCTTCTATTATCATATCTACTTCTTCGAGGTTTAGCAGAATAATATTATGCAAAAATTTCATTTTTGAATCCATTATAAAAATTTTATCCATTATAGGTGAGATTTATTTTCAGATGTTTAAATTTTAATTATGAATTTGAATTATTAATTGATACACCAACAATGAGTTTCTGAATTTTGAAAACGCATCTAAGCAAAAACATTAATCAAATCTGCAAAACTAATAAATTAATATATATTCTGTGTGTTTATATAATAAAAATTCCAATTTTTTTATATTTTAATTTTTAATATTAATACAGTATTCAAATTTTTTTGTTATAACAAAAAATCATAATAGTTCCTCATTCGCTTTGACTATATAAACAAACAATTTATTTTTTGCAAATAATTAATAAATGCTTAAAGAATTAATCGCGATAAAAATATCCACTTGTAAGGAATAAATATGAATCACTAGACGAATGGCCCGGGCAACGCCCGGGTTTTACCCGAGTGCGTATATATTTTAAAAACGTTTTAATTCAAATACTATTCGTTACAATTATAAATTGGCGCCATGGATGTCACTCTTGTGAAACGTCCCGTTCCAAACTGTGTGTTTTTAAAATGTTTTAATTAAAATACTATTCGTTACAATTATAAATTGGCGCCGTGGATGTCTCTCTTGTGAAACGTCCCGCCCCAAACTGTGTGTGTCTTGAAAATATAAAAATAAAAATGTGAATTTTCATAAAGATTTCATCATGTCGATTTTTTTTTTTGCATTTCACCTACTAAATCGATAGAGATAATTACATTTGCAACATGAACTTAGGTATATTGACTAAATAGAAAACTGCATAGTAATAAAGATCATTTTTTAAAGGCACCATATCGTTTTTTTTTTTTCAATAAAATCGGAACAAAAATTAACGATAAATAACGATAATTGCCTTAAAAAGAAATTGCCTTAAAAAAAAGAAACATTTGCGGTGATTTTGTCTTGCATTCGTTAATACAATTATTATATACGAATGACCCGGGCAACGCCCGGGTTTTACCCGATTAAATGCTTTTATTCAAATACTATTTGTTACAATTTTAAATTGGCGCCGTGGATGTCATTCTTGTATAATATATAAATGAGTTTTAAAAATTGTAAAAAAAAAAATGCATCGGCCGGGAATCGAACCCTGGCCGCCAGCGTGGCAGGCGAGCATTCTACCACTGAACCACCGATGGTTATGAAAAATCCTATCCGTGAGCTTCAAACAGACAGAATAAGGAAAATATATAAGTAGATTAAAGGAGAATTAGAAAAAAAGAGAGATTGGTCAGCGAACATCTATGAATTGAACGAGGATTAGTAATGTTCTATGTATTTCTACATTCTTGAGATATTCAATCACGATTTACTACTAATAAACACAATAGAAACATCCACTTAAAAGGATACGTTCACAACCTTTTATAATCAAATAGGACGATTGTTAATAGTGGTAATATAAGACAATAATTTTGATACAGATCAGTGCTAAGTCATGATAAGTCTGATTGGAATATAGTGTTGTTGTCGTTAACAATTGAGGTCTCAGATATATTCATGTATCTCTATTCCTGCAGTCGCAATGTCCTCTAACTTGGGTGCGTAAAGCTATTTTCTGGGTCCATGTCAATTTTCTGCAAGGCTGCGGCGTTTGCTACTCATGAGAATATGAGGGTAGATATCAGTTTCACACCAGGACAATTGTCCTGTAGGTTCTTGTATATCTGTATGTATTGTCATTTATTTATAACTAGCCGAATGACCCGGACAACGCCCGGCGTTTACCCGATTAAATGCTTTTATTAAAATACTATTCGTTACAATTATAAATTGGCGCCGTGGATGTCATTCTTGTATAATATATAAATGAGTTTTAAAAATTGAAAAAAAAAATGCATCGGCCGGGAATCGAACCCGGGGCGCCCGCGTGGCAGGCGAGCATTCTACCACTGAACCAAAAGCAAACGGTGACAGAGACATGTCTCGCGCATTGGCGGCGCCATCGTAGCGAACCAATAGGAGAGCGCCATTCCAAAAAAAAGCGAGTGGGGGGCATGATGGGGGGGGGGGGAGCAAAGGTGGCGTGATCGTAGCCAACTAATAGGAGGGCGCCATTCCAAAAAAAAAGCAAACCGTGACAGAGATGAGGAATGACGCTCGTAACTGTATATAGAATGTTTCATTATAGATCTCGTGATTGATCTTTTATAATTATTTCAGGGTGTTTCTGTTGCATATTTTTCCTTTTCTTGCTTTTGTTGGAATATTTTGGATTTTACCAAAGATTCAGCATCAAATACTGAATATAGTTCTTTGTCTCATCACTCTTCCTCGCGTCCTTTGCTAGTTAACCGCTACTTCATTATCCACGATATAAGCATGTGCGAGAATTCAATGTAGAATGTAGTTTTTCCTGAATAGTTCCAGTTGGTTTAGTAACGAGTGTATTAGGATATCCATACATTGATAGGGTAGGATTTGAAGACACATAATAGTATAGAAGCCAGAATAATAAAAAGCGTTTTTATATTTATTCAATTACAAAGCATTTTCTTATCTCATTATGTTTATACATATTCTTAATTAGAAGTGTTCGAAAATTCAACAGTGTTACCTTGTGTTTCTAAGCTGTAATCTATATTGTATCTTACAAGGAGTGGTCGTGTTCAGGAGATCTATTTGATGAGGGCCAGTGGTGCGACCTAGAGCTCCTGGAGGCTTACACCGCGCGGTTCTACAAAATCTTCTCCGTCCCTGACACTACAGAACTCTGGGTAGTTCCTGGAAACCACGACATTGGCTTCCATTACAAGTAACCCTGATGCTCTTGTTGCCACATTGTTTCTCTTTATCTGAATATGCACTCTCTATTATTGACCATTTCTATGTTTTGTCGTTACTTATCCCTAGTACATGTTCTACAGGCCATGATAATCATGATGGGTAGTTAGTGACTGATTTTATTGTAAGTGCACCATGCATGTCTACACACGTTGAAAAGCAACTTTGACTTTTGCACTTACCTGTTGCTGATAAGGTACAATTTGAATTACTACTCTGATCAAAAGGTTTCGACACTTTGCTCATAAGTTAAAAAAAACCCTTTATTATTCTACCAAATTCAAATTGTCCCCTTCAAAGCAGTCCCCTTTGGCCGCGATGCACTTCAGCCACATTTTTTGCAGTCGGCAAAACACCTCTGGTAGTCTGTATTCGGGATCGCCTTCAGGGCTTCTTCGATTCCACTTTGATCTCTTCTGTGCTCTGAAATTCCGACCCTTTAACCTTTTTGAGCTTTCCAAAAAGGAAGAAGTCGCGGGAGGCCAAATCGGGACTGTAGGGGGGTTGGGGGAACACAGAGGTTGAGTGGTCCTGCAGGAACTTCGAGATTTTGAGGGCTGTGTGCGCCGGCGCGTTATCGTGGTAGAGGATCCACGACTTGCTTCTCCACAGCTCCAGCCGTTTCTGCCTGATCGCTTCCCTCAAGCGCCTCAAAACTCCCAGGTAGGAGTCAGCAGTTATTGTAGAGCCTTGTTGTTGAAATACATGATGAACGATGCCCTGGTAGTCGAAGAACACCGTCAACATGACCTTGACTTTGCTGGGAGCCTTCCTCGCTTTCTTTGGTCTCGGCTCATTTTTGAAGTGCCACTCCGATGCCTGTTGGGTAGTTTCCGAATCAAAGCCGTAAATCCATGTTTCTTCTCCAGTAATGACCCTCTTCAGCAATTCGGGGTCGTCGTTTGTCGCTTCGAGATTGAGACTGGCCGTTTCCTTCCGGGCGTTCTTTTGATCAAAAGTCAAATCTTTGGGAACGAGAACAGCGTTGAGTCTTCTCACTCCCAAAATGTCCTTCATTATCGATTGAGTCGACCCGAATGATATCCCTGCTTCTTCGGCGACCTCCCTGACAGTTATTCGTCGGACTTCACGCACCAGTTCCAACACATTGTCTACTTTTTCAGGCGTGGTTGATGTGGACGGTCTCCCGGAAGCTCGTTGTCGGCGGTCTCTTTCTGACCCTCCTTGAAGTGCTTGTACCACTCGAAAACTCGTCTTCAGCTCATGACGGTATCCCCGTAGGCTGTTTGCAACATCCAAAAAATTTAGGCACCCTTGAATCCGTTTTTCACACAGAACTTTATGCAAATTCGTTGATCCCCCATTTTGGTGACTAACGAAATCGAAGCACGGGCAAAATGGCTTCACTTCGTACAGCCGCTGCTCGCGCTGTTGTGGCGCGTGATTTTTAAAATTGGCAGGTCTCCAAGCCAAGGGCAACGCTTGCGTTTGCCTCAAACCTGGAGAGAATATATTGGGTTTTCAGGATTTTATGAGCAAAGTGTCGAAATTTTTTGATCAGATTAGTATAAATTAGATACACTAGGTAATTTGTTACCTTGAACTACTTACACTTCAGGGATACGAAGGAGCTGTGTTTGTACTCATGTTAGAGTCAACAGCAAAGGCTTCCATGTTAGGAACAGCCTCGAACTACAGGCAAAGTAAGACTTTCACCAAAGTGTTTGCCTGGATCATGGTGCCATGATCAACAAAAGTTGAACCCTTACACCCCATTCCATGAGATCACTCATGGAATTCGTGTAATCTTTACAAAAAGGGATAAGAAACAACAACAACAGATCCACTAGGTAATAACACCAAATCTAAATAAATAAACCGTGTTTGATGTTTTGGTAACAGTGTTGTTACCCAAACATCACAGTTTATTTGGATTTGGTGTTATTACCTTATGTTACCTGATGCTGTTCACTTACTTTCACTTGCACAGATGGGGATGGGCTTTTGCATGAGTCTGAGGCTATTGGAGCAGAAAAAAAATTATCAATTTTATCAATAGTATCCTGTAAGAATTACTGATCCAAGGATACAGGATGATTTGTACTCCATGTTAGGAGCGGCTGTACATGGCGTCTGTTCCTCATGTCAGAGGCGGCTATTTCTTTTGTAGCTAAGTCAGCCTGCCACTGAGTAGTGCTCCCAGTCTTAATGACAAAGGCATTCTACTTCACCCAGTCATGATGGTTGTCAAATTCTACAAGCTTGATACCCTAATATGAATGAGTAGAGATAAGAAAAAAGAAGAAGATTGTATTTTCTCAAAGGAAGGAGGTCAGCAAACTGTTTTTGTTTCTTATCCCCTTGTGTAAAGATTAGACAGATTCCACAAGTCCATGCTTCTCGAGCAAATTGTGCAGGTTAAAATATAAACTCTGCTAGAAATCTCCCTTGTGAGACCATATAAAAACATAGATACAGTAGATCTTTCATGAGAGGACACCTCTCTTTAAAGGACAGTTAACATTGAAAATATTACTATTTTTGCAAATTAGCTATTGTCCAGTATGAGGGGACACCTTTCTTTAAAGAAAACTTTGGCTCTGAAGCTAAGTGTTTTTTTTATTATTATCCCTAGTACATGTGGTACAGGCCATGATAATCATGGTAGGTAGAAGTAGGCGACTGCTTTTACTGTAAGTGCACCACACATGTAAAAAGCAGTTCGACTTTGCACTTACAAATGTGCCAGAGCCCCATTTGGGCAACCAAGTGTTGTCCTCTATAGTGAGGTTCTACTGTATCCTTGGTTTATTTTGGAGATGGACTCTCATCGTAGTTTGGGTTATATCAGATCTAGCTAATGGTGGTTGCTAATTAATTCTTCAAAGAAATTACAGTTATCACACACACACACAAGCCTTTTTATTGGGGCATCCAGCCCTATACATGATTCCCCTCTACGGGATTTAGCAAAGGAAGATATTTCAAAAGTAAAAACTAAAATACAAAAGTAATAAGGAAAAAGAAAGAGAGAAGAAAGAAAAAACAAACAAAAATAAATATAACCATATATACAAAAAAAAAACATACAGAGCAAAAGGAACCATACATGATTAAATATTTAAATTAAAGTACCAATGTTTAGAGTATGTCAAAGTTAGGATATCATTGAGAGGGCTAGTGTGGAATCAGCCGCATTCAATCTTCGCTTTCTTCCTCCAAGCAAACCACGATATTCGGCGAATCCATTATTCTCCAACGGACATTGACTGCGGCCTTGTAGAATTTATATAAACCGAGGGAGAGACCCTGATCAACCATCAGTGTGTTCATCCAGCTGCAAATTTGTTGGCAGTCAGGTTGAGACCAGGGTAAGTCACCCAAAATTTCTTTCCTCTGTTTCTCTAAGCAAGAGCATCCAAATATTATATGCATAATTTCGTCTTGGATTCTGTTTTTACACAGATCGCAAGTTAGAGTCAAATCAATCTTCCAGCGCTTTGAACGATTTTCTGGGAAGATCGTCCAAAGGAGTTTCAGTTGTGCAAAAAAATATTTTAATTGCTAGAGGAATAGTTGTGAATAAATATCGTTCTGCTGTTATTGAGTTTTTGAGGTATTTGAAGTGACTGTAATGTGAACTATTTAGAATTTTCGCCATGTCGTTTTGGATGCTTTGTTCAGTTGCTATTCGAATAATAGCAGGGATTTCAGTCAGTATTGCAGTGTAATCCGGACAACCCTTCAGGAACGAAAAACTGTTTGAGTCTAAAATGGTTGACAGGTTTTCGACAAAGGTTAAACCAGCCCTTTGATTGCTGTGTAATGTCCAGAGGTGTGACAAACATGCCCGGGGCAACCTACTCTCTTCCATTTTCATAATCCTCACCCAAAATCTCAGGACCTGCTTAGTTGTGATAACTTCCTGTGATACTCGTCCACACTCCACTCTTAGCATAAAGCCCGGAGTATACTTTGGTAAATTTAGGTAGCGTTTTAGGAAAATATTCTGAACCTGGTCAACTACCTTTACTTGGTTGAGTGCCCAGCAGGGTGTGGCGTATAGCATGTGAGGCAAGACCGTCGAATCAAGCAATCTCATTGCCGCATTTAGAGAGTTCATCTTGGATTTTGTCAGAACTTGCCGCACAGCGCCAATTGCTGCCAGGGCTTTGCCCTTGTAGTGTGACGCTACCTTATTTAGTGAATTTGCACTTGTAAGCGGATATCCCAAGTATAGATATTTCGTAGTAACAGAAAGTTGCCGCTCACCCCAAAACCATTTGTCATTTTGTGCTAATCGACCGCCGTTTCTGAAAACTACAATGTTTGACTTATTTTTATTCAGGGTTAATAAATTTGTTTCAAAATATTTTCTTAGCATATTGATTTTTATTTGAAGGTTATGTTTGGATTCTCCAATCAAGACAATATCGTCTGCGTATAGTAGAATATGAACATATCCATAATTGGGGAGATATATTCCCGGTAAATCAGGATCATTGTAGAGACCGATTAAATCATTTATAAAAAGTATAAATAAATAAGGTGACATCGGCTCCCCTTGTAAAACTCCCGAACGCACCTTTATTGGCGCAGTGAATGAATTGTTCCATCGCACTACCGCTGTCATATTTGTGTAATAATATTTAATTAAGTTAACAAAACGGTGGTTGAGACCTGCATCTACCAGTTTTCTCCATAATAATGAGTGGGGCACTGTGTCGAAGGCTTTTTTCAAATCCACGAAGAACATGTAGCATTTTCTTCTCTTTCGGCTTAGAGTCATTTGAATCAGGGATGATAGAGTGAATATATGGTCCTGACAAGAGTAGCCGGCCCTGAATCCCGCCTGGTTCTCAGGAACTATATTTCCCCTTTCGATCCAACTGCCTAGACGAGATTTGAGTATTGATGTGAATAATTTTGCTATATTGCTTAAGAGCGCTATGCCTCGATAGTTAGAGGGGTCGTCTGGATCACCATTCTTAAAAATTGGTTGAATAACTGATTTCAACCATGTTGTCGGAAATTCAGACGTTCTCAAAATTCTATTGAATATATCCTTTAAGGAGATTAGATAATCTTTTGGGAGGGCCTTTATTGCTTCATTCATTATGTCGTCAAAACCAGTCGCCTTGCCACGCCTTATTCGAGAAATTTCTTTGCTTATTTCATTAAGAGTTATGCATTTAGTTAGCTCATTATCTGTATTTAGGAGGGTCATAGTAACGGGTTCGTAATCTGGTATTGGTTCTGTATCCAGGAGTTTATTGTAAAATTGCTGCCAGTCCGATATTGAGATATTGCCCTGTGTATAGTTTCTTTTTCTGAAGCGAGCTATTGTTTTCCAGAATTCACTTGAATCGTATGTATTATTTAATTTTTCTTGTATTTCACAGAAATATTTTTCCTTTTTATTGTTAATAATCGATGTATATTTGTTCCTTGTTTTAACATATTCCAAACGATCTAGATCCCTATTAGATTTAATATATTTTGTCAGAGCTGCTTTCATAATCTTTTTCGCTATGTAGCACTCATGATCAAACCAAGGCTTCGACAGTGAGTTATTCATTTTTATTTCAATTTGCATACCATTTTGTACCATTGCGCTTTTGATCTGATTAACCATGTTGTTCATTATATTCTCAATCGAGTTATTCCAAAATCCATAAGCTCCTCCTAAGTCCTCTACAAATAGCGTTACTCTTTCGGGTAACCATTTATATTTTTTCTTTACCCATGAAGTCGGGTTCGTCACTTGTTTCGGTCCCCAACTCATATCCATTTTTATAATTAGAGGTAAGTGATTTGAGTGTGGTAATCCCTCGATGTATAGGTCATGTACGTAACCTAACAGCCCATGGGAGACAATACAGTAGTCTACCACCGAGGATCCCCGTGCTGATATATATGTGTAGTTACCATTTCTGTCACCCCTTGTTCTGCCGTTCAAAATTGTAAGAGTATTATTATCCAATCTATCTATGAATTGTTCTGAATGCGTAGATATTACAGGATCTTTAGAAGTGCGTCTAGTAGTCAAGTAGCAAAGAAGGTATAATGTATTGTGAAGAATTCCCATTGCACCCGTTCGTGTATTCAAGTCACCAGCCAGTAAAACTTCATATCCTTCAACTATTTTCCCTTCTATTTGGTCGAGTAAATTTTTGCAGTTGTTCAAATAGTGTTCGTTTGGTGGCAAGTAAGCAAAGATCATACACACTCGCATTTCACCGTCCAACCTCAGACAGATCATAATCCATTGTTTTTCAATTTCAATCATTTCAATCTTGTCTTTTATAGCTTCTCGAATCCCAACAATAATTCCCCCCGATGATCTACCCTTCTTGTGGTCTCTCTGAGCAAGAGATTCATACAGATGGAATCCTGTTGGTTTATTCTTCAATTGTTGATCATTCCATGTTTCTGTGAGTGCAAAAATGCTGCCCTTTTCTAAATGTGTGAATAGGTCGAATTGCAGCAACATCCTTTCCAAACCATTAACATTCCAACACAGCACTTGTGTGTCGTCTTTAAACGAAAAACAAGGTTGTCTATTTACAGTAGTTTGCCCATAAGTATTTTTATTTACAGAGGATTGTGGATTTGTCAGTGGCTATAAAGCATTGTCGCCACATTGGCCTATTATTCTACCATTTGTAACGTAATAGTCAATCCCACCAACTATGAGCCTGTTATCCCGTAGTTTCGTGGCAATACCGTTTCCCATGAGTTCTTTCCTTTTTGTGATAAGCAGTTTCCGTTGTTCTCTCATCTTTGCCGAATAATCTTTATTCAAATAGATCCTGGTGTTTTTTAGTCTAAACATGTTTTTAAAGAGCATGATACGCTCGTTGTGTTCCGGCACTTCAATCAGAATCGGCGAGTTTGCATTTTTTTGTCAATCTGCGACATTGCTGAATCGTTATGTTTTCTTGAATTTGCATTTTCTCAGAAATCAGGTTCATGATTCTAGCGCGAGTATCCGTTGGAGCCTCGCCCTCCTTTCCCTCAATTCCGTAGAAAATCAGATTATTTTCTCTTTGCTTCATCTCGCAAAGATCTAGTCTTCTTTCAAAACCGTCTATCCTCTCCGAGTTAATACTCACTGCTTTAGCAGTTTTCTCAAGGGATGTCTCAATATGTTGGAAACGTTGATTTAATTCCTCCATCCCGCTTTCCAGCGAAGATAGTCGGGTTTCCAATCTCTGACCTAGATCGTCTATTTTAGTTGTTAAAGTTGCTATCATTTCAGCTAGATCTTTCTCTCTATAAGATTCCATTGTCATTTGTTTTATGATAAGTTATCAGTATGATATGTTACAGTTATCATTAAATCTGTTCAAGTTTATTAAAACAAAAAGCTTTAATAAGACCTTTTGATCTTATACAGATTCTCCGAATAGAAGAGGGTATATACAGAAATAACAGTAACAATAATCAGCAATGTTATTTATAATATATCAAATAGGGGAAAAGAAGAAATAAAGGTTTTGGTGTAAACCTATATTCAAGTAATCGAGAACAATCAGTTGCTTTTATTAAAGAACAAAATTAGTAGTATTGGGCCAAGTATGTTGTTTTTATACGACACCTACCTGGATATACCACTCTATATGTTGCATTAGATGTATTAAACAGGACTTTTGAGAGAGGCCGCTGCTTATCATGAAACAGCTCGAAGGAGCATGAACTCATGGAATTTGTGTAATCTTTACACAAGGGGATAAGAAACAACCACTCGCCACATGATCTTATAGCTTCTCTCTGCCGTTGAAAGAAAATGACCATGTGTACAGATGCTCGAGGAGCATGAACTCATCGAATTCATGTAATCTTTACACAAGGGGATAAGAAACAGCAACTCTCCACATGACCTTATAGCTTCTATCTCTCTACTGTGGGAAGAAAATGACCATGTGTACAGATGCTCGAGGAGCATGAACTCATCGAATTCATGTAATCTTTACACAAGGGATAAGAAACAGCAACTCTCCACATGACCTTATAGCTTCTATCTCTCTACTGTGGGAAGAAAATGACCATGTGTACAGATGCTCGAGGAGCATGAACTCATCGAATTCATGTAATCTTTACACAAGGGATAAGAAACAGCAACTCTCCACATGACCTTATAGCTTCTATCTCTCTACTGTGGGAAGAAAATGACCATGTGTACAGATGCTCGAGGAGCAGGAACTCATGGAATTCATGTAATCTTTACACAAGGGATAAGAAACAGCAACTCTCCACATGACCTTATAGCTTCTATCTCTCTACTGTGGGAAGAAAATGACCATGTGTACAGATGCTCAAGGAGCATGAACTCATGGAATTCATGTAATCTTTACACAAGGGATAAGAAACAGCAACTCTCCACATGACCTTATAGCTTCTATCTCTATACTGTGGGAAGAAAATGACCATGTGTACAGATTCTTCGTCTTCTCCGTCCACGAGCTGTATTCTCCGGTCATACCCACTACGGCTGTCTCACCACTCACCCTGGCAACATCCCAGAGTGGACAGTAGCCTCCTTCAGCTGGAGAAATCTCCTATTACCAGGGTTCCTCATGGTTTGTTGCACATATCACATGCTTGATGTTGCAACACTGTAGAGATGTTATGTTCACAGGTGTCTGTAAGTCCCACGGACCTAGCTGTGTCATCCTGCCGTCTGCCTACAGAGTTCACCATCATGATGGTCTACTGCATCGGAGCACTACAGATCCTTCTTCTATCTCTACTGATGGTCCGTAGATGTCGGCTTCCTCTTCAGTTTCTTAGATCTTCCAGACTTACATCCTGACATCTACTTATTTGGTCTTTTCTCTTCTTATTTCTTTATTTATTTACATTCCAATTTAGTTTATGATAGTGTAACGTAGAAAATTAAGACAAACTTCAGAATTATATAACACAACAATTTAAAGTAAAAATAAAATTAAAACTAATAAAATAACAGAAGCAATGAGAAAAGATTTTAGTGTATCAAAATACATATATCGATATTTAAAAAATATTTTCATAGAATAATAATTTTCTACATAACTCCTATCTGCTACATAGCTCATAATATTGTTCCTAATGTTCTTCCAATTTTTCTCTAATCTCTTTTCATTTTCTAGAAAAATTCTCGTCACCAAGACCTCTGTTGTAACAGTACTGAAACCACCAAATGTCCACCTAATGATTCCTATTGTTATTTCTTGTCTAAAAACTCCAGTGAATACAAAGGTTTATTACAGCCAACTGTGTTTAAGTGGAACTAGGGAAAGTAAAAATGACTTAAAATCAAGTTTATTCATGTTAATTTGTGAATCTTTTAAATTGGTAATGATAAGGTACAATTTGGATCATAGATTATAAACACAAGGTAATAAGACGAAATTCAAATAAATAAATAAATAGTGTGTGACGTTTCTGTAACAACGTTGTTACCGAAATGTCACACACTATTTATTTATTTGGATTTGGTCTTATTAAAAACCATGGTAATTGTGATTGCTGATAATTAGAAACTGTTGATAATTGTGACTGCAGTTAATTGGGACTTTTGATAATTACGACTGCTGGTAATTGTGACTAATGGCAGTTGGAACTGTTGATAAATTTACCATTTTAGTGGAGTTATGCAGGCACACAAACTTCAGTTTTATGTATATACTAGCCGAATGACCCGGGCAACGCCCGGGGTTTACCCGATTAAATGCTTTTATTAAAATACTATTCGTTACAATTATATATTGGCGCCGTGGATGTCATTCTTGTATAATATATAAATGAGTTTTAAGAATTGTAAAAAAAAAATGCATCTGCCGGGAATCGAACCCGGGGCGCCCGCGTGGCAGGCGAGCATTCTACCACTGAACCAAAAGCAAATGGTGACAGAAGTGTCTCACGCATTGGCGGCACCAAATGATGGGGGGGGGGGGGCAAAGGTGGCGTGATCGTAGCCGACCAATAGGAGGGCGCCGGCAAACCGTGACAGAGGCCATGACGCTAGTAACTGTATATAGAATACAGTATCCCATGAGAGATCAGAAACAAGGTTAAATCTGGTCTCTCCTGGAGAGATGGTCTCTTATTAGAAGATATCTTACAGTTCAAATATTCTTGACATGGCATGAGTCTCCAGTAAGAGACCAGGAGAGACCAGTATAGACATGTTTTTAGTCTATGGTATCTCATAGGAGACTGACTACTGTATATACAGTACATCCTTGTAAAGGACAACACCTAATTGCAGAGCCAAAATGTTCTTTATGAAGGGGTTACTAGAGAGTTGCTAAATTGTAAAAATGGTAATTTTGCAAATGAAAACTGCCCTTTATAGAAAGGTGTCCTCTAGCGAGGCGTCCGCTAGCAGGGTGTTTGCTAAAGGGAGGTTCTACTGTATACATATTTTGTTTTCCTTTAAATATTTATTTATGGAACTCTCTTATCTGCTGTTGAGTCAGTTTATGTAAAGAAAAAGATGGTTGTGAGATGAACTGTTTTTTTTTTGTTTATTCCTAGTATACATGGTACAGAGCAGGTTAATCATGGTGTGTAGAAGTAGGTGACTGCTTTTACTGTAAGTGCACATGTGAAAAGCAGTTTGACTTTACACTTAAAAATGTGCCAGAGCCCAGTTTGGTTATTTGAACTCGCTGGTAGGGTTGGACTTTTGCATGAATTGGGGGACCATTGGAGCATTCTTTTTTTAAATCAGAAAAAAAGTGCCCAATGCGGGAATCGAACCCGGGCCATAGCGGTCGAAAACCAACGGTTTAGACCATACTTCCACCTACCCCCTCTCTTATTACCTTGTACAGTAAACCCTTCATGAGAGGATACTCATGCTAGAGGACACCTTTCTATAAAGGACAGTTTTCATTTGTAAAATTACCATTATTACAATTCAGCAACTTTCCAGTAAAAGGACACCTCTCTCTAAAGGACACTTTGGCTCTGCAATTAGGTTTTGTCCTTCTACCGTATTACTAAGGAAAATGTGTTGTTTGAAATACTGATCTCTCTATTTCTGTACACAATTTTCCTGATATCTATGTAAAGTATTAAGATTTGCTAATGTATAAATAATTAACATATTGAATGGGGGTCGGTGGAAGGCTGGTTAAACCGTTGGTTTACGACCACTACGACCCGGGTTCGATTCCCGCATTGGACAATTTTTTCTGTTAAAAAAAAATGCTCCAATAGCCCCCCGATTCTTGCAAAAGTCCAACCCCACCAGCGAGTGCAAGTAACCAAACGGGGCTCTGGCACATTTTGTAAGTGCAAAGTCGAACTGCTTTTCACATGTGTAGACATGTCGTGCGCTTACAGTAAAAGCAGTCGCTAACTACCCACCATGATTATCATGGCCTGTACCACGTGTACTAGGGATAATAAAAAAAAAAAACATATTGAATGAATTTGGAATAAAAGTATGTAAATATGGTTTTATATATTATGTAAACTTAATAAAAATTATATTATTAATATGTCTGTCTATTAGTCGGAAACTGTTCTTTGCAATCTGATTGGTTTCCTACTGTTACATGATCAGCCAATCAGCATTGAGGTAGCCAATAAGAGAACAAATTTCTTAGCTCACTGGTTAGAATGAAGTCCTGATTGGTTGATATTTCGATGAAAATCCTCCAGTACAAGATCTGGAAGAGCAATTCATCAATCACACATTGTCATGTTATAAAGCAACAAATGAAATTCTTCATTTCCAAAAAAATAATCCTTTGTAGCAATATTAAGTTGAAAAAATAAAGCCTCCAGGGATAAGTTTCATTTTCTTATTCTTCTTTTTTATCTCAAATCATACTTATCAGGGTATCAAGCTCGTAGAGCTTGAGACTTTTGATGGTATATGGGTGAAGTAGAATGCTTTTGTCATTAAGACTGGAAGCACTACTCAGTAGCAAGCCACTGACTTAGCTCCAATCAGGTGTTTATTTAGCTATTGTGTTACTCCCGTCAAAAAGCTGATAACCCCGAAAGCTTGCGTTTATATAATTGACAACTATCATGACTGGGTGAAGTAGAATGCATCTGCCTTTGTCATTAACACTGGAAGCATTATCAGTGGCAGGCCGACATAGCTCCAAAAGAAATGGCCGCCTCTGACATGAGGAACAGATGCCATGTGCAGCTGCTCCTAACATGGAGTACAAACACTGCTCATCCTGTATCCCTGAATTAGGAGCCATTACAGGGTACTATCAGCCGGACCAGCTGAGCCCAAGTTTTTTAGTGAGCTTTTTACTGCTCCCCCTCCTCCTTTTTCATCCGGACTTGGGACCGGCAAAGGCGGAGTTTATGTAACGAATACTGATAATGAAAACTATCCCTGAATGAATCTTTAATTTATTTAATGAACAATTACATATAACTTCTTTAATTAAACTGAATTTAATCCACACTTACTTTAATACAATTGTTTTCACAATCTCAATCAGGCTATTTACATTATTAATTCAAACTGACTATAATTCATAACACTGAGGATTAAATAAAACCTACTACAATTCAACACTTTCTTTAATTCAACCGTTTTTTAAATCCCAATCAGCCTATTTACTTCAATTTAACTGATTATTTATAATTCAACACTAACTTTAATTCAATAGAAAATTAAGATCTCTAAGGTTGTTGAATTAAAGAAGTTAGACTAATAAATACGAAAGAATAAATTTAATCTTTTTATTATCCTTAGTACATGTGGTACAGGCCATGATAATCATGGGGGGTAGAAGTAGGCGACTGCTTTTTACTGTAAATGCACCACATGTCTACACATGTGATAAGCAGTTCGACTTTTGCACTTAGAAATGTGCCAGAGCCCCGTTTGGTTATTTGAACTCGCTGGTGGGGTTGGATTTTTTGCAAGAATCGAGGGCCATTGGGGAGCATTTTTTTTTATTCAGAAAAAAAGTGCCCAATGCGGGATTCAATCCCGGGTTTGTGTCATGGCCTCTACCTCTGTCCCGTGGGCTGTCTCCGACCAACTCAGTGCTAAAATTTAGCCCTGCCTCTGCTTCTTGCTGTCAACGTGTGGGAAAACCTCAAACCTTCGCCTCATGACTCGACTTCCAGTTTATTCACACGTCAGTTTACTCGGGGTTACAACATATATATATATATATAGGTTGTCAGGGCAGTCTTTATTTACTCGCTCTCCCTGGTGGATTGAACCAACACTTGAATCAGGTGAACCAGTGTAACTAATCTGGTGGATTTAAATAAAGTAACACAGGTTGGATCCCACCAATTGAATGCTTCTATTAACCGATCAGTGAACATTTCTCTCGAATATATAAGTGTAGGCATATCCTGAACAGGAGCACATATGCTTTACAAAAGGCAGAGCACCATCTGGTGGAACAGAAATCAACTAAACATTGATTGAGCCTTTTCCCTGATATTTAGCCAACCCAATTTCTTGATAAATCAGTAAAAGCCATCCACGAACGTGTTTCACGCTCGTCAGCATGGTTTCTTGGTTTCTCAAGAAGCCATTGGAAACAAAAATATTTTTGGTCGCAGTGGTACAGCCTGCACCACACTGACGAGCACGAAACGCATTCGTGGATGGCTTTTCTTGATTTATCAAGAAATTGGGTTGGTTAAATATCAGGGAACAGGCTAAATCAATGTTTAGTTGATTTCTGTTCCACTAGATGGCGCTCTGCCTTTTGAAAAGCACATGTGCTCATCGTCACGATATGCCTACTTTGTTGTTAATATCAACACCTGATCTTTTTATTTATTTATTTTTATTGTTTTTTTCATATATAAGTGTGTGTTAGTGTTAATGAATAAAGAGGATAGCAAATGGAATCACTCCAGATTTATGTGTGCACATAGCATTTGCAGGTTTAATCTATAGGCTACATTTTTGCATATAAGTGCTAAAACTATCAGATTTCCAGTTTAAAATCAATATTGATATCTTTTATCCTTTTGTGGCGTGAGGTTAGAGACTATAAGTGTGGCAACTTCACACGTGTAAAAATGTCTCAGGCCTTATCGGATTAGAGGAATTAGCAACGTCAGGCAATGTAGACTTGGCCAGGGCTGGTGATTCAAGAAAAGGCTGGACAGGCTTGTAGAACAGGATATGGGTTCAAGTAGAGGCTTGTGGAATAGGATACAGGTTCAAGGAGAGACTTGGACAGGCTTGTAGAACAGGATATGGGTTCAAGTAGAGGCTTGTGGAATAGGATACAGGTTCAAGGAGAGACTTGGACAGGCTTGTAGAACAGGATATGGGTTCAAGTAGAGGCTTGTGGAATAGGATACAAGTTCAAGGAGAGACTTGGACAGGCTTGTAGAACAGGATATGGGTTCAAGTAGAGGCTTGTGGAATAGGATACAGGTTCAAGGAGAGACTTGGACAGGCTTGTAGAACAGGATATGGGTTCAAGTAGAGGCTTGTGGAATAGGATACAGGTTCAAGGAGAGACTTGGACAGGCTTGTAGAACAGGATATGGGTTCAAGTAGAGGCTTGTGGAACAGGATACAGGTTCAAGGAGAGACTTGGACAGGCTTGTAGAACAGGATATGGGTTCAAGTAGAGGCTTGTGGAATAGGATACAGGTTCAAGGAGAGACTTGGACAGGCTTGTAGAACAGGATGTGGGTTCAAGTAGAGGCTTGTGGAACAGGATACAGGTTCAAGGAGAGACTTGGACAGGCTTGTAGAACAGGATACGGGTTCAAGGAGAGACTTGGACAGGCTTGTAGAACAGGATTCGGGTGAGGATCTCGAAAAGATCGAAAATAGCGATGAAAGAAATTCCCAGCCAGAGTCCAATCCACCCACCGATGAAGCCATACACTTGAAGAGCCTGAAATATCTTCAGTTAGAACTAGTGTTTTATTAATAAGAAAAAATGAACACGAAACTACAGTAGAACCTCCATGAGAGGACACCTCTATAAAAAGGACAATTTTCATTTGTAAAATTACCATTTTTACTATTTAGTAACTCTCCGGTAAGAGGACACCTCTCCTTAAAAGACACTTTGGCTCTGCAACTACTCGTAGGTGTCCTTTACATGGAGGTTCTACTATATGTTCTAAATTAATATATTTTTAAAAGACACCTTTTCGGCCAATTATCACGTGTGTTTTACCGTTAATACCATGTTGTTCCTAAACCCTCTTCTTAAATAAAATTGATTTTTTTTTCAAGTTTCCAGAATATAAAAATTAAAAAAATTTTACCGTAAATTTTGGTTTGTAGACGAAGACTTTCTTCTCAGGGTTACGGAGTCCAATAGTGATGCCCGAATATTCGCTTCTAGAAACATACAATTCCCAATGTGAACTCCAATTGGGTTGAAGATTTTGTAAAATTCGGAGGCCATTTAAGCACTTCTTTTTATATAAAAAAGTACCCAGTGCGAGATTTGATCCTGGACAGTGTATTCCGAAAATCAACAGTTTATACCATTTCTCCGCCAATATTAATAACTCCACCTTTTCCGGTCCCAAGCCCGGAGGGGAAACAATAACAAGCTCGCTAAAAAACCTGGGCTCAGCTGGCCCGGCTGATAGTACCCTGTAAGGGCTCCTAATCCAGGGATACAGGATGAGCAGTGTTTGTACTCCATATTAGGAGCGGCTGCGCATGGCGTCTGTTCCTCATGTCAGAGGCGGCCATTTATTTTGGAACTTAGTCGGCCTGCCACTGAGTAGTGCTTCCAGTCTTAATGACAAAGGCAGACGCATTCTACTTCACCCAGTCATGATGGTTGTCAAAAAGACACCATCAAGGGTCACAACTTGATATCCTAATATGATTGAGTGGAGATAAGAAAAGAAGAAGACCGATGTTAATGATGTTCAAATGTAGAATTAAAAAGTCTAAGATTGTGTTTGATATATATATGTTGTTATTGAGAGGAACTGCTAGGTGTGGGTTGAAAGTGTGTTCTGTCGTATGAATGGGTTGGTAAAGTATAGATTCAGGTTGTAGAAACGCTGTAGAATTCTAGCCACGTGTTTTGCTGAACATCAAAGATGTGTTAGGAACAATGATAATAAGTCTTTTTCCAATTATCCCTAGTACACTTGGTACAGGCCATGATAATCATGGTAGGTAGAAGTTAACGAATGCTTTTACTGTAAATGCACCACATGTCTACATGAGTCAAAAGCAGTTCGACTTTGCACTTTAAAATGTGCCATACCCCCGTTTGGTTACTTGCACTCGCTGGTGAGGTTGGAATTTTGCAAGAATCAGGGGTCATTTGAACATTTTTTTAATTAGAAAAAGTGCCCAAATGCAGGATTCGATCCCGGGTCGTAGCGGTCGATAATCAACGGTTTAGACAATTCTTAACCGACCCCCTTACAATAGGTCTTTAATTTCCAGTACCTCCAGACGACAGGACACTTCTGATCTACACCAGACAGTTTCACCTTACATGTATAACGAATGAGGACATTAAGACGCAAATGTTTCTTTCACAAATAAATCAAACTTCTACTGTCCTTACTGCGATGAAAAATAATGGGAGGGCTTGGCTCATCAGTAGTGAACTCTCCCAGCGGTTCGCCAATTTAATCTACCAGCCAGCTTCTTAGAGCTATAATATTGTATTGTATCATTTTGCTTTTATATGCTACACTGAGGGGTGGAATCTTAGAAATGGTATAAAAATCAATCTATGGACAAAAAACTTTTAGGGCAGTAGAATTACATTTACTATTTGCATCGAGTTATGCTCCTCCGCAAGCAAAAATAACAAGTTAGTCATAAATTAATACAAGGCAATAACGCGCCATCTATATATAACGAATGAAGACATTAAGATGTGAATGTTTCTTTCGCAAATAAATCAAACTTCATGTATTTGTCAATAATATAATTCCTTCGTTATTGTTGATGTTGTTTTTATGTCCAATGAAGAGCCTCAGATGTCTCCATACATCTCTATCACAGCAGTCACAATGTCCTCTATCTTGGGTGTGTAAAGCTGCTGTTCTGTGTTGCTGTAGGAGTGTAGCTTTGTTGATCATGGCACTATGATCCAAGCATACTCTGGCGAAAGTCTGACTTTGTCTGTATTTTGAGGCTGTTCCTAACTTGGAAGCCTTTGCCGTGGACTCTAATACACGAGTACAGACGCAGCTCCTCTGTATCCCTGAAGAGGAACTCTTATTGATGTCTATTAACCATGTCAGTTGAACTCAGAATTTTTAAAGATGTCATACTCCTCTTTTAACAATGCTGATGTTGTTCTGCGACTGCTTATTTGTCAGAGTTATTCTTCTTGTTTCACAGCTGGCCTTCATATCTGAAGTTTGTTCCCCTAATTGCCACCTGGAAACGCGCCCTGTCAGCTGAGCCGAGGGCCATCAGTGAGATAGGAAGATCAAATGACCAAGACTTGTTGCTGTAGAAGAATGGCGAATGAGGACAATACGACCTGCAGAAGTAGAGAACAATGGATCCATCAAGGCAATTCCTTATAACTAAGTCTTCCTGTCAATTCTCAATGGATTCAAGGTCTTACTTCTCAATTCCAAAGCTGTAGTTGCCAAGATCTTCAGACAGCATCAGGAGTCTTTCCAGATGCGTCAGCTGGAAACAGCACAGAGCTATGCAAATTAAAAGGACCAAATCCTCTCTAAAATTATCATATATATATATGTTGTAACCCCGAGTAAACCGACATGTGAATAAACTGGTAGTCGTAGTCGTGAGGTTTTCCCCCACACGTGAACAGCAAGAAGCAGAGGCAGGGCTAGATGTTAGCACAGAGAGTGATCAGGGACAGCCCACGGGACAGAGGTAGAGGCCATGACACAAACCTGGATGCCTAACACCAAGACATGGAGAGAGAGCCAGAAACGGCCAGCGTAGATGAATACACTGTATCACACTCTGAGCTGACACTGCTGTGTTTAGCCCAGGCGTTTTTGGTCCCAGAGGTCTTGAGAAATGAAGAAATGGGTATTAAAGGCGAAACTTCCGTAAATACGCTGAACATGTGAAATAATAATTTTTAAAAATGTCAGGTGTTGATGATATTAACGAATATTATATTCGTTTAGTTTATTTCTGTTCCATTAGATGGCGCTCTGGCATCTAAAAAAGCTTATGTGAGCGTGGGCAGGATATGCCTATTTTGGTTTTTATATTTTTTAAATGTAGGAAACATACTTCAACTTTTACATGTGTGCCAGAGAATCTGTTTCGTTACTTGCACTCTCACTAGTGGGGTTAGACTTTTGCAATAATCGGTGGCCATTGAAGAATTTTTTAAAATATTGTTGTGTCCAATGAAATGCCTCCATGCATATCTATCACAACAGTCGAAATGTCCTCTATCTTGTGTGTAAAGTTCTGTTCTGGGTCTTTGTCAATTTTCTGTTGATGTTGTTGTCGTGTCCAATGAAGAGTCTCCAGATGCCTCCATATATCTCTATTAAAGCAGTCTCAACGTCCTTCTATCTTGGGTGTGTAAAGCTGCTGTTCTGGGTACAAGTCAATTTTCTGTTGTTGTTGTGTCCAATTAAGAGTCTCAGATGTCTCCATACATCTCTATCACAGCACTCGCAATGTTCTCTATATTGGGTGTGTAAAGCTGCTGCTCTGGATCCATGTAAAAATTTTAAAAATAAAAAAAAATAAAAAGTGTCCAAGGCGGGATTCGAACCCGAGTCTTGACTGTCGAGAATCCACAGTTTGCACCACTACTCCACCAGTCCAGTAATTAAATGGCAAGACAGTAACTTATCAATTATTTGATAAAAAAAATAACCTACTTACCGGGTCTTCAATGGTCCTGGACATTCTGAGCTCGTTGTAAGTTACAGTCCTGTAGGTAACACACAATATCAACTTACACTACTGTACTGCAGGGCGGACATCGGAAACATTTTAAAACGTGCCTATAACTCTCTTTTTAGGTAATAAAATGCTATATTAGATTAATTTATTTATAAATTACTAGTGGAATGACCCGGGCAACGCCCGGGTTTTACCCGATTAAATGTATTTATTCAAATACTATTCGTTACAATTATAAATTGGCGCCGTGTATGTCACTCTTGTGAAACGTCCCGCTCCAAACTTTACATGTACATTAGGTCAGCTGATATTACTTCCCATCTTCACCGCTAGAGGCGAAAGGGCAAATTTGCAATGCAAATTTACAAATACCTTGACGAATATTCGGGATAGAGACCTGAAATTTTAACTATAAGTTTTTCCAGATTCTACTCTATATACTGTTATAATTTCAGTCAGATTAGTTACGTATTGTGGACGTGTATAGCCGACACTGGCTTTTATATATATAGGGATTTGCCAATATTTCGGTTGGCCGAACGCCAACCTTTGTCAAGGCATCACATTTTATACAAAATGATACAAAGATACAGCCGAAATATTGGCAAATAAATATTTGTATTCAATCCAATATATGTCTTTTTATTATATAAAGATTTAAATATGGATTGCGCTCTATATTAAAAATATAAACCTCTTAATATTTAGTTAACGAGTTCAAAATATCGTAAAGATAGAGGCTGCCTGGCCGGCATTCATATTTATATGAACAATAGACACTTCGGCCAGTTGGAGTTTTTTATTTTCTCAACGTTTCGACAAATATCTTTTGTCTTCGTCAGGAGAAGTAAATAAAAATAAACATTTGGCAAGGCGTTAAAAATTGTTCTGAGGTTTGCAAGGGCGTTCTCACGTGATTTTTCGAATTTAGTACAACATCTAAAGCGCGAGTCAAAAAACAAATATTAAACTCGTCAAAGACTATGATCTTGGAAATAAAAATATATAATAATAAAATTATAATAAATTAGGTAAAAATAAATAAATAAAGTAATATAATAATAATAATCACAAATGATTAATATATAGATTTCTAACTATTATGTCCATTTTTATCTAGCTTATTAATTACTTTTTAAATTTAAAAATGAAGAATATTGTTGCGGAATATCTTCAAAAATATTTAAAGTTCTGTTCCCAAATTCTCGTGATACCCATCCCTCTAAAAATAATCTTTCCTTTTTAAATTTTATATTCCTGTGAAATATCTCAATATCATTCCAATCTGGCCTATGTCCTGAAAATAATGCATGTTCCCCAATTTTGCTTAACGCCCTTCTCCCCAATAAACCCTGTTGGTGTTCCTTAATTCTGGTCTCTAAATTTCGGCCGGTTTCTCCTATTGGGTACCGTTCAAATGATCAGCCCAGTTCATCATATTCACAATAATGTTGAATGTATGTATATACAATGGTTCATTTACAATTATATTACAATTATAAAACGACATTTGAAAATTATCCCGCATGAGTTTCTTTTAAACGAAAATTAAAAAAAAATCCAAGGAGAAATAACGATTATTTCTAACCTTAGGTATGAGGTATGAAAGGATGAATTGTGAAGAGTAATGATAAACGGAAAAATAAAAGTGTCCAGGGATGGGAATCGAACCCACAGTGTTCCGCTTACCGGGCAGATGCCATGTCCACTAGGCTACCCTGGTTAGCCGCATTATATTATATTACAATTATGTTATGGTGTCAATGTATCTTGGTCCGGAGTCTTGGGAATTTGGTAATCTTGTTCTTGGAGAGGTTTTTTTCCTGGTTTTCTTGATATTTAAAATGCATTTCTTTTGTCTTCTTGTTCATCTTTTATCGTTTTGGCTTAATTAAATAAAAGTTGTTTCAGTCTTGAGTTGTTTTTTTACTTGTGCTGATGTCAGCGAGACGTTTGTAAAGGGCTGAGTTGAAACTTCCAAGTCCCTTTATGAGTTGTTCGTTGAATAGGTGCATGCCCAGTCTCTGTTCAGCGCTGAACTAGTCCATGAGTAGCTTCATGTGAAGAAGGGACACGATGGCTTGTTTTACTTCCTTCAATCCTAAGAGTGTGATCTCTCCAAAGAGGGATCTTGGGAGGCGCTCGAGGAGATTGTCAAGCTGCAGTAGGACTGTTGATCCAGCCCTTGGAGACAAAAACCTTTTGAGGTACAGCCTGGTGTATTTACTTGTGTCGCATTTGTAGTTGATGGAATCCTTGAAGATGCGCTTTTTTCAATTTTTTCGATCTCTTATGATAATTAATTAATAATTTATATTTTCTCACAATGAGTATCTTTTAATTTAAAAAACGCTAGCTTTCAAGCGTTAATCGCTCTTCAACCGGCTTACTAAAATATCAACTTTATCCCACCAGAAAATAGTGTTAATTTACTACAACCTTTAAAAACCTTATTTCCCAAAACGTTTCGGCTACCCGCTGTATTCCTTTTAAAAGGAAAACGTTTTTGATAATGTGTCTACTTGAAGCTTTGAATTATTCTGTCAAAATTATCGTTTTCATAATTGAAAGTGTTTAGATAGGAATTGTGCTGGGAGGGTATTGATCAATAAATATAAAGGTCGCCATTTTCGTTAAAATAAATGTTAAAACTAAGCGTCATTTTTTAACCGTCTTTAAAACTGGTTGAAGAGGGTCATTAGCCCGAAACCATGGTGGGTGCTTCTCAGTTTGCAAAAACTGGTGCTATCTATGGCTTTGTCACTAAGTTCACTAGTTTGTGGACAACCGAAATACAGTAGAACCTCTCTGTGGAGGACATCTAGTTGCAGAGCCAAAGTGTCCTTTAGGGAGAGGTTTCCTCTTACTGGAGAGTTACTAACTAGTAAAAATGGTAATTTTGGTGATGAAAACAGTCTCCTTTGTAGAGAGGCATCCTCTAGCGGGAGTGTCCTCTGAGGTAGGTTCTTCTGTATTGACAAATAAATACTTTTATAACATATGCCTTTTTATTATCTAAAGAAATGTTTTATGATGAATTAGCGCGCCATCTGTTATGAAAATTGTTGTTGTTGTTGTTGTGTCCAATGAAGAGACTCAAATATCTCCATACATCTCTATCACAGCAGCAACAATGTCCACCACTATCTTGGGTGTGTAAAGCTGCTGTTCTGGTTTCATGCCGATTTTCTGCAAGGCTGCCGCCATTGTTGGGCATGAGAATATGTGGGTAGGTGTTAGTTCCACACCAGGATAATTGTTGCATGTCCTATAGGTTCTTGTGCCATCTGGATGTATTGTCATTCCTTTATAGTGTTTTGTTCTGAGTCTTGTTATAGCTTTTGTAATCATTCTCTCAGAGTTTATTTCGCATGAAAATTCGAAACTATTATAGACGCGTATGATTCTTTTAATAATTAAACAATTTCTACTGTCCTTACTGCAATAGAAAAATTAAATGGTAAGAAATGTTTGTGAGTCAAAAGTTGTGCACATAGTGATGGTGAGAATTCCACTACTGTGTTTAGACAATCATGGGTCCTGAGATGACATATGATCAGACTTACAAACACTCCACTCGGCATGTGACGTAGCAATGTTCGACGTCCAGTTGATCCAAACATGGAGCATCCGCTAGAGAACACCATCACATTTCAATCAGCATAAGGTAGGTTTTTTATTAAAAAGGCATATATTAGATCAAAATATCATTTATTTTACCAATATTTCAGTTGGCTGAACGTCAACCTTTATCAAGGTATTATAACATATTAATGTGTATCAACAACAAACTCAGCACCACATAACGTCAATAATATAAATATGTAATATGATGATGCAATTGTTATTACACTATAATATTTGATGTATTACACTGTTGTAGAATCCTGTCGATTTAACCGTTCTGTGGCAATATCGTTGCGGAATTTCTTGTTGTTCGATTTGAATGGTGAGGATTGGTTGAAGCGCAGTCGTTGAGTGGTAAGTGAAGCACACAGTTAGGAATAATCAGGACACGTGATGGGGTTTGAAATTAAAAGGCAACTGGGTTGGAGGAAAGAAAGCTTGAGAAGAGCTGAGCGATTTGACTTATTAATTAGTTGATCACATGGCGGTGATTGTACTTAGCTGTGGGATGAGCAGAGGGAGAGAGGTCTAGAGCAGATGTCACCTTCTTGGAAGCTAAATCACTACTGCAGGTGTTGTTCCTATGAGAGCGAAAACCTAACTACTCATTCTTGTTTTCCGATTTAACACCAAGCCTCAGTTTCTCTCTGATTGGTCGAGAGATGTCACATGATCTTTTCCTATTGGTTGACCTACTTAAGGTACTGTCTTTTGATTGGCCCGCGGTTTCCTTTGATATTAGTTACGCCCGGTTTGGGTCAGGAAGTCTCGTGTTTATTTGACTTTATTTACTTCCGCGGCTATCAAAATACATCCTGCTTTGTCAGGAAGTATTGAATGCTAGCTTTAACATTTATAACTTCTGGTCATTAGAGACGTCCTGTTTTGTCAGGAAGTATTGAGTGTATCTTGGCTAAAATAACTTCTGCGGTCACTAGAGACGCCCGGTCTCTGCCCCTGCAATATTGACACAGGGGTGCCCAGAATAGTCGTGCCAGCCTTAGGTCTACTTCCTATATCTTAATGCTACTTGCTTCCCTCCAGTTACCTTGTTCTTTATTAAGTCTTCGAAAATCATACATGGTACATACATAGTGGGTCGGGGTTGCATTTAATTATATACAAATTATGACAAATATATATATCAATTTATTTTCTCCCCATTGAATATAAGCAAATTATTTTTTAAACTTCATTTTGTTGATGTTATGTGGCGCTGAGTTTGTTGTTGACACACATTAAATATGTTATAATACCTTGATAAAGGTTGGTGTTCAGCCAACTGAAATATTAGTAAAATAAATTATATTTTAATCCAATACATGTCTTTTCAATTAAATATTTATTTATGGATTGCTCTATTAAAAATAAATAAGGTATGTATGATAAGGTACAATGTAAGTTTTTATTTTATCTTTTTCTCCTTGTCAATATTGTGGCGAAGAAATAATTTATTATTTAATTTAATTAATCAATGAAATATTCAACAGATGATTACTCTGTATTTGTAAAATCATCATATACAATGCTAAAAGTTCCATCATAAAAGAAAATTGCTATAAAATATAAAATAAGAATACAAACCGTATCAATGCATTCAGAGTCCTATTAACTGGACTGACAGTGTTAAATATCTTGGAGTTACCTTAGACACCAAGTTGAAATTCAACATGCATGTCAAAAATATCATAAATAAAGCAAAAATCGTAAAAATAACATTATCAAGTCTGTTCACCTATAGAAGCAAATTGTCTACAAAAAAAAAGTTCACTCTATACAGAAGTTTTATCCTCCCGATAGTAACATACGCACTCCCAGTTTGGTGCAAATATATTACAACCACAGACAAAAATAGGATAAACGCATTCATGAGAATCTGCCTTCGGACAAGTATAGGAGCTCCATTCAACCTATCAAACAAGATACTGAAGGAGGACTTGAACCAACCCGATCTAGAAGATATGTACCAAACTTCCGTTAAGAAATTATACCTTCAAATGCAAAATTCAAATATATATAACCCAATCATACAAGATATTCTACAAAATAAAGGAGATATCAATCCCCGATTCCGACGACCCGGCCCTGACGCTTAGTTAAGAGCTCATCGCCCAACAGCTGCCCTCCTGCAAGGTCCGGAGGGGACCACCTCTAATCCACCAACTCGCCATGTGTAAATAGCCAGAACAAGGTGACTCGAATGTAACACCTGTAAATTGAGACGAAATAAATAAAAAATCAATGCATTTCTTTATTTGTACAAAGTGCAAGTTTTCTTATCTTTAAAAGGATTATAAAGTTATTTATATTAAAAGTGGCACATGCATTAAAAATTGTGTTGTGGCTAATACTTTATCAATACCTTTAAGTTTTATACTGAGGAGATTATCCAAGGTTTTTAAATTTAAGAAATGATGGTGTGTGATGAAGGTACTGTAAATCTACAATATTGGGGGTCAGTGGAAGGCTGGTTAAACCGTTTGGTTTTGACCACTACGACCCGGGTTCGATTCCCGCAATGGACACTTTTTTCTGTTTAAAAAAAATGCTCCAAAGACCCCCGATTCTTGCAAAAGTCCAACCCCACCAGCGAGTGCAAGTAACCAAACGGGGCTCTGGCACATTTGTAAGTTCAAAGTCGAACTGCTTTTCACATGTGAAGACATGTGGTGCGCTTACAGAAAAAAACAGTCGCTAACTACCCACCATGATTATCATGGCCTGTACCACGTCTACTAGGGATAAGCAACAACAACAATATTGTTGCACCTGGTTGCGGCTTGGCAGACTCTTCAACCTTGATTCTCTCCTATGCCGGATCTTGCATCTTACCAGAGCGTGTTTCAACCATCCTACAAATTTATATACGGGAATAATGAGATAACTCTACTTTAAGTAGCCTCCAGAATAATTTATTTATTTCTCACATCAAAGAGAGCAGTGAAGTCACACAGTGTACCAAAAAACAAATGGTGATTTTATAATACATAAATCTTAATATTATGAAGCACTAGCGCGCCATCTGTTATCAAAATTCGAAACTATTATAGACGCGTTTCTTTTTGAAATTAAACAATATCTACTGTCCTTACTGCAATGCAAAAATTAATGGGAGGGCCTGGCTCATCAGTGGTGAACCCTCCCACACAGCGGTATGGTAGATTAAACTGGCGAAACCGCTGGGAGGGTTCACCACTGATGAGCCAGGCCCACCCATTAATTTTTTCATTGCAGTAAGGGCAGTAGAAATTGTTTAATTTCAAAAAGAATCTTATGCGTCTAAAAATAGTTTCGAATTTTAATACATGAATCTGTTTATAATATATATATTCTGTTTAATAAAATAAATAAATATAAAATATAAATTAAATATAAATAAAAATATAAATAAAAATATAAATTAAAATATATGAAAAATAATCTTACAAATTAAAATAAAATGGGTGCATTAGCCATGATGCAACAATATAAAGGTCAACACTTACTTTGAGAACAGAAACGTTCTGTCCGAGGAAGATAAATTTCCAGAGGAACACATCCGCAATTATTGGCCGTGTGATTGGCGATACATTCGTAAGTGCACATCTGGGACATATGGAGCTATGTTAGCGTTAAATACAAGCATTTACACAGTCTAAAACAATAGCAACAATTCACCACAATAGCACACAGAAGAGTTATGTAAATTAACCGAAATTTGATATGTAAAGATATTTCGACTATTAAAATATGTAAATTATTCTGGTGGCCAATGAATACGCATAAAAGATCCATCAAATCTAAATTGAACACCTTCCTGATATATAAAAGAAGAAAAATTCCGTTCTGTCTATGGGTACTACATTTGGTAATACTATGGCTTTTTGTACTCTATTATTTGATTCCCGAATCTATCCAAATTACTTAAGCATTCTTTAGCAGCCTTTGAATTGACTAATTATAATTGTACTAAGTGCCGATGCTAGATAATTCTATAACCTTTATTGACATCCAGTCTATAATACATAGAGGTCAGGACGCACAATACAATGCACAACTCTATACAAGTTCAAAAAGGCTCCCCCAATAGAGAAGAGGTCTCTACCATGTAACTGTTATAATGTGTCAGAGATCCTAGAGGTGACAACCACTCATTGTCTGACTGAAAAGAATTTATTTTACAGCAAGGATTATTTACATATTGGAAGAATGCCATGTATTTGCATAGCGTTAAAAGATAAAACTATATTTACATATGAATGAAAATAGTTAATCATATCAAACGGACAAAATGCATAGTATATGATAATTTACCATATATCACAATAGTAACGAGGGTGTGGAATAATAGAGATCCACTTCGGAACGTCAGCCGGACGACGGATCGGGGAACAGAAAACAAATAAATCCACTGCTATTTCGTGAGCGGTGCTACTCGGCGAACAGATTAGCGCAGCGTTGATCTGTTTACCAGTTGGTGTCTGTTCCTCTGTCATCTTCACATGTTTTAAATAAAGTTAGTTTAGAGGAGATTTTTACCCTCTCTTTTCTGCTATTTAGTGATCTGTCTAGAATCCTTGCAATAGCCTATAAACGAATCATCACTGAGAAATTTTTATATCAAATTCGTATAATTGTTTTGTGAAACGTTTATCAACATTTTCTTCACAGAAGGAATTTTTACTTATTTTCTTTAATTTTACTTGTCACGAAGACTTAAGAATTCAGGATTTCAATTAGAGGTAGTGATGGTAAATTCTTCTATATTCAGACATCATCCAAATATCCTACAGGCGACAACAAGTTTGGAAATCGTTGAAGTCTGAAGAAACATGCTATGATGAGAGTAAATGTCCAATATATATGGCCAAGGCTTCAGACTACAGCACGATGTATAGATGCTAGATGTATTGTTCGGTCGATACTCCAGAAGTGAGATAGGATAGGTAGAGATACCTACCTGCTGTGACATTGGTCCGTATCCCTGCAGCTCCCTTTCCCCGATGTAATCCCTACAGTTGGTCTGGTATGGAGGCGGCAGTCTGTGAGTCTCCGTCTGACAACAGAACCAACGATTGTCCAAACCTCCCATTGGTATGGCCAACATGGATGTCGTTCCAGTATATCCACCAAAAAGCTAGCAATATGTTGCATACAATTTTTCATTCCACCGTGTTATTTTTAAAACTAACAACTCACAGAAATGTCTTCTATAGATAGATTTTTAAAAGTTTGAGAAGAGGGGGAAAAGGCCAACGGTGGATGAGGAGAATGAATACTCATAAGTGGTATAGTTGATAGTAGACCCACTTACCAATGAGAGCTGCAAGTGGCAGATTCAGCAGGTAGACCCACCTGCCAGTGGTAGGGTCAGAAGGTAGACCCACCTACCAGTGGTAGGGTCAGAAGGTAGACCCACCTGCCAGTGGTAGGGTCAGAAAGTAGACCCACCTGCCAGTGGTAGGGTCAGAAAGTAAACCCACCTGCCAGTGGTAGGGTCAGAAAGTAGACCCACCTGCCAGTGGTATAGTCAGAAAGTAGACCCACCTGTCAGTGGAAGAGAGAGAAAGTAGACCCTACTTCCAGTGGTAGAGAGAGAAAGTAGACCCACCTGCCAGTGGTAGAGAGAGAAAGTAGACCCACCTGCCAGTGGTAGGGTCAGAAGGTAGACCCACCTGCCAGTGGTAGAGAGAGAAAGTAGACCCACCTGCCAGTGGTAGAGAGAGAAAGTAGACCCACCTGCCAGTGGTAGGGTCAGAAGGTAGACCCACCTGCCAGTGGTAGAGAGAGAAAGTAGACCCACCTGCCAGTGGTAGAGAGAGAAAGTAGACCCACCTGCCAGTGGTAGAGTCAGAAAGTAGACCCTACTTCCAGTGGTAGTGTCAGAAAGTAGACCCACCTGCCAGTGGTAGAGAGAGAAAGTAGACCCATCTGCCAATGGTAGAGTCAGAAAGTAGACCCACCTGTCAGTGGAAAAGAGAGAAGGTAGACCCACCTGCCAGTGTCAGAGAGAGAATGTAGACCCACCTGCCAGTGGTAGAGTCAGAAAGTAGACCCACCTGCCAGTGGTAGAGAAAGAAAGTAGACCCACCTGCCAGTGGTAGAGAGAGAAAGTAGACCCACCTGCCAGTGGTAGGGTCAGAAGGTAGACCCACCTGCCAGTGGTAGAGAGAGAAAGTAGACCCACCTGCCAGTGGTAGAGAGAGAAAGTAGACCCACCTGCCAGTGGTAGAGTCAGAAAGTAGACCCTACTTCCAGTGGTAGTGTCAGAAAGTAGACCCACCTGCCAGTGGTAGAGAGAGAAAGTAGACCCATCTGCCAATGGTAGAGTCAGAAAGTAGACCCACCTGTCAGTGGAAAAGAGAGAAGGTAGACCCACCTGCCAGTGGCAGAGAGAGAATGTAGACCCACCTGCCAGTGGTAGAGTCAGAAAGTAGACCCACCTGCCAGTGGTAGAGAAAGAAAGTAGTCCCACCTGCCAGTGGTAGAGAGAGAAAGTAGACCCACCTGCCAGTGGTAGAGTCAGAAAGTAGACCCACCTGCCAGTGGTAGAGTCAGAAAGTAGACCCACCTGCCAGTGGTAGAGCCAGAAAGTAGACCCACCTGCCAGTGGAAGAGTCAGAAAGTAGACCCACCTGCCAGTGGTAGAGTCAGAAGGTAGACCCACCTGTCAGTGGAAGAGAGAGAAAGTAGACCCTACTTCCAGTGGTAGAGAGAGAAAGTAGACCCACCTGGCAGTGGTAGAGTCAGAAAGTAGACCCACCTGCCAGTGGTAGAGCCAGAAAGTAGACCCACCTGCCAGTGAAGAGTCAGAAAGTAGACCCACCTGCCAGTGGTAGAGTCAGAAAGTAGACCCACCTGCCAGTGGTAGAGCCAGAAAGTAGACCCACCTGCCAATGGTAGAGTCAGAAAGTAGACCCACCTGCCAGTGGTAGGGTCAGAAGGTAGACCCACCTGCCAGTGGTAGGATCAGAAGGTAGACCCACCTGCCAGTGGTAGAGAGAGAAAGTAGACCCACCTGCCAGTGGTAGAGAGAGAAAGTAGACCCACCTGCCAGTGGTAGAGAGAGAAAGTAGACCCACCTGCCAGTGGTAGAGAGAGAAAGTAGACCCACCTGCCAGTGGTAGAGTCAGAAAGTAGACCCACCTGCCAGTGGTAGAGTCAGAAAGTAGACCCACCTGCCAGTGGTAGAGAGAGAAAGTAGACCCACCTGCCAGTGGTAGAGTCAGAAAGTAGACCCACCTGCCAGTGGTAGAGTCAGAAAGTAGACCCACCTGCCAGTGGTAGAGAGAGAAAGTAGACCCACCTGCCAGTGGTAGAGTCAGAAAGTAGACCCACCTGCCAGTGGTAGAGTCAGAAAGTAGACCCACCTGCCAGTGGTAGAGAGAGAAAGTAGACCCACCTGCCAGTGGTAGAGAGAGAAAGTAGACCCACCTGCCAGTGGTAGAGTCAGAAAGTAGACCCACCTGCCAGTGGTAGAGTCAGAAAGTAGACCCACCTGCCAGTGGTGGAGAGAGAAAGTAGACCTACCTGCCAGTGGTAGAGAGAGAAAGTAGACCCACCTGTCAGTGGTAGAGAGAGAAAGTAGACCCACCTGCCAGTGGTAGAGAGAGAAAGTAGACCCACCTGCCAGTGGTGAAGAGAGAAAGTAGACCTACCTGCCAGTGGTAGAGAGAGAAAGTAGACCCACCTGCCAGTGGTAGAGAGAGAAAGTAGACCCACCTGCCAGTGGTGAAGAGAGAAAGTAGACCCACCTGCCAGTGGTAGAGAGAGAAAGTAGACCCACCTGCCAGTGGTGAAGAGAGAAAGTAGACCTACCTGCCAGTGGTAAAGAGAGAAGGTAGACCCACCTGCCAGTGTCAGAGAGAGAAAGTAGACCCACCTGCCAGTGGTAGAGTCAGAAAGTAGACCCACCTGCCAGTGGTAGAGTCAGAAAGTAGACCCACCTGCCTGTGGTGGAGAGAGAAAGTAGACCTACCTGCCAGTGGTAGAGAGAGAAAGTAGACCCACCTGTCAGTGGTAGAGAGAGAAAGTAGACCCACCTGCCAGTGGTAGAGAGAGAAAGTAGACCTACCTGCCAGTGGTGGAGAGAGAAAGTAGACCCACCTGCCAGTGGTGAAGAGAGAAAGTAGACCTACCTGCCAGTGGTAAAGAGAGAAAGTAGACCCACCTGCCAGTGGTAGAGAGAGAAAGTAGACCCACCTGCCAGTGGTAGAGAGAGAAGGTAGATCTACCTGCCAGTGGTAGAGAGAGAAAGTAGACCCACCTGCCAGTGGTAGAGCAGGTTAGCGCGGTATGGAGTTACGAAGTCACCCTCCAGATGAGGATTGAAGACGACGTAGGGCGAGTGGATGGCGAAGAAAAATTTGAAACGGCTCGGGTCGATAATCAAGCCCTTCTTCCTCAGGAAGTAGATCTGGGTAGACTGGAACAAGTAGTAGTAGATGTGGGCTGGACACATGCCAGATGTCTACACCGTGGTATGGACTGTACACGCGCCAGATATCTACACCGTGGTGTAGACTGGACATACGACAGACATCTACACCGTAGTGTGGACTGGACACAATGAAATCAGGGCGCTACCTTCAAAACATTTCTATAGATATTTTATCTGTCAGTGGAGTGTGGTCTTAATCTCCCCTTGTAATGTTGAAGAACCAACATTGGTAGTACAGAATAATATCTACCTGACCCTATTGATAGATATATATCTCGATAAACTCTGTAGGTACTGTACCTATAACCATAAATGGTACAGAAAGTGGAAATACATACTGTACAATGTGGGATGGTGGATTGCACTGGTATTGTGGCCATTCAACTGGTGGTTTATAACCATGCAGATCTCAGGCTTGCCGTAGCTGTTCAACATCGGTATGTACCACATGGACTTCACACTGCACATAAACAGCTCACACATGTGCCAGATAGAGCACAAATGGCCCATCAACCTGTTGAAATATTACACAGAGTAACAGTGGCTATAGATGAGCTCGTGTATTGAAAAGGAACTTGTATATGATAATAATTGTTGTTTTTGTTGTTTTCACATATAGACATATATATAAAAGATTTGTTTTGTATAATTTCTATTATAATAATAAATAATATGTAAAATTAAATTGGTTACGGATTCATCCTTCTTACTTATTTTAATTACATAACACAACCAAGGCATCCATCTAAATATTTTACCTGAGCCTTAAGATAAAGGGTACAAAAAACACCTTACAGAATATCTTAATGAGAATTTTTCGTCGTTGGAGATGCTTTCTCTCGACTGTATATAATTGTTTATCATCTTTTTTATTCATATTTTACTTTTTACAGTGTCGCTTAAATAACTCTTTTATTCAGTAATCACAAAATTGTTTAAAGAATTTCTGGAATCGACTCATCGATATCATCACTGTGGTATTTGAAATACATTTCGTTGATCAAGGTACTTACATTCATGGACAAAACTTAAGGAAAAAATAAAGCATTTCTTTATCGTGTAAGTGAAAGTTGTTGATGGCTTTCGCCATCTATCGGAATAAATATCGACTATTCTCGTTGATTTCTAATTATTCCATAATTGACCAAATACCCATTCTTTATTAATCAAGATTCTGGAATAATCTGGATATATTAGAAATCTACGAGAATAGTTAATATACATTCAGATAGATGGCACAGGCCATCAGCAACTTTCAGTTGTACGATAAGATTTCTTTTTCGTAATTTATGCATCTTATCCCAGTACAATATCACATTTGCGCTATTTTTTCCACAAAACTTGAGGAAGTTGTACCTTTTACCATATATACAAGGATTCAGACAATAACTCTGAAAGATATTACAATGACCTTTATTGAAGTCACACGAGATAACCAAGTGTGAACAAAATTACCTCTGTCTATTTAGAATATATATATATATATATATATACGACAGACATTAAAAGGTTTTCATATCCTTAAGTTTTGTACATGAGTTAAGACTACAAAAGCATTAAAAATGGTCTAAAAAAGGATAAACACAAATTAAATTAGTTACAAAACCTATGTACTCTATATAGAAGGTATAAATCAATCTGAGAGACTTGCAATCTATTCTCACATAAACCAAAGTCTCTATCTACAAGTTTTTCCTGAGCCTTGACAATTAAAATAATTTTATTGTCATCTTGTCAATACATGCAAAGTGCACAGTCTGCACTATTTAAAAAAATATATAATATGCATTATATACACTATGTGCAATGAATATGGCGTCTCTGCCAGCGCTGCAGAGTTTGGTGGAGATTCACCAGCAGGTCTCCAGCGACACCACGTATTTCGTGATCTACGAAGAAAACGTAGATCACGGGCTTCGCCGCTGAGGTCCTGAGCCTTGAGGTGAAGGAATTAACAAATTCACTTGATTATCTGGAGAGGAAGATATTTCGTTGTTGTTAGAAACTCTTCAACTCTACGCAAATAGATACATTTTATATACTCAAGGACAAAACTTGAGGACCTGGAGTGTCTTTGATGTCGTCGTTTTCTTTTTTTGAGACAGAGGCAATTTTGTTCACAATTGATTAAATATTGTGTCTTCACAATAAAGGTCATTGTAATATCTCTCAGAGATATTGTCTGAATCTCGATATACATGCTAAAAGGTACTACTTCCTTAAGTTTTGTCCATGAGTGTATCTCTCAGAGTTATTGTCTGAATCTCGATATACATGCTAAAAGGTAAAACATTCTCAAGTTTTGTTCACACTTGGTTATCTCGTGTGTCTTCAATAAAGGTAGCTGTAATATCTCTCAGAGTTATTGTCTGAATCTCGATATACATGCTAAAAGGTACAACTTCCTTAAGTTTTGTTCACACTTGGTTATCTCATGTGTCTTCAATAAAGGTAGCTGTAATATCTCTCAGAGTTATTGTCTTAACCCGATATACATGCTAACTGCTATTTTACTTCTTTTTTCCTATATGGGAGAATACTGTATGGGAAGATTGTCCATAATAAAGACTTTTTTTTGTTGAATCCCAATATACTAGTACATGCTAAAATTAAAACTTCCTTAAGTACTGTCCATGAGTGTATATCTTCCTTTTTACTGTGTCTTTTGAATACTTTACAATTTAATTTCATTTAACCTAATTTGCATACCAACCCTTTGTACATATATCAATTGTGTTGATATTTTTTCTCTTTTCGTCTAACTAACTTGATAAGTGGACGAGTAGGTAACACCCTCGATTCCCGACAGTCATGAACCGGGATTGAATCCCGCGTTAAAATTTTGTTTAATATGTGAATAACCTTAACATATTATTCACTGTTTCAATTATCATGAACTAGGTTGCTCTTGTTGAGGGGTACCTATTAATGTGATTTTGAACCGGCTAACTAACTTGCATACTAATTCTTAAATAATCAAATATAAATCTCCGAGAATACGTTTCTTTATTTGCACTATTAACGAGTTTATAAACTTTCGGGTTTTAAACGTCCCTTCTATAGGTAAAAGGGTCGTTTAAAACCCGAAAGCTTGTAAACTCGTTGATAATTCAAATAAATAAAATTATCCTCGGAGATTTATATTTGATTAATTTAAGAATTTGTATGCAAGTTAATTAGACGAAAAGAGAAAATAATATCAACACAATTGAAATATGTACAAAGGGTTGGTATGCAAATTAGGTTAAATGAAATCAAATTGTAAAGTATTTAAGAGACAGTAGATGTACATACAGTAAACTCTCCTATAACGCGATTAATGTGTTCCGTGTTGTATGAAATCGCGTTATAGGAATTCGCGTTGTACGAAATAAAACTTGTATAATGCGAATGTTGTTAGGGTAAATTGTTAGTGACAAGTAGCATGTATTTTATTTTATAACGCGTTATAGGAATTCGCGTTGTACGAAATAAAACTTGTATAACGCGAATGTTGTTAGGGTAAATTGTTAGTGACAAGTAGCATGTATTTTATTTTATAACGCGTTATACGAAAATTCGCGTTGTATAAATAAATTTGTCGCAATTTTTTTTATCGCGTTGTAAAAACTCGCGTTATAGGAGAGTCTACTGTATTTCAAATAAATTTCTTTCTTTTCTTTCAATGTTTTATTTATCTTTAAAGTGCAAGTGTCCCTAGGTGGACATAGTGCTCTAAGTCGAAATAAAAAAAAATCAAAAATGTCTCTTAAATTAATGCATTTATTTTAGTATTGTGACAGATATTAATGAAATTGCTTAAAACCTCATCTAGCTAACCTAGGTAAGTGTGATATCAATTTGACGTTGCTTCTAGATATTATTCCATAACATTTACTGATGTAAGTGGAAGACACGCGTTGTTTTTGCGGACATGAGGAACTTACCTCAATACATCTTTTACTACATTGTCCTGTTTTTCAAGACTATACAATCGACAATAATTTTATAGTAACAGATCCCAAGTATTTTTATTTCCAGTAAAAGGAACAACTGGTGGGTAGAAGTAGGCGACAGCTTTTACTGTAAGTGCACCACATGTCTACACATGTGAAAAGCAGTTCGGCTTTGCACTTACAAATGTGCCAGAGCCCCGTTTAGTTACTTGCACTCGTTGGTGGGGTTAGACTTTTTGCAAGAATCGGGAGCCATTGGAGCATTTTTTTTATTATTATTATTATTCAGAAAAAAGTGCTCAATGCGGGAATCGAACCCGAGTCGCAGCGGTCGAAAACCAACGTTTTAGACCATCTTTCCACCGATTCCCTAATATAATTCTAAAATAAAAGAATTGAAATCAAATCGTATTTAAGACAGTGTAAGTCTTAAATTGAGGACAATTTGTCTTACTTGAAGAAAGGACTCTCATGAATCCAGGCGCTCTGGGCATGGTAGTTGAGATCGTAGAAATTGAGTCGTAATTTGGCGATGTCTTCCCTGGTCATTTGGTCCTCCGCGTTCTTGTATCGAGCCAGTACATCCTGGAATAATAAATACACCAGAATTTATAGCATATACGAGTTATATTTTTTTTAAATAGTGAGGACTTCAGTTTTAAAAAATAAAAAAGGCATATCCTGACCATGCTCACATGAGTATTTTTATATGGCAGAGCGCCATCTAGTGAACCAAAATCTAGTTAACGACATACATCAATCTAAATAATTGCAAAAAGTATATTTATTCAATAAAAATGGCAAGTTTCCAAGCGTTAGCTCATCTCATCAGGCCAATTGTAGGTATTTGCGAAACAATTGGCCTAATGGTGAGCTAACACTTGAAAGCTTGCCGTTTTTATTGAATAAAGAAACGTTTTTCAATTATTTCGATTGATGTATATCGTTAAAATCCTTTGTAATTATTTCACAATCTAACAAAATCTAGTTGTTGACTTTTCTTAATTTATCAAGAAATTGGGTTGGTCAAATATCACGGAACAAGTTAAATAAACGTTTAGTTTATTTTTGTTCCACTAGATGGCATTCTGCCATCTAGAAATGCTCAGGTGAGCATGGTCAAGATATGCTTTTTTGTAATTTTTAATATCAACACCTGACCATTTATATGTATGAAAAAACAATAGAAAAATAAAAAGTTAGATGTTGATATTAAAAACAAAGTAGGCATATCCTGACCAGGAGCACATGTGCTTTTTAAGATGGCAGAGCGCCATCTAGTGGAACAGAAATAAACTATACATTGATTTAACCTGTTCCCTGATATTTGGACAACTTTGATTTCTGTATATATGTTTCAAAATCAGTTTTGTAATTTCGCATGTTGTCTTTTTCTGTAAGTGTTTCCTTATTGCATGGCTTCCGTCCTATCAATTTGTTACAGTCATCTATCTACAGGCCTTTTAGTGATCTGACTCTACTGAGAGCAACATAAGCTTGGCCGTCTGCAAAGATCTTCAATCCCAAGTAAACTACTGCCTTATCAACAGTGTTTCCTTGTGTACTGTTGATGACAAGACCATTGGCAACATCCTTCGTTCCGTGATTATACTTGGCCTGGAATTGTATTTGCTATCGGCTGAATCAAATGAATGCTGTTTTTATAATTATTACGAATCTCACACGCTATATCCTATGTGGATATTTGCATGAAAATGTTTAATCTATTATTATATACTAGCCGAATGACCCGGGCAACGCCCGTGTTTTACCCGATTGAATGTTTTGATTCAAATACTATTTGTTACAATTATAAATTGTGGTCATGTGGCCTAGTGGTCAAGGCATCTGCCCGGTAAGCGGAAGGTCGTGGGTTCGATTCCCATCCCTTGACACTTTTTTTATTTTATCCATTCTGACCAAAATCTATCCGTGAACTTCACACAGTGAACTTCACACAGACTGTCTTGTGCGAAGTCAACTCGAACTTTGAAGTCTTGAACAATCTATGAAAAAAAATCAATTCTCAACTCTCAACAGTTTCTGAGTTAACTTCATTTAAAAGGAAAGGAGATGGTGTGGTCCTCGAGATTTACTGGAGAAGATAGAAGACAGCGACAAAGAAAATGAAGCCTATCTGGAGATTTCTCCATCGTATATAAGACAGACCAATATATCTTATTCTAATATAGGGAGTGATATTCAAAGTTGTTACAATGAGTGAGGAGAAATTGGGATGTTTTATATATCTCGTTAATATAATAATTACTTGTTGAATAAAGGTATAGCATGATACATTAGCGCCCCATTAATATATATAGTCACGACCGTCTTTCCACCGTCAATTCCTCAATTCCTCAATTCCTCATGTCACGGATGCGCACGCATCATCATTAGTATAATATAAAAAGCCAACAATGAAGAATGAATGTAAGATAAAAAGCCAACAATGAAGAGTAAATATGATATAAAAAGCCATCAATGAAGAATGAATGTAATATAAAAAGCCAACAATGAAGAATAAATGTAATATAAAAAGCCAACAATGAAGAGTAAATATAATATAAAAAGCCAACAATGAAGAATGAATGTAAGATAAAACGCCAACAATAAAGAGTAAATGTAATATAAAAAGCCAACAATGAAGAAAAAATGTAAGATAAAAAGCCAACAATGAAGAGTAAATATAATATAAAAAGCCAACAATGAAGAATGAATGTAAGATAAAAAGCCAACAATGAAGAGTAAATATGATATAAAGCCAACAATGAAGAATGAATGTAAGATAAAAAGCCAACAATGAAGAGTAAATGTAATATAAAAAGCCAACAATGAAGAATAAATGTAAGATAAAAAGCCAACAATGAAGAGTAAATATAATATACAAAGCCAACAATGAAGAGTGAATGTAAGATAAAAAGCCAACAATGAAGAGTAAATGTAATATAAAATGCCAACAATGAAGAATGAATGTAAGATAAAAAGCCAACAATAAAGAGTGAATGTAATATAAAAAGCCAACAATGAAGAATGAATGTAAGATATAAAGCCAACAATGAAGAGTAAATATAATATAAAAAGCCAACAATGAAGAGTGAATGTAAGATAAAAAGCCAACAATGAAGAGTAAATGTAATATAAAAAGCCAACAGAGTGAATGTAAGATAAAAACCCAACAATGAAGAGTGAATGTAATATAAAAAGCCAACCTTGAAGAATGAATGTAAGATAAAAAGCCAACAATGAAGAGTAAATATTATATAAAAAGCCAACAATGAAGAGTGAATGTAAGATAAAAAGCCAACAATGAAGAGTAAATATTATATAAAAAGCCAACAATGAAGAGTGAATGTAAGATAAAAAGCCAACAATGAAGAGTAAATGTAATATAAAAAGCCAACAGAGTGAATGTAAGATAAAAAAGCCAACAATGAAGAGTAAATATAATATAAAAAGCCAACAATGAAGAATGAATGTAAGATAAAAAGCCAACAATGAAGAGTGAATGTAATATAAAAAGCCAATAATGAAGAATGAATGTAAGATAAAAAGTCAACAATGAAGAGTGAATGTAAGATAAAAATCCAACAATGAATAGTAAATGTAATATAAAAAGCCAACAATGAAGAATGTATGTAAGATAAAAAGCCAACAATGAAGAGTAAATGTAATATAAAAAGCCAACAATGAAGAATGTATGTAAGATAAAAAGCCAACAATGAAGAGTAAATATAATATAAAAAGCCAACAATGAAGAGTGAATGTAAGATAAAAATACAACAATGAAGAGTAAATGTAATATAAAAAGCCAACAGAGTGAATGTAAGATAAAACCCAACAATGAAGAGTGAATGTAATATAAAAAGCCAACCTTGAAGAATGAATGTAAGATAAAAAGCCAACAATGAAGAGTAAATATGATATAAAAAGCCAGCAATGAAGAGTGAATGTAAGATAAAAAGCCAACAATGAAGAGTAAATGTAATATAAAAAGCCAACAGAGTGAATGTAAGATAAAAAGCCAACAATGAAGAGTAAATATAATATAAAAAGCCAACAATGAAGAGTAAATCTCTATATATATAAAAATGAATGTTTGTCTCTTTGTATGTTTGTTTGTATGTCCGGTATACAAATTCGCAGTAGTTCACTAATTCAAACCAAAATTTCCATACATAGGTAAAATATACGGGGAAGACGATAGGCTATTTAAAAATATATATAAATCAATTATTAAAACAATATATTTTCAGTCAGAAAAGGATGATGACGATATTGCCGTATCATGTTTGATTATCAGATACAAAATAATATCGGGAAAAATTCCAAAAAGCAGAGACCACGGGTGAAACCAGTTCATTATTTTGTACGCAGGAACAAAGTTCTAACAGAAAACATTCATTCGAGCAGAAAATAAAAGCCAGATCATCTTTCTATAAAAATATCGCTTCTCAGACACAAAGTTTGCAGCGGGACGTTTCACAAGTGTGACATCCACGGCGCCAATTTATAATTGTAACGAATAGTATTTGAATAAAAACATTTAATCGGGTAAAACCCGGGCGTTGCCCGGGTCATTCGTCATTAATATATAGTCATGACCGTCTTTCCTCAATTCCTCATCGCTGTCACGGATGCGCGCGCATCATCATTATGATCATTATCTTCTATAGAAGCTTCTATCTTTATAATTATGTATATTTACAAAAAGTCAATTCGCTCGCGCCTCTAGCGGTGAAAATAAGGGGTAATACCAGCTGACCTAATGTACATATAAATTTTGGAGCGGGACGTTTCACAAGAGTGACATCCACGGCTCCAATTTATAATTGTAACAAATAGTATTTGAATAAAAACATTCAATCGGGTAAAACCCGGGCGTTGCCCGGGCCATTCGTCTAGTATGTTATAAGTATAAAATGAAAGAAGTTAAAAGCACGAATGTTTCTTTTATACACAATAAAAACTTATACTGTCCTTACTGCGATGAAAAATATATTTGAATGGCTTGGCTCATCAGTGGTGAACCCTCCCAGCGGTTTCGCCAATTTAATCCACCAGACCGCTTCTCAGAGCTCTAATACTGTATTGAACGATTCTGCTTATATACGCAGCACTGAAGGATGGGATCTCAGAAATGGTTTTCAAGAAAACTATGGACATAAGCTTATAGAGGACAGTAGAATTACATTCAAATATGATGAGCAAAGCCATCCCAATATATTTTTCATCGCAGTAAGGGCAGTATAAGTTTGTATTGTGTATAAAAGAAACATTCGTGCTTTTAAATCCTTTCATTTTATATGTATAGATGGCGCGTTATTGATTTGTGTTCATCTGTTATAAGAATTTTAGACCATTTTATAAGTGTATTGAATTTTTTTAAAATAAAAGTTAATGTAAAAAATAAAAAGGATCATACGCATCTAAAATAGTTTTAATTTGTTATATAGCAGTAACTATGAGAAAAAGAAACAACTAAAATAAGAATGAAAAAAAGGAATTAAATGTTTGGTGTTATTGAATAAGATTTCCATTTTCTATTGGCAGAATATTCATCTCGATTAAAGATTAATTCTAGAATCGACCGAATATGCCGATAAAAAGATGCTAGGTAAATATAAGCAAGAAAGTATCCATTGTTGAGATCGTAAAGTGGCATTCAAGAAAGTCAAAGCAAACAATTCTCAAAGTTTCGTCAACAAACGTGCTGTCTAGTTCTGACATGGAATATTTTCAAGAGATATCAGTGGGGTTGAGAAAACGGAGAACCCCATGACATTTAAGAAGTTTCAAGTGTTGCCCTTTTTGAGGTCCTTGAAAGCAAATATCAAAAAAGAAATAATATATCCTAACAAAAGATAGCTCACCGAAAGGGCGATCCTTGAAGAAATGGAAGAATAAACAAAGAACATCGAGTGTAGAGCTTAGTAGGCGATTCTTGAAATCAAATCTAAAGAATGAAATTTTCACGAAGAGTAGCCCCCTATAGATCAGTCGCTGAGGGAATGGAGAAACAATTAAGGAATGCCGAGTGTATGCGGTACTCGAAACGGTACTCGAAATCAAACCAAGAAAGCAATCTCGACAAAATGCATTCGTCTTAAAGAATGCTCGCAGAGGAAATGAAAAAAAATAATAATTAAGAAGAGAGGGGAAATTTAACAAGGAATCTATTCCTTTAGAGAGAGGTGTGAATGTAGAGTTGAAGTGCTACAATACAAGAATCAAATATTTTACAAGAAAACAGGACAGTTGAAAAGAAAGTGCATTGTTTTTGACTTTTAAAAATTATGGAAATAGGCTGAATCAAAGCAGATTTTCCATAATGTAGCCTTTAAACGATTATGATTTCTCTAAAACTGGAACAACAAAAATAATATTTCGACCCTATATTTTTACAATATGGACTATATCAATACGTAGCTTTATCAAAGCTAAAAATCAAAGAAACTTTCGAGCGGAAAACGGCACTTCGACGAGCTTTTTTAATCTATAAAAAGAGGCAATAAAGTTTACCAGCGACAATAAGTTTCTAGAGACGATAAAATGTCCTCTTTTTAGAGTTAAAAAAAACGAAGAACCTTTTATTATCTGAAAGCCCGCTCGTTTTTAACTTTCGCTAAAGATACACTGTAACATCAGGGTCCCGTCTTGAGCCAAGACGACGTAGGTGGTAGTCAAAGAAGTACTACTGGGGGACCGTGGGATTAAAGAATGGAGTCAGTTGAGGCAGACAGGGGAGAGAACAGGCAATCTGGTGACATCGGCGGTGTGAGAGGAAACGACAAGTTGTCTTCGGGAGTATGGCCGTGTGGATGATCCTGCAAGACGGTGCCATGGAAGCCGACTGTTGGCGAGGAGGATTCTTTTGGTAGTGAAGATTGAAGGTAAGTCCATCTCTATATACAGTATCTAATTATCTCTACTTAAAACAATTGTAATAAAGTACGTCGCGCTAAGATGTATCTATAGAGAACCTATATTGTTTTATTATTTATTTATTTTTTTTAGAGAAAATTCATCCAGGGAAAAGGATCTTACAAAAACTCAAGCTTTCACTCTTGAAGCTCTTCTACATGAGTTAATTATAACTCTGCTTCATAAAGTGATAAAAATATATGTTAAAAATAAAGAAGGCATCTCCTGACCACGAGCACATGTGCTTTTTAGATTTTAGACGCGTTCGTGGATGGCTTTTCTTTTTTTATCTATGAATTGGGTTGGCCAAATATCACGGAGCAAGCTAAATAAACGTTTAGTTTATTTTTGCTCCACAATATGGCGCTCTGCCATCTAAAAAGCACATGTGCTCGTGGTCAGGAGATGCCTTCATTATTTTTAATATCAACACCTGACCCACTTATCTTTTATTTTTTTCTATTGTTTTTTTCATATATGCATATATGCCCCAATTGCACGATTTACATAACTAATATTTTAGATATAGAGAAAAATATATAGATATATTTATATATGAAAAAACGGATTATAATGCAAAAGACTCATTTTAAACACAAGGGTAAAATTATTAATGATTATATATATGCATGCTAAATATATATATGACTGTACAATATAAATATATTCAACTGCCATCAAATAAGAGAAAACAAAATGAAACTCAAATAAAATTTTTAAAAAATAGAAACTATTTTAGACGCGTAAAATTCTTTTTGAAATTAAACAATTTATATTGCCCTTACTGCAATGGAAAATTTGATGGGAGGGCCTGGCTCATCAGTGGTGAACCCTCCCTGCAGTTTCGCCTGTTTAATCTACCATACCGCTGTTATATTGCATTTTTCGATCTTCCTTTTAAAGTGATACTGATGTTAGACTCTTGGAATGGGTATTTTAGATGAACTATGGACATAAGCTTTGAGGACAGTAGAATTACATACATTTATAAATATAAAATTGCTTAATTTCAAGAAGAATCTTACGCGTCTAAAATAGTTTCTAATTTTCATAACAGATGGCGCGCTAGTGCATCGTAAAATAAAATATACAATAAAAATAACTACAGATGTGACTACTTTCAAATAAAAATCTTTATGTTACAAAGTATGCTTCAATTTATAGAGGAAATAGGCTATCATAAATATCGGTTAGTTCAAGGCATCTATTGATGATAGATTGGTGGCCTTTGAAAGAATAACTTCCAGAATTAAACGTTGTTGTTGTTTCCCGTTGATATTGGACTAATGGATGGTGGGTTCTAATAGGTTAAAAGAGTGACCATTGCTTTAATAGAAACCTTGTATGCAAACAACGACGGTTGAAAAACGTCCACTCATTGCTAGTCCATGTGGTAAAATTGGTTAAATGTTATTGATAAATTCTCTTATTTATAAGATACTAGAGGATGTACCCGGCTTCGCCCGGGTTTTACCCGAGTAAAGGTTTGTCTAACGAATCTCTCGATAAAGTGAACATTTTTTCCCGGTCCCTTTAAAAATACTCGATAAGTTGAATAAAATCAATATTAATTGGTTCCCTCGGTAATTGGAAGTTAAAGAAATAGTATCTTGCCTTGGAATTGTATCATTATTCTTGTCTCAAATAAATTGCCGTGTCATCCTGAATTTTGTCTTTCCTAATTTTCTACATTACAAAATCATCGTATCATCATGATAATATTTAGAGCAGATTGTTGAATTATAACAGATAAATTAGAATATTTATCTTGATATTATTTTTAGGCGAAAAGTTATTTAAAAAAAATTATTTGCTAGAAACCTTCCCAGTACTATACTAAATAACTTCCCAAAGTTTCATGGCGTTCCAATGAGTGGTTTGGTCAGGCATAAAGGACACACACACACACACATACATTCATTTATATTATACTAGCGGACGTACCCGGCTTCGCCCGAGGTTTTACCCGAGTAAAGGTTTGTCTAACGAACAATTCTCTATAAACTTATAAAAAAAAGATATATTTTGATAATTTGAAACTCGTAAATTTGAATCTCTCGATAAAGTGAACATTTTTTCCCGGTCCCTGTGTGCCGTGTCATCCTGAATTTTGTCTTTCATAATTTTCTACATTACAAAATCATCGTTTTATCTAGTGAACATATTTTCCCGGTCCCTTGAAAAATACTCGATAAGTTGAATAAAATCATGGTCGTGAATCTCTCGATAAAGTGATTATTTTTTCCCGGTCCCTGTGTGCCGTGTCATCCTGAATTTTGTCTTTCCTAATTTTCTACATTACAAAATCATCGTTTTAGCTAGTGAACATTTTTTCCCGGTCCCTTGAAAAATACTCAAATTATGTTAAACGATTATCGCATTTATATTTATGCGAATTTTATATTTAAACGATACTCATTATTTCTTTTGATTTTTATATATCATATATATCGTTTTGCACAATTATTTAAACTTTTTAAATTTAATTCATTGAATAGAAATTTAATTTTTAGCATCGCATTTATTTTTATTCGAATTTTATATTTAAACGATACTCATTATCTCGGTCTCAATGGTGGCGCTGCTTGCGAGTTAAGGCTACAAATCTGTAAATAACTCTAAGGATATTAAAGATATTCAAGAAATTATTTTTCGTAAATCTTTCCGGGGATATACCTAATAATATGCCAAAATTTCACGGCGATTGGATGTATGGTTTTGAATCCATAGAGGATACACACACAGACACACAGACATTCATTTATATATATATATAGATATATAGTCACGACGGTCATGGGCCGGCCGGTTCTGTCACGGATGCGCGCGCACAGGGAGGTCACGTGCTTGCCGGCAGCCAACGGGCGCGCGCCGCCGGCATTACGTCATAGATTATGAACACAAGGTAATAAGGCCAAATAAAAAAAATAGTGTGTGATAAGGCACAATTTGGATTATCTACTTATATAATTGCCTTATTCTCTCTGTGTGAAGTTCACTGTGTGAAGTTCACGGATAGATTTTGGTCAGAATGGATAAAATAAAAAAGTGTCAAGGGATGGGAATCGAACCCACGACCTTCCGCTTACCGGGCAGATGCCATGACCACTAGGCTACCCTGGACATATTTTTCCGTTCACATTTTTATTTTTATATTTTCAAGACACACACAGTTTGGGGCGGGACGTTTCACAAGAGAGACATCCACGGCGCCAATTTATAATTGTAACGAATAGTATTTTAATTAAAACATTTTAAAAATATATACGCACTCGGGTAAAACCCGGGCGTTGCCCGGGCCATTCGTCTAGTATATATATACAGGGTGATCCAAAAGTCCCGCACAACTTTAAAAATTAATAACTCCGCGAATATTTGCGCTAGAGCAATGCGGCAAACACCATTGTGTTCAGGATGCAATGGGATTTTTCATGGCAAATAATGAAAAATTCGAAATTGATTTTAGTTACAACTTTATTTTCTAGATGGCGCTCTACCAGAATCAGCGATTCAGCGGCCAAATTGTTTGATATATTGCAAAATATAACTGAACGACACGTCTTTTTCCTTTTTGAATACCAGGAAAAAACCCTAATAATATCAATTGCTTAATTAATAAAACACCATTTCGCCAAAAGTTAGAAGAAATGGTTAACGATTTTTAAATACAATCTGAGATATGTAAAATAGGTATATGCAAATTAAAACATGTAGCAAAAAAAACTGATATTTTAAATGCGGTTTGCTGGAATCCTCTTAGCTATTTAAATTTCGAAAATAATAATTTTCTAATTTTTTTAATTCAACTCTCTCTCAGCATCGATTATATTTATTTTAATTCATTTGATAAATATTTATCTATCTCGGATGATTTATTTTACTCTGGAATGCCGTTGTTGTTTTTGTCGTGTCCAATAAAGAGCCTCAGATGTCTCCATGCATCTCTATCACAGCAGCAGCAGCATTGTCCACTATCTTGGGTGTGTAAAGCAGCTGCTCTGGATCTATGTCAATTTTCTGCAAGGCTGCGGCCATTGCTGGGCATGAGAATATGTGAGTAGGTGTTAGTTCCACACCAGGACAGTTGTTGCATGTCCTATAGGTTCTTGTGCCATCTGGATGTATTGTCATTTCTTTATAGTGTTTTGTTCTAAGCCGTGTTATAGTTTTTGTCATTTTTCTCTCTGTGTTTATTTCACATTTTGATTTTATTTTCTTATTTTTGTTCAATTATCTTGTATTTTTCCAAAGCATCAGCGTCAAATAATGGCATTTGTTCTTTCCTTTGGCTCAACTTTCTGGCTTCCTTTGCAAATTCAACTGCCATTTCATTACCCCCGATCCAAACACTGGCAGGAATCCATTGTAGAATGCAGTTATTCTCCAATGATATCAGTTGAGTAAGTAACGAGTGTATTTTCTGTGTGATTATAGTATTGCCATTCTGAATTGCTTCTGTATCGGATATGAAGTCGTTGTACGGTATATTATAATTCCTTCTGCTTGATGCAGGGATGGTTGGTTAAGGCATACATCAAGAGCTTTCCAGATAGCTGTCAGTTCACAAGTGAAATCTTTCTTGCTCCTTCTTTGATTTTGATGTATGTTCCATCTTGCAGTATTATGTTAATTCCAGCCCCTCCATTACTTATGGTAAGGTCTGATGATCCATCTGTATATGCTGTTAAATAATTTATCTGATCGCATAAACCAATTGTGTCAAGTCCTTTCTTTTTATGTATGTTTTTGTTCTCTTTTTTTTATTGCAGGGTTCATTCAGGTTAAGATTGATGATTACATTTGATGGCAATGGGGTAGGAAATATTGGTTATTCTCGAATTTGAAATTCATTATGTTTCATATTTATGCTCTTTCTAATATTGTTGTCGTACTGAAGTGTTGAAGATCTTTAGAGCCTTTCTTTTTGTGTCCTGTTTAAATAGGTTCTATGGGATATGTGTTCGGTTTCTTTAGTTTTTAAGCTATTGGTGAATTTTATTTTTTTAATTGTCTTCTTCTTTCAAGTAGGTCTAGACCACATTCTCTCTGAATTTTCTAATTGTTGGTATTTGAAACAGAACCAGTGATTAATTTGGCCGCTTTTGCTTGAACACTGTCTAGTCTTCTTTTTAGTGATGAACTTGAGGGAGCCCAAACAGGTGGCCTTATTAAGGTGATATATGTTGTTCTGAGAATTTTGGGTTTTGCTCCCCAATTTGTTCCACATAGCCTTCTCAGAATGTTTAGGTTTCTGGTAGGTCTATTTGAGGTGCTAATTATGTGTTCTGTAAATCGCAATTCCTCATCAAGTATCACACCTAGGTAATTTGGAGAACAAATTTTATCAATTATATGGTTGTTTATGCTTATTTTAGAGTTAAATTCATGCCCTTTTACCTGTCAGTGAAGGAGTCCTATAGGTTTGTGTTTATTGGGTTTTTTGTCATTTTGAGTTTCATTGCCCACTTCTCATTGATGTGTTCAGTATTTTCTGATATTTCTATACTTTGTGTGCCATATGGCTATATAATCTGCATAACAGGCAACTTTTGTGTCTTCAGTGAGGTAAGGATGGATGTTGTTAAGGTTGTGTCGTAATTAGATGTACAACAACTCAAACTTGACCATGACTCTTTTTTTAGCTCTTATTTTTTTCGTTTGGCCAACAAAAAATGTTCAATTTATATACACATATATTCTTACATACTGAGACTTTAAAGAATGCAAATGATCTTCATCTATTTACATACACAACACATATCCCCCTTAATAATACTCCAGTCGGTCGGGGGTTTCCTTGCTCTCTGAGATCTAGGACTGCGGACGGACACTTGTACAGCGGTAGACTCCGGTTTAGGAGTGCAAGAGGGCACGTGCACAGCAACAGGCCCTGGTCTAGGAGTGCAAGAGGGTACGTGCACAGAAGCAGTCTCCTCCTTGTTTCCTGATGTAACCTCTGGAACCTCCTCTTCACTTTATTTCTGACTTCCACCTACAGGCTTCTCTCCTGATGTTCGAGGAAGTATCAAATGTCTTGTCTCCACTTGTATCTTTCTCACAGGTCGCAATTGATTGATATGCCTCTTATACACGACGCTCTCGCAACTTATAAGGTAGTGACGGTAGCTCAGTAATTTCAAAATGGTACCTTTTCACCGTTTAGGTCCAGTTGCATAGTTGCGGAAATAAACCTAGCAAACTGTAGTAAACTGCTCCTGCCTTCTTACGGCCTCATGAAATACCTCTCGCGGATTTCCCATCTTGGTATTAAATTCGAGAATCTTGATCTTAAACTTCTCTTCATTAGCAGTTCCGCGGGGGAATTCCTTTATTACAGTTTGGCGGAATGCTCTATGAGCAAATAGGAATCTTTGTAGATTCGTCTCTAAATCATCCTTCCCATTATTCTTTCCCAAAAAGTTTTTAAACTCTCTTACATATCTCTCAGCTAAACCATTTGTACTAGGATTATATGGACTGGTCTTAGTGTGCCGTATACCATTCATTTTGGTAAATTGCTCGAATTCACCGGAGACAAACTGTCTTCCGTTATCTGTAACCAAATGTTAGGGCAATCCAAATCTGGCAAAAATTTATCTAAGATGATTTATAATCGTTTGGCTGGTAATATCTTTGATGATAAAAATTTCTATCCACTTTGAGTATGCGTCCACGAGAACCAAAAACATTCTTCCCATGAACGGACCCGCTAAATCAAGATGAAGTCGATGCCACGGTTTTTCGGGCCAAGTCCATTCCGAGATGGTAGCCGGGGGCATGCTTGCCGATTCTTGGCATACTCTACATTCTCTAGGTAACTCCTCGATGTTACTGTCTATGCCTGGCCACCAAAAATACCGCCTGGCAATCATCTTCATTTTAACAATCCCCATGTGTATTTCATGCAAGTCATTTAAAATTAAAGATCTTAATTTTTGGGGAATTACCACTCTTTCACGCCATTGAAGACAACCAAACTCCAAACTTAATTCCTCATTGATCTTATAATGAGGAGCTAGTGGGTTTTCTATCAGTACCCTTGTGAATTTCCACACAGTTGCCTTCTCTAACATTCCTTAATACTATAGACAGTATTTTATCTTGGGGCGTCTCATATGCCACCTCCATAAAAGAGAACGGTACCTCATTCAACCTCCTGAGAAGAAGTACCTGGTCTTCATCAAGAGACTCCCTGACACTCGATTCTAAAGGAAGACGTGACAATGCGTCAACATTGGAATTATCACTAGTTTTTCGAAATTCCACAGTATAATTAAATGCAGCTAATTTTAAGGACCATCTTTTAATTCTGGATGATGCACATATGGGAATTGGTTTATGAGGTGAAAATATATGAATTAAGGAACAGGTGTCTGTGACCAATTCAAATTTTCGTCCCAGTAAGTATTGTCTGAATTTCTCAACGCCAAAGGTATGCTCAACGCTTTCCTTTCTAGTTGAGAGAAACGTTTTTCTGTTTTAGTTAATGTTCTAGAAGTAAAAGCTATAGGGCATTCTTCCTTTCTATAATTTCTATGACTCAGAATTACGCCTAGTCCATAGTCCATTAATAATGATTTACATTTTTTAAATAACATTCGATATTTTTCGTCCAATTCCATCTACAATATTTATTCAAAAGTTGATAGAATAGCGCTAAAATGTTTGCTATATTTTTTATGAATCTATAATAATAAATTGAGTCCTATGAAAGATCTTAATTGCGAAACATTCTTTAGGTTCACGCGTCTCTATTACTGCTTTAATTTTATTTTCTAAGGGATGCAGTCCATATTTATCCATTTTAAACCCTAAATATTACACCGATTTCTTTTTAAATTTACATTTATATTTGTTTATCTTTAAACCTTTTTCTAGCAATCATCTAAACAATAGATCCAACTTTTGTTCATGATCTTCAAAGTCTTTTCCTGCAACCAAAATATCATCTATGTAGCAGGCCACACCTGGCAAATCAGCAAATAGACCTTCCATAATCCTCTGAAATTTATTTGGTGCTACCGCTACGTCATATGGCAGTCTTTTATAAGAAAACAACCCATTCGTTGTGTTTATACCAAAAACAGCTTTGGCTTCTTCCGCTAACATTACATGTAAGTAAGCCTGTGATAGGTCTAGAGTCGAAAGTACGGTGCTTGTAGATAATTTTGAAAAGATCTCATCGATCGATGAAAGGGGATACCTATCTAATTCTATTGCTTTATTAGCTGTACATCTAAAATCACCACATATCCTTACACTACCATCCTTTTTTAATACTGGTACTTTTGGAGCGGTCCAATATGCATGAACTATAGGTTATAAAATGCAAGAATTCACTAAACGATCAATTTCATTCTCTACTTTGTTTTTTAGAGAGAAAGGTAAACTTCTGGCCTTACAAAACACAGGAGTCACATCCTTTTTAAAATTAAAATTTATTTTAACATCCTTTAGACAGCCCAAATCTTTGTTAAACAAATCTGCATATCTATCAATCAATTTCTATTAGATTCATAATTAAAATTTTAATGCTAAACAATCAAGAATAATCAAGTTTTAACTGTTTAAGCCACATTCTCTTTCTAACAAAATTACCTGGATTTTTCATTTACAACTATTAATCGTAAATATTGGTTGTCTTCTTTTACAAAAACACTTTTGACCTATAATCTCTATTGATTTACCACAAAAGGATTTTAATCTTAAATTTTTTGGAAATACATTTTTACCTTGCCAATAAATCTTATAAATATCTTTAGGTATTAACGTAACTGGACTTCCTGTATCTATTTTAAAGCACAACGAATAATCATCTACTGTTAAATTTATTGTGGCATCAGTTTCGCCCTGTACAGAATATATAGAGTCCTCTTGTACAAATTTACATCCCCACATTTTTTACTAGCTTTGCAGACCCTACTTAAATGACCCAGTTTTTTACATTTTAAAACAAGTCTTTTTTCTATGAGGGCAAACAGAGGCCACGTGTGAATGTCTTTCACCACATCTATAACACATTATTTCTCCCCTTTGCCTGAAAGGCCTATGCTGCACCATACTATTATTGTACTCACCCTTTTATCTTTTCCATTCACAGGGGATATTTTGGCCACTAATTTATCTTGTAATTCTCTTGTATTTATCACCGCCAGTTCAAACGAGATTGCCACTGCAAAACTTTATCCAGGGTGACATCGTCGTTTTCTTGTAGTAGCTTCTTTTGCAGGCTTTCCAACTTGAATCCAGTCACAAAACGGTCTCGCATCATGGTTCCCAGCATATCGCCGAAAATACAATTTATTGCTAAATGTTTCAATTCTCTAAGATATTCCGAAATTGATTCTCCTTCCTGTTGAATTCTCTTTAAAAATCTGTATCACTGTGGTATCACTTTCTTCTTTGGATCCAAATGCAGCTTAATTCTTTGAATGATAGTATCATAGGGTTGATCTTTCATTAGTCCAGGAAGAAAATGTCGTTTCCCTGCTTCAAAGTTTCAGAATCTGGTAGCGAGGTAAAAATCAGCACTTTAATCTCCTCCTTCAGATGCCAAAAAGAGAGCCTCAAATTTTTGTACAAAAAGATCGAAGTGTCCTCCACTGGGCTATAGCATCTAAAAGGTACTATTAACTTTGGACTTGTCATGCTTATCTTTTCTACTCCTTTGTTTTCTTGATCCAGATAGTTTAAAAGATGTAGTTGTTATACTTGCATAGACGCCGTTTTCCTCAGCTTTTTGCTGGCTCTGTAGATCGCGCATCCTCGTCGCCACTTTTGTTGTGTCGTAATTAGACGTACAAGAGCTCAAACTTGACCATTGCCAACAACAAATGTCCAATTTGTATATACATATATTTTTACATAATGAGGCTTTAAATGATACAAATAATATTCATCTATTTACATAAACAACAGTTAATATATAGCGAGAAGAGTAAAGGACTGAGCACAGATCCCTGAGGTACACCAGCCCATGTTCTTCGGTCCTTGGAAAATGTTCCATTGACCCGAACCTTTATCCTTCTTTCCCTTAAGAAGTCTGCAATCCAGATTAAGGCTTTTCCTCTTACTCCGATGTTGTGCAGCCTTTCAAATAATTTCTACACTCGATCAAAATCTGAGGTCATATCCAGGAATACGGCCGTTGTCTTCTTTGGCGGTTTTTCCTAGAAATATATTATTGATTGACAGAAGTAGAAAGTTTATCAGTTGTACAGTGACTGGATCTTTAGGCAGTTTGGTAGAAGTTTATTTTATTATTGTTAGTGAGCCAGACTATGAGCCTAGAGTGGATAATTCATTCTGTTATTTTACAAAGTATGCTGGTAAGAGCAATTGGCCGATAGTTCTTGCATTCCTTGGCATCTTTGGTTTCAGTATTGGCACTATAATTGATATCTTCCAATTCTTTTGTAGTTTACCAGTTTGCCATGAAATGTTCAGTATTCGTAGGAGTTGATTTTTAGCTTTGTCTCCAAATTGTTTAATCATTTGACCAAAGATTAGAGCATCTCCAGGTGACATCTTGGATTCAACTTTCCTATTGATGAGTTTAGCTCATTCAGTGTGAAGTCTCTGGAGTAAATATCTTGTTGATGGTAATTTCTTGCTTGTTTAACTAACCTGTTTACATTATTTTTTAGAGTCCTGCCTTCATTCGTATAGCTGAGTCTGGAAGTGCTTGAAAGATATTCAGCAATTATTTCAGCCATCTGTTTGTTCGTTCTCGCTATTCATATCGGTTAGAGTAAGAGAGGATTAGTGTTGGTTTTGATTGTTTAATAACACTAATTAAATTCCAGTGATGGCTTTCCTTTTTTGGATCCATTTTTTTCGCAGAATTCTGCCCATTTTTCTCTCTCTCTTGTTTGAATATCCAAATTTTTTGTTCTATTTTGTGACTAATTTCAATGAGTTCCTTTATGATTTCTTCTGTTTTATTTGTTTTAAGAAGTTGATTGAGTTTGTCTCTCTCTGCAATCATTGCCTCAATATTGTGGTCCTTCCAGTAAAGTATTCACAGGTCTTTACCTCTAGCTCTAGGTATCGATACTTTTACAGCTTTGGATATGTTCGAAGAGAATTTTTCCAATTTTTTGTCAATCGTTTTGTGATTTAATTCTTCGTTGCACAGTTCTTCAAGCTTTTCTGTGATTTTTTTCCAGTGAGCTTTTATTCTGTTGGAAATTCTCAATTTTGAATTTTATGGTTGTTAAAATTGGTCTGTGGTCACTGATTGCACTTTTCAGAATTTTCCATTGTGTTGTGGGTGCGATGTTGTAATTTATCACTGTGATGTCTATTGCGGATTCTGTGCCTGTGGACTTGGATAGATAGGTGTTATTTTCGTTATTTAACGGTGTAAGGTCGAGGTCGGTTAGCATGTCCTCAATCTGCTGACCTTTGTTATCCTGGAAAGGTGATCCCCAAGTTGGTCTTTCGGCGTTAAAATCACCAAGTATGATTGCGATATCCGAAGACGCTTCACTTAATGTCTCTATCAGGCCTGTATTGATGCTAGTATTATCGTGGTCATAAACATTTATGATTGGAATTGTTTTATCTGTAAGATAGATTTCTATTGCCTGAGCTTCTGTCGTGCTTTCTCTAGGCTTACTCTGATTATATGCGATACCCTTAAATTTGATTTCTAGAGTTTTAATCAAAACGGCAAGTCCTCCTCCGAATTTTCCCGGTCTGTCCTTTCGTAGTGTTGTGTAATCTTTGATATTGAATCTCAGATTCTGATTCAATTTTGTCTCCTGAAGACAGGTAATATGTACATTGTTGTCACAGAGAAGACAAGTCAGCTCTTTATTTTCCTCTGGGTACCATTATATTGAGTTGTAGTAGATTGAATTGTGTCCTCGTAGTAGATTTCTCATCATGAGCTCGAGCTGCAGCTCCTGACGCGGCGGTTACCCCGGACGCTGTAGCATTACTGGAGATATCAGTTTTACTCTTCATTTGAAAATGGGTGCCGTTGCAACGTTAGTCATCTTCGAAACGAACCAGAATTTGGTCAAATATTCCAAGGGTCCAGGGGGGACCGCAAGGAGGTGTGGTCGGACTTCTCCCCTTCCCCCTGGAATGCCGTCACTACAGGATAAAGCACTCTTGGTGAATTATTTTAATTGTGATTCAGAATCTGCCACTGAAGCCTTACGAGCGTTTCGTTCCTTTAAATATATTCGAAGCGGTAAAGGACCAATGAGTTGCTACTCTCTAAGCGATTGATTAAAAGTTTTGAGGAAACTGGATCTCTGGTAACAAAACCTCGTAGTAAGACCATCGACATGCAAGTCAGTGGCTGTTACGGTTTTGCAGAATGCTGAAGCTATTGAAACGTTATCCACGTATGGAGAAGAAGTGCTAGACAAGTTTCTCGACAAACGGGGATTTCGTATGGAACAGTTTGGAGAGAACACACATTTAGAATTTTTCTATAAAAATACCCTAACAAAATTCAAAGTTTTTACGAGTTGAAAGTAAGCGATTTTGAGAAGCGTCAAGAATTCGCTGCATGGGTTTTCAGGCAAATTGATATTGATGGAAACTGGCTGTCAAATGTTCTAAGAACAGATGATGCTCACTTTTATCTAAAGGGAGAATTTAATATTCAAAACTGCCTCATTTTGGCAACAGAAACCCCTAGGAATTTTACAGAAATACCACTTCATCAGCACAGAGTTACAGTTTTGTGTGGGTTCACTTCTTCTTTTATTTTTGGGCCAATTTTCTTTAAAAATATCAATGGAAGAACTTTTAAAACCGTTTTTGTAACTCTCTCTCTCTCTCTGGTGAACGTTATGTTCAACTTTTGAGAGAAAAGGTTATTCTCATATTGCAGGACAGACAAGCACTAAGCGAAATAACATTCATGCAAGATGGAGGACCTCCTCATATCTCCCGCGGTGCCAAACAATTGCTGAAAGATACGTTCGGTGAAATTCGTTGATAAGTCGCCACTTTATATACCAGTGGCCTCCAATATCACCAGACTTGACGCCTTACAATTTCGGTTATGGGGGTACATTAAGTCGCGTTTTTATCGATGCCGGCCTACCACATTGGCCATGTTGAAGGCTTCTATCAGATGGCACGTTTTATAAATTTCAACTATTTAATTGTGACCATTCTGTCATCTATCGTCTGCAGGCGGTGTTTGAGAATGAAGGGCGCCACATTGAGCAAGGATTGTGACCTAATACAAGAGAGAAGGCAGTTACCTCATGTGTTATATTTTGCAGCTCTTTGTTTTGGGTTATGGGAATAATAAATGCTGTCCTCACATCTTGACTCTTTTTTTTTTTTCAGTGAACAGTAAATTTTTGTTAATCATTTGCCCACATCTTATATTATGTCGTGCAGGCCAAAGTGTTATAACTTCTCGAATAACACTGGTATACACAATTTTAACCCTTATGTTTAGTTTATAGCTTTTCGCCCATTAGAAAAAAATAGCATAAGGAATATTCTCTGTATCCCCCCCCCCCCCCCCCCCAACTTTAGAAATTTTGCGCAAAAAATAATACAAAATGATTTTGCTACCACGTTTTTCAACGCAAAAGGTCGATTTAAAAATGATTTTTTTTGAGGGGATACATTTTCAAAATTATGTAGAGTATAATAAACAATGATAACATTTGACAAACCCATAGGCTATTTGGAATAAAGTACGACAAATATATTTTGTCACTCCCCTCTATATTTCATCTTTGTATCATGACAAATATCCAGTTAAATAGTCAAGTGTCGCCAATTAGTCAAGAAACTATACATTCCTTATAGCACGAAATCCTATTAGTAGTGCCATCATAATTTTTGGTACTATATTAACATTTCAAAAATCGTGTATTGATATCAGTAGTTATTTTCAAACATTCATTCTATTTCACAAAACTCCATCTAAAATATAAATATTCTTTGCTACATGTTTTAATTTGCATATACCTATTTTACATATCTCAGATTGTATTTAAAAATCGTTAACCATTTCTTCTAACTTTTGGCGTAATGGTGTTTTATTAATTCATCATTTGATATTATTTGGGTTCTTTCCTGGTATTCAAAAAGGAAAAATACGTGTCGTTCAGTTATATTTTTCAATTTATCAAACAATTTGGCCGCTTAATAGCTGATTCTGGTAGAGCGCCATCTAGCGAATAAAGTTGTAACTAAAATCAATTTCGAAATTTTCATTATTTGCCATAAAAAATCCCATTGCATCCTGAACACAATGGTGTTTACCGCATTGCTCTAGCGCAAATATTCGCGGAGTTATTAATTTTTAAAGTTGTGCGGGACTTTTGGATCACCCTGTATATATATATATATATATATATATATATAGATGATGCATTTAAGCACGAATCCTGTCCTTACTGCGACGAAAAAATATATTGGGAGGGCTTGGCTCGCATCAGTGGTGAACCGGCGGTTTCGTCAATTTAATCTACCAGACCGCTTCTTAGAGCTTTAATAATGTATGTATTAGACGATACCACTAATGAACGAAGCCCTCCCAATATTTATTTCATCGCAGTAAGAACAGTCGAAGCTTGTTTTGTAATTAGAAAGAAACATTCGTGATGCTTCCATTTCATATATATATAGATAGCACGTTATCGCCTTATCATTAAATCTCTATTTATGATGCACTAGCGCGCCATCTGTTATCAAAATTCAAAACTATTTTAAAGGCGTAAGATTCTTTTTGAAAATAAACTATTTCTACTGCCCTTACTGCAATGGAAAAATTAAAGCCAGGCCCTCCCTTTAATTTTTCCATTGCAGTAAGGGCAGTAGAAATTGTTTATTTTCAAAAAGAATCTTACGCCTTTAAAATAGTTTTGAATTTTGGAATCTCTATTTGTTTGAGACCAAAAAAAAAAGGAAAGAAATTTCACAAGAAAAGCTAAGTGACACTATTACAGTTATCTATTTAGCAGAGAGAAGTTCAATTGAAAGAGATTTTAGTGAAAATATTCCTATGATTTACATATTTAGAAAAAAAGGTCTTCTATTAACTAAGAGGTAAAATACTTACTCCATTTTCATCACAATGGCCATGGTTAGCTCGGCAATACTTCGGTTTATTGAACCTGTGAAAACATTCCTTTAGCAGAAACAGAAGATCTAGATGTGGTAGTAGATAATGGCAAAGAAATCTTATCTACATTTAAAACTATTATATTATGATGCATTGCTGGTAATACAAGGTGTGTCCCATAAGTTCCCGGACTGGGTCCATAAAAAAAAAAGGTAAGATTTTTTTTTTTTTAAATATTAAAACTTTTTTAAAGTAATCCCCCCTTGCTTCAACGCACCAGCGCCATCGTTTCCCCAAATTGTCGAAACAGTTTTTATAGAGCTCTTTTGGAATGCTCTTCAATGCCAACAGCGATTTTTCTATTATGTCATCCCTGGTGTCAAAATGTCTTCCTTTTAGAACTGCTTTAAGTTTGGGGAACAGGAAAAAGTCATTTGGTGCGATGTCTGGGGAATAGGGTGGTTGAGGTAGGATTTCTGTCCCGTTTTTACCCAAAAAAACTCGTCACCAAGTGCGCTGTGTGAGGGCGGGCATTGTTATGGTGTAGGATCCAGTCACCATTAGGCCATTTTTCTGGCATTTTTTTTCGAATCGCTTCCCTTAGATGGCGAAGAATGTCCAAATACATTTCCTTAATAACCGTTTGGCCTGCAGGAAGATACTCGTGATGAACAATGCCCTTGTTATCCAAAAAAGCGACCAGCAACACCTTGTTTCTGGATTTCAATATCCTGTATTTTTTTGGTCTAGGCTCACCCTGACCTCTCCACTCGGCATATTGACGCTTGGTTTCAGGGTCATAGTCATAGACCCATGTCTCGTCGCCTGTGATTATCTTGTCTTTCCATTCCGGATCCGTTCTTGTCATTTCCAACATGTTCTCACAGGTTGCAAGCCGACACAGTTTTTGCTCATTAGTGAGGAATCTTGGGATGAATTTTGCAGGAGTCTTTTTGAGCTTCAAATCTTTGGTTACGATCCTTCCAATCGTTGTTTTAGAGATGCCTGTGTCTTGCTCTAGCTCCAGCAAAGTGGTTCGAGGATTTTCTTTTATCAAATCGGTGATTTTTTGCACATTTTGGGCGTTCTTGCCGAGGATCATCTTCAATAGAAATTCTGCCAGCTTTAAATCTAGAATGTCATTCAAAAACAGTTGTTCTTTTTGGGGGGTCATTGGGGAATGCTTTATTAGGCATTTTAAAAGTTTCGGTTGCTGATATTTGAAGTTTCACACAAATTTCTATGCAAATCCTCTGCTTCAATTTTTGTTCCATCGTAAAATCGCCGCAGCGCTAGGTGTGACCTTTAAATAAATTAGAATGACCTTGGCGCGCGCTAATGTACCGCCTCGATATTGGTACCACCGTGTTCCCAGATATTTTTTCTATAATAAACAGTCAAATTTATTTACATTTTTCATTTATTTATTTTTTTATGGACCCAGTCCAGAAACTTATGGGACATACCTTGTATGAATGGCTGTGCTGGAGTAAACCTCCTTTTTTGTGTCTGGATGCTATATTTATGGCGAACTAAACAACTTAGTCCCTATTTCTGCTCCGCGCTTATGGAATTGAAGACTTGGGGCGATGGCGTCGACCTTTCATATTAAATCTTACTTTTCCTTATTACTAATAATTGTATATAGTTGCGGAACTACTGGTTTCCTGTGCTGCTCTTTTCCTGATATTGCACCTTGTACGGAGAAGCTGTATAAGACTAATGTCTTAATAACGGCTTTGTGTGTGTGTGTGTGTGACAATTGACAATTAAACAATATTTATTGTCATCTTAGACAATATTACATCTCACATGAGAGAGAGAGGAAGAGAAGAAAATTATTAAATATATACATAAATGAAACAAATTTACAAGAGGGACAAAGGTAGGAGTCCGCGGCGCTGGAGGGTCCTGGACCAGGCGATGAGCGGGTCCTCCACCGCTTCTCCGAGCCCAACCTGGACAAAGCAGCGATAGATTCGCAACTTTGCCGAGGCCAGGATGGAAAGGGCGTCGTCCTCAAGGCCGGACCCGCCGAAGATCCAAGCCTGCAGGTCAGGGGGCCGCCCTATGATGTTGAAGGCCTCTCTAATTAGAGGCCTGATGGAGGGACAGCACCAGTAACGGTGGCTGAGGGAGCGGTCGATGGACCCGCAGGCAGGACAGGAGGGGCCGACCGAGGCAGGATGGGCCGGATGGGGGAGGGCGTGGAGGGCCAACTTGAGGGCCGCGTCAGCCTCGTGGCCCGAGTAGGCGCAACGCCGCAATGAGGCCCAGTCGATCCTGGATGGTGGATTGATGGTGGGCGTCCATCTCGCCAGGAATCTGGAGATGGGCGTGGCGGCGAGGCGCGGGCGATCCAGGGCCCGTCGGGCTGAGCGGGTCGTGAGGCCGTTGAGGAACGGCGTAGCCGTCCCCCGCAGCACCACGGCCGCAGCTAAGGAGCTAGATGAGGGCGTAGACTCCGCCCCGAAGCCCACGGCGTTCTCGGAGGTCAGCCTCCGGCAGAAGGCGCCCAGGGTCGCGGCGTCAGCCAGGGCCGAGCGCGTTGGGCGGGCGATGAGATTTTCCTCCACGATGAGATCCCGGACTCGGGCTCCGCGCCAGCGGGCAGGGGCCAGGAGGTCGGGAGGGCGGAGGAACCGGCAGCCGCCGATGATGGGGAGGTCCAGCAGCTGAGCCGTGGGGAGCGCCCGGTGGTTGAGGCTCAGGATGTTGGAGGCCTCCTCCCAGAGCTTCAGCAGCCGTAGACGGCGGGGCTGGAGACGGGTGCCGTCCGGTGGAGGGTGGATCCAGGCCTCACCGCTTTCTACCAGCCAGCTGAAAGCATTTCTGCCTCCGCGGAGCGCGACCTGCACCCCCTTGAGGCAGGCGAGCTGGAGCTGGGTCGCGAGGTCGTGGAGGCCGAGGCCTCCGATGGTGACCGGCCTCGCCATGACGTTGGCGGGAAGCCACGCCGTGTGGTCTGGCCCCCAGACGAACCTCGCCAGTCGGGCCTGCAGCTTGGCGATGGTCGGGGGTGATGGGAGGTATCCATGCAGGTGGTGCTGGATCGTGGACCCCACCAGCGTGTTCGCCGCTCTTGCTCGTCCGACGAGGGAGAGGCCGCGGGTGAAGGGCGTCCATTTGCGGCATGCAGTCTCCAGGAGGGCCAGGAGATGCTGCTCCCGGTGGATGACGGTGCTCCTGGGGGCGATGTCGAGCCCGAGGACCCTGATGGAGGTGGTCGACCAGGAGGCGCCGAGAGGGGAGTCGCCGCGGTTGCGCCAGGCGCCGCACCAGAGGCCAGCGCTCTTCCGGAGGTTCACGCCAACTCCGGAGGCCTGCTTATAGTCTTCGAAGACGGTCGCCACCCGCTCGAAGTCCTCGTCGCGATGGAACAGGAGGACGATGTCGTCGGCGTAGGCGGTGACGTTGCCCACGCCGAGGGTCAACTCCAGGCGACGTAGCAGCGGCCCCGTGGCGATACTGAAGAGTGCGGCGCTCACGGCGCAACCCTGTCTTAGGCCGTTAAGGAGGGGGAAGGCGGTGGTATAGAATCCTCCGGCCCGGATCGTAGCGTCCGCCCCGGCGTATAAGATGTTGATCCATGCCAAGAAGGCCGGCGGGAAGCGGAGGGATATCAACAGGGACTCCAGGAAGCCGCGGTCCAATGAGTCAAAGGCGGACTCCAGGTCTACGCCCATGACAGCCAGCGGCGAGCCCAAGGCGGTGGCCTCCTCGACGGCGTCCGTCACCATGGCGATGTTCCATGACGGGGACCTCCCGGGGACGGCGTAGGTCTGGCATTCCGGCACAAGGGTCCGCAGGTGGGGCTTGAGGCGCCGGTGAAGGATGGCGGCCAGGACCCTGTAGTCGGCCGAGGGCAGCGCGACGGGCCTGTAGCCATTAAGGCCGCGACCTCCGCGGGCCTTGGGCACGAGGCAGATGGAGCTGCGCCGCGTCGACGGAGGCAGGGCACCGCGGAGCCGTGATGCCGCGAACACCCGGGCCAGAGCTTCCGCGAAGAAGTCCTCGCTGAAGGCGACGAGGAGCTCGCACGGCAAGCCATCCCAGCCGGGGGCCTTTCCGCGAGGGAGGTGCTCGATAGCGTTGGCGATCTCGCTGGGGCTGATGTCCGGCCGGTGGAGCGGGTCCTCCTCACTCAGCTCGCGGGTGGTGGTGGGCGCGCTGCTGGCGATGAAGGCAGCTCCCGCAGCTGGATCGCTGATGGGACGGGCGAAGCGGGGCTGGAAGGTCGCGAACGCCCTCCGCCGAAGCTCGGGGCCCTCGATGATGTTATCTTGCTCGTCCCTGATGACGCTGACCGGGCGTCGGAGGCGGATGGCGCGTGCTAGGTCCGGCAGCGAAGGGTAGTCGGCCCGGATGGAGGAGGCCTCGAGCTGCGCCGCGATGTAACGTCTCGCCCTGTAGACGTAGCTGTCGCTGGCAGCGTGGCGGGGATCGTGCAGGGATCTGGCCTCCGCCAGCAGTCCCGCCTTGATGGTGGTCCACCTGTCCCAAAGGATCCCGTCGTCGTCATCGTGCGCCGTGTCTTCCTCGAGCTCCCGGATGTAACCAGCCAGATGTTCGAGAACGAGGCCGGAGCGGAGCATCGCGGCCAAGCGAGGCTGGGTGGGGGAGGAGACGGCGGAGGTGGGCGGGCCCACCTGGAGCAGCACGAGGCGGTGGTCCGAGAGGTGGTAGTGGCTGGTCGCGTAGATGGACAAGCGATCCAGGACTCCAGCAGGGACGAGGATCCGGTCCAGGCGATTGGATTCGACTTGGTCGCCGTGCATGGCGACTCTGGTGGGCAGGTGGGCGGCGTCGAACTGGGTGGCCACGTCGACCAGCGCGGCCAGGTCCAGAAGAGCGGCGAGGGCATCCGATGATGATGATGATGAGGGGCCCCGATCCCTGATGTTAAAATCGCCGATGATCCAGCAGGCTCCCTCCTCCTCCTGTGCCGCTGTCGCCGCCAGGAGCTCCAGTTGCCGGTTTCTTTCCCGGGGTTCATGCGCCAGATGAACGGCGATGGCCGTCATCTCCTCGCCGCGGACATCTATTGTTGCCAAGGCGATGTGGCCCGGCCACAGGATACTCTGTCGTAGCACGGCGACGCCTGGTCCGAAGACGCAGGCGAGTCCGGATCCCGAGATGGCTACGGGATGGGCCAATATAACAGTGCTGTAGCCGAGGCAGAGGTCTTGGCCGCTGCCGAGATGAAAAGCGTTTGTCTCCTGGACAAACGCGATGTCCACGTGATGTTGTCTGAGGAGATGACAAAGGGCAAGGCTCCTCCCCCGAGTGGCGAGCCCTCGCGCGTTGATGCTGGCGAGACGGTAGCTCATTGTTGCCGTCCCTTATGCAGCGCCCCCTTGGTCTTCTGGAGGGTCTTGCGGATGGTGTGGTTGGAGTCTGGGATCGAGGCCTTGATGGTTTCGGCCACCTGGTCGAGGGCGGCGACCTGTGCCTTTGACAGCGAGGGCGCTCGCTTCTCCATTTTTCCTTTAGAGGTGAGTAGCCGCTGTGCGTCCTCGCGGTCTATACCGGGCAGCCCGTCCCAGTCGATGGAGAGGTTGGGGAACTGCTTGAGGTGCTCCTGCAGCTGGACGAATGCGGGTTTGCCCCGGGGAGACGCGGAGGGAGTTGAGGTCAGCTCCTCCTCCGACATCTCAATGTCGAGCGGAAAGGTCTCGGGCTCGGGGGGCCGCGGGGCAGCCAGAGGAGCAGGGAGGGCGACAGGGGCGGGCTGGGCAAGATCCCTCGGTTCGGCAGGATGGTGTGCCGAGGGGGTCACTGGAGCCTCAGTTGAAGACTTCGCCGGTTGGACAGGGGACGCCGATGTTGCGGGCGCAGGTGTCGGCCTCCTTGGCTGCTGAGGAGGAGGAGGAGATGGGGGGGGGGGGCCTTGCGTCGGTGGGAAACGCTGCTTGCCTGGGGCTGCTGTTCTGCCTGGCAAGCGATGGGCAGTTTGCTCTGCGGTGGCCCTGCTTTCAAGATTTAGAGCATTTTATGCCAAAGGAGAGGAAGGCGGGCAGGGAATCTCCCTTGGATTGAATGTCCAGGCGGGTGGGCAGCCTGTCTAGCTTGATGCCGTCCTTGAGCAGGATGAAGGCTTCCCGGCGGCCGTCGGTGAATGTGAACTCCCCCATTTTGATCAGGATGGGGGCGATGGAGGTGACCCTCCCGTATGGGCTCAGGGCGTTCACAACGGTGAAGTCGTCCACGAAGCCTGGCAGGTTGGCGACGACGATTCGTTCGGCCCTCTTACGGTAGGGGAAGACCCTAAGGGTCGTTCCCTCGATCTCAAGGTCGCCCTCAGCCAGACGGAGCGCAAGATCTTTGGTCGCCAAGCCCACGAGGAAATGGCCGTTCATTTTGCCGAAATATGTGATGTCATTTGGCCCCCCGACCAGCTTGGATATTGCCTTTAGGTAGGTGTAGTCCGGGAACTCTGGGCATCGCTCCACGAAGATGTAGTTTTCGTGGGTAGATGAGTTCTGCCTCGCCTTGGCCTCGGCGATGTTCTTGCGTGTCGCCTTGATCTCCTGGGGCGGCACTGCTCTCGGCCCTGTTGGCCGCTTCCGCTGCTGGGAGCTGCGCTGCTCTCCAGGCTTGTTGGGCTGCCTGGCAGCGTGCTCAGGTGAAGTTGAGCCGAGGCGCCTCTTCTTGGCCTTCACGACGATGAAGCCCTCGTTGTCGTTCACCTCCGCCATCTCGCTGTCGGCCCAGTTGAGCGAGGCCGGGCTGGCTGAAGTTGCGCTGGTCGTAGCAGCAGTCTTCGGAGCCGTGACGTCACCACGCGCGGTGGCCGGATTTACATGCAAGTCGCCTGCCGGCGAATTTGCATACTTTTGATTTTCTGAAGAAATATCAATTGTTTTCTTCATATTTCCTTCTTTTGGCGATAATTCTTCGCCTGTTTGTAGCAGGATGCTGGGCCTTTCAGGCACTTTTTCAGCACATCCTGGGCTTTCCGCCAATACTACACTTGCCAGATTAAGCGCCTTTTACACGCACTCAAAAGGCGAAAACGGCGGAGCTCGCGAAAGCGTGGCCGCTCGCTCGAGTGTGTGTGTGTGTGTGTATATTATGATGCATCAGCGCGCATATATTCTGTAGGCTTTTCTTTTAATGGAATAACCAATAAATATTCCCTTTCTACCCTTTGGTAGAACCATGGTCCCTAGGTGGACGCTTTTCAGTTTGCCAAACTGGTGTTGTGGCTTTGTAACCGACCCGAGGCCGCTAGTTGCGGCGACGGTCAATAGATGGCATCAGGTTTTGACGTTTATTTTGACGGGAGAGGCTGCCCTATGGATCAATTTCCTCCCGGCAAATATTCCATCTATCTTTAGTTATCTGTTATCAAAATTCGAAATATAATAGTTTCGAATTTTGATAACAGATGGCGCGCTAATGAATCATAATATAATTGTTATTAAAAAAGACACAAATTGATATTTTCGGAAGAGCGATTGCTGGAAGCATATTATATATCTATAATCTTCTATATATATAAAAATGAATGTATGTGTGTGTGTCTGTTTGTTTGTTTGTCCTTTATGCCTGACCAAACCACTCATTGGATCGCCATGAAACTTTGGGAAGTTATTTAGTATAGTACTGGGAAGGTTTCTAGCAAATAAAATTTTTGAAATAACTTTTCGCCTAGAAATAATCAAGATAAATATTCTAATTTATCTGTTATAATTCAACAATCTGCTCTAAATATTATCATGATGATACGATGATTTTGTAATGTAGAAAATTAGGAAAGACAAAATTCAGGATGACACGGCAATTTATTTGAGACAAGAATAATGATACAATTCAAAGGCAAGATACTATTCCTTTAACTTCCAATTACCGAGGGAACCAATTAATATTGATTTTATTCAACTTATCGAGTATTTTTCAAGGGACCAGGAAAAAATGTTCACTTTATCGAGAGATTCGTTAAACAAACCTTTACTCGGGTAAAACCCGGGCGAAGCCGGGTACATCCATACAAGAATAATGATACAATTCCAAGGCAAGATACTATTCCTTTAACTTCCAATTACCGAGGGAACCAATTAATATTGATTTTATTCAACTTATAGAGTATTTTTCAAGGGACCGGGAAAAAAATGCTCACTTTATCGAGAGATTCGTTAGACAAACTTTTACTCGGGTAAAACCCGGGCGAAGCCGGGTACGTCCGCTAGTTATATATCATTCTGCTGTCCTCAAAGCTTATGTCCATAGTTAATCGAAAATACCCATTCCAAGAGTCTAGCATCAGTATCACTATAAAAGGAAGATTTTAAAAAATTCAATATAACAGCGGAATGGTAGATTAAGCTGGCAAAACCACTGGGAGGGTTCACCACTGATGAGCCAGGCTCTCTCATTAATTTTTTCATTGCAGTAAGGGCAATATAAATTATTATTTTTAAGAAGAAACATACGCGTTTATAATAGTTTCGAATTTCAAATTATGAAAACATTAAGACGTGAATGTTTTCACAAATAAATCAAACTTCTACTGTCCTTACTGCGATGAAAAAAATATTAGAAGGACTTGGCTCATCAGTGGTGAACCCTCCCAGAGGTTTCGACAATTTAATCTACCAGACAGCTTCTTTAGAGCTCTAATACTGTATTGGATCATTCTGCTTATTCTGCTTATTTTCACATATGTGTAGACAAGTGGTGCACTTACAGTAAAAGCATTTGTCTACCTCTACCCACCATGATTATCATAGGAATAAGCAAAAAAAAAATATTCTGCTTATATATGCTACACTGAAGGATGGAATATTAGAAATGTTATTTAAGCAAACTATGGGCATAAGCTAATACAGTAGAATTACATTTAAATATTTGCATCGAGCAATGCTCTTCTACAAACAATAAGGACAATTGCAGTAAGGACAGTAGAAGTTTGATTTATTTATGAAAAGAAACATTCGCGTCTTAATGTTTTCATATGTTATATATAGATGGCGTGTTATTGGTTTGTATTAATTTCAAACGATGCGAAGATGTATTCAACAACCTATTGGACTAAATGGTAACTAAAATGAGTATTTTTGTCTTTATTTTCCTAAATGAGAATATTGCCTGATATGTAAAACGACGTTTGACAAGTTTTGCCGTAAAGATTTGAACGAAAAATCGTAATTTATTTTAAGGAGAAATAACAACTATTTCTATCCTTAGGGATGAAGTATGAAAGGATGAATTGTGAAGAGTAATAATAAACGGAAAAATAAAAGTGTCCAGGGATGGGAATTCGTTTATCATTACTCTTTACAATTCATCCCCTTTCATATACTTCATCCCTAAGGATAGAATTATTCGTTATTTCTATTTAAAATAAATTACGATTTTTCGTTCAAAAGAAACATTTGCGGTATAATTGTCAAACGTCGTTTTGCAATCATAAGCCGCATTATATTGTATTATAAATTTCCTGATATATTTTTATGATAAATCAACAATAAAAAATAGTACAAATGTGATGTTGTACTGGGATAAGTTACACGATAAGGAGATGTCTTTTTCATAATCAATAAAAGTCATAATTATGTACATGCTTTGTCATTCTAACCTTCGCCAGCAGTATGAAGACCTAATGTTAGGATATTTATTCTTGTATAAGACAATTTAAACAGAAGAAAACCACGCGCTCTATATATTGTGACGAAGAAATAATTTATTAATTTAATTTAATTATTCTCAATGAAAATATTCATAGATTATATAAATATATATTAATCTGAAAAACAATAGAAAAAATAAAAGATAAGTGGGTCAGGTGTTGATATTAAAAGTAAAGAAGGCATCTCCTGACTACGAGCACATGTGCTTTTTAGATGGCAGAGCGCCATCTAGTGGAGCAAAAATAAACTTATCACGGAGCAAGCTAAATAAACGTTTATTTTATTTTTGCTCCACTAGATGGCGCTCTGCCATCTAAAAGGCACATGTGCTCGTGGTCAGGAGATGCCTTCTTTACTTTTAATATATTAATCTGTTATGTAAAATAATGATCAAAATATTTCTTTGCTTGCTTGCTCAAAATTTCTCTAGCTGGAGATAGTTTTGTTGATGATGGTCGACTAGTCGTACTGACGTCATCAATAAATACGCTTACATCCCCAGATATACAAAGACTTGATTTTCTACGCTACAATATAAAAGAAATAAAACCATATACAAGCACGAATGTTTCTTTTAAAACCAAATGAAACAAGTTTTTTACTCTCTTTCCTTATTGTTTGCAGAAGAGCATTGCTCGCGATGCAAACATATTGTAGCGCGTGACCCCTCCGGTTCCTTGCGACGATTCGCTTCTTCCGCCGCGGAGTAGCTCCTCCATGCAGGCACCCCGAAGACGTCCGAGAACCATCTCTCCAGTGGTACTTCCTTCCTCTGGCAGTATCTCTCGGCCTTACCACTGGTGGGGGAACACGAGAGACTTACCAGAAGAGTAGCAGCCTGGCGATGATGGCAATGGCGAGAGTAACGACAGAAGGCGGCACGGAGACTTGAAGCACTGACTTTATTGTCATCCACTACTAAACATTACATTTAAATGAGATTATAAACAATGGGTATTTACATTATGTTACATCCTAGGGCCAACATAAAAGTGTATTTACAATCATTTTCCCCAGGAAACAGGACCACATGAGCCTGCGACTCCCGCATCAGTTTCAGATGCAAAACAGGCGAAAGCGCCATCTATTGGCGGAGGTTGCAAGTGCTCTCGTATTTATATAAAGAGACAAGGGTCGCCTCTCCCGTCAAAACTCTGTCTCTTTAGATCAATTTCCTCCCGGCAAAATTTCCGTCTATATATTTATATATTGTCACAAAGTATTTTAATTCAACTATTTTGTAGATATGTAAATGTTCTAACTAGTTTTCTATTAATTCTTTTTCTTTTTGTTTGGATCTATGTAAATATTTGACGTCAATTGTTGCGCCTTCTACTATGTAAATATTTGAGAATTAGTTTTTATTATTAGGCTGACTGTCTAGAGTAAGATAGGATAAATCATATAATTGTTGTCGGCTTTTTCTATTTGACAGTGTGTTGAATAAAACTTACTTTTGAGTTTGCTTCGTGATTCCGTGGCTTATCAGCGACAGAATTAAAGAAAAGATCGCCACAATATAATTCTACCCCTTGTCCTTGAATTGTTTACGTCCATAGTTTGCTTAAACACCATAGCTAAGATTCCACCATTCAGTTTTACATATAAAGACAGAATTTGTGTGTGGCACAATACAGTATTAGAATATTAAAAGTGGCCTGGTGTTTTGTTTTAATTATCCCTTGTATACGTGGTACAAGCCATAATAATCATGGTAGGCAGAATTTGGCGACTGCTTTTACTGTAAGTGCATCACATATCAACACATGTGAAAAGCAGTTCGACTTTTGCACCTACAAATGTGCCAGAGCTTCGTTTGATCACTTGCACTGGCTGGTGGTGTTGGAGTTTTTAAAGAATCAGGGGCCATTGGAGCGTGTTTTTTTTTTATTATAAAAAAGGGACCATTGCCTGATTCGATCTCAGATCGTTGTGGTCGAAAACCCAACATTTTAACCACTCGTCTACCAAACCTCGGTCTGGTGGATTGAATTGGCGAAGTCATTGGGAGGATTCCCCATTGATAAACCAAGCCGTCCCACTATTTTTTATCGCAGAAAAGACAATAGAAAGTTTATTTGGTTTTAAAAGAAAAGTTCGTTATTTATTTGGTTGTTTATTTCTTATAAGACACTTTATAAACTTATAAGACCAACCAGCCAACCAATCATTCAACAAACCAACCAATCATTTAACAGACCAACCAGCCATGCAACAAACCAGTCAGCCACCCAACAAGGAAGGAAAGTAAATTATTCCCCTTACGATTTTGTTCTGTTTTGATATAATACATTACTCAAGGTTTCAACTTATAAAAGGAATAACTCACGAGACTCCAAGGCACATGGTCATTGCTGGCATCATAATCCCGCCGTCCGGGTACTGGATCTCGATCTCTAGCCCCACCGGCCAGGTGTTGAACAGCATCCAGAACAGGACGGTCTGGAACACGAAGCTGCCCAGACATAGCAGGAAGCATGTCACCTTAGACAATCGCCACAGTCCACTGGCCCGCGTTATCTGCGGGACTCCAATGATGAGAGACAGTCGCAGCAGACTCACTGCAAACTCCCGTCTTGTCGTCTGACGTGTCATCTTTTCCTTCACTGATACTCTGTGTCTTAAATCTTTCTTATACCTTTTTGATATCCTAGCGATTCTTTTCTACTTATTACTTTCAACACTTTTTTTATCGGATTTTCTTTTATATTGACTTTTGGTAAAGAATATTTTGAAATTTGCTTCAATTTGTGAAATCGAATTTCTTTAGAATATATTCTTATTTGACTTTAAAAATCAATTAATCACAGAGCACAGAATCATTATTTCTTAGAAAAACATATTGCTAGGTTTATTTTCAATCTTCTATTTCAAAAATTTGAGATTTCTGGTAAAATGACAGATTCAGTTATTGCCGATTTATGGAAATTTTCTGTCGTTTGGAGCAGTTTGAGTAAGGATCAATATAGAAATCAGGATTATTGGAACGGATTTTTTTCCATTCAACCTTTGTTAAAGTTCGTCTGATTGTTGCGTGGCAAAATAGAGGCCATTTTTATCTTCATTGTTAAATGAATTTTGTTTTTGTGTTCGTCGGGTATCAATTAATAATAAAGAAAGATTTTTATTACGATAAATAAAAAGTTTAAACAAGTTTAAGCATTCAAATGAATCAGCTTACTGTTTTTGAAGTAGAATTCATATTAAATATTATAGCTTGCACATCAACGAAATATTTTTTTTAATAAAGAAAGAGTTTTTATTACGATATGTATAGTGTTTAAATAATTTAGTATTTTGTTAGTTTCTCTATAGAGATCTTGTTGATGCCTATCACTCACTTTTTTAACAAATCTAATTGTTTATTGATGGAATTGTGACGATTTTGTCATTTGGCATTCAATTTTATATTGATGGAATAATACATTAGGATTTATTCGGTCAAATATTAAACGGTATACCTTTCTATACAGTCGATAACTTATTGCATCTATGATCATCCTTCATGTACAAATGGGCAGCTAAACAGGGACGCTATAGATACAGATATTTGAATATCTGGAAACCTGGTTGATTTTAATGATACTCATTCAAAGCATAGTTTACTTAAATGCCATAACTAAGATATCATCCTACAGTGTCTCGCATATATAAGTAGATTCGTTCAAGTTCATATCAGAGTTCTAAAAAATGGTATGCTTGATTAAACAGGTCTTATTCTTTCTTATCTCCACTCAATCATATCAGGGTATGAAGCCTGTGGAGCTTGTTGATGGTGTCTGTGGCTGAGATGAGTAGAGCTCATCAATAGATGAGCCAATACAATCAATGATGTGATTCGGGGTTGCAGGTTGAGAACTCTACTTATAGTACATACTGGGAAAACCTTGCAACCATTCTGGAAAATTAAAATCAAATTGGTGAAACCGCTGGAAGGGTTCACCACTGATTAACCAGGCCTTCTCAATATTTTTCTTCTCAATAAAGAGAATAGGAAGTTTGATTTGTTTTAAAAATCCGTGTTCAAATGTTTCTAACTTATTTTATATCGCCGTATAAACGGTATTCCTTTAACTTTCTCTGGCCTGCACAATCCTATGGATAACTGTAGATGATAGGTTGTTGGGATGAAACTAAAAGAAAACTGATTGATGCATTCATGTTCCTGAAAACTTGTAGGTTTTAAGAATTACGAATAGTGACGCTACATGTATTGCCAGTGGGATTCGGACATAATCCCGGCAACTCAAAATCCTGAAATGGTAAAAATCTAAAAATAATAAAAAGTCTAAACAAGTTTTAGCATTTGAGTATATCAGTTTACACACTGTGTTTGGAGTATAGAATTTTCATAAATATCAATATTATTTTTACATCAACGAAATAAATTTATTTACTCTCTTCTTTACTTTGCCGGGATTTTGACTTTGTTCGGATTTTGACTCTGTCGGGATTTTGACCCTGTCGGGATTTTGGTCTGTCAGGACTTTGACTCAGTCGTGATTTTGGTCTGGCGGGACTTTGACCCTGTCGGGATTTTGGTCTGGCGAGACTTTGACCCTGTCGGGATTTTGGTCTGGCGGGACTTTGACTCAGTCGGGATTTTGGTCTGGCGGGACTTTGAACCTGTCAGGATTTTGGTCTGGCGGGACTTTGACCCTGTCGGGATTTTGGTCTGGCGAGACTTTGACCCTGTCGGGATTTTGGTCTGGCGAGACTTTGACCCTGTCGGGATTTTGGTCTGGCGGGACTTTGACTCAGTCGGGATTTTGGTCTGGCGGGACTTTGAACCTGTCAGGATTTTGGTCTGGCGGGACTTTGACCCTGTCGGGATTTTGGTGTCAGGACTTTGACCCTGTCGGGATTTTGGTCTGTAAGGACTTTGACCCTGTCAGGATTTTGGTCTGTCAAGACTTTGACCCTGTCGGGATTTTGGTCTGTCAGGACTTTGACCCTGTCGGGATTTTGGTCTGTCAGGACTTTGACCCTGTCGGGATTTTGGTCTGGTGGGACTTTGACCCTGTTGGGATTTTGTCCCGGACCCATTGCCAGTACTGGACTGCTGCCCTTTTCCTTTTCCTTACGTCGTTGATAAGACAGTAGGGGACAAGGTAGCTGGAGTAAGATGCAGGAGGATGTGGTCTCCAAGCCACTACAGTTGTAGACGTCATCTATTATTGTACAGGTATTGCTCTCAACTAAGACAGTGGTGTTTGTTACCCTATCCGTTAATGTCAATTTTCCTCCTATTTATGACACATATGTTTCTTTTAAAATAAAATCACCTTACTATAATCATGAAAATAATAGGAGGGTCTGATTCATCATTTATTCATATTGTTGTTTATGGAAGATCAATGCTCGAGACATGTTTATATACTTTCAAAAGTGCTTTCTGCTTCTCTCATGGACATGCACATGTATGTGGCATACCGGCAAATACTTAAGTCTATTTCTTCTTCTTCTTTTTTATCTCCACTCAATCATATTAGGGTATCAAGCTTGTAAAGCTTGAGATCATGACTGGGTAAAGTAGAATGCGTCTGTCTTTGTCATTAACACTGGGAGCACTACTGGCCGCCTCTGATATGAGGAACAGACGCCATGTGCAGCCGCTCCTAACATGGAGTACAAACGTTGCTCATCCTGTATCCCTGGATTAGGAGCCCTTACAGGGTACTATCAGCCGAGCCAGCTGAGCCCAGATTTTTTAGCCAGCTTGTTACTGCTCCCTCTCCTTTTTGTGGTGCAGCAATTAACATATCAGATTGTTGTTTTGAAAATAGAGCAATCCATAAATAAATCTTTAATTAAAAAGGCATATATTGGATCAAAATAAATGATATTTTGATCCATTATATGTCTTTTTAATTAAATATCAGATTATAAATCAAAAGATTTGAAGATCAAACCCGGGAAGGCTCTTTTTTCTTAATAGGTGTAGGGCTATCTCAATTAACAAAGCCTTTTTACACATAGCCTTTTTTCACAGTTTAATAAAATAATCCCTTATAACAATATTATAGTGAAAACATCAGGTTTCGCAGATAAGTTTCTTTTTATACATTTTAATTTACAAATCTCTATCTTTGGATCACAAAATCCCTTCTACAGGAGAAATCATGCTACAATAAATCGTCAATAGGACAACAGTTAAAATATATTTTATATTCTATATACAGTTACGAGTGTCATGCATCGTCAATTCTTCATCTCTGTCACTGTTTGCTTTTTTTTGGAATGGCGCTCTCCTATTGGTTGGCTACGATGGCGCCGCCACTATGCGACACTTTGTTTTTTTACTTTGCCTCCCCCCCCCCCCCCCCCCCCACTCACTTTTTGGTTTTTGTAACGATTGTGTTGGAGCGGGTCGCTCCTTAAATAAATGCATATATTAGTTAATAACTAAATGGAATCCTCTCTTTCTTTTTCCCAGTAAGAGACGCCTACGGAAGCCAACAGTACATAGACAGATAAAGCACATAGGCTATAGTTATTAACTAATATATGCATTTATTTAAGGCGCCAATTTATAATTGTAACAAATAGTATTTCAATCAAAACATTCAATCGGGTAAAACACGGGTGTTGCCCGGGTCATTCGGCTAGTATATTATATATAGGAGACAAGAGTTAAAAAACTTATTGTTGCAGCATGACCCCTCCGGTTCTTCGTGACTACGCCGCTTCCTCCTTTGTGGTTCATTTATCCCAGGCTCCTGTTGCTCTCCCTCTGCAGCTCTACCCTGCAGACCACCCAAAGACCTTCCGTGGACCATCACTCAAGTGGATCTCCTTTCCTCTGGCAGTATCTCTCGTCCTTACCACTGGTGGGGGGACACAGGAGACTTACCAGAAGAGTAGCGACTGTGGTGTTGGCGAGAGTAACAACAGCAACCGGCAACAAGTCTTCTAACACTCCTCCTCTTTTATTGTCATCTTTAAACCATATTACATATAACTCATATATTAATCAACAGGTATTTACACTACATCCCAGGGCCAATATCAACGGATATTTACAATCATTTGCCCCAGGAAACAGGACCACAGCAGTTGACGACTCCCACACTAGTCCCAGACTGGAAATAGGCGAATCTATTGGCAGAGGTTGTAGGTGTTTTCAGGCCCATATACGTGACAATATTTTTATATAATATATATAATAAAATATATATTTTAACTCTCTCTGGTACTATTGGCAATTTATTTAATGTACTTTCTCTTTTATAAGGACTTTTGTGCCCAAAAGCTAGAGTTTTGTGAAATATTTTATAAGAAACTTATCCCAGAAGTGCCTGACATTTCACTTAATAGCCTTTTTTGTCTTTGCAAACCATGCTAACCCAAACATATACTTACCTGAAGCATAAAGAAATATGGAGTTTAACTACCACTTCTTGATCTCTACCCCAAAATTTGGTCTTGAGGAAGACATGTTTGTGATGGTAGCTCATTTTAGCAATTTACAGTGAATTGAAGGGGGTCGGTGGAAGGATGGTCTAAACCGCTGGTTTTCGACCGCTACGACCCGGGTTCCATTCCTGCATTGGCACTTTTTTATGTTTTAAAAAAAAAATGCTCCAATGGCCTCCGATTCTTGCGAAAGTCCAACCCCACCAGCAAGTGCAAGTAACCAAACGGGGCTCTGGCATATTTGTAACTGCAAAGTCGAACTGCTTTCACATGTGTAGACATGTGGTACACTTACAGTAAAAGCTGTTGCCTACTTCTACCTACCACGATTATCATGGCCTGTACCATGTGTACTAGGGATAAGCAGAAAAAAACAGTAAATTGAAAAAATAATTTAAAAAACATTTCTTTTCTTAAAAATAGTTTTATTAAATACTTATAAAAACAGTCGTATATTTTTTAGTGCTCAAAATTTAAGATTTAAAAAAATAGAGAGTGCACAATATACATTTACCCTCTCATATATAAAAACATTTTTTTTTTTTTAATATATATTCCCATAGCATAGAAATAAGCTAGTTATAGATGATATATTAGTTAGAGAATTGTGTTGCTAAACAAACATCATCTATAGCTGACTTATTTGGGAACCAAATTTGCATATATCTATATATCCAACATATATGCATATAACAAAAATATATTAGTGCGCCATCTGTATTTTAAAATGCAAACTATTTATGTTGCAAATGTGTCAATATTTGAAATAAAGAAATTCTCTACTGTGTACTTACTGCAAAAAGAAAAAAAATTGGAAGATTCATAACTGATGAGCCAGGCCCCACTGAATTTTTTTTCCATTGCAGTCAGGACAGAGTAGAGGGAATTATTTTAAATTCAAAAATAAACTTTTGCCTCAAAAATTGTTAACATTTTGAAATATTTTTAAAATAGAGCAATCCATAAAGAGACTGTATTAAAAAGGCAATATATTTTGGATCAAAAATATAATTTATTTACTAATATTTCAGTTGGCTGACTGCCAACCTTTTTCAAGTTACAACATAACAATACATAAATATAAGGTGATAACGTGCCATCTATATATAAGAAATGGAAGCATTATAAAACACAAATGTTTCTTTTTTCAAACACAAACTCTTCTACTGTCCTTACTGCGATGAAAATATATATTGGGAGAGCTTAGCTTATCAGTGGTGAACCCTCCCAGCGATTTCGCCAATTTTTTTTTTTTAATCTACCAGACCGCTTCTCTTAAGAGCTCCTATATGTATTGGACGATTCTGCTTATATAGGCTGCAATGACGGGTGGAATCTTAGAATAGTATTCAAGCAAACTATGGACATAAGCTTTTTAGGACAGTAGAAGTCGCAGTAAGGACAGTAGAAGAGTTTGTTTTGTGTTTGAAAAAAGAAATATTTGTGTTTTAAAATGCTTCCATTTCTTAAATACATTGTTATAGTTTTAAAAAGGTTGGTTTTCAGCCAAGTGAAATATTGGTAAATATATTTTTTATTCAATAGATGCCTTTTTAATTAAAATTGAAAATATATGCATGTATATTCCAAATAGAAGGATGGATATATGATAACAAGAGGATATGATGAGGCAGTGTGATAAAGTGGGACAAGTCACTGTCAGTAGTAGATACAGCGAGTCTTGTGGAAGCCCACAGACGCCATCTCCTTGGCCTTGGCGATGCGATGTTCCCAGAGATAGTAGTCCACAATACTGGGGTTGATGACAATGTCAGTGGAGGAGGATAGGCGGCTCTTCAGCTCTTGGCAGATCAGCTGGACACACCAATACATCATTTGTGATGCTGAAGATGGTGGTACAAACATGACTGTTGGACACACCAACAGATCAGCTGTGAGACTGAAGGTTGTGGTACACACATAACTGTATATTGTAGTTGTACCATTATGGTACAGAGATCAGCTGGACACACCAATACAGCATTTGTAATGCTGAAGATGGTGGTACAAACATGACTGTTGGACACACCAACAGATCAGCTGTGAGACTGAAGGTTGTGGTACAAACATAACTGTCCATTGTAGTTGTACCATTATGGTACAGAGATCAGCTGGACACACCAATACATCATTTGTGATGCTGAAGATGGTGGTACAAACATGACTGTTGGACACACCAACAGATCAGCTGTGAGACTGAAGGTTGTGGTACAAACATAACTGTCCATTGTAGTTGTACCATTATGGTACAGAGATCAGCTGAACACACTTAGCTTTGGGACTAAAGGTTGTGGTACAAACATAACTGTCCATTGTAGTTGTACCATTATGGTACAGAGATCAGCTGAACACACTGAGCTTTGGGACTAAAGGTTGTGGTACAAACATAACTGTCCATTGTAGTTGTACCATTATGGTACAGAGATCAGCTGAACACACTGAGCTTTGGGACTAAAGGTTGTGGTACAAACATAACTGTCCATTGTAGTTGTACCATTATGGTACAGAGATCAGCTGAACACACTGAGCTTTGGGACTAAAGGTTGTGGTACAAACATAACTGTCCATTGTAGTTGTACCATTATGGTACAGAGATCAGCTGAACACACTGAGCTTTGGGACTAAAGGTTGTGGTACAAACATAGCTGTTCATTGTAGTTGTACCATTATGGTACAGAGATCAGCTGAACACACTTAGCTTTGGGACTAAAGGTTGTGGTACACACATAACTGTCCATTGTAGTTGTACCATTATGGTACAGAGATCAGCTGAACACACTTAGCTTTGGGACTAAAGGTTGTGGTACAAACATAACTGTCGATTGTAGTTGTACCATTATGGTACAGAGATCAGCTGAACACACTTAGCTTTGGGACTAAAGGTTGTGGTACAAACATAACTGTCCATTGTAGTTGTACCATTATGGTACAGAGATCAGCTGGACACACCAGCTGTGGGACTGAAGATGGTGGTACAAACATAACTGTCCATTGTAGTTGTACCATTATGGTACAGAGATCAGCTGAACACACTTAGCTTTGGGACTGAAGGTTGTGGTACAAACATAACTGTCCATTGTAGTTGTACCATTATGGTACAGAGATCAGTTGAACACACTTAGCTTTGGGACTAAAGGTTGTGGTACAAACATAACTGTCCATTGTAGTTGTACCATTATGGTACAGAGATCAGCTGAACACACTTAGCTTTGGGACTAAAGGTTGTGGTACAAACATAACTGTCCATTGTAGTTGTACCATTATGGTACAGAGATCAGCTGAACACACTGAGCTTTGGGACTAAAGGTTGTGGTACAAACATAACTGTCCATTGTAGTTGTACCATTATAGAACAGAGATCAGCTGAACACACTGAGCTTTGGGACTAAAGGTTGTGGTACAAACATAACTGTCCATTGTAGTTGTACCATTATGGTACAGAGATCAGCTGAACACACTGAGCTTTGGGACTAAAGGTTGTGGTACAAACATAACTGTCCATTGTAGTTGTACCATTATGGTACAGAGATCAGCTGAACACACTTAGCTTTGGGACTAAAGGTTGTGGTACAAACATAACTGTCCATTGTAGTTGTACCATTATGGTACAGAGATCAGTTGAACACACTTAGCTTTGGGACTAAAGGTTGTGGTACAAACATAACTGTCCATTGTAGTTGTACCATTATGGTACAGAGATCAGCTGAACACACTGAGCTTTGGGACTGAAGGTTGTGGTACAAACATAACTGTCCATTGTAGTTGTACCATTATGGTACAGAGATCAGCTGAACACACTTAGCTTTGGGACTAAAGGTTGTGGTACAAACATAACTGTCCATTGTAGTTGTACCATTATGGTACAGAGATCAGCTGAACACACTGAGCTTTGGGACTAAAGGTTGTGGTACAAACATAACTGTCCATTGTAGTTGTACCATTATAGAACAGAGATCAGCTGAACACACTGAGCTTTGGGACTAAAGGTTGTGGTACAAACATAACTGTCCATTGTAGTTGTACCATTATGGTACAGAGATCAGCTGAACACACTGAGCTTTGGGACTAAAGGTTGTGGTACAAACATAACTGTCCATTGTAGTTGTACCATTATGGTACAGAGATCAGCTGAACACACTTAGCTTTGGGACTAAAGGTTGTGGTACACACATAACTGTCCATTGTAGTTGTACCATTATGGTACAGAGATCAGCTGAACACACTGAGCTTTGGGACTGAAGGTTGTGGTACAAACATAACTGTCCATTGTAGTTGTACCATTATGGTACAGAGATCAGCTGAACACACTGAGCTTTGGGACTGAAGGTTGTGGTACAAACATAACTGTCGATTGTAGTTGTACCATTATGGTACAGAGATCAGTTGAAACACACTTAGCTTTGGGACTAAAGGTTGTGGTACAAACATAACTGTCCATTGTAGTTGTACCATTATGGTACAGAGATCAGCTGAACACACTGAGCTTTGGGACTAAAGGTTGTGGTACAAACATAACTGTCCATTGTAGTTGTACCATTATGGTACAGAGATCAGCTGAACACACTGAGCTTTGGGACTAAAGGTTGTGGTACAAACATAACTGTCCATTGTAGTTGTACCATTATGGTACAGAGATCAGTTGAACACACTTAGCTTTGGGACTAAAGGTTGTGGTACAAACATAACTGTCCATTGTAGTTGTACCATTATGGTACAGAGATCAGTTGAACACACTTAGCTTTGGGACTAAAGGTTGTGGTACAAACATAACTGTCCATTGTAGTTGTACCATTATGGTACAGAGATCAGCTGAACACACTTAGCTTTGGGACTGAAGGTTGTGGTACAAACATAACTGTCCATTGTAGTTGTACCATTATGGTACAGAGATCAGCTGAACACACTTAGCTTTGGGACTGAAGGTTGTGGTACAAACATAACTGTCCATTGTAGTTGTACCATTATGGTACAGAGATCAGCTGAACACACTTAGCTTTGGGACTAAAGGTTGTGGTACAAACATAACTGTCCATTGTAGTTGTACCATTATGGTACAGAGATCAGCTGAACACACTTAGCTTTGGGACTGAAGGTTGTGGTACAAACATAACTGTCCATTGTAGTTGTACCATTATGGTACAGAGATCAGTTGAACACACTTAGCTTTGGGACTAAAGGTTGTGGTACAAACATAACTGTCCATTGTAGTTGTACCATTATGGTACAGAGATCAGCTGAACACACTTAGCTTTGGGACTAAAGGTTGTGGTACAAACATAGCTGTTCATTGTAGTTGTACCATTATGGTACAGAGATCAGTTGAACACACTTAGCTTTGGGACTAAAGGTTGTGGTACAAACATAACTGTCCATTGTAGTTGTACCATTATGGTACAGAGATCAGCTGAACACACTTAGCTTTGGGACTAAAGGTTGTGGTACAAACATAACTGTCCATTGTAGTTGTACCATTATGGTACAGAGATCAGCTGAACACACTGAGCTTTGGGACTAAAGGTTGTGGTACAAACATAACTGTCCATTGTAGTTGTACCATTATGGTACAGAGATCAGCTGAACACACTTAGCTTTGGGACTAAAGGTTGTGGTACAAACATAACTGTCCATTGTAGTTGTACCATTATAGAACAGAGATCAGCTGAACACACTGAGCTTTGGGACTAAAGGTTGTGGTACAAACATAACTGTCCATTGTAGTTGTACCATTATGGTACAGAGATCAGCTGAACACACTGAGCTTTGGGACTGAAGGTTGTGGTACAAACATAACTGTCGATTGTAGTTGTGCCATTATGGTACAGAGATCAGTTGAACACACTTAGCTTTGGGACTAAAGGTTGTGGTACAAACATAACTGTCCATTGTAGTTGTACCATTATGGTACAGAGATCAGTTGAACACACTTAGCTTTGGGACTAAAGGTTGTGGTACAAACATAACTGTCCATTGTAGTTGTACCATTATGGTACAGAGATCAGCTGAACACACTTAGCTTTGGGACTAAAGGTTGTGGTACAAACATAACTGTCCATTGTAGTTGTACCATTATGGTACAGAGATCACCTGAACACACTGAGCTTTGGGACTAAAGGTTGTGGTACAAACATAACTGTCCATTGTAGTTGTACCATTATGGTACAGAGATCAGTTGAACACACTTAGCTTTGGGACTAAAGGTTGTGGTACAAACATAACTGTCCATTGTAGTTGTACCATTATGGTACAGAGATCAGTTGAACACACTTAGCTTTGGGACTAAAGGTTGTGGTACAAACATAACTGTCCATTGTAGTTGTACCATTATGGTACAGAGATCAGCTGAACACACTGAGCTTTGGGACTAAAGGTTGTGGTACAAACATAACTGTCCATTGTAGTTGTACCATTATGGTACAGAGATCAGCTGGACACACCAGCTGTGGGACTGAAGATGGTGGTACAAACATAGCTGTTCATTGTAGTTGTACCATTATGGTACAGAGATCAGCTGGACACACCAGCTGTGAGACTGAAGATGGTGGTACAAACATAGCTGTTCATTGTAGTTGTACCATTATGGTACAGAGATCAGCTGAACACACCAATACATCATTTGTGATGCTGAAGATGGTGGTATGGCCACAGCAGTACATTGAAGTCATACTATTATGGAACAGAGATCAGCTGGACACATCAACTGGGAGGCAGTATAAACAAGAGCATCACCTGGCATCTCTCCACTATATCTCCCCATCCAAGCTGGATGTAATAGAGAAGTCACTCACCTCCACGGCCCAGATGGTATTTCCTCTGATCTCCACCTCCATGGGCGAGCCATTCTCCATCGGAATATCTGACACAATAGAGAGCTGTTTTATAAACTTGGAGAGAGATTATGAACTAATTATAACACAATAATATACCATCTATATTGAGTAAACCTAATCATTCCTCCAGGGAAAAGTGTCTTCTCAAAACATTTTTATTATTTTCTAGCTTTCGAGCACGGACATCCTTCTACAGGTGAAAACCTGGTATAATAATTCGCCAATAGAACACGAGTTAAATAAAATCGGACACTATTTTACATAATTTTATAATATTCTATAGATATAAAAATATTTTATATTAACTATTATATAAATAGAGGCAAAATATTTGAAATATATATACACATGGCCTTTCCACCATGGCAATGTTTCAGCTCACCGTTCGAAGGTTGGGGTGATTATTTTGCACGTACTGGACTAAAATTGTTGGAGCATCCCCCCAACAGTCCAGACCATGCACCTTGAGACTTTGCCCTCTTCCCTCACGTGAAGAACAGACTAAAAGATAAAGTTTTTTCTGCGATGAAACCCTTTTTAGGACATAGGATGACAAGTGCGCCCAGCTCCCTGAGGAAACATGGAAGAGTTGGTTTGATGACTTGTTTCGAAGGATGGAGAAGTGTATTGATTGTGGTGGAAAATATTTTGAAAGATTGTAAATAATAAAGTCATATTGAAAAACTTTCCTAGTGCCCTATGTAGGTTGGGAGTCATGCACTCCTAGCAAAGACATCAAGACATGATGGCTGCCCCATTATTCTTTTTTTTTTAATTACCCCTAATACACGTGGGTACAGGCCATGATAATCATGGTGGGTTGAAGTTGGCGACTCTTTTCATTTTTAGCTAAATGGTAGCAGGCCTAAGAGGTAAGATCGTATTCCTACACCAAGGTCAGATGTTCAACAGGAAACACAGCAGTCCAAACACCACATCACTAAATCCTCTTAGGACCTCATGAAAATAAAGAATTGAAGGACTTACTTTCCTGAATCATTTTTCGGAGTTCCGGGGAGTACTCCAGGACTCCGTAGTAGTTGAGGACTTGTGGTACTCTGTGACTCTCACAGGTGAGATCTGGTCATACTGAGGCTGGACCACTCACCTGTAGTCCGCAAACATGGTCAGGGTGTCAATGTCATCAAACCTCCCCAGTCCCTGGCCTTCGAAACAAGCCCACAGATCTGCAGCTACAATCTGGGCCCTCTTGTACAGGCTCACTGCAACACCAATATTTAGAATGATGAGGTACAATTTGGATTAGAGATTAGAAACATAAGGTAGCAACAACTAATCCAAATTAATAAATTGTGTCCTCTTACCGGAGAGTTGCTGAATAGTAAAAATGATAATTTTACAAATGAAAACTGTCCTTTGTAAAGAAGGGTCCTCTAGCGTGAGTGTCCTCTCATGGAGGTTCTACTGTATATGCCTTTCTCTCTATTCTCTCTCATTGACAAAAGAAAATTGACATAAATACAGTTCGACATTTATAGCTTATGGTAATAGCTTTGCTACCATCTTCAGACAAATGTACATGTTTTGGTTCAATACTTGTCTAAAGATGGTAACAATGCTGTTTGCCGAAACATTACACACAATTTATTGATTTGGTCTTGTTACCTTAGATAAAAAATATAATTTGAAGTATTAGTAACAGATTTTCTATTACAAAAATAGAAACAACATTTGATTTTTCTACTGTTTCTATCAGATTGCTACCATATCAAGTTTAGTGATAGAGAGATTAAGAAAAACAATATGTTGTTGTTGTTCCCCTTGTGTAAAGATTACACGAATTCCATGAGTTCATGCTCCTTGAGAGAAAAACAATATGTTGTTGTTGTTTCTTATCCCCTTGTGTAAAGATTACATGAGTTCATGCTCCTTGAGAGAAAAACAATATGTTGTTGTTGTTTCTTATCCCCTTGTGTAAAGATTACATGAGTTCATGCTCCTTGAGAGAAAAACAATATGTTGTTGTTGTTTCTTATCCCCTTGTATAAAGATTACACAAATTCCACGAGTTCATGCTCCTTGAGAGAAAAACAATATGTTGTTGTTGTTTCTTATCCCCTTGTGTAAAGATTACACGAGTTCATGCTCCTTGAGAGAAAAACAATATGTTGTTGTTGTTTCTTATCCCCTTGTATAAAGATTACACGAGTTCATGCTCCTTAAGAGAAAAACAATATGTTGTTGTTGTTTCTTATCCCCTTGTGTAAAGATTACACGAGTTCATGCTCCTTGAGAGAAAAACAATATGTTGTTGTTGTTTCTTATCCCCTTGTGTAAAGATTACACGAATTCCATGAGTTCATGTGAGAGAAAAACAATATTGAAAGACTAGATAGAACACAACTAACTTTGGTTAGAAATTTTGATAGGAAGATATTGATTTTTTTTTTTTTGTAAGGAACTACACCTTTTCTATCAAAATAACATCAAAATATATCAACCTTTCTCTACATCCTAGCAGAGAACTCCAGGTCATGAGACCACTGACTTTGACAAAACACAGGAGACAGTTGTTTCAAGCTACAGTCCTCATCCGTCCAAGACATGGATTACGAATCCACACATTGATTCAGGAAATCTTCAGAGTTTTCCAAAGAAGCATTTCACTGTTAAGAGTGACTCAGCCAATTATAATGCCCAGAATTCAGATGAGAACTTTACTGGGAGTAAATTAATCTTAAAAAAAAAAAAGGATGGCCTACAGATTTTGAAATCAATTTTGATGGGAGAGAGAAAGGTCCCTTTTTCAAACTTTTTATTTTGGTTGTGTCTATATGTATTTACATATTTACTGTTTATCAGCTGTTACTGACTTTACCATTATCAGATACTAGAGATTCACTAAATACAGGGACTGTTTCCAAAACTTCATGATTAGTTTAAGTGCATAGCTTCAGACATGTTTACTAGGTAAAAGGTACAATTTTTTTTCTTTACTTATCCCTAGTATACATAGTACAGGCCCTGATAATCATGGTGGGTAGAAGTAGGCGACTGCTTTTACTGTAAGTACACCACATGTCTATACATGTGGAAAGCAGTTCGACTTTGCACTTACAAATATGCCAGAACCCCGTTTGGTTACTTGCACTCGCTGGTGGGGTTGGATTTTTGCAAGAATCGGGGATCATTGGAACATTTTTTTCTTTTAAATCAGAAAAAAAGTGTTCAATGCGGGAATCGAACACAGGTCGGAGCAGTCGAAAACCAATGGTTTAGACCATCCTTCCACCGACCACACCGTTAACAACATTGCTACCTTATGTGACATATTAACTCTGGATTACAGGAAGAATATGGAAGAAGAGACACCACAGTATACAATCCTACAAGACCCCTACATACCTTCTGTCCTTCATACACGGCCTCATCCCGATACGATGGAAAGTTGTCCACCAGTAATTTGACCAGTTTCTCAGCGCTGTGGTCGCACTCCTTGATACAGTTGATGAAGGAACCTCCGTACTTCTACAACACACACCGGGTCATTACACTCTAACTCTGGTTGTTGTTGCTAGAACCACAGTTAATACAATGTACAATTCTGATGTTATAACCAAGTTGTCCAATATTTGTTTAAAGTTTTGAGAGATTATGTAAATATAGTAAAAAATATAGAAAAGCTTGGTTTTTTTTGGCCAAGAGAGTCGTGCAATAAATGATATTTTTTAATTGTTTCCTAGAGTGATGCTACAGAATTGGCACAGCTGACAGGATTCTTAGAAAGATTTAGAATAAGGGACCCAAAGCTTGTCCAATTCCTGGTTACGGAACCAAATTCTGTAGCATCACGCTAGGAAACAATTTAAAAATCTCATTTATTGCACAACTCTCTTGGCCAAAAAAAAACAACCTTTTCTATATTTTTTACTATATTTACATAATCTATCAAAACAAATATGTGACACTTTATAATCACAGTTAAATGATAAGGCACAATTTGGATTATAGATTTGAACTACAAGGTAATAAAACCAATATTTTGGCTTGCATTAGATTCACTAAAAAGGACCTTTGGGAGAGGCTGCTGCTTATCATAAAACAGCTCGAGGAGCATGAACTTATGTAAATCTTTACACAAAAGGATAGGAAACAACAACAATGAGACCAAATCCAAATAAATAGTGTGTGATCTTTTGGTAACAGCGCTGTTAGACAAAGATCACACACTATTTATTTTTTAATATTTCATTACCTTGTAATCACAGTTAATCAAGGTGATTTTATAACAAGAGTTGAAAGAATTGGTATTTTATAATCTTGATGTTAAAACTTAGTTGCTGTTATAAAAGAAGTTCCTATAATGGTATTCCATTGTATATCAATACTGCTAATTCTGGTCCTCCCAAGAGAACAAAAGTCTATTGATTTCCAGATTTAAGTCTGGTCATCTATGGACAATGACTTTCCTGAATGATTGCAAGGTGTTCCCACTATGTACTAAGTGTCAACCTGACAACCCCAAACCACATTATTGACTGTATTGACTTATCCATTGATGAGCTCTACTCATCCCTAGCCACAAACACCATCAAAAGCTCTACAAGCTTGACACCCTAATATGATTGGATTGAGTGGAGATAAGAAAGAACAATACCGCTAATGAAAAAATCTACAGCTAATCCTTGGAGTACATGTCCTGAAAACTTCCATTTCCTTTTAATTACTTTTTTTCAGAAAATTAAATATACAGTTAAACCTGTCTATAGCGCCCCCTCTTGGGACTCACCAAAATAGGGTGTTATAGAAAGAAGGTGCTATAGACAGGTCACTTTTAATGTAAATCGCATTGTACTACGTATTTAAAATCGGGAGCTATAGAGAGGGAGGCGCTATTTAGAGGGGGTGCTATAGACAGGTTTAACTATATATTAAATCTCCCATTTTTCACCCTATCTGTTCATTCATACTTGAAGATTCTTCTAGTACACCAGAAGTTAAAGGAGTTTAGTTTCCACTCCCATTTCTTTAGTCATTGACTAAGGTCCCTTTCATACAGGAAAAATAACCAAACAATTGAGTAATTAATCAAATTAAGCTAACAAGATCAAAGTTAACAACTAAACAATTTCCAACTTTAGTACAGTAGAACTTTCATCAAAAGACTCTTGCTAGAGATCACCTCCCTACAAAGGACAGTTTTCATTGACAAAATTACTATTTTTAGTAACAAGCAATTCTCCAGGAAGAAGATACCTCTTTCTAAAGAACACTTTGGTTCTTCAACTAGGTGTTGTCATTTAGAGAGAGAGGTAGTTCTACTGTATTGTTACCATCATTAAATCAGAATACAATTAAAACAAAAGTAGCCAAGTCTGGTGATGCCAGTATCATCAGTTACGTCAAATCTACTTCGGTCTTGTTAGCTTTGAAATAGAAATGTCTCAATCTATTCCAAACCTCCCTTTACTTTTCTCTACTTCGCTATGGATCACTTCTTCTCCTCTGCTACTAGACTCTTCCTTCTGTTCAGTTACCTAATTATTCCTTCTGCTTATCCACAATGTTCTCTTCTGTTGTCCTGAAACCTGGTGCTTCTCCTGTTGCTGTGCTGATACCCGTTGCTTCTCCCGCTGATGTTCTGATGCCCAGTGCTTATGACGCCTTCTCTTCAATCCCTGATACTCTAACTCCCTCTGTTCCTTGATGCTTCTCCTTTTACCTCTCTCTGGTGTCACGTGGGAGATACTTGGTGACATATACTAGATGCTCTGAGAGGTCTTTCCTTACTACTTTTAACCCCTCTTCTTAAATGACACTTTGTATCTAGGCATTGTTCTTAACAGAGAGGTTCTAACGTACATAATGGGAGAGAAAACTATAAAGGATAAACTATGTTGACTTTCATCCATAAACCAGATGAAATCTCCATAAAGAAGAGCTAAGAATGGAATGGGACCAACCTGAATGAGGATGGAGCCGGACTCCTTGAGGAGCTGGTGTCGGAGAGGCAGGAGGGGCATAGGTCCGCCATAGGTGGGCCGGAGCAGATGCTGGAGCTCTTCCAGACTGACTGAGGTGTAGAACTGGGGATCACAGATGGGAGCTCCCTCCTACATCACACAGTAGAGATGGGCTTATCGCAAGCACCCATGGGGGGGTCGGTGGAAGGGTGGTCTAAACTGTTGGTTTTCTTCCACTAGGATCCTGGATTGAATCCCGCATTAGGCACTTTTCTAATTAAAAAAAAAAAATGCTCCAATGGCCCCTGATTCTTGCAAAAATCCAATCCTACTAGCAAGTGCAAGTAACCAAACTGGGCTATGGCACATTTATAAGTGGAAAAGTCAAACTGCTTTTCACATGTGTATAGATATGGTGCATTTACAGTAAAAGCAGTCGCCAACTTCTACCCACCATGATTATCATGGCTTGTACCACATGTGCTAGAGATAATAATATAGAGTACCCAGCTTCTTGATGGACATGAGCAACAGAGGTTCTAACTTGGAAGTTCAAACAGGTAAAAGTAACCTGGAACGATATCAGGGATGATAAATCACTCAAAGATTCAGTCCTAACAAACCCTTCAGTGACCCTTCAGTCACAGCACCAAGCAGCATGGGGGACACAGGAATAAGAGACTGATAGTTAACTCACAGACTCTGCCCTCTTGAACGCAGCACAGAGGCTGTAGAAGCCATGGTAAGTCTTGCCATCCCACTTCACATTGCAGGGGTTGGAGTCGGACCAGAAGGAGAAGTTAATGGCATTGATGGCAAAGATCCAGTCCACAGCATGGGAGTCTGCATTGTCCGGTGTCAGCTCGTGCTGTCTCCAGGCTTTGATGTTGAACTTATTGGTCCGGAAACTCTCTTCAACCTGGGACAACAATCCTCTTTGAGTCACATTCCCAACATGTTTTACACACACACACAAAAATATCAGAAAATTTCTTGTTTAGGTAGAAATGATATGATTCCGCAAACTGGTACTTTAATAGGCTTTCAATGAGGAAGAATCTTACTAAACCTCCTTTGCACACCTGGTGTTGTCACTCATTCTTTATTACAGCTAGTGAGGTTATATAAGATAATATAACATGCCATCTAAACATAAGAAATGAAAGCATTAATGTTTCTTTTACCCATTACTAGGGTGGTGAACAGTACATAGTTCTGATACATAATTAAAAGGAGAGGTTCCTCTTTGGTAAATGAATATGATCCTCCTGCAACTTTATATTATATATGTATGTTATATTAAAATATTATTTTATTTTAAAATATATTTCATAGATTCAAATATTCTGTTAAATCGACACCAGAGGTCACACTTCCCCTATAAAAACTCATTGTTGTTGTTTCCTGATGGCCGGCTTAAATCTTTTGTACATTATGTAAATAAAAGTTTATATTTTTATTCTTACGCCTTAAGCCAGGCAGTACTTTTATGAAATTATGTTTTTTTTATATATATATTCCTTAGCTCAATTAAAGAAATCTCTGATCAAAACTATTTTTTATTATTATTCTTTCAAGATTTTAACTATGACTCTTTACCATAACATAATCCTCAAGATAACCAAAAACAGCAGAAAAATCTCATTATTATTTATAACATATATATATAGTAATGTAGATTGTTGTAACCTGTTGAATGACTGTAGTGTGGCATGTTGGTTGCAGTCATGGTGGCCACAATGTTTAGAGTGGTTTCAGGTGTGATTGGGATTACACAAAAAGACGAGACATGTTGGATGTCACCACATAGATGGCGAGAGAGTAAGTGAAGCCGACACCGGTCAGGGGAGATCTGTCTAGAGAGGTCTGTCAATCCTCGTGTCTCCAAGCGGACTAATCTGTTTGAGTAAGAAAGGAGCACACCTGGGAACCCGACTTGTTTTTCAGACCTTTTTCCTCTACAGGCGCCGACTGTCACTCACTCGAAATTTTATTTCTGTCACCTGGCAATTACATTATAACTATACAACACATGGAGACAAAGATATATATTGGAATATATTACAACATATATGTGATAAGATCCTGTCGACTCTTTATGTGGCAATATAGTGATAATGTGGGGAAAGAGAAATAATCACACCACGATTTGGTAGAGGAATTTGGAAGCCAACCAGAGAGAGATAGACGGGCCCGGCAACCACCGGGCGTCCGCTGCGTCGAACACAATCACCCAACTGTCGCCCTAATTAGTCCTGAGGTTCCAAGAAAAGGGCCCCTTGGAATGTGGCTAGTGGCTCAAATGGCCGTACTTTAGCTGCCTTCTCTCTACGTCTCTCTCTGGTTGACTGTAGGTTTTCTTTATTATTTCTGGAAGAGCATATATTATGACATATATATATGTTGTGTTTATCCTGTCGGATGAATGTGGTGTGGTAGGTTAGATACAGTCGTGGTGGCCACAATGATCAGAGTGGTTTCAGGTGTGAATGAATTGCACAAAAGGACATGTTGGATGTCCTCAGAGAGCTGGCTGCCAGACTCCGGTCAAGGGGGGTCTGATATATTTCTGAGCAAGAGGGACACTTCTGGTAATCTGACCATGTTTTTCAGACCGACAGTGTAATCGGAGACCTTTCTCCTGTCTGGGCACCGGCTGTCACTCAATCTAATTTTATTATTTTGTTTTGATATTACATTTTTCTTATATTATCCCATTGTATAATTATACAAGGTCATAGAGACTAATGGAGGACAAAGTCTGACTGTCACCTCCATGTGGTGCCCCCTGGATAGACAACCAATGATAGCAGCTCTTTTTACCCATCATAGAGACTTGGTATTACTTAATGACCACAAACTGGCGAGTTGAATTGTGTTTACAGTTTTGGTTGTTATACTATAGTTATATTACATATGGGGATATTAAGTATATATTGAAATATAATACAACATATATATATCCCAATACAATATCACATTTGTACTATTTTTTCATATATATAGGAGTTAAATTATATCTTCAAAACATATAAAATTTCAGGCAGGTTAGTAAACCAGTGCTGACATGGGTTGTCACGATAAGGTTAAGTTAGTTTAGCACTCGACACTCAGGTGCCACTTTGAGACCTGTTTACTGCCATCCAATGATTCATTTAGTAGTTTTGGTTGAAAAAATGAAGTAACAAATATCCACTATTCTATAATATATTCCTAAAGCACAATTTGGATTATAGATTATAATAAAAGAAAATAAGACCTAATCCATATAATATATTCCATAATTCCATTAATTGTTGTGAGAGGGGACATATTTCCAAAATGTGAACATGAAAAATCCACAGGGAAATAAATAATCATAGTTATTTGTTTATCTCTGTTTATTTATTCCTTAACCAAATATTTATGCCACAATTACGAAAAAAGAAGACCTAATTCAAATAAATTAATAGTGTGTGATGATTCAGTAACAGCATTGTTACTATCATCAGACAAAATAATGGTAACAGCATTGTTACCAAAAACATCACACACTATTAATTTATTTGGATTAGGTCTTATTACCTTGTAGCTATAATCTATAATCAAAATTGTGCTTTATCATTTATACCACAATGTACAGTATAACCTTGTTAATTCGACACACGCAAATTCGACACCCTACCTTAATTCGACCATATTCTGATGTCCCGACCTCCGGCCTATCAAATAACAAACCGTAATTCGACAGTTCCGATAGTTCGACCATTTAAAAATTTGAATTTTGACAGTTGAATGTTTTTTTACATACAACTTTACCGCTAAACGGTATCACAGCGGCAACGATCGGCATCGGCGGCGCCGATAGGATCGCGCCTGCGCACTTTTGGTTTCTGTTAGTTTAAAGTTTCACTTTGCAGTGCCGTTGCGCAATGTGGCGAGTGTTGTTTATTTTTTACGCGGGAATTTAGGAATCGTGCGCTAATTAATAATATTATTTTCTTTATATATATATATATGCGTATGATATTGTTTTTTACAGCACAATTCAACAATGTTGGCAAGTTTCTCTAGAGTGGAATGTCGAGGTGACGAATCCACTCCAGGGCCTCCTCTGTATTTCTTTATAATTTTCAGCATTGGAATATTTTAGTTATTTTAAAATTTACAATAATTTCCTTTTAAATAAATAAATCTTCATAAAATGTAGTCACAATGATATGATAACATTTTATTTCAATATTCCATTCCCATGTTATTATAAAAGATTTAAACATAAAATCAATAAGATCTGCAGCAGCAGCGGATGCCTTTAATACAATAAAAACTCTTGTTTTTTATTTAAAACACATTCTAGAAGAAGAAAGACATGCATGTTTTTTTTTAAATAGACCATCTGGAATACATCCTGAATAGGATTTCAGTGCAAAAACAGACATCTATAAAGGAATTTTTTAAAAAGATCTTCATGAGTATTTTTAAATACTTTTTAAAGTTTATTTTTATTTCATATTTATTTCCTTTCAAATGCTATATTCTTCAATTAGAATAAAATATTAATGGTAATTATTTATATTTCGAAATTATGTATTAATGCCATTTTGTCCCTGGTACTAAAAGTTAATCAGACGCGCACACACATACATGAAAATTAAAAAAAAAAAAAAAAATTACACACACAATGGTTTCAATTAATACCATTAATTTATATATTACAAAGCTATTTTAAAATAATATTATTTTAGTGAGTTAGATGATTAGCTAATCATCTGGATAACTTTAATTCAACACTTCCTTTAATTCAACCGAAAGCTCTGATCCCTTGGGATGTTGAATTAAAGAGGTTCGACTGTATTTGACAGCTGATTGCCACTGTTGGTCGCTTGATGTTGGTAACTTACTATTAACATGTGTTAGTTAACCCCAATCTTAGCGCAACAAACTTGTGACAAGACTTCTGCTCTGTTTGGATGTCTCCAACCTACAAGTGTGACCCACAACATGTTAAAGAATTAGCACAGTTTTTATTATTTAACAAAATGTTTATTGAACATATTAAACAAATATCTTCAAAGCAAGGTGTGGGTAAGCTTTCTTTTTTTTTTCAATAACAACAACAAGAGCAACAAGAGTGCCATCATTATAAAATATCTTAAACGTCACAAAAATAAAATCACGGACACAAAAAATATTTTAACACAACATTACAACATACAAGTGACCACAACATTGGAGAGTGTTGTCAACAACTGTACAAACACCTCATATCTCCTAATTCTCAATAAATCCTCTACCTTTTAACTTCCTGTAGCTTCTTTCCATGAGAGGACACTCTCACTAAAAACGATACCTCTTTACTTTATTCTAGTACAGCAAAACCTCCCTTTAGCAGACAACCCGCTAGTTGACACCTCTCTACAAAGGACAGTTTTCATTTATATAATTACCATTTTTACTATTTAACAACTCTCGGGTAAGATAACACCTCTCCCTAAAGAACACTTTGGTTCTGCAATTAGGTGTCCTTTACAGGGAGGTTCTACTGTACATTCTGATTTCCCCTTTTTTTCTTCAAGATCTTATTCAGATTGTGTTGACCCATAACCATCTCATATTTAAAAAAGCATAAGGCTCCTCTCCCGTCAAATTAAACGTCAAAACTAGACGCCATCTATTGACCGCCGCCACAAACTAGCAGCCTCGGGTCAGTGACAAAGCCACATTAGCTTTGGCAAACTGAGAACCATCCACCTAGAGACCATGTTTTGGGCTAATGGCCCTAGATCAATTTCCTCCTGGCAAAATTTCTATCTCATATTTAATTGTACCATATTCCATATACAGTAGAACATACTTCATGAGAGGACACATCTCTACAAAGGACAGTTTTCAACACCAAAATGAGATTTTTTTTACCAATTAGCTGCTCTCTGGACACTAAAGGACACTTTGGTTCTTTAACTAGTTCTTGTCCTCTACAGAGAGGCTATATTATATAAGGGACTTGATTTCTACAATGACATAGATGATTATTATAAGCTACAGATCCCAACTAGACGAAAGAGACCTCCTCCGTACCATCAAAACCCAATGTCTGCAGGAATGGAAATCTAATGCTGCACATGACTGGTACAGAACAGGAGGGACAAGCACCAGTTCTGTCCTCCCAAAAGAAAACAGTCTTTGATTTCCAGACTTAAGTCTGGTTATCTTCGGACAATGACTTTTTAGAATGGTTGCAAGGTTTTCCCACTATGTACTAAGTATCAACCTGCAACTCCAAAACACATTTTGACTGTATCGACTCATCTATTGATGATCTCTACTCATCCCCAGCAGACACCATCAACAAGGTTTACAAGCTTGATATCCTGATATGATTGAGTGGAGATAAGAAAGAAGAAGATAAGCTACAGACCAGTTGGCACATAATGGAAGGATGACTTGATACTTGAAAATGTTTTAAAGAAATCATATGTGCATAGAAAACTTTTTATGCAAATTGAGAAGTTATATTGTACAGTAGAACCTCCCTGTAAAAGACAACACCTAATTGCAGAGCCAAAGTGTCCATTAGGGAGAGGTGTCCTCTTACTGGAGAGTTGCTAAATACAGTAGAACCTCCCTGTAAAGGACAACACCTAATTGCGGAGCCAAAGTCTCCTTAGGAAGAGGTGTCCTCTTACCAGAGAGTTGCTAAATACAGTAGAACCTCCCTGTAAAGGACAACACCTAATTGCGGAGCCAAAGTCTCCTTTAGGAAGAGGTGTCCTTTTACCAGAGAGTTGCTAAATACAGTAGAACCTCCCTGTAAAGGGCAACACCTAATTGTAGAGCAAAAGTCTCCTTTAGGGAAAGGTGTCCTCTTACCGGAAAGCTACTAAATACAGTAGAACCTCTGTGTAAAGGACACCTAATTGCAGAGCCAAAGTGTCCTTTAGAGAGAGTTTGCTATGTGTTGCACAAAGTCAACTAAGAAACTGTTGGGAGTTATGAATTGATTTTTTCAGCCTTTGTTCAAGACTTCAAATGAGATATAAATTGAATATTCAGGTTCCAATCTAAAACTTCTGTTATTATTAAAAATGGTAATTGTGCAAATTTAAAAACTGTCCTTTATAGAGAGGTGTCCTCTAGCATGAGTGTCCTCTCATGGATTTGTTCTACTGTACCAATAGTCTAAGTAGATATGGCAAGAGAAAGGTAATGAAGATTGATAAGGCACATTTTGGATTATAGATTATAAACACAAGGTAATAAGACCAAATCCAAATAAATAAATAGTGTGTGACAGTTCGGTAACAGCGTTGTCACTGAAAGGTCAATTTGGTCTTATTATCTTGTGTTGGTAATGAGAATTAAAAAAAAACTTTGGTAACTCGCTTAATAAAAGATAATTGGGAGATACTAAGAGATTTGGCCATAGTCTCAAACTAAGCCTCTAATTGGCTGAAGCATGCATGTTATTTATTTAATGCATTAGCATGCCATCTGTTATAAGAAAATGAAACTATTTTTGATGCACATGATCCTTTTTAAGATAAATCAATTTTCTACTGCTCTTAGTGCAATGATAAAATAATTATAAAATAAATCTTTTTTTTTTCAATTCCCAATAAAATTATACTTAATGATACTGTTTCTTCAAATTGTTTGTCATAAATTACAGTACAGTAGTGTAGTTGGAGATTTGGCCAAATGTCTCCTTGTTTTGGTTAGTAGCCCGTGAAATCATGTTCACTCCTTATCTTCTATCTTATTCAGATATTCTTATCATTTTTTTAAAAAATTATTTGCTACCTAAGCACACCATATATAAAAGGCAATATGAATTTTCTAAAAAATTCTGTGTGTATATAAGGATTAAGAAAAACTGGATTTGATTGAAAAAAAGAGATAGATGAGATATATAAAATGTCATGTTTCAAACAAGCTATCTTCATAAAGATAATTATATTTATTCATATATATGTAAGGAACAAGTTATTATGGCAAAAATTATTAATATAATGATCTTTTTGATTTTTTTATTAAAAATGAATAATATTTCTGTAATACATAATTTTCTATTCATTTTTTAAAATAGTAGTTTATGGTTGTATATATTTTTTAATCAAATTTAATCATAAACCTACCAGATCTGCAACTCTTTTCACGCCATCGTCCTTTATCTTAACATGCTTACTTAAGCTATTAATAAATTGTCCCGAAGCACGCGGCATAAGCGTTTGCATTTTGAAATATATATTTTTTATACCTCAAGCTATTTATAATACACCCAGGTTCCCGGAGCAAAGAAATAATAAAGTAAGAATAAACCAAAACAAAAGATAATGCAAACAAACACCAATTGGAAAGAATCGACTTCACTTAGGCAAAGGGAAACAGAGTGGGGTGTGTGTGATCAAAATATATATAAAATATATATATATATATATTTTTAATATATATTTTGATCACACACACCTCACTCATTTATTTTTTTATTTGAATTTTTTTGCTTCTTTTCAAACGCTTTAAGTAATATATTAAAAAACGAAAGAAAAATAAAAGATAAAAAGATCAGGTGTTGAAATCAATATTAAAATATGCTGACGAGCGCCAAAAGCGCGAAACGCGCTGCGATCTTTTCCTTGATTTATCAAGAAATTGGGTTGGCCATATTAGGAACAGGCTAAATCAATTAAGATAAAATCGAAATCAAGGGACGAGTGTCTTTATACGTTGATTTATTGTAAAAAGCTCAGCTTCGGCTGGCCGGCCCTTCTACAGGAGACAGTGAAACATATGGCACATTGGACACTATATAGGGAAGAGACTATTTACATATTTAAAAACTATAGGGATTTTGCATATCTATGAAATGTTGAGAGGAATAATTAGCATACTAGGAAATTATGGAAAGGCGAAATTAACATGCATGATAATAGCTATTGAATGTATAGAGTTAGGAATATTTCTCTAATGTCTATGAGGGAGGAGGGGAGGAGGAATACGTACAATGGAGGATACAAGGCTATGGGAACAGGGATTGGTAGGATTCAGGGAGGTCGATGTGTCTATTGATGGCATGGAAGCCCTGAGAAACAGAGCTTCCAAGGTGAGGCGCTGCTGCTGTTGTATATGCGGCTATAGTGCACAGATGGATTGGCTAGGTCGAAAGAGTGGTTGGAGGTACGGATGTGTTGGTATATAGCTGATTTCTCATATTGTCTGGAGATGTTTTATCTGTGCTCCCGAATCTTGTCCCTACGCTCCTGCCTGTCTCACCAACGTAGAGTCTCAGTCAGCGCAGGGGATGGAGTAGACACAGCCAGACAAGAGAGATGGGTTATATGGGCTATTGCTTTTTGTGTCTGGGTTCCTAATGAGGGATGATGTTAGGGGAATTGGAGTACAGGGTCCTGACTCCAAACTTGCTTAGGGCTCAGGCTATGGAGGCGCTAGTGGGGGAATATGGGAGGACACATATGGATTTATATATGGGGTTGGAAGGGGTGTGGCTGGGGTTTGGAAGTGGCGTATATGAATGACTTGGGGTATTGGAATTTAATGAGATTGGCTATGACTCTATTGGTCTCCATGGTTTTGAAATCAGAGGTGGAACAGTGGGTTGAACTCGTTTGGATAGGGTTTTTGACGGTGTTGATTTTGTGACTTAGGGGCAGAAGGAGTTGAATGATGAATAATTGGGTCTAAACGAATTTTTGTAATGTACTGTGGAGTGGGGGGGGGTATCTGGTTGGGTCCGATGATTAGGAAATCTAAGAATGGGGGGCGTTGTAAGTTTCGGTTTCATGGGTGAAAGCAAGGTCAGGATGGTAACTACTAAGTTTTGAGAGATATTTTCAACCTGGCTTTTTGTGCATATGCAGAACACATCATCTATGTATCTACGCCAAAGGCGGATATCGGATGGAAAATCTGAGGTGATCTGCATACTATAGACCGCATAACAACTCTGCAGCAGCTGAGGATAGAGGGTTCCCCATTGGGGACCCTTTTATCTGTAGAAAAAACTGGGAGTTGAAAGAGCAGACTGAAGATTGTAAACAAAGGTGGGTGAGTTCTATAATTTTGGAGGAGGTATGATAATCAACATGGGAATCAACTAGAAAGGACCTAAGGGAGTCTACAATTAAATCATGGGGGAGGCTAGGGTATAAAGATACTACATCAAAAAGAAACCATGACGAGGTTCGGACAAGGAGGGGTACCATACACATCATCAATGAATGCACTGGTGGAGGTGATGGAAGTAAGGGAAGGAGTACCTTTCAGGAGGGACGAGAGGAATGACGAAATGAACTTGGCGACCGGGGCCATGGGGGATAGGAAGGGCCACGATTGGTCTTAACGGAATTCCGGGCTTGTGGAGATTGGGCAGGCCAAATATATAGGATTCGGTAGAGGAATCAGGGAGAAAGGACTTGTGTTCTTCTGGGAAATGATCTGGTTTCTTTTCAAATGGTTGAGTTCTTTGCGGACGGAGGCGTATATGGTGGATGTTTTGGGCAGAGATGGGTTGAAAGTGGAGATGTCGGAGAGCACAACCTGCAATTTTTCTATATAATGTTGGGTTTCATCAATGACTGTTTGGGAGCCTTTATCCGATTGCATAATGGCTAAATGTTTTTTCTGCCGTAATTTTCGGATGATATCGAATTCAAGCCGGGAGGCTCGGGGTTGGGCGAACGGGAGGCTCAGTATGTTGGAGACTGAGTGGCGTATTTTATATTTATCTGAATTATTAAGGTTGCGGATGCCAGCTTCAACAGCACTGATGATTTTCAGGGGATCTGGCCTAGAGACAGGTTTGAACTTGAGGCCTTTACTTAGAAGGGTGGTTTCCTGGGGAGTGAGAACCGTTGAGGAGAGGTTGACGAGATTGGAGGAATGGTCGGTGTCATGGAGTTGTAGTCGAAATTTAGCTGACCAGTAGCGGAGTTTTTATAGTGTCGGATTCTTATAATCTTCTGTAGGTGCTTTACTTCTGAGGTTATATTGGTTATGATTTGGGTCAACTGGTTTGGGGGATTGTCTGGGAGATGATGCATGCGAGCTGTTTGAGGGTCTTGGAAAGAAAGCGTATGTAGAGTGGCATCCCTGTATTCTGGCGTGGAGGAGACGTTTTTGTAGATCGGATATAGCTCTCTGTGAATATGAATTGCCAACTGGGTCTTTTATTCTCAAGGACGGGGGAATGAAATCCAGGGCCACGCAACGTTTGTTGAAGTCGAGATGGCATCTCCATGTGGCGAGCTTCAGGGACTTGCAGCGGAAGATAATCAAGTAACGGGCGACGTTAATGGACAGCGGGTTCATAACTTGGTATAGAACTATAAGTACTGGAATCCCTTTAATAAAGTAAGATAACAATTCGAGAATCAAGGGACGAGTGTCTTTATATGTTGATTTATTGTAAAACGCTCAAGCTTTCGGGCTGGCCGGCCCTTCTACAGGAGACAAGTGAAAACATATGGCACATTGGACACTATATAGGGAAGAGACTATTTACATATTTAAAAACTATAGGGATTTTGCGTATCTATGAAAGACTCGAGGAGCACAGATAAAACATCTCCAGACAAGATGAGAAATCAGCTATATACCAACACATCCGTACCTCCAACCACTCTTTCGACCTAGCCAATCCATCTGTGCACTATAGCCGCATATACAACAAGCAGCAGCAACTCACCTTGGAAGCTCTTGTTTCCCAGGGCTTCCATGCCATCATAGACACATCGACCTCCCTGAATCCTACCAATCCCTGTTCCCATAGCCTTGTATCCTCCATCTGTACGTATTCCTCTCCCCTCCTCCCTCATAGACATTAGAAAATATTCCTAACTCTACTACATTCAATAGCTATTATCATGCATGTTAATTTCGCCTTTCCATAATTTCCTAGTATGCTAATTATTCCTCTCAACATTTCATAGATATGCAAAATCCCTATAGTTTTTAAATATGTAAATAGTCTCTTCCCTATATAGTATCCAATGTGCCATATGTTTTCACTTGTCTCCTGTAGAAGGGCCGGCCAGCCCGAAAGCTTGAGCGTTTTACAATAAATCAACGTATAAAAGACACTCGTCCCTGATTCTCGAATTGTTATCTTACTTTATTGAAGGGATTCCAGTACTTATAAGGCTAAAAATGTTTAGTTGATTTCTGTTCCACAGATGGCGCTCTGCCTTCTGTAAAGCACATGTGCTCCTGGTCAGGATATGCCATTTTTATATAAGTAATATATTTAAGTTTGCGCGCCATAAAATAAATATCAAATATCTCTGTCATAGAAGAGGTTTATTATCTTTGTTTACAACTAATAAGTGTGTCCAAATGAATAAAGAATGTTACTCTCATGGACAAAACTTAAGGAAGTTGTACCTTTTAGCATATATATCGAGTTTCAGACAATATCTCTGAAAGATATTTGATACACAGTGACCTTTATTGAAGACCCGCGAGATAACCAAGTGTAAACAAAATAACCTCTGTCTCGGCGACATCAAAGACTTTCCACTTCCTTAAGTTGTGTCTATAAGTGCATTTCTCTAAATTTTAAATGCAAGAGAAAAGAGCGCCATCTGTACGCCGATTAAAGACTCTTTTAGCGCGAATTATTATTTCTACAGAATAAAGTAACTTCCCGTCTTTTCTGAGATGGAAAAATTAATGGAAGAGAGACCTGGTCCAACCGTGATCAACCTTCCTGGCGGTTTCGCCAGCTTAATCTACCTTTTCACATTTTTATTAAAAAATTAAATAACACAAGGAAACAAGATCAAATCCAAATAAAATAATTACATGTGATGTTTCTATAACAGAATCGAGGGAGGTAGTGCGGATTCTATGATGCAAATTGTATCTTATCAAATATATTGGCATATCAGTATTTTTCCTTTAATCTAAAACTTATCAGCAAATCATTATTCCGAGTGAATCAGTGCTAAAACTGGTGGTCTCCTCAATTACTCTCGTCCAAAGCGTTTGATTTATAGTCCATAGTCTTGTGGTCCAATGGATCCATTCATTGAGTATTTTCATCTGAAAATAATGTGGTCGTTTTCCTTGCTTCCTACATCCATATAACGTTGACTTAATAGTAGGTTCACCTGTAAGCCGTTTCTGATTTCAAGGACAAGTAGTACTTTCCTCCCTATTAGTATGGAGTTAAACTTATCCTGATCTTTCCACGTCCCTTCTTGTTCTAGCTACTCTATGATACTCTCCACCCTCTGCCACATGGTGCTGGGATTTTTCCTTTTCATAATATGGAATCTTATAATAAGGCATCCCCCTCATACTCCTTCATTCACTTATCAGTACCTATATCTGACAAATTGTGTGTGAAATGCAAGTGTGGAGATTGATAAATTATCAGATCAAATCCTCCCTAACTCCAACCAATTTATATCCTTATCATTTATATATTGATGCTTAAAACAAACTGCAGTATTTTATTTCCTTATGCAAATTTAATGACCTTTTTGAATGCAGAACTTTGAAACTTGGAAGACACACACTGCGTCTTTGTATTAATTTCATCATAGGGTTAAAAGTCTGGTATTGCATTTTATATATTAAACATGGACATTTCTGACCCTTGCACTTACAAATCGCATTTTGTTTGCTTTCTATTATATATTATGAGACCTAGTTGCAATTTTGGCTATAAAATGATTTATTCTTCAATGTAGCCATTGTGAAAATCCACGCTTTAATCTAGAACAGGTAGGGATAACAGGTGGGAACAACCCTCAACTTGGATTTTATTTGACCCACCTAAGTTGGAGAACATTAAACACAACATCTGATAGTCCTCTAAATTCAATTCAACTACCTCTCTATGTAAGACAACATTTAAAGCTAAATTCAAGCTATGCCTGGTTGACCATGCATGTTTAGCAAGTTGTTCTCCAGGTAACGCTAGCCGAGGTTTGGCGGCCGCCGCAATCTTAGTATAGCTGTGGTTTATAGATTTACTTTGAATCTAGAATCTCATCTGTGTAACCTTGATGTGACAAACTGACATTAGTTCTAGGTATCTCTCACCATCTTTTCCATCATCGAAAAAATATATGAATATATATATATAATTGAATATCTGTCTGTCTATCTGTCTGTTTGTATATTTGTACTCTATAGATTCAAAAACCATACATCCAATCGCTGTAAAATTTTGGCAAATTATTAGGTATATCCCCGGAAGGTTTTGAAAAATAATATCTTGAATATCCTTAGAGTTATTTGCAGATTTTGATTTAACTCGCAAGCAGCGCCCCCATTGCGACGATGATAACAAGTTTTTTATCTATAAGTTTACTAGCGGATGTGTACCCAGCTTCGCCGGGTTTTATCCGAGTGAAAGTTTGCCTAACGAATATTATATATTATGAAGTATAATAAACAATGCTAAAGATTAGTTTTAATTATTAATCAAGATTGTGTGTGAATATGTGAGAAAGATGTAATATCGTTGTTGTTTTCTTGGCCGACTGTTTTTACATAATATGTAAAACATCGGCCAAGAAAACAACAACGATATTACATCTAAAAATATTCAAAACAAGCAATTTTAAGATAACACCATATTATGGTGTTATCTTAAAATTGCTTGTTTTGAATATTTTTTTAGATTGAGTTGAATGAATTGCTGAATTTTTTTTTTGTATTTATATATAAATAAAATTAACTCTGTTGAATTTTTTTGTATTTTATCGATAACAGCAAAGTTATGTATTTTAAAGTTAGGAAAAATATTTTGATGTTAAGCAAAACCTGCTCCATCTCGTTTTACATAAATGTTGAAAATTTGGTCGAAATTGATGCATTGTAACGAAAGTTTTTAGCGAACACCACTTATGAAATTTCCATTTATATAGAAGATATAATATAAATGAGTTTTAAAAATTGTTTTAAAAAATGCATCGGCCGGGAATCGAACCCTGGCCGCCCGCGTGGCAGGCGAGCATTCTACCACTGAACCACCGATGCTTTAAAAAAATCAAATTCATTTATCGTCGCGACCAGTGCTGCGCCCTAGCGGTAAAAGACTGGAACTAACGCTTTTTGGTTTTTATTTTTTTAAAAAGCACATTAACTTTTTAGTTTTTTGAATAGCCTATATGTTAAACGAAATCTTCAGCTACCTACATGCGAAATTCCATAATGATTGAGTCAGTAGATTTTGCGTGATGCGATAACAAACATCGATTTCGCATTTCATTTTTATATATATAAGGATTATCTTAAAGATTATTTATCAAAAGTAAGATTTTCTACCTATTAATTGCGCCCAAGTCAAAGTTAGTTTTATCATTTATCTACAACATATATATTGGGAGAATAGATAAAATGATGATTTTGTAATGTAGAAAATTAGGAAAGACAAAATTCAGCATGACACGGCAATTTATTTGAGACAAGAATAATGATACAATTCCAAGGCAAAGATACTATTCCTTTAACTTCCAATTACCGAGGGAACCAATTAATATTGATTTTATTCAACTTATCGAAAAAATGTTCACTAGATAAAATGATGATTTTGTAATGTAGAAAATTAGGAAAGACAAAATTCAGGAGGACACGGCAATTTATTTGAGACAAGAATAAGATACAATCCAAGGCAAGATACTAATTCCTTTGACTTCCAATTACCGAGGGAACCAATTAATATTGATTTTATTCAACTTATCGAGTATTTTTCAAGGGACCGGGGAAAAAATGTTCACTTTATCGAGAGATTCAAATTTACGAGTTTCAAATTATCAAAATATATATATATATTTTTAATAAGTTTATAGAGAATTGTTTTGACAAATGTTCGTTAGACAAACCTTTACTCGGGTAAAACAAGGGCGAAGCTGGTGCATCCGCTAGTTCTTCATAAATATATAAAGCATTCTAAAAAGAAATTTCTGTGAGGCGAAGGAAAATGGGTGGAATAAATATTTCTATATATGTGTGTCATAATTTGTATAATTAGATGCCAACCTAATCCAATATGTATAAAATGTATGATTGTTTCAATAAAAGAACAAAGGTAACACTGGAGGACAGAAAGGCCTAGAAGCAAGGCCTAGAAAAGAGGCTTAAGAGTTAGCACAACCATTAGCAAAATTACACCCAATTTTATTATCGCGGAACTAAATAAAAGTTGAGTTGAACGAACTATTACTTCCTGGTCAGGTTGGACATGTCTTAAGACAAAAGAATAACGTAGACCAATTAGGAAGCACCTTCTCAGAAGGTCAGCCAATAGAGAACCGCCACGTCACACCTTTCCACCAATGGGAAGTAAGAAAGGTCTCGTGCTAAATCGAGAATCAAGAATTGTCAGTTGTCGCTTCGCTCCCACCGAGATAGAACCTACAGTCTTCACTTCGATCTCACCGAGGTAACACCTGCTCTAGAGACCTACCCCGTTCATCCTATCAGCTAAGTCAATCACCGCCATGTGATCAGATAGTTAATAGTCAAAATCCGCTCCATCTTCTCCAAAGCCTTTCTTTCCTCCGACCAGTTGCCTTTTATTTTCAAAACCTCATCACGTGTCCTGGTTATTCCCCACTGTATGCTCCACTTTCCACTCAAACGACTGCGCTTCCAACAATCTACACCATTCTCATCCAACAACAATAAATTCCGCAACGATATTGCGACAGACGGATTAAGTCGACAGGATAAAGAGATGGAGATTAACCAGGATTCAATCGGCGTAAAGAAGGACGAACCAACGAAAGAAAGGGGGGAGGAAGGCAGCAGACAGGAAATGACCGGCAGAGAAACAACGGAACCCCTGCGGCGGCCATCAGTCAGATTGCGACGGCGTTAGCCCGAGGCAGATCCGACACCCCGGGCGCGAATCTACCAATCTTCCGATGGAACATACAGCGCGATCCAGTTTTTCCAAGCATTCGACCGGAAAATGGAAGACGCCGCCATAGAAGAAAAAGAAAAACTACTCCGTCTACCAAACTACCTGGTGCGACAACCCCTGGAGCTTTTCAGGAAACTTCGGCTGGCCGACCGGAGCTATTTCCAGGTGAGACAAATCCTCTTAGATCTCTACCCTGAGTCAAGCGAAGCGTCCTTTGCGAAATATTTCGCCATGAAACTTACTGGACAAGCCAACCTAGAGACCTACTACCGGGAGAAAACCGCCATGGGACTGCAACTAGGACTCCCGCAGGAGGTGATCCTCGAGACGCTGACAGAAGGGTTGCCATTCTCCGACCAGCGCCTAGTCCGCGTAGTGCCTCCCGAGAACCTAAGAGTGGTTCCGACTGGTGCAGCGATCCACGGGCCCAGTGTACCGACAACGCGACACCGAGAGGACCAACCGCCCACGATGTCGGGTCCGTACCACAACACACCCCGACGCCCAGGTACATGGAATGCACCTCTTCCACCGTCCAACTGTAAGTTCTGCGGCGCGAGACACTGGCACAGCGAATGCCGGCATCGACCAGTCCCGGCGACCCACGAAAAAGAACGGACAGTGCAATCAGTCCCGAGCAACCGATATCAAAGCGCCAGGACAGTGCAAACAGTCCCAAAACAACCAGTCCCGAGTCCCCAGCAACCATCTCAAGCCAGAGACACCCCAGCCGAGCAGACTTTTCGAGACTGAGGTAGGATCCCTAACCCAACTGACTGTCAAACTTTTCCTAGCCCCTAATATACCATGCCCCTTTTTAATTGATACAGGCGCCAGCCTGAATATAGTGCCATATAACTCTACCATATGTTAAAAACTCACCTGCCTAAATTAACCCTTAAGAGACATTCACTGGATCTCCAAACCCTAGATGGTTTTGCAAAAACAATGGGTAAACTGTCTCTCCCTCTAACCATAGGACAAATATCCCGAAGAGAGAACTTCCATGTAGTGAATGCACCGTTACCATTTGGAATTCTTAGCCTTAATAGCCTCCACAAATTCAAATTAGCAATAGATTTTAATAAATGCACTATATTCCAGCTGGGCGCCCCATTGTCTACCCCATCCTACCATTTTAACAATGTACCAAATGTATGCACCTACTGGCAATGTCAGGCGATGTCACAAAGATCTTACCATACAGCCAAACCTTCCGCCTATGACAACCATTGCGTGCATTCATTGAAAAAAAAACCCCTTATCTACATGCCATTTTTTCACTAAGGCCAATTGCCTTTTTTATATGCCCTCAAATAACAAAGCCACAACGGCTTCAACTTGTAAAAAACATGCCCAAAACATGTCCATACAGCAGGACAACTTACATGTCGAGCACATAGGTGATCACACGTCGTCACACAACTACCACATACAAACCAACAACGAACTCGACACTCACACTAAGACAACAAAATCCTTTACCACATGCATACTACAACACGACACACACACTCTATACACCCCAGTTCACAACACTGTTACAAAGATACAATCACATCTTCACACAGAACAAATTCAACGTACCATGCTTAAGGATTCCACCCGTAAAAATACCCACGAATTCCGATAAAATAATTACCATACGGCCATATCGTGTTCCGATATGTGACCAACAAGAAATCCGTAATCAAGTCCAACAAATGCTAGAGAATGGCATTATAGAGCAATCTTTTCACCTTTCTCGAGCCCTGTCACCCTCGTCACTAAGCGCGACAAGACCAAACGGTTTTGTATCGATTATAGAAAGGTGAACGAGCTAATTAGCTCTGATGTCCATCCCCTCCCGAGAATCGAGGATATTCTCGACCGCCTCGCACAGGCCAAATATTTCTCCACGGCCGACATATCCTCTGCGTATTGGCAAGTCCCAATACACCCCGATTCTCGACCACTGTTAGCATTTGCCACCCTCGAAGGGTTATACCAACCCACTCGATTACCTTTCGGATTAAAAACCAGCCCTCAGATCTACGAACGAGCCATAGTCAGGTCCTACAGAGACACGGACTTGACTGTGTGGCACATTACTTTGATGATTTCATCATTTACTCCAACACATTGGAGGAACATCAAAACCACCTGCGACAATTTTTCGCCTTTTGCGAAGCAGAGGAGTTACAACTTAACTTCGCGAAATGCGAATTTTTTAAGCAGTCCATAGATTTCTAGGCTACACCATCACAGCTGGTACAACCACACCGCTCACACGCAACACAGACATCATTCACGCCATTAAACAACCACACAACCGAAAAACACTACAATCCTTTTTAGGCGCTGTGAACGTCTATAACAAATTCATCCCGGAATACGCTCGCTTGCGAGCACCACTCAATAACCTCCTCAAAAAGGATGTCGTGTGGATCTGGGATGAAGCTTGCCAAAAGGCGTTCATTGACCTGAAAGGGAACCTCACACAACACCCCATTTTACACCTTTACAAAGAAGGTCTGCCATGCCAAGTGTATTGCGATGCATCCACCCTCGGTATAGCAGGCATTCTCAAACAGGTTCACCCTGACGGGAACGTATATCCAGTTCAGTTTTTCAGCCGAACATTGCGCCCACACGAGAAAAACTACTCCATCTCTGAACTTGAGTGCTTAGCAATCGTTGAGAGTGTGGAGAAGTTTCGCATCTATCTGATGGGCAGAAAGTTTACTATATTTTCTGACCATCACGCATTGCAGTGGCTGAAGACCATCAAAAACCCGTCCGGCAGATTGTTTCGATGGAGTTTACGGCTATCGAGTTACGAGTACGAAGTCCGCTACATAAAGGGAAAACAACAGTATGAGGCGGATCTTTTGTCCCGTAACCCGTTCTGTGGATTTTTGGACGCGTCCCTTATCAAGACACACCAACCTCCCCATCGAGAGAGTCTAGCCTGACCATTGATCGTAATGGATTACATACAGTTTCCCGAAAAGGTGTAACCAAGATTATAATTCCAAAACCACTCATACAACAACTCTTACAAACAGTACACACACAATACAATCACCCCGGTATTTCACAAATGTCACGACTCATCTCCACGCAATATTACTGGCAAGGTATGTCAAAAGATATTAAACAAAAGGTTAAGACCTGCCCCACCTGCCAATTAACAAAACGTCCATTGGGACCCACTTACGGGGAGTTAAGTCAGCCTCCGGAAGCCAAAGAACCCTTTGACCTATTATCCCTAGACACCATAGCAGGATTTGCCAAATATGGCAACACCAAAATATACCTCCATGTTGTAGTCGACCATTTTTCGCGCTACGCGTGGACTTTTCCATCTAAATCCACCAGCATCACCACCTACCAACAGGTACTTAAGCGAGTATTACAGGATGGTTCTCCGAAACGCCTCCTTACGGATAGAGCCCCTGCCTTCACTTCGCCAAAATTTCGTAGTTTCCTACTTAATAGAAACATCCACCCACTACTCACAACCAGCAACAATCCACAAGCCAACGGTCTATGTGAACGCCTGAACGCCACCCTCACGGGAAAACTTAGGCTGTTACATTTAGAAAATCCTAAGATCGCATGGACCAAGTTGGTCAAAAGAGTTACAGTCATATATAACAAAACCCCACACTCTACCACAGGTTTTCCACCCATCTACCTAATGTTTGGTATCCTACCCCCAGAACTCTCTGACCATAGCACACCTTACCCAGAGATCGACAAAGCTAGAAAGATTGCACACACACGCACACAAAACAAGCATCACAAGACAAAAACATTTATGATCAACGACACAAACAACCACATTTCGAAGTAGGTGATCTAGTGTTAGTTAAATTATATCACCACCCCAATACAGGGAAACTCGCGCCATATTTCACAGGACCCCACACAGTATTAGAAATTATTTCACCAAATGTGGTCCGTATAGATCGACCAAATCAACCTCTTCAAAGAGACACTGATACGATCCACGTCAACAAGCTTAAGCTGTATACAGAAACAGTCCGTTATATATCACCGCCCGCCGTTAGCACATGTCATATAAAGCACAAACCCGATTACACGTTCCCTTTTAAGCATTTAACACCCGAATTATTCCCAGCAGAGCCATTAAGGTTCAAACCCACCAACAGCGAGCCTTTCAGGCATTTAGACCCTGCCATTTTTGCAACAAGGCGATTTACCATTCTTCCCCGACGTTAAGAACTGCGAACCTGACCATCATTTCAATCCTATCATTCTGTCCCAAAAAAGATACACGCCACTCCCCAACGATAACAAGCAGTGCGAAATTGAACGATCAACAATGAATAAGGTTCGAGCAAATATTTCAGAATCACCATTTACAACAATATGGAAGAACATGTATCGATACCCTATCTTTCATCTGATTTTCATCCTTTGTTTGCTAGTCCTACCCTACAAATGTATCCCAGTTTTATTCCTTAGTTATTTGTTAATCTATATCATGCCCCCTCATAGAATTTTCGAGCTGCAAGAGGCAGTTTTTCATTTAGGACAAGCATTTGTAAAGCTTATTATAATTTTAGGAAACATTTTTGCAGAAAATCTAAATAAATTCCGAGGAGATAGAAGTAACTGAAAAGTAACAAACCAGTGCCGAAAGAAAGAAAGAAATCCCACTCCAGTAACAGAAGATTCGAGTCGCACACAAAAGCAATTAGGAGACAGGAAGAAGCAGCTCCCCGCGGCAATAAAATTTCCCCCCGTACGCCATGTCCGGTTTCTAATTACCATCTCCCTCGACCAGCAGTTAAATGGAGGTCAAGCTGGGGATTTCTACATGTCGCCAGTTTGGGAACCTCTCTTGGCCGGCACATAAAAATAGGTCACCGCGTTTCCCCATCCACAGATTTCTCCATGTCACCAATCTTTCATTCCCTATTCCAGCTACATATCGACTTTTACAAATACAATTCCACTCACACAAGACGTACCAACACATCTTAATGAGTTCACATCCCTATTATAATTAATCATAATTACTTTACAGACTCCCAAAAAACGTTACATACTCCACCCACACGTAGATCTCAAAGTCAAATATGAACAAAGTTCACGCACATTACCACTTTTAATTGTTAGTTTTAAAATAACTAAGCTATTCAAGCTTACGTTTTCCCAAAAGGGATTAAACGACCTTTTAGAAGGATCGAGATTCTCCCGAATCCTGTATTCAAGGTATTAATATAGGTACCGATACCCAATATATAAAGTGGATATTGGGCGAGCACATCTTAAGTGCCCTAGGGGATCGCATAAAAACCCCTAGAACGCAGTAAGGCTCGAGACAAATTAAAATACGACACGCGGCTTTTGAGATCTCAAAAAACAATAACACAAGACAAAAATACATGTAAAGGTTATATAGATTTCCATGTCTCCTGTATACATAGCATAAATTCGCACTTGAGGATTAGGATCACGTTTCCGCCTAAGTGTCGCTACAGAAGAGACAAAAAATTTATAGGGCATAATTAAGCAATTAAGACATCTAGATCAGGGCATGTAGATACACAACGGGTTCAAACCAATATCTATTTTTTTGTTTATATATTAACCATTTTCACTATTTTTTAAAATTAAAATTAAAATATTTAACCAATTTAGCAACTTATTCAATTAATATCACTTATTTTAGCCATTAATTACCATGTTAGTTACCACTTAGTTTATTTTATCGTAGTTCCATTTATCAACGAAAACACATTGGTTTTCGGTTAAACTTAAGACATTAAGTCATCCTTTATTTTTGAAAAACCTTTTTCATTTTTTTTTTACCAACCAAGCATTCAACTTTGATTTCGCTCAACATCTCTTTTATTTTATTTTGATTTCAAAATACCTCATGAAATTTCCTCGATTCCTTCAAACTCGAGCAAAAAGTAATTAGGCATTTTTCTTTGTCACCAATGCAACAAAGCATTTTTTTCCTTTTTTTTTACGCAATAAAGCATTTTTTTTTTTCACGCAACAAGGCATTTTTCTTTTTCAACCACGCCTTCATTTCGATTTCAATTAACTATTTTTTTATTATTTTTATTTTTGATTTCTAAAAATTACCTCATGAAATTTCCTCGTTTTCCTTCCCAAACTCGAGCAAAAAGTAATTAGGCATTTTTTCCTTTTCACCAATGCAACAAAGCATTTTTTTTACTATGTACCATAGTACTCAACATATGATGCACCTTTATAAAATTTTGATTTCTATTAACTAACAACCAACTATATAGCATTAACACTACATTTTTTCTGTTTTCCTTATATCCTTATCAATGTTGTATATAACCTCCCTATAACCAATTAATTTTCGCTCAAAATTATTTTCTTTGATGTAAAGAACTTATTCAGACTAAAACCCCTTCATAAATTCTTCACATGTAGGGGGCGCATCTGTCATAATTTGTATAATTAGATGCCAACCTAATCCAATATGTATAAAATGTATGATTTGTTTCAATAAAAGAACAAAGGTAACACTGGAGGACAGAAAGGCCTAGAAGCAAGGCCTAGAAAAGAGGCTTAAGAGTTAGCACAACCATTAGCAAAATTACACCCAATTTTATTATCGCGGAACTAATAAAAGTTGAGTTGAACGAACTATTACTTCCTGGTCAGGTTGGGACATGTCTTAAGACAAAAGAAGTAACGTAGACCAATTAGGAAGCACCTTCTCAGAAGGTCAGCCAATAGAGAACCGCCACGTCACACCTTTCCACCAATGGGAAGTAAGAAAGGTTCTCGTGCTAAATCGAGAATCAAGAATTGTCAGTTGTCGCTTCGCTCCCACCGAGATAGCACCTACAGTCTTCACTTCGATCTCACCGAGGTAACACCTGCTCTAGAGACCTACCCCGTTCATCCTTATCAGCTAAGTCAATCACCGCCATGTGATCAGATAGTTAATAGTGAAATGAAAATAAACGATAGCAATTAGTAAACGATAGTTAAACGATAGTAAAGAAACACATTGCTATCGTTTATTTTCATTTCATACTTTATAGCAATTATTTTGTCTATTTACAATAGTTAATAGTCAAAATCCGCTCCATCTTCTCCAAAGCCTTTCTTTCCTCCGACCAGTTGCCTTTTATTTTCAAAACCTCATCACGTGTCCTGGTTATTCCCCACTGTATGCTCCACTTTCCACTCAAACGACTGCGCTTCCAACAATCTACACCATTCTCATCCAACAACAAGAAATTCCGCAACGATATTGCGACATGTGTGTACCAAAAGTGACACCTCTCCCTTTAAAAATGCATTAAAACGATGCATTTTGTTTATAACCGCAGTACAAAACGTAATGTAGTGATAAAGAATGAGCCATAACGCATATTTTGGCAAATTCAGTCAAAAGAGCTAATCCATATACCATTGCCTCAGACTTTGGCCCTCATCAATACAGAGGTGGCTTCGAGTTGATAACATCTTACAAGGGGAGTTATGAAATCGAACGAATTGGGAAACATTTTGGTAGAGCCAATTTTCAGACTAGAATTAAACATAAAGCTGCGGGAAGATGATATTCATGTACCAAAAGTGGCACATATCCCTTTTAAAAATGTAATAAAAATGCATTTTATCAATTAACCTATTACAAAATATAATGTTAGTAATAAAGAAAAAGCCACAACACCACTTTTAGCAAATTCAGGCAAAAAGCAACCTGTATATAATGGATTCGGCTTTGGCCCTTATCAGTATTGGTGGATATTGGATCTATCCTGTTTGTTGTCCTAAAGAGGTATTGGGTTATGGCTTAAGATACTAATGACCTTCTGTTTGACTCTGTTTTTTCTCCCGGTTATTTAAATTAGAGACCAATAATCCATTTTCATCTTACCCTGATGGCTACCTTTTCAAAGTTTATCGCAACATTCCTAATGCCATTGTTAAAGGATAATCGGTATATACTCCATATGCATTTCTTCAATGTCTCCTTTTATAGAAGAAATGCACAGTATCTCCCTCCATTGAGAACATGTTATGCTGTTATTTAATATAGTCGCGATGTATCCCAGTCTACCTCACCATTTGATTATAAAATGTATTAATCGTTCTTAGAGGAAAGTTTGATAGAATACAACACATCCTGAAAATATCCATGTTAAATTCACTTTGTCTACAGGTTGGTATATTTTCTTTTCAATCTAGTTACTTCAAGCATAAATAAAGGAATCTACAATGAACAGACTCTTCTCTACAGCTTTTGCTGAAATTGTCGTGCGATCTAAATAGAGAAAGACAATTGACAATTGAAAACAATATTGACAATTAGTCAATTTTACATAAAAAGAATGGGAATATTTACAATAATTCATGAGCGAGGAAGGCTTCACCACCTGAA